>JARVJO010000039.1:11080092-11130103 GCA_031762555.1 Cynodonichthys magdalenae
GTATCCTAAAAGATTTCATTTATCAACATGGATTTACTGCCAGAGCTAATAGCAGAGCAATCCAACTAAATGTCACTTCCTTTTTTTTATTTCTCAGGAAACTGATATGCTTGAGGATGAGAAGTCTAGCTTGCAGAACGACATCGCCAACCTGATGAAGGAGAAGGAAAGGCTCGAGTTCATCCTGGCGGCCCACCAGCCCATCTGCAAAATCCCCTCAGAGCTGGAGACGGACTTCCTGGTGTCCTCCATCTCCGCCCCCGTCCCCTGCCACTCTTCTGCCGTGCCTTCCTCCCAGCCAGCCACCTCCACCGTCACCTTCACTTCGGCCTCCAACTCCATTTTCTCCAGCCCCACCTCCGTCCTCCCTACCGCCATCGTGTCCAGCAGCACCGCCGTCAAGATGAGCGACCTGGACTCCTCTGTCCTGGAGGAGTCCCTGGACCTGCTGGCCAAGACGGAGATGGAGACGGCGCGGTCGGTGCCCGAGGTGGACCTGTCCAGCTCCATCTACACCAGTCAGGACTGGGAGCCCCTCCACACCTCTGCCAACAGCACCAACAGTGACTTTGAGTCCCTGTGCACGCCCGTGGTGACCTGCACCCCGGCCTGCACCACCTACACGTCTTCGTTCATGTTCACCTTCCCAGAGGCGGAGACCTTCCCCACCTGTGGCATGGCCCACAGGAGAGGCAGCAGCAGCAACGAACAGTCTTCTGACTCGCTCAGCTCTCCAACTCTGCTGGCCCTTTAAAGACTTTTCCAGAGACAATTTTAATTCTTCCTCAACAAAGCCCAGTTTCTTGAGCTTGATGTGCAGAGTACAGGGCTATGGAGCAGACTTGTATCAGGAAGCAAATTATTTATGATTTTTACCTGCCTTTATTAATATATACTTGCCTATTACACCAATGTAGCAAGTTAATAAGCATGTTTCAAACAATAGTCGTTCTGAGTTCCTATATGATTAAATGGTGCTAGTTAACAAAGCTTATTGTTTATTGATCTGTGGTCAGAGCAATAGATATTATTTGTATTTTTGAGAGTTGTGTGATGTTTGTGAACCTTTTGGTGTGATTTGTCCTAACCATGATGTGAGTGGTCTATCAAACTATGAAGTTTTCTGTGAAAACATTTGTGCTTTTAATTTATTAAATTTTTATTTTTCTACATAGTATTATAAGAAAAAAACTGTTGTATATGATGTGAATAAAAAATATAGCGATATTTAAATTCAAGTTATTTGTTTTGCTTCTGATTTCTTATAGTCGCAGTACTTAAAAGAAAAGATATTTCTGATAAATAATCTAAAAATGATCCAGTTCGGGGATAGCAGTATTTTTCCTTCTCCTCCACAGGCTCTATTTATTGTTCCGTCTGTTGCCAGGGCTGGCTGTACGTCAGGGATATGACGCCAGTGCGTTCTTTTCCATTTTTTCATTTAGCAAAGCTATGCGCGATTACGTCTTACTTCCGTGCCCAAATATAGAAGCCTACGGGGAGTAGCTATTGCCGTCTGCTGCAGTGGCAGCGAGAAGACGGACTACAGAAAACCCGAAAATTAAAAAAAAAAAAAAAGACCTGAGCCTCAGAAGTTTTTACTCTAGATGTTAAAAAGGTTTCAGCCGTTAGCGTGTCCACAGAAAAGCGGAAAGAAGTGTCGCGCTTCTTCCGTAACGTTTCTCACGTCTGCGAAATCGCAATAGGTTCCGAAAGCGACGCTTCGACCACAAACTGGTGTCGGTTTTTGCGTCTTCAGTTCTGAATGCGTCAAAATGCATCAGAAGGCGACCCTGAGACGCAGAAATAAAAACATTCTCAGAAATGATTTATGAGCCATGGTAATAAGCAGGAAGAAGTTTGGACCTGACATGCAGTAAGGCTAATATAGATTTATTTATTTTGCTGAAGTCTGTCTGTTAGCAAAATATCTCATGATCCGCAGAACAGATTTAAATGAAACTCCAAAATAGTAATGTCTGGATGTACCCCTACAACTGATTAGCTTTTGGGATGTACACAATACAAGAGGGCCAGCACAGCTAAGCAGAATTACAAAACCCCAAAATAGTTAACACTTAGCCAGTTTTACAAATTTTCAGCTATAAGTTGGCATGTTAGTTGGTGAGAAGCATTCCCATCACATACTCTAAGTTTTAACTAAGTGCATGAGATCTGATGTTAAAATCTGCCATTAACTACTAGGAGTCAATTATATCTGTCTGTTAGCAAAGTATCTCATGAACTACTAAGAAGATTTACATGAAACTCCCAAATACTAATGTCTAGATGTACCTCTACAACTGTATAACTTATGGGATCCACACAATACAAGATGACCACCACAGCTAAGCAGACTTACAAACCACAAAAGTACCTAAAACTCAGCTAATTTTACAAGCATTAAGCTATGGTGTGTAAGTAGCTGAGAAGCATCCCCATTACATGCTCTGAGTTTAAACAAAGTGCATGAGTTTTGATGTTAAAAGTTTGCCATAAACTATCAGAGTCAATTGTATCCGTCTGTTAGCAAAAATATCTTATAAACCGCTTAACAGATTTAAATTAAATCTCTTAGGAAATAAGCATTTGGTGAACATTGGCAAATGATTAATTTTTAAACATAAAAACAGTCATTTTTAAAAACTGGTGTGATTTTACCTGAGTGCCTACACACGTTGCACAGTTTTGTTCCCTTAAAGCTTTAGCATTAGCTATTGTTTACTAACATGTCTGTTAGCAAGAGTTTCTCATGATGAAGTAGAGAAAATTTACTACAGCTCTCAAAAACTAATTATTTGATGCTAGCATTTGGAGTTAGCCCAATAAAAGATGACTGCAATGGCTTCATTTAACTTCTGTTAAACTTTTGTTTGTTTGATTGCAAATACATTTGAGAGCTACGCAAACACCGACTTATTACAACAGTCCAATTTTTGTCAAATAAGAGACAATGTTTAAAACTTTTCGGATTGCTTTGATGGCACTAACAGGTAATGTGTTCCTCACCTAATTAGCTTAAAATCCTTTTAAGATTATTTTCTTTTGGGCTCAGTTTGTTTGATTCATCTTTATTTCATCATGTTCAGGATGGTCGGAAGAGGGGTTGCCTAATAGCTTTGACAGGAAGTGCGCAGAGTGTGTGTCTGTGTGAAACACACACGCACTGCTCTGTGGAAGGCTACTGTCTGACAATAACTAACTAACTGTGACGTTTGATGGTGTGGTCATGTAACCCAGCATCATGATATAGTACGTTCCCTAAACTTGTAGAAAAAAACATTTCGAGCAGTTTTAATAATCAAAATGTGCAAATAATTTAATATTCATGCTTACATGTGAATATGTTAGAGCTTCCTGTTTCATTAGCTTGCTGCTGTTGCATAACAGCCATAATTCTGACTAGATGTGTTTTCTTTTGCACTTTTATGAGCAAAACCTCCTTTTCCCCCCTCAATAAAGCTCATATGCCACCAGGTCTATTAATATACCTCTGTCGGGCTGCAGGGAGATGGGGTAGCAGCAGAAATAGCAGGTGCCTATTGCTTCTTTTAAACATCAGCATCAACAGCAGTAAAATTAGACCACTGTGACGCCAACCTGCGTCGGTGCTGCAACCCATTGGGGAGGGAAGCAGGCAGGGTATGGCAATAGAAAGAGAAAAGGAAAGTAAGGCATGGGCGAAGGGAAGGAGAGGAGGAGGATGAGGAGGATAGAGCAGGGAGGAAGGCAGACAGAGATCCCTGCCTCTGTGGAAGTGTGAGAACAGCCATGATGAAACAGCCGAGTTCGCCTACGTGACGACAAACACAAAAGCTCTGTTTGGCTTGGCGCCACATTCAGAGAGAGCCCAGGTACTGTTTGTGATGAGAGGGGCATATAAGTGTTTTACGAAGCCATAAATGGTCTTCCTCCTGTGGCTGAGGGTCTCATTGAGTGGGGGAAAAAGTGACTAAAACAAATCTGTCTTGGAACCAAATCAGTGCGATGCATGTCATCACAACACAAAGAAGATATTGAATAGGTTTTTGTGTTGAAGGGACTCATTGCAAATTCATGAAAAAAAAATCTCATATCGATGGTTTAAGAGTCACTAAATCAAAAGAATATGCTGCCAACTACATGCGTTTGTTTACCTGCATAAACAGCCGAAGTGATTGAAAATAGGTCAACAATGATGACGTTCATGAAAAAGCTGTTCGGGGTGAAGAAGTCCAACAGGCAAGCAAAAGTTGAATGCTGATATTTGTCGTTATGGCACTCCCCTGCCCTGCTTGACCCTTAATTTATATTTATTTATTTCACTTTATACAGAAAATGCAAGTTTATTCACAAGTAAAAAGTCTTGACTCAAATGAGCGCTTTGTTTACATTGAGCGCGTACCCACATTTTAGAATTATCTATAAATACCTGGAAAACTACTGGAGTAAACTGTAAACTGCACTGTTTAGATGTGGTTCAGTACAACGGATGTTTTATTTTAGTTTTATTTTATCCTTTGCAATGAGGAGCTACATATGAAACAGAGCGTGTTGACAGACAGGAGAATGAAACGACTCTGATAATGACAACTGAAAATGATAAGGAGTACAGAGCGGCTTCATGGAAGGAGAACCTCAGCTTTAGCCTTTTAGCTTTAGCGTTAGCTCCCGAGCTAATACATATATGACGACATTCGATTAGCTCCAGGATCTAATACATACATAAATGGACAAAATTGTTGGTAATCCTCATTTAATAAAAGAAAGACCCACAACCGCCACAGAAATAACTAGAATCTGACAATTCTTAACGAGTGAAATTCAGACATTGCTTTTCAACATAAAACTCATGAAACAGGCCTCAACAGAAATGATGGTACTCTTTATTATTCAATCAAACAAAACATTAGTTTCAATCAAAAGGGAAAAAAATCAATCAAAAAAAGGATTTATGTGTGACAATATGTTTTTAAATTTATAAAAACCAAACAAGCTACAGTATTTTTACAGTCCTATTTTTATAGTTGTAGTAAATGTTTATCAAATAATGACAAACTTGTCGAGGTTCCCTTTAACCCGAATGAAGAACCAACACTGGATTACGTGTGGTTATCTGCTTCCTCCTGCCCTTTTATGGTTATTTGATTATACCTTCAGTAATGACAGCAGTTATTTGCAGGGTGTGTCTCAGCACAAAGTGGGTTGTTCTGCTCTGTCAGTTCTGACATGGAGCCAAAAAGTGATAATAATAATAAAAAAATTAAGGTGAGGTAAATCATTCATGAGAAAGAATTTTTACAAGTGGAGTACAGGTTGCATTTGACATACTGCACATATTTCAGAATCTATCCTGTGTGGTCATGACGTGTTTTGCTAACAGATAAAATCCTCCTTTTGTATTTTGGTGGTGGGCGGTAATTGAAAAAAAAAAGTGTCTAAAAGTTAAATCATCTTCAAGGCAAAACTGCCACTTGTGTGCAACAATCTTTAAATCACATGTGACATTCTCAGTCTGGGTTTAGCATGAAGCATGAAGGACCATAACCCTGACATGACCTCTTGACCTGGTCATGTCTCCTAAATAACTGAACTTTGTTCTGGAAAAGCTTTCTTAGAGTCAGATTCTATCCTAGCTTTCATTAATATGACGTCATATATAACATTTAACTGGTTTGATTTGAGGGGTGTGTTTAGAGTCACTGTCCTGAAGGAAGGGGAACCTCTGTTCTAGTCTCATATCTCTGGAAGACTCTATTTGGTGAAGTGGTGTTGATTCTGCGCTCCATCAGAACAGGTGTATTAAAATCATTAGCCTTTTAGATTTGACTGAACTATGTGGCTTCTGAAGTTAAAGTTTTGGGGCTTTGAAGCAAAAGGTGGTGAACATGTTCACACAAACCTCTGTTCAGTTTTACTTTTGTAAAGAAATAATTACAAGTTTGTTTCCTTTTTATTTCACTAATCTGAAGCCCGCTGGTACATTACTTCTAAGGCAACAAAAGACAAAGTTATCACACCACTGAATGCAAAAATCCAAATCATTTTATCTAAATTTCACCAAAAAGTTCCTACAAACAAAACAGCTTTACTGACTTTACCTAGAAAACATGTTCTAATCTAGAATATTCAAGTATATAAATACAAATCCTATATTTTCTCTTTCCAGTGTACATTTTTCTGCAGCCCAGTGGAGAGTGTAATATGCTATTCTTGGAGGTATTTTTTGACGCACTAAGCTACAATACTGGAGGGATTTCTCTATCCAATAATTACTGTTCACCTACTGCCAGACTCCCCTCTCTGCAGTGTGTCCTCGTCACGTCTCGTGGGATCAGTAACAAGGATGTTTCCCTGGAAACTGGACAGCTATATTGTTCATTACTGTGCAATCCCTGAGATGCTGCCAAAAAAAAAAAATGGTTTTAGGATTTTTTATGTTTCAAGGAACGTATTAAGGAAGATATCTGATTATGCATTTTGAGTTGTACATGACATAATTGTGAGTTTATTTTTGAGAAAATACCATCTCAGATTGTGATTTATTCAGCCGGAGAAATCAAAGCTCTTCGATCGATCGCCTGCGGTTCTCCCTATCTTGAAATGATGTGTTTGCACAAGCCTTCCCACACACTGCCACTCAATATCAGTCTCAGTAAATGGCCACTCAGACCCACTAGGAAACCCACACTGACGATCGTCTGTGGTTTATATAAGACTCCCACTACAATATTGTTGAAAATGACGGTTGCCTCGAATGAATCAATCTCACAGAAGAACCTGAAAGTGTGCTTCTCCTTCTTCTATAAAAATTTTTTTTGCAAAAATAGAAAATAAAATTCTTGATCAGAGAGCATGTCAGGGCGGATCTTTAAGGATCATTCAGGATTTTTCAGTTCAGGGTTATTATCTCTTCCACAGCCTGCTTGAACATGTTGTTCGTTTACAACATATGAGTGTCCTCAGGCGCGCACGGCTCACGTCACGCTGCCGCACATCAGCCAGCGATGAGCTATGATGCACACATTAAATCATACGTGACTTGGAGTTACATGGGCAAAGTGACACACCTTGCCACATTTACATATTGTACAAACTGGCCACTGTGCTTGATGATTAATTAAAGTATCCTTACGTGCTTTTGACCTTTTTTAATTTGCAGTTTAACTGAAGGAATGGAGCAGAGTTTATTGTGTTTCATAACTGAAACAATACATGTAATAAAAGCATACAACTGAATACATACAGTATTTATTGCTTTCCGTATAATAAAATAATCTAACCTTAAATGCTCCCTCTCTAGTTTTATTATGGCAGCTGAGAGCTGTTCACACTTGTGACTGCTTTGTTGAGGCAGATCGCTGCAACACTATGGGGAGTGGAGGTGTACTGCTGAAATTGATCCAAACACAGTTTCTATATTTTTATTTCTAACTTAACCTTAAAAGCTAAGTGCTAAAGTGTTGCTTTTAATGTGATCTTTTTGCTGGTGTTTGCAATGATTTTTTTACATATGTGCAAATCTTACTCGTTGGTAAAAAAAGAACAATCATAAACCCTTTAAAGGAAGCTCTTTTTAGTTGTTAGTATCTGGGATCTCTTTTTTTTTTGGTTATGCTCCATAGCTCATGACCAGAGGTGAGGGTTGGAATGTAGATGGACCGGTAAATTGAGAACTTTGCCTTTCAACTCAGCTCTTTTTTCAACGTTTCAAATTCAGTTATGAGTCCAAAACTTAGGAGGACGAGCCTTGTTGCATTGATCATGTTGAATTCTTTGGTATCAAAAAGCAAAAATAAAGTAGGTCTACACCAGAAGGTGTTTATGTGCAGAAATTAAAATATCTTAATGCAAGTTCTGAGCATAAAGTGTTCCAGTTCACAAAATAAACTCTGAAACTTTATTATAACAAGAACATGATTGCATAAAACTAAGATGTTTTTTACTTTTCAGAGGGGTCTTTATGCATGCTTTGCTCCTTGTGGTTGTTAATAAGTTACACTTTCATTGTTTGTTTTTTTTTTGTTGTTTTTTTTTTTGTCTGTGAAAGAAACAGCTCCATGCACCTGTTGCTTCTGAGCCAGGAAGTTGTTGCTTAAAACTAAAGAAGATAACCATTTTCATACTAACACTCACGTTTAGTTCAATTAAATAAATTTCATGCTTCAGTCTCATCACTATATAACGTGTCATAGCTATATAATATCTGTGTTTTTCAAAGGTTGCAGAAATAATCAATACTCAGTGTAGGTGGAACATCAGAAGTGGGCGATTGCATTTAGGGGGGCTGAACAGGTTTGTTTAAACAAGTTTTGCAATAGGGTTGGACATTTCTGGGAACTGAAATCATAAATGCACATATTTTTTTGTTGTGAGACTGGCCTATTTTATCTATAATGATACTAAGAGTTTAACCATTGAGCAGAAAAGCATATAAGTATGAAGATTTCAACAAAAAAATCCATTAGTTTAGTTCGCTTTCATTTTTGAATAATATTTGTGAGTTGGATTCCAATCAAATTAGTATTTTGTTAAGGCAGAAACTATTTTCATGTAACATTTCCCCTAAATTAGTTATAAAACAGAACAGCATTAAAGTTTAAATTATCCTTAACTGTGCAACTCTTGCAGTTGTAGGTAGATGTTTATACTCCTAAGATGCTTTGTAAAATGATCAAATAATTCATTTGAGTGGAAAAATATTTTCCACCTTCAGACTTTTAAGTAAATTGTTGCTCAAGGCAAAACATATTAAAAAATGTGACCTAAACACATGCATCAACTGATGGTTGGTAGTCAAAAGGTAAAAGTAGCTTAAAGTAGGTATGTAAGTATAAAGGTAAATGATGATTATAATGTATTTCTCATCTTATTTCTTTGAAAAACAGGTTTAATTTATTGGAGCTTTTTCAATTTCTATTAAAACAAAGTGTTAGTGTTATATCATATAAGAATAGAGTTGCTCTGAATAAGTCTCTACTTACCCACCACCGTAGGAACATAATTAGGGTGCAGTTCCGCCTCCGGACCAGAGGAGGCGCTGTAGCGCTAAGTCAGACCGGTTGTGTGAGTTGGAGCTCGGCGTTAAGCTGGCTGGCTGGCACGGGCTGGTTGGTCCGTCGCTTGATGGTAGCCATGGCTCGAGTTGCTGTGCTCCTGCTTTTACCGGTTCTCATTGAATCGGTCTTTTCAATTTCCTTCTTTATGCCGGTGAACACCAGAAAGTGTTTACGAGAGGAGATCCACAAAGACGTCTTGGTGACGGGAGAGTATGAAATCAGCGAGCAGGCGAACACAAAAACTAACCTGAAGGTGAGCACAGACTGGCAGTAATTTACGCTCAACTCAAGCTTGTTGCCTTAATAAAAGGTTCATTCGTACGGACTCAACAAAGGAGTTATATAAAAGCATTTTCTGATTATTATATGTTTAACTGTTGATGGAAAGCGCCTTAAAATGATGAGCAGCGGTGTTAGCATGTGGCTACACCAGGCCCGAAAACTCGTCTTCCTGGTTTTATTTGCTAATTAGCCAGCTAGCAAGTTGGCTGTCACCAAGGCTTGTAGATGATTTCTTTCGGGTTAATCTTATTTTTCTTTTATTTATAAACTCAAATTACTCTGGCAGTAAAGAGCGCATAGTGTATGACCCATTTATTGTCTTTGAGGTTTCTTAACTGTGTGTTGCGTTCAATGTCGTCCTCGCGGCTCTGTTGCTGTTACACGTCAGTCTTACGGTGCATTCAAAGAGCAGCAATAATCATTTACACGTCAACATTTATATCAGTAAAAACTATGAAAATTAAGTCCTTATAATTTCTGCTAATCGGGCGACGATTTTTACATTGTTTATCAATTTATAAAGGTTTTATTATAAACAGGAAGTTTTATTTTTCCTAACAGCTGCCAATGATTGATATGTATGCAGTCGGTGCAAAGAACACAAACATGCTTAAAAACAGTTTTTGTAATAATTGTATTTTTAATCTAGTTTCAGAAAAATCTGCAAAGAAACTGATCAGTTGCAAACTCTTAGATTAATTAAAAAAAATTGCACATCAGACTTTTTAACTAGAACATATATTTTGAAATTATTTAAAGATGGGTACATTTATGCCACTTCTTTCAATTCTTTTTTTTTTTTCCTGTAATTTGCAGATCACAGACTCTTCCAGCCACACTCTGTACTCCAAGGAAGATGCAACAAAGGGAAAGTTTGCGTTCACCACGGAGGACTACGACATGTTTGAAGTTTGCTTTGAAAGTAAATCACCCATGGGTAAGTGTGTCAACACAAAAATCAGCCTGGATCTGAACTGGAACCAGGTCCCAAGGGATTTCAAAATACAATATGCATTCATTTTATTAGACACCTATGATTGATATTATCACATTATTTCAGCATTTTCCAGGATTAAGGATTTGGAGATGCTTTTAACTGATTTAAGTGATTTTGAAGAATATCCAAAACTTCTCATGCATATGTAATAAAATTGCAATGACAGTTTGAATTTCTTTATCTTTGTGGAATTGTGCAAGGTTTTGAATTTACTAAATTGTAAATGTGATAATTTACAGGAACTGGAAGAGTGCCGGACCAGCTGGTCAATCTGGACATGAAACACGGCGTGGAGGCCAAAAACTACGAAGAGGTAAGTTTCAGGAGGCTGAAATCCCTTTTTTTACATGTTGTAGATAATTAGTCCTCCCATTTTAATGGGTTACCTTAACATAGAATAGAGACTATGAATAAAAACTGTAAACATACATGTTAGGCTGTCTTCAAGGCCAGGCCTCTATTGCAAAAGATTTGCCTGGTTTAGGGTTTGGAAAAATTGTATCGTATGCAATTAATCATCAGAAAACAATGTCAACAATATTTGCACTTGGCAATTAGTGCCACGCGATGACATTTTTGTGTGTGACACTCACTATCAAGTGTGCATGTGAGCTTTTGTTACTAAAGATACGCTGCCATTCCACATTGGGGAAAAGGTGGTTTTCCATTTGGTGTTACTGTTTTAACCTGTTTAAAATGAAGAAGTTTGACTGATTTATTATAGTCAAAAACATGCAAGTGTAATTGTGATCTATTAATAGTCATTGTTATTGGCTAAATGACACAATTAATCATGATTAGCCTGATTAAATAACGATAAATAAGTAAATATGAATGAAGTCTTGATGTTCCTAATACAGTTTGTCAAAAGCAAAATCAATAAAACAAACAAATACATATATTTGTAGGTTTTGGACCTCCTTTTTCTTAACTCATTGATTTGCTAGGGGGAAAAAAAGTTAAAAACAAATTGCAAATTATTCCTTTAGCTCTTGCTCAACATTAAAGCAAATCATGACCGTTATCAGCTAAAAAACATTTATAAATAAGGTCCGGTAACTGTATGAGTGTGTCTTCTCAGCAATATGAAGCCTAAAAATGTTCATTTATCGTGGCAGAGATAAAAAGATGAATTCATTCTGTGTTTTTCCAACCCAAGGACATGATACTGCATTACCACGTCAGTTTGTAATCTCTCTGAGGGTCAGGCCCCCTTTGGTGAATCTTGAGAAATAAAGAAGGGGAAACTCATTTGACCTGAGAATTACCTTCCCCTCCCACACGTAAACATACCATTAATGAGTGCGTCGGTGGTTATTCAGAGGGCATTCCTGTCTGTGCACAGGAGGGCGGAGCTCCAGCTGCGCACGTATTTACTTGCATCAGACTTGAAGAAATGTGCAAGCTGTAAGGAAGAGGATGTTCTTGAAAAGTTTCACAACGTTTGGGACTGTTTATTTGGCAGATACAAGTTGTGTGTTTATTTTGTTCCAGTTGTTAAGATCTTCAGATTTCAACTAAATTGAAATGTGTGCCACAATTGAGAGATTTTAGCTTCATAGTTAAAGTACTTAACTAAAAAATAGGTTTGTAAAATTCCACATTTTTTAATTGTTTCTACAAGACAAACTTTTTGTATTTGGAATCAGGTTTTGCTCAAGGTTTTAATAGAAAAGTAGTTATCAGAGCATTTCTGTCTCAATTAAAGGCAACAGATTACAACATGTACAGTATTACATTAAAGTCCTGTGCTGCTCCTCTTTTATTCATGACTTGCTTTCCAGGAGCGGGGGTTTTGTGTAATATTTTAAAGTCACTTTGAGCAATAGCTTTAAGGTCTTTGTCAATATCCTTTTAATCATTTGGTTGAACTTCAGCCGTTTGTTGTTTTCAACCCAGTTTTTATGAGCTGCCTTTTCATGGTGGCATGACTTTAAAAGGTTTGAGAGAACTGGGCTGACGAAAGGATTAGCTTAAAACTACTACTGCACTTGTCTTTTAATAAAGTTTAAAAAATGGTTGTACAAAAACTGGGAAAACGTCTTTATGAAGCTAAGTCTAATCAAAAACACCTTTTTAATATGACCAAAAATGTCAGCAGAAATATGATTAATTAAGAACAAGGGATCGTTTAAGGCTTAGTATCAACATAATTTGTTTATTATAGGCAGTTTCCTTTTATTTGTTTTAAAATCAAGACTTTACAGCTCAAATGCACACAACCAGAAAGACATTTTTAACCTTCCTTGCATGATTTCACAGCTCAAGAGTGACACCTGGTGGACTAAATGTTTAAAAGCGCAGCCTTACTGTTCTGCCTTGAAGCGGTTTCATTTCATTCTTCTTCGCTCTGACCCTTCAGATCGCAAAAGTGGAGAAACTGAAACCTCTTGAAGTTGAGCTGAGGCGACTGGAAGACCTGTCGGAGTCCATCGTGAACGACTTTGCTTATATGAAGAAGAGAGAGGAAGAGATGCGGGACACCAACGGTAAGGACGACAATCAATTTACTGGGAAGTATTTAGAAAGAAAATTGAAACACTTAATTTGTTGCTGTATTTTGTAATGAAAAAGGTGAAACTCACTGACCTGTTTTCCAACTATTGTCTCCAGAGTCCACAAACACACGCGTGCTGTACTTCAGTATATTCTCCATGTGCTGTCTCATTGGACTGGCTACATGGCAGGTCTTCTACCTGCGGCGCTTCTTCAAGGCAAAGAAGCTGATCGAGTAGATCCAGCCACCTGGCTCCTTTCCATCAGGAAAAGGACCCTGCCAGTCAGCAAACACATCCCAGCATCCACCCTTCTTGGACTAGCTTCAACAAAACAGCAAGCGGGGTTGAGGGGCTCTAGTTTTTAAGGTTGAGAGTGTCAAGGTTTTCTCGATGGGGGGAGGAATCTGATTGTTTAGTAGCTGGAATCACTAAAAGCTCTGTAGACAGACGTGGCTCACTGCGTTTCTCTCTATTGCTTTTATTGTTGCAGCTCACTGAATTAGATCTTGTTCCTTCAATTAGTTCAATGGCTTTTTTTTTTTTTTTTTGAGCTCGGTTTGAGTGGATGTGCCATGATTGAATGTTTCTGCCCTTCTGTTGAAATACGTTCTTTGCCACGCCACACAAACTAGATCCTCGGTGCCCTTTTCTCAAGCGGAGTCTCTTTAAAAACATGGTTTGTTGTTACTTTAAAATGATTGGCAACCACTGAAACTTTGTATTGTGTCACCTAAATAGCATACATGTATTTAACAGTATATTTAGTTTATTTTTCATAATGTAATTGCCACTTAGTTGCTTCTACTGGTATCTTTTTAGTTGGGGAGGGTTTTTCTTCTGGTTATTTTCTTTAATGGAAAATCTTTTTTTGGGGGGGGGCTCTTGCATGTTCAGGTTGTTTCTGGAACATCTGGAACAAATCCTGTTTTCACTCCCACATAATATCTATGATACATTAATGCAGGTTTCTCTTAGCGGTTGAAGGTTGTGACAAAAAATGAAGTTTTCCGAACGTTTGTCCTTTCGCTTTACATTCTTTGTTTCATTATACATGTGAAGTTTTCAGATTCAGTTCCCAGTAACAATCCTTGCAGATCCATCCAGTGTTCTTGCTTTTTTTTTTCTTTCTTTACAAACGTTTGAGGCTTGGGTCACGTAAATGTGGGTGGTTGCAAATACTGATGCTTTTTCTTTTCTTTTGGTCGGGAAATAATTGAGGCTGTCCTGGTACAGTTTTAACAATGAAAAATGCGCATTCAGCGCAGTCAGTGATTTTTATGTTGACTTATAAATTTTTGTAAATTTGTGTTGGACTTTTATTCAATAAAATATTGGATGGATTTACATGAGTTACTTTGTTGTCTAAAATGTCTTTATTTTTAATTATCTGTGTCTCGGTGGCACAGTTAGAGCTGTCGCCTCTCATCAAGACGGTTGCATGTTCTTTCTGTGCACACGTGGGTTTTCTCTGTGCTCTCTGCATCCTTCCATAGAGACCAAAAACATGCATGTTTGCTTAACTGGTAACTGTAAATTGCCTCTATGTGGTCCTGTGATGGACAAAACTGCATCGTGTGCAATTAATCGTCAGAAAAACTTTAATCAAATATTTTTTTGGAACCTGACGATTAATACAGACTAACTGGAGTTTCCCTGGTCAATCTGCTCGATGCTCCTCTCTGCTTCAAATATGACAAACATTTCTTTCAAAAGATCTGTAATTTATTTACCATAAGTCCGATTTTACTTGGTCTATCAACACAATGTTAAAATTGATGTATAGATTGAAGTCTACTTTTGACACAATTTGGAACAGATTTTTACAGAGACCAAATGGAGTGACTTAAATTGGTCATCTGACTAGGACAAGCAGGCGTCCAGGGGATTATTCATTATATGCTTGATACCATAATTAATTGCGATTAACTTTTTTGCCAATATTGCCCAACCCTACCAAGATGTCCCCCTTCTCTCACATGGTCACCCGAAATAAAGTGGGTTAAAGATAATTAGTGGATATCGATGTCTATTGAAGGAACGTTTTTTTTTTGTTTTTTTTTTCAGAAATTATGCGTTTCTAATATCAATATAAAGACAAGATGTAAAAAGTGACATTTGTTTACATAGTGTATCTTCACATGCTTTGTCATCATTTTAACATAGAAAAAGTGACATTGCTGACTAGGAATAAAGTTAGATACATGTATTTGGTAATAATAGTCTCCAACGGTTATTGCCATATATTTTAGTCGCTGTGGTGACCCCTGCAAAAGGGAGTACATGAAAGAAAAACTATATAGAATTTTAGCTTTTTTCTTTTTTTAAAAGTTCTTAAATGTTTAGAGGCTGCATTTTTTAGTCATTAACAGCAGTAAGGTAAACACTAGATTCTTTTAGGTATTAAGCTGATGTAATCATCTGAAAAACTGACTTTAGACTGATTCTCCCTCTCAAAATGCAAACATTTATCCCACCTGTTTTCTGATTGATCCACAACTTTATAAAGAAACGAAGGGTGAACCTTTTTATTTGCTGGAGGTCATTAAACTGGAGCTGTGATGGTGAGTTACTACGAGTCATGCATTCTGGTGAATTTAACTCATTAAGACATTCCATAAAATTCCCATCTGTTATGTTTGTCTGCAGTAGAAGTGATGATCTACAATGCAACAAACCAGAAGAGATGAATGATCAGAAGATGGAAGCTCCTGGATGTCCTTGTGAAAAAACACTGGGTTTTAAAAGGTGAGGCTGTCTTTTCATTAGCTGCTCGGAAGTTTTGTGTTATTGCCATTGGTCCATCAAGACGAAACAAAGATTTAAAGCTTGTGACACCATTTTTGGGTGGGGGTACCTCTGGCACCCCACTCGATGGCACCACTGTATTTAATCTAATTGTATTTTATTTACTCAAACTTGTTCTATTGTTCCTCCTTTTTGGTATTGATCAGATTTCAGGTGTTTGTGTGGGAGAGCAGAAAGAAAGACATACATTCGTTTTTGCTTGCAAATAACCCTGTTGTCATAAAATAAATACAATTATTTACATGAAACAAATATCAAAACATCTCCATCCTTCTCCTCTCCTCCCAGTGAAGATTATGTAGAACATACGGCTGTTTCAGAACGTTTTATTGGTTATTAATGGGAACCTTTTCTCCAGGGCAGCTGTTTAAGCCTCGTCCCTCTCACTTCTGTGGCTCCTCCTTGTTGATGATGTTTTTCAGGAGCGTCACCAGCGGTTTTTGCCGTCCCTCCTCCCAGCTCTTCATGAAGCCCCCATAGCGTTTATCCGCCGGGGGGCCGCTCCAACGAAAGTGCTTCATCTTGTACGTGCCGTCTTTCTTCTCCTGCAGGCCTCCCAGGAGCTGCAGGTGCTTCTCCTCCGCCTCTTCCATCACCTCCTGGGCCTTGGCCTCCTCCTCCTCCACGGCTGCCAGCAGCTCGTTGGTCAGCCCCCGCCTCCTCATCTCCCCAGGGAACATCTCGGCAGACTCCTCCTGAACGCCGTTGGAGGTGTAGACTTTAACCGGGCGGCGTTTCCGACCCACAGGTTTACCCCAGCGGAAGTGCTCCATGGAATAGGAGCGCTTGGCCTGAGGGGGGGAGGAGGAGGGGGAGGAGACGAAGGAGGAGGACTCTGATGGAGGAGGGGGCTGGAGGTGAGCATTTCCAGGGATGATGGGGGTCTCAGCGGTGAGGTCAGACCTGCAGATCTGGATGCACTCCTGAGATGAAGAGGAGGAAATCACGATGTAATAAAACCTGATTTTTAGATCTTAAAGTTTTCTGTTGAGGTGATGGATTAAATGAAAATGAAACATTTCTTAAATTTGGGAATGTTTGTGCTAAAAACACCAAAAAGCTTCAATTTATTTGTTTTTTGTATTTAAAACTATAAAACAGCCCTGAAAAAAGTTTACCATCATGCTGCTCTCAGTGTTCGCATCCTGGCAGCTGGGATGTTCCCAGCATTGACTGACAGCTCCTCTGGCTCCGCCCACAACCACCATGACCACCAAGAACCACACAGGACACATCTCCTCTGCACCAATTAGAATAAAAACATTAATATTATTTTTTTTACTCTTTTTCACAATAACAATATAAAAATAGTTTAAACGGATAATATAAATTAAAAAAAAGTTTTGAGACAATAAAAAAAGCACATTTTACGTATTGCTTTATATACTGTATATTTATATTTGGTAAAATTTCTTAAATTATTTGTAGGGTTAAATTGATGTGATGTTTAATATTTTATTTTTAAAACAAAAAAAGAAATATTTTAAATATGTTTTCAAACATACACCAGTCTAACAAATACAATATTAAATATTTGTTTTATTTCATATTTGCTCAAATATCTCTTATGTTCTAATGAAAGTTATTGATTTAATCATCATGAATGTTTTTAAAGCATTTTATCAAATCATCAATCAGAAAATACTTAAAATAGAACATTTTTTTAAAACGTCAGAGAACGTTAAACAAAAATTCACAAGAACATTTAAGATTCTCACCTGCTTCCTGTTTTCTTCTCCCCTTCCTCTTAGTTGTGTTCTTCCTCTAGATGAAGATTTGCTTTTTGTTTGTGCTGTTGCTCCTCTTCTTCTGATGTTTCGACCCGTTTTTCGACTTTTATATTCTGCCTGTCAAGGACACACACACACTAACGCACACACATACACATAACGTCATTGTCAGCATTCATTCATGCTCGTAAACATCAGTAAATAGAACATCTTCCACCCTCCTCTTCATTCATCCACCTTCACACAAACTCACTTTTCTTCATTTTTTTTTTAAATCAAACTTTTCTTTAGTGTTTCTGAAAAAAAGTAATTTTATCAGTTGGCTTTTTCTTTTAGGTTTATATTGTATTTGCCAACCAAAAGATCACACAAAACTTGACTCCAAAACTAACCAGGAAATCTTTATTTTCTGCCTCCTGCTGTTTGTCGTGTGTTAAATGTCAGAGCACAGAGAGGCAGATTAACACGGAGGCGACATGTCGTCATCGGGGGGAAGATGGGATTCAAACGTGTGAATCGGGGTGTACAGTTACAAACCCACACAGCTGCTGCAGCATCTTCCTTTTGTCCCGAGTCCTCGCCGGCACTAATGCCGTTTCTGCGCAGGATTTGTTTCTGCACGCTGATTTTCCAAATACGACACCCGGAGTCACTGAGTTTTGGGCGTGAAATCTCTTCCTTATGGTAAAAACACATAATTAGTAAGCTTTTTTATTATTTTATAACCTATAAAATCAGTTAAATGTTTAACCTTGACTAAACATGAAACATCATGTTCATCTCATTGCTACAGCTACAATAACGGAGCTCTATGTGGTATTTCCTGCATAGAAACAGCAAAAAAAAAAAAATCTGTTTTTGTTTTATGGACTGTTTAAAAAAAAACCTTCGGACTCAAAGAAATGTTTATTCTGGCGGATGTGTGTTCTCAACATACAGATCTGGAAAATGAGCTAAAGTCGTCCTGAAACAATAACCAATCACTGGTGAGGCTGTTTTAAGAACATCGTGACAAACCTTGAAGGAGAAAAACACTGGACCTTAAATGCAAATCATTCTTGCTTTGAGACTGTTTGAACATTTAGATGTGTTTTATTTGTAGTGCAATATATTGTCTTTGGTCGTAAAGAATATGAACTGTGGTGTAACGTACGTAAGAAAATTTGTTCTATCTTGAGGGTGTTGCTTCAGTCAGACGTTCCAACCCTCACCTGTGGTCACGAGGTGTGGATTATGACCTGATGATCCTGCAAGCGGACGAAATGAGCTTCCTTTGTAGGGTGGCTAGGCTCAGCCTTTAGAGATGGGGTGAGGAGCTTGACGTAGAGTCGCTGCACCTCTGCATTGAAAAGCATCAGCCCAGGTGGTTCATCTGATTAGGATGCCTCTTGGACTCCTCCCTTTAGAGGTGTTCCAGGTAAATCCCACCAGAGACCATGGGAAGACCCAAGACTTGCTGGATAGATTATGTATCCTCTCTGGCCTGGGTCCTGGGAGTCCTGGGTAACTACTTATAGATTTGAATGATAATTGTTTATTTGTGGAATATTCTTGTTAGAATTAATTTTTTGGTTAAAAGGGGCAGATATAAATTTTTTTCTTTCTGCTGCTTTTCATTTTATATGTAATTTGTATTATTTTATTGTATATAAAATTTATTTTGTTTTTTTTAAGAAATAATAAATTAATGATGAATAGAATAAAATAAATAAATAAATGATAAGCTGAGTATGAGTCTGGTTCTCAGCTAAATTGAACTTCATGTATTTGCAAAATACTAAAGGTATGTTTAATGTGCATCTGACACACCAAATGTGACATTTAACAGAAGTTCTTGCATTTATTACATAGCAAATGGCTTGCAAAGTTTAATTAATGATTTTTCTTTTTCAATTACAAATATTTTTTGTAATTTTAGCTAACTGGGTGTTAAATGTGTCAAATGATCAACAGCAGTAACTTCATTTTGTGTGGATTTTATAAATGGGTTTGTATTTCTGAAGACAGGGTGAAACATCTGAACTTCAAGTCAATCAAAAATGTTTTTCGTTTGTTTTCTCTGAAAAAGCGATTTTCTTGTTTTCTAATGGACTGACTGAGGAGCAGCTGAAGGCAGGCAGGTAAATATAAACCCATTAGATCAAGACCTTGAACGCCCATTCAATCCATTAACCACACAAACGCACACAGGTTTGGGTTTCTGTCCCTTTTAGGACATTAGGTGGTTCATTTATTTGTGTGGCCTAAAAACAGACCGAAATATAAACTCAGTTTAGCCCAAAACTAAGCCTCTAACACAAAAATTTAATTCTACTGTATTAGGACTGGTCTACAGGTTCTGTTGGTAATTATAACAGGAAATATCCATTAAAAATGTAACAAACCAAGCACACACACACACGCACACACACATACTAATATGTTCAGGTAAGAGATGAGCTGAAGTTCAAAGAAAAACTGATTCATCATCATCGGATGCTCTCATTAAGTGCAGTCAGATTTGTTTTCCTTCACGCACACCTCCTATTCTTTAAGAATCAGTGTTTCCTGGTTCAGAGACACACCCTCCTCCAAATGCACACATGCACAAATACACACACCACCTCTCTCCACATTTTGTATACCAGCTCCAATATACCTTCATTTAAAAAATAATCAAAATATGACAACAGGTTTAAATAATACTGACAGATTTTATGTAGAACTGAATTAACTGCTCTAACTAACATCTCCACCAGGGTTACTCCTTGTGTTCGTGGACAGGATCTCAAGGTGCAGTGGAGAGGAGGGTGTCGGGTTTTAGAACCTCAGAGTCTTGTTTTGGCTTTTTGCAGACAATGTGGTTCTGCTGACATCTTCAAGTCATCATGACCAGTGTGCACTGGGGTGGTTTGTAGCCAGGATGAAACACTGGACATGCACAATACTCCTGTGTTTTTCTCCTGGAGCAGCTATCTCTGCAACCAGACCTACAGGAGAACCAGAAAAAAGTAATTGATAGATGAATAAAACAGATTGATAAAGTTGTTGGTATTGTATTCAAGTATGTATTGTATTGAACTTCGTGTTATCAGATGTTACACAAAAATCTGTCTAATATATTTTAAAATAAAGTTTTAATAAAACTTATAAAAAGCAGGTGATCATGGGGGCAGCAGCTGTATATAATATAGTATAGTGTAGTATAGTATTTTATATAGTAATGGTACTGAAAAGTACAGTATAGTAAATGGTAAAGTGTAGTATAATACTGAAAAATGGTATGTAGTAAACTAGTACTGAACAGTATAATATAGTATAGTGTAATATACATAGTGTATAGTATAGTATAGTATAGTATAGTATAGTATGTAATAAAGTGTTAGAATATATTATAGTGTAGCATATAGTATAGTATTTAATGTCTATTATCCTAAACTCTTAGAAAAATAGCTGCATCACAAATCCACCAATCAGAGAGCAGCACCGTTGCTCTGACCCGGATGTACTTCTGAAGTACTTCCGTGTTAAAATATCTCACAGCAGAAATTCAGCTGGCTCTTTTTTGACTTTTTATTATTAATATTTTAATAATGCCGGGTCCGTACAAAGAAACAGATCTGACGGAGAGGGTCGAAGCTTTTCTGTCCGACCTGAAGCGGGGAGGCAGCGGGACCGGACCTCTGAGAGGTTCGGCTGAGACTGCCCGAGAAACGACGGCGTTACTCCGCAGAATTACAGCCCAGGCTCGGTGGAGCAGCGCAGGTGCTTTCATGTTGTTGTTTATTTACGTTTAAAGTAAACCATGATCTCGCAGCAAAGCGGTGAACCGAACTGTCAAACTGGGGATAAGAGTTTGGACCAATGTTTTAGCCGCTGCCAGAACTAGTTATAATTAGCTTATTAGCCTAACTTTGAGCTCAAGCTCAAGTGCGACCATCATGGTAGTTGTTCCCCTGTTCTTCTGCAGGTCTCCAGGTTCTGCAGAAACCTGTTAATCACACAGTCATTCAAATCAGATGAAACATCTAAAACTTGCATTCTTGTGAATTATGAATATGGTGCACAGTTTAAAGATGTACATGGAAAAAACAAAAAGTCTTCTGAACATGTTTGACGTTAATGTTTTCTGTTTCAGGCGATCTGATGGAGATTATCCATAAAGAAGGCAGGAGAATGACCGCAGCTCAGCCATCAGAGACCACCGTGGGCAACATGATCCGAAGGGTGCTGAAGATCATCAGAGAGGAATACGCCAGGTGAGGAGGAACTCTGTTTCCCTTAAAAAGTAGGACTCTAAATGATAGAAGTTCAGACTTTATTTGTATTTATAATTAGTTCTAAGATTGCATGTCAAACGGGCAAACATTTTGAGCAACATTTTTTTTTAATTGCTGCTCATAAACTGACAATTGTTTTAATTTTTTAGTGGCAAGTTGGTGAGTTTTGTCTGTTTTTTGCTGATAAAGTTAAAATTGACAATAAATTATTTAACTGCTGATCTATATTATTATATTGATAACTATAGTTTGAATTTCTGTGGTCAGATAAACTATATAGACTCTTCAAAATAAAATGTTTTTCATTAATGTTAACAGTGGACCATATTGAGTTTAATAAGGTTGCCTTTTTAGGCAGAATATTAAAACATTTATGACTCGTGTCTTGTTAACTTTCGAAACAAATACATTTAGTAGAAGAAAAATGCTTGCAAATGTTATTATCTTTAGGTAATAGGGAAACCGCTATCATTTTGATAGTTTCAACTGAAGTTCAAAAATATAAAATCAACTGCACTCAAATTATTCTAGTAAAGTTTATTTTAATAAAAATTATTGCTGATCATTCTTTTTAACATCTTCAAACTTGCCACTTGTTTTTTCTTTTGTATCTCATGCCTTTGTTTTGTTTTTATCTTTGTATTGTGTCAGCCTGTTTTCTTAACAACTGCTTTTATCAAGAGCAATAAATTGTGGACCACTCATTTCTTATTTTCTGTAACCAAGAGGCATCAAAACTTAATTAAGACATTTCCAAAGCCACAAGTCAGCTCTGAAAGACCCACATCCAGATTCTGTGTGGTGTAAGGCCATGACAATATAAAGGTTGAATGCACACCCTCTACGACGTGTGTATTTATTTTGTGCAAACGTTTTACACCTTTAGGTCTCGAGGTAGCAGTGAAGAGGCGGACCAGCAGGAGTCTCTCCACAAGCTGCTGACTTCTGGAGGACTCAGTGAGGAAAACTTCAGGCAGCATTTTGCTCCCCTCAAAGCCAACGTCATCGAGGCCATAAACGAGTTACTGACAGAGTTGGGTGCGTTGGCAATTTAAGCAAAAACAAATTTTAAATCAATGAGTCTAAAATGTAACCCCCCCATTTTCTTCATCGTTTCCAGAGGGAACAACCGACAACATTGCCATGCAGGCGCTAGAGCACATCCACTCCAACGAGGTCATCATGACGATCGGACGCTCCCGCACGGTGGAGGCCTTCCTGAAAGACGCGGCGCGCAAACGCAAGTTTCATGTCATCGTGGCGGAGTGCGCCCCCTTCTGCCAGGTACTTCAAACACAGCTAAGGTCCAGGATGGTCAACGTCTTTGTTTAAAAACATAATAAAACTTATCCAAATCTTAACAGGGACATGAGATGGCCACCGGCCTTTCCAAAGCCGGCATAGAAACGACGGTCATCACAGACGCCGCCATATTCGCGGTCATATCTCGGGTTAATAAGGTATTTACTCGAGCTGAAGACGTAAGAATAGAAACGTGATCAGGACGTGTCGTTTATTGCCTGTGGTGATTTCTGTGCAGGTTATCATCGGTACTCAGACGGTTTTAGCCAACGGAGGGTTGAGGGCCGTGAACGGAACACACACTCTCGCCCTCGCAGCCAAGCATCACTCAACACCTCTTATCGTTTGTGCTCCCATGTTCAAGCTCTCACCTCAGGTCAGAGAAACACCTGAGTCTGTCAGTTTTGCACTTTCTTTGAAATGCAATGAATGTAACTCCCTTTTTTTTTTTTTTATAGTTTCCAAATGAGGAGGATACCTTCCATAAGTTTGTCTCTCCACATGAAGTCCTCCCTTTCACTGAAGGTAACTTATCTGAAAACCCAAGCTGCGTGACGTCTAAAGCCTTCAAATTAAATGTTAACTCGGTTTATAAACTTTTGTCTTTAATATTTCAGGTGAGATCCTCTCTAAAGTCAACGTGCACTGCCCGGTGTTCGACTACGTCCCTCCTGAGCTCATCACCCTGTTCATCTCCAACATCGGAGGACACGCACCGTCATACATTTACCGACTGATGAGTGAGCTTTATCACCCAGAAGACCATGAGCTTTAATCTAGGCAACTAATAAACAAGTTGAAATGCTAATATGATGTTTTGTTTTAATTATAAACGTGTTTCTCCTGGAAACTATTTAAATGTTTGTGTTATGTGAGCTGTTCTCCAGATGGAGGCGCTGTAGGACAAGTATCTCAGCTGCTTTCTGAAGGTTTTACTTGTTAAAAGAAGACAAGCAGCTGAAGCAGCTGTGTGATGTAAAGATGTAATATTTGGTGTTTGTGTTGTGATACTAGTTTAGAGATGAGTGTAAAAAGATTGGGTCTCATTGTTTTACTCAGACTGAACTACAGCATCTATTCTCAAGTGTGATCCCACTACTGAGCGGTACGGGGGCTTTGACCTGCTCCGTATCCGACCTGGGCCGGTTCACACCTCTTTAGGCAACCTGGTGGTCCTGAGCTCCCCCAGAAACGCCATATTGGTATTGAACTTAGTGCGGATACCTGACCTGCATGTAAAAATGACAAATATTTTTAAACTGACATTTCCCTCCTCATCATTGTTTTTGCATGTAATAATAAAATTAATGTTTTCTAGATCTAAAGTTATCTATTTAACAGATTGATGGAGCGTAGTTCTAATATTTGACTTTCCTTAAGCCAAAATAGGCGTTTGTGCTGAACCAACTGTTGCAGCAGCGCCTGCTCCTGGCCTCTGCCCCATCATGTGGAGGGGGTGAATGTGAAGGTTACGGGGATCAGGGTCAGAGCATGTGAAGGGGTTTTTGGCACCCCGCTACGTTCTAACAGAGCGACTGCATTGTTCTCTGACCTACATTTCACGCTGTGGAGCTGAAGGGAAAAAGGTCAGCGTGAATGGGACGCAGCAGCAGTTCTCTTCGCTCCTCACCGCCCCACACTCGTTGGCCGGAACCACGACATGATCCAACTGTCAAACAGTATTTTACAACTAATCAGGGCTGTCTGAGTTGGTCTCAGGAAAGATATACTTGAAATGCAGCAGATGTGCTTCCTTTTTTTTACCAAATGCCATTACAAAGGGTTTGAAAGAAACTTCTAAAAAATGAGCTAATTACCACTCATTCAACCTTAAAGAGATAGTTCAGATCTTTTGATGACAGCAGTTCACTTTGATCTTGGTCTCATTTAGCTGTTAGCGTGTTAGCACTGTTGTTAGCTCTTAGCACTTACAGTAGCCTGTGTTATGAATCCCTCTTGGTTACTACCACCAAAACTCAAGACTGTAGCTTAATATCTGCAAAAATGACTGAGTTTCTGCCACTTTTGTTTTTGCTAAAGTAGATGTTCATCCAGTCATGTGCTGCAAGTTTCAATTAAAAATATTCAGTGGTTCACAACACATTCACACACCTATGTCTTTCTATCTTCATATGGACTTTCCATTGACTTCCATTCATTTTTAATCCTTTTCTATAGCCTGCTCTGACATTTCAACTGGTGACCCACAGTTGACTTCTGTCCTGCTCCACCCACAAAACAACAAAATAAAATCAGATTTTTTTCTTTTACTTAATTTAACATAGATATTAATTTTAAATCAGTTTAAAATTTACGATTTAATGCAATAAAAAACTTGTTCTTTTCCACAACACAGTTCCCCTACTATCATCAGGCACACATACATTTAGTAATTAGTTTGAATCAATCTGAACCATTTAAAAAACAAATCCTACCAGCTTTGTAAACCCATCCACCACATTTATGGGCGTCTCTTCCCCTGTGTGTAGAAAATAAGGTGGCAGATTAAGGAAAAGACAAATCTCTTTCTCTTTTTCATCACACCGACTTCATCCGTCACAACCTTTTGATGAGACCAGGGATGAAATCTGAGTGGAGAGAGAGTGCAGATTTACAGCAGGTCATTAAAGCCGAAGCAGCCCACTGATGAACACTGAGAGGAGTAAAGATTTGCTCAATGCAGAGTCGTTATGAGGGATGTGATTGGACACCATCTCGCTAAAACAAGTATCTGGATTTCTTTTTTCAGATCAGAACTCATAGATGACGTGGTTGTACTCTACTA
The DNA here is from genome assembly GCA_031762555.1 of Cynodonichthys magdalenae. Classification (NCBI taxonomy): domain Eukaryota; kingdom Metazoa; phylum Chordata; class Actinopteri; order Cyprinodontiformes; family Rivulidae; genus Cynodonichthys; species Cynodonichthys magdalenae. The sequence continues at coordinate 11,105,789 of JARVJO010000039.1, forward strand.
AACAAGCCGCTCTTTTGTTGTAGTTTAACGTGTCAAGAAACATCAAAACACAACCGAGTATAGGTCAGATTAAGATTTTCCTGTATAATCCCAACAGTCTGATCCCTGCTTTAATCCCACCCCCCACCCTCCCTTAGGGTATTGACGTTCCGCCAGCAGCCCCAGCTGTTTCCTGATGATGCTGAGCATCAAACTGTGGCGTGTTGTCATCAGTGCCGCCGTGTCTAGTGGGAGTCCCATGGGAGCGCAGAGGCCAGGGCTGTAATTAGTCGAGGACGAAGAGCGCCACGAGCCGAGTCTTCCTGTGAAGCAACCATAAGTCCCTGGGGGGCAGCGGGTTCTGGGGGTGGGGAGGCAAACCTGTGGGGCCCTACCTGTGGCTCTGAGCGCTGACTTGTTGAACCACAAGACAAATCTGTACGACTGCTGAACTGTAATGAAGATTTTAATGTTTAAGAGAGACATGACCAGGCTGAAATTAAGTGATGAAACTGAATTGTTAAAACTAAAAGAAGCAGAACACTGACCAGGGCCGGCCCCAGCCAATTTGGCACCCTAGGCAAGATTTCATGTGGCACCCCTTGTGCCAGTTTACATACATTCAAATACCAAATTAAAGAGATTTGTCTTTGATATTTTTTAGCTTTTGAAACCAGATTCTCCAGATAAAATACATAATATAATTAATTTAAAATAGAATACCGGAAGTCTACATCATACCTGCCAACATCTGCTGACGTAACAAGCGACGGTGGAGTAAAGCATTTCTAGGGGGGTCCAGGGCTATACCCCCCTGGAAAATTTTATGAAAGATCTAATCAAAACTAAGCATTTTCTGGGCATTTGAAGTACATTTTACTAAATTCTTGGGATTAATAAAACAAAATAAAATCAGTATTTTATGAAGGTAGAACACTTAAACTAGACTTTAACCTAAACTTTATCAGAGATCATAACTGAAACTTTCATTAACCTTATTTTGTTTTCTATTTACATACTGAGCGCCAGTAGTTAGCATGACGGCATCATATGATATACTTTTATCACTATTTGTTTTTCCTGCCTATGCCAAGGGCCGGCTCAGACACTGGCTTAAAGTTAAAAGTAGCAAAAGGTTAAAAGGACTTAAAACAGCAAAATGGTTGTTAGAAGCTTAAAGATGCAAATGGCTAGAAGAGCTAAAAGTTTCAGAACACAACTAAAAACAGTCGAGGCAGATAGCAGCCTATCCTGAGCCTGGTTCTGCTGGAAGTTTCTTCCTGTTAAAAGGGAGTTTTTCCTTTCCACTGTCACCAATGTGCTGCTCAGGATGGGAGCTGTGATAAAGTGATTCAACTCAATCTGCTGGCTTCTTAAGATGGATTGTTTTGTGTACAGTGCCTTGAGACAAAGTTTGTTGTGACTTGGCACTATACAAATAAACTGAATTGTATTAAAAAAGTGAGAAAATGTGTGTTTGGTAGAGTGTTTCTTTGTTGTAACAAAGCTTCCTGGCAATATATACCTGATATATACCTAATTGGCAGCACCTGGGGTTACCAGAAGTTCAAAACAAGTGCCAAAAGCAACAGCAAAATAAGCTGTTTGGCAAAGAAGATTTGGCAAATTTTTTATGTGCACAACCCACATACTCAGCTCTACTGCTCATCCCACAAATGCATGTTCCTTTCAAATGTGGCACCATTTAAAAGGGAAATTAACAGGCTTTCCAACTATATAAGATATTTTGCAAAGAAGTATTGTTACAACAAAGAAATAATCTATCAACATACATTTTTTAAAGTTTTTGTACTAAGTTTTAAAGTGACATAAGAAGAAAAAATCAAGTTAATCAATAAGTTATTATTAAGTCGAAATATCATCCATAAATAACTATAAATAAATAATAACCTAATAAAGAATAATAATCATAACCTTTGCTTGTAGCCCTTAAAAACACTAAAAACCTAACTGTCATATTCCGTCGCTCAGGCTGTTCTGCCTAAATTACTGTTGTTGCTGAATTACTGGTGTGTGCAGGTGTGTGATGAACACTCGGTCCCTGTCTGTGTCTGCTGCTGATGAGAAAAACTGTAACATAGATCTAGCTGGAGATGCGCAGTGGAGCCCGAGGCCTCCTGGGAAATCATTCACAGCCTCTCCACCGGCACCGCGTTCGCCCCTTTAGGACCCCAGAGGGCTATCAAGAGGTGGGTAATTGAATTTTAAGCGCAAACACTGCTGTGAAACGTGTGTGTGTGTGATGGTGGATGTTTAGCTGTGTGAACATCGCGATGCTGTCATCAGACCCTGAAGGTTTCTTTTAACACAAGAAGGATGAATGTTTAATCCATGGCAGCCTGTGATGGTGCAGAGAGGGTGAGATGACTAACCAGCCTGTAAATGATGCAGTTCTTCACATCCTTCTGATTAAACACCAGCACACACACACACACACACACACACACATGCTGATATAAGGAAGAGGTAATAACAGATTTTCTGTCATGTTTCCAGTTTAATGGATTGGTTTTATTACATCAAACTTGCACAAAGTTGCAGATGCTTGCAGTTCACTGTCAGGTTTTTTTTTTTTACTGAATACCTCCTGGTTCTTGTTGTAAATGCTTCTGGTTGTTTTGTTTTTATGTGTTATTTGTGTATTTTGGCTCATTTTTGAGGGCATTTTTTATTTTATTTTATTTTTTTGTTTTCTTGTCTTTCTTTCCATTTCAAAGTTTTATTTTTATTGTCTTGCGCTTTGTGTCCACTTTATCAATCAGTGCAACAGCTATTATCTATTTTTTTCCCACATTGACAAAAAGACAGGAGACAAAACTGGAAGTGTCAGAGCTGAAGATGTTGAGGTTCTCCTTGGGAGTGACAAGAATGAATAAAGTTAAGAATGAGATCATCAGAGTTAGAGCACAGGTTGAACCATTGGGAAATAAAGTTAGAGACTGAGATGGCTTGGACATGTCCAGAGTAGGGACAACGATGTTAAAGATGCAGCTGCCAGGAAAAACACAAAAGGGACATATATGCAATGGAGGTGTTTGGAGTGAGGACAGATGGAGATGGAAGAGGACAAACTGCTGTGGCGACCCCTTAGGGAGCAGTCAAAAAAAGAAGATTGTCCATTTTTTAGGTGAAGAGACGTTTGAGTAACATTCTTGATCAAACTGTAAATGAAGTATGTGATCTGAGTGTGCAAGATGGAGAAATGGGTTGACGGGAAGATGCAGAAGTCTGATCAGATTATCTAAAAAAGGGATAAAACAGTTGCCTGAAAATCTCAGATTATTTATTTGCTGACCTACAAATAAACATTGGATTCAAAAGCTCAACTACAAATATTTTACTTTTATGAGATTTGAAAACTCAAGAAAGTCTCATGCTAAAGGCAGTGAAGTTGATTTAGACAGAAATCAGATGAAAAGTCCAGGCAGTGTCTGACCGCTAAAACCTGGAGTTACACACACGTTTATTCATCTATCCTCATGGGGACTTTGCAGTGACTTTCATTCATTTTCCAGTCATATCGCTAAGCTAACCATGATGCTTACCCTAAACTTTAACACCCTAGTTCACCCCTAACCCTAAACTCAACACACGTCTTGGTCCTAAACTAAACCCCCCCGCCTAAATGCAGTATTTATCTTGGGACTAGGCTTTGGTGCCCATAAAGAGCAATGGGTCGTGACAAGGCTGTGTTTACTGGAAACATGGTCCTCAAAATATAACAAATACATGTACACATACACACGGCTCTAAACACAGTTTGTCAGTGTGATCGTTCTTGGTTGCACTTGTGATCCAAACCGAGTTTGCGAGCTGTGGTTTTCTCATGCCGCTCACACAATGGCTCATGTATGGGAGCTGCCTGGTGGCGTTGCTTAATTAGGCGCAGAGTTGATTTGTTTGCACTAATTGACAGCTAATTAAAGGAGCGAGGGCACATCGAACTGGCGTCCCCCTAAGCTGCGCTTTGATAGCAGGGGGGGGGGATGTTACCAGGAGGAGGGAACTAATATGAAACATTGAATCTTCTGAGCACCACCTGCCATGAGTGGTGGCCCCTAACATATGGACCTCTGAGTGTGTGTGTATGTGAGGGGGATTAGTTAAACAGTGCAGAAATGCAGCCTGTAGAGCCAAGCTGCTCATGGTCCAAACTTTTCATCAACAGCAAGAAGCAAGAAAGTGAATCTGACACATGCACGATGAAATAAACTTTAAAGAGCTTTAATTTTTATTTGGTGCAATGTAAAGTTCTGAGTTGGATTGATGCTGGCTAAATGTGCCATTTGACCTTTGATCAACTTAAAACTTCTGTCAGCAAGTTTTTTCAAACACACAGGAGTCTTTTGTGTTTAAACTTTGATTATGTGTTAAACTCGAATTAATGTCAGGGCCAGCTTTTAGCATAGGCAGTATAGGCAATTGCTAAGGGTGCTGTTTATCTAGGGGGTGCCAAAAATGGGTGATGAAAAAAATTGTAGAACTAGTTGATTTAGTTTGTAGAATAGTAACTGGTTACTCTGGTTTATGAAGGTAACCTGTCCTGCTGTATTGCTACACGAGGTGTTATATGGTGCAGATGGGACACACATTAAAACGCAGTGGGAGTTCAGCACCTTGCCCAAAGACACTTCAACATGTGATTGAATAGCAGGGAAATTAAATTGCCAACTCTCTCCTTGTAGGACGATGCCTCTAACCCCTCAATGTCGTAGATGACCAGAGGTGGGCACAGTCTGCTAATCCACTAATAGCCCTCTTAGCTTCTCATTTAGCAGATGCATTTTTTGCCAACTGTTAGCAGATTGATTAGCTTTTGTTAAATTAGGTTCTGCTAATTTTGAATCTAATAAATATTTAAAGTGAAACTTCAATTTTTATGCCATTTATCTCAAAATAAATTTAAAAATATCCCTTCTTACAAGCAGACCTGGACGTGTCAGGCATCTTTTTTGTGCATGTGGCATATTTCCGCAGCTAAACTTTAAACTAAGAAGGTCAAAAGGAAATAAAATAGCATTGAACAATATTCAAATACAAAAATTAATTTAAAAAAAAAATAAAACTAACAACAGGTTTGTTCTATCAGTTTTCAACTGGAAGGAGATGACGACGTGTGACAGCTGAGTGATAGTCGTATTAGCAGTTAGCCTTAGCTTCCACTATTATTCTGTCTGTTTAGCGGTTTTGTGTTAGCGAAGCTAAAACTCTTGTTTAGCAGATTAGGGGTTAGTGAACCTAACTTTTTGGTTAGCTCCACCCACCACTGCAAATGACTTTCATCTACAAGCACTACAAATCTAAGACCAACATCTGTAATATTGGCTGAATTGCTGCCATTTTTGTGTTGTGGCAGCCATCTTTAATTGGGTAGAAATGTTGTTGGTGTGCATCCATCAATTTTTTTCTGAGAGTTTCATTAAAAGCTGTCCACTTGTGCATTTATGAGGGAACAAATTTGCAATAAAAACTTTAAAAGTCCAGCTCCACGGGTTCTGCTGTAGGATGTTAGCACACTGACTAAAGTTTGGGGTCCAAACAAATGTTCCCCCCAAAAATACCTTCTTCTCGTCTGAGACCGTGCTCTCTGTGGGAGATCAGGCTGTCTTTCTGTCTGCTGCTGCTGCCCATGTGAAGCAAGGACAGACAATTAGGGGCTTATTAGGATCTTGAGGAGATGTACCTCACGGGGCAACTCTTATCCGCTGCCGTAGCTCCGAACAGTCAGGGGCATTGTCTCACCTAATTACGTTGAAACCATGCACCCCCCCCCTCCCGTTTCTTTTGTTTTATGTTGCCACCGCTGTCCCTGTCCACTTCCCCTCTCCTGCATAACTGCCCGTCCCTATCCACCATGAAAATGTGCTAATTAGATGAGAAACAGGTCCGAGTAATTATGTCTTGTTAGGACCTGCCACAATGAGGAAGATTATTTTGTCAAGAAAGTTTGAGTGTTGGAGAGGAGGGGCTTATCTCATTAATGCAACAACACATCTGCACAAGCAACAGAGTTCAAGTTCCCAACAAACTTCAGAGAAACAACAGAAAAAATGAGGACTGTAGAATGACAACAGCATGAAGTTATTGCCCCAATTAATGCTTTGTGGCCAGAGAATAAACCGATGGCACATTGTTTGGACCGTGGAAGCTTTTTGTTTCTTCCCCCTTATTAGGATGTTTTGATCAATGGCTGTTTGGTGACCCAGCTCCGCTTCCTAAACGTAGAGTTCTGGGAAATAAACGGCAATTGGCTTGATTAGAGGAGCCATTTCTGGAGCTCACAAACATAAAGATGTGTTAGAAAAAAAACAACGCAGATCGGATTCATAACCAGAGTTTATGACATTATGGGGCGCCAAGTGTAAAACAAAATGTTTAAAACTGTCACTAACACATTTTCGTTATTTAGCTCACTTTCTGAGTGTAAATTCCTAAAAGGAACTTTCATTTTATTGTTATTTCACTGTTCTTACATTTTGCTTTTTTGTACAAAATGTAAAATTTAAATGTTAAATATTAATGTTATGTATAATATTTACACATAATGTTAAATAGTAAGTGTAAATATTAAATTCCAAATAGAAATATGTACATCTAAATGAAAAAGTTAAATCTTTATTGTTGTAGCTAAATTTTGAAGTTTAAGCTATTTCAGAATGGAACGCATGTCTTTGCTGTTGGTGCTTGACACTTTTTATGACATCATTATCCTGAGACAAAAGCAACCGCTAACGCTGCTAATGCTGCTAACGCTTCAAGACATCAAACTTGCAGTTGTTGCCGGTATCCGAACTGCACTTCAAACTGCTGGACCACAGGTAGCATCTATATTGTTTTCAATTAACACATTTTGAATTTCAATTTACTATCTTTAGCTTTAGCAGCGACTAGCTTTGATGTTTGTCGCAGGATGATGACATCATCCTGGTTAGCTACAAACAAATATATTTACACATTTTGATTAAGGATTTATTATTTACATATACTTTTTGGCGCTTTATACAACTATGACACAAAAAGAGCTCACAGAAAATTATAAAAAAAAATTAATAAATAAATAAATAAAGGGTGCAATAAAATCTTTTAAGAGTTCACATCATTATCTCCTCTTTCAGGTCTTTCCAGCAGAATCTTTTCTTTAGACCGATGGACAGAAGTGAAAGTGGTTCTCTTCACTCTGATCCCAGAGGAAATATTAATGGAAGTCATGAAGAGAAAACCTCACAGCTGCTGATTCCTCCAATCAGACCCATAGCAGTTTTATTTTAAACATTTTCAGTGGTTGTGTCTCTAAAACAGTGACATTAAATACCTTTTTTTTAATTTTGGAAACCTGCTATAAACAACATGAGACCTGCTGATGACTGACGGTCAAAGTGTGGCAGTCTGCCTCGGGGGGAGAGAGGAGGGGGGGAGACACCCAACTGTCCCACGGGAGCAGCCTTGTTATTTATTTATTCATCGCCACACAAGATGTTCCACTGCGCGTCCCCTCATCTCCATAAAGTGTCCCCTGTGTCCCGATTGTGCGTCCAGATGTCCAAAGCGTGCCGCCAATGATCTCCGCACCGCTGAGACTTCACGCGCCCTAATTGAATAATGGCTGATTAGAGGAGATTAGAGGACAGAGGAGGATCTTTCACTTTATGTCTATGTTTGAGCTGAGTTTATTTTCAGGATGACTTCCTAAACGTCGCTGCTCTCACTTTCCAAATCAGATTAACTCATGGAAGCCTCACTCTTTCATTTAAAACCCCAAAAAACAGATTTTTTAAAAAATCACTTAAACCTAAAGTGGGATGGGGGTCAATCTGCTGCTATTGTGCTCTGGTTTAGTGTTTGTCTCGTGTTTAACTGCCACCCTGATGTGTCCTAAATAACCCCGAACTGGGCCATCTTACTGTGTGACCCCCTGGAAGAAAAGCCTAATAATAATAATAAAACCCGATTAACAGACGCACAGATTGCTCACTAAGACAAAAGCTTTTTTTTCTGTGAACAAACCTAATTAGAATATGCAAATGAGAGAAGCGGGAGTTTTAGACGTTGAGTCAAAAAAAGAAAGAAAGAAAATAATCGATTTATGATCGATTCACTGACATGTTGGCTGCACTTTATTCTATTTACGGATAGAATGAAAACGGTTTCAATGGGGGAATTATTGGCATCTTAAACAAAATAAAAGCCTAACACTCAGATTGATCTTACCCAGGCAGTTGTTTATTTAATATAATGTTTGTTTATTTTGTTTTTAGTTTGATAAAGCAAATTTGGATAGCATTTTATTTATTCGATTCGTTTTGACTTTATTTAGATGATCAGGTTTTCTTTTTTTAGTAATTTTCATACAGAAAATTATATTTTAAATGTTTGGAACCTGTTTGTGTAACAGGTCTATTTAAATTAAGTTATAGGAGGCTGATTTTTGAATTTTAATAAACAGTGCTTTCATAAAATCCATTGTTTCTCGACAGAAACAAATATTCAGCTTCTTAGGGTTTTTATTTTAGCTGTCATGATGTTTCCTCCAGAAGCTTCATGTGTCAGAAACGTGCGGTCCCTGCCCTCTGATTGGTTCCCGCCTGTTGCCTGTCAGATTAAAAAGCGCAGCAGAGATAAGGAGACATCACCACACTGTTGTCTGCGCGCGGGACTCATCCCATCACCATGACGGGAAAAGAAGGACTTGTGTTTTCAGACAATGAGAACAAACAGAAAACGGCGCAGAGCGGCGGGAAACCTCCGGCCTGGAAGGCGGGTCCCGCCGCGCAGCGACGCACGGGCTTCGGGATCCAGGAGCTGCTCGGCCTCAACAAGGAGCCGCCGGCGGCCCCACCGAGGAGGCCCCTGGAGGCCCTGCCGCCCAGGGCGCACATCCTCACGGCTCTCGGACACGGGGGGCTAAGCGTCGGGATGGGTTTACTTAGTCCGGATGGAATCCACCCGTTCTACGGACAGCCCGCGTTTCTGGAGGTTCTGTCGGAGGCGCAAACTGCGCACCTGCAGCCGCTGCACGGAGCGGCGCACCGGGAGCCGCAGATGGAGGCGCAACACTCCGGGGCCAGCTCCGGTGAGAGATTAAAATAAAACAATATGATTTCTGGAAACTTTAGTTTGATTTAACCCCTCCAGGTCAGAGTCTTTTTGTCAAAATAAAATAAGAAATATTTTAAGATGGTTAAGAAATTTTGGGGAAAAAAACAATTAATTAAACTAAAAGAAACGCATCAAAACAAATTTCATTGCTCTAAAGTCATTAATTTAATCACTGTATTTTACTGTTTTTCATATTTTGATACGAATTCTTAAAAATTAACATAAAAACAACTTTATGAGAGAGTTTTAAATTTTTATATCATGTAGCCTAAAATCCCCTCAAACGTTCTGTTTAATCATATTATTTTTAATGAAATGGCTGAAGGTTTATTATTTTATTTTCTAACAGATTCAGATGATTTGAGCTCCTCGGGTGACGCAAAGTTCTCATCATCAATCAACAAGAAAAGAAAGAAAAGAAGACACAGGTATTATTATTATTGTTATTATTATTATTACTATTATTATTACTATTATTATTACTATTAAACACTGTGTAATAATATTTGAGACAAAAAATTCCAAAAGATATTGTTCTCTCTGTTGCTAACATTGTGTGAAAATATTTGCAAATTAAATAAAAAAGAAAAAAACATGAGATCCACAGAAAGATTTCAGATTTTAATCTAAGGAAGTGAAATAATTTTCATAATTTACAAATGATGGTTAAAAAGCTTTAGCAAAAATATTGAATATGAAAAAACAAAAAAGAATCAAATCAATTTATTTTATTTACATGCATCATGTCACAACAAAAGTTGTCTCCGGGAATTGTGCAAAAATCATTCAGTCTATGGAAGCCAGCAGATTGCATTAAATCTTCACTTCATCACAGTCTCTCATGATACCATCAGGAGAAAAATAAATAGTCATTTTCACATGGTAAAAATAACAGATTAATAAAGCTTTTAATACGTAATAATTTTTAAAAAAGTATTTTGTTTGTCTGCAGAACCATTTTCACCTCCTATCAGCTGGAGGAGCTGGAGAAAGCTTTCAGTGATGCTCACTATCCAGATGTTTACACTCGAGAGATGTTGTCCATGAAGACCGAGCTGCCAGAGGACAGAATACAGGTGTGTGTGCATCATGCATTTTATGCTAGTTGTGTGGACACATTTTGACATTAGACCACCCCTGTGGACATTTTGCCTGCTGGGAAAGAAAAACACTATTTTTGGGGTTACAATTAGGACAAGGGGTCAGGGTTAGGCTGTAGAAATGATTGGAGGTCCACACAAATATAGTAAAACACTGTGTATGTGTGTGTTCTAGCATTTGTTTCTTTGTAAGGCCCATTTTTCCAAAATATACTGCTCCTTGTGGGGTCCAAAGACTGTATCCCAAAAGTTCAAATATTGTTTATGGGTTGGGTTTTGGTTTAAGATCAGGGTTATAGAAATGAATGAAAAATGAATGGATATCAATGGAAAGCCCCTGTGAGTATGGAAAGACAAAACCTTGTTTCTTATCAGTTGATGAACTCAGAAAAATTAAACATTTAAAAAAACAAAACAACCAGACTTTTATTCTATAGCTAAAAACATTTTTTTCTTATCCTGAGAGTTTTCTCAATAAAAATGAAAAGAAATAAATAAAGTGGAGTGCGTGGAGTTTCATGCTTTTAAATCAAACCTCCAAACAAAAAGCAAAACATTTTCAAATATAAAATTCAGCTGTTTTGTTTATTTATTTTTTTATTTTTAAATTTCCTGGATCTACACCTGAACCAGCATCATTCTAATATTCCCTTTCATGTTAGCAGCTGATAATTCATTAAAAGAGAGGTCTGAATGATTCGGGCCTTCAGCTCAGAAATGAAACGACACAAAGACGTAAATGAGCAGAGGTCAGGGGGGCTGCAGCTCCGAGTCTTTTAATTTCCCCTGATATTTAATGAGTCTGTCTCCCATCGACCACTGGAAATGAACTTATTTTTCAATCAACCTCTTTGATTCGTTCTAACCTCCCAGAGGAAGTAACGACCTGCTAACTGCTCTAAGATGGGGGGCGGGGATCTTGATTGCTCACCTGGGGCTCATCTTTTTTTTTTAACCAGATGAACATTTTACCTGAGGGGTTTTGAAGTCGTGATCTTTTTTTATACTGCATAACTTCACTTACTGCCAAATCAAGGCTCTCCCTTTTTTAAATTGTGCTTATTTATAATGAAATAAGAAATCTGTTTAGCCACACGAGGAGTCAAACTTTCATCCTTACAGTGACAGAAGTGACGTATTGAGATTTTATCAGCTGAAACTATAGAAGATAAACTGGACAAACAGCAACAATCTCTGCAAACATCCAGAAACATTTAAAAACATCCAGCAGGTGTCACAATTCTTCTTAAACCCAGGAGGACGCGTTCAGTGAAGCTTTAAAGAAGACATCTAATTAAAAGAGTCTCTCAAAAGTAATTAAAAGACACTAAATGTCTTTAAATGCTCTGGTTACCTTGTTGCCATAGCTACAGCATCACCCAAACCTGTGTGGACCTTTCCTCACTTATGTTGTTTTGGTTCGTCTTGCAGGTTTGGTTTCAGAACCGCCGGGCCAAGTGGAGGAAGCGGGAGAAGTGTTGGGGTCGCAGCAGCGTGATGGCAGAGTACGGTCTGTACGGCGCCATGGTTCGCCACTCCATCCCGCTGCCTGAGTCCATCCTCAAGTCAGCTAAGGACGGCATCTCAGACTCTTACGCTCCCTGGTTACTGGGTAGGTTACAGCTGCGGGGGGGGGGTGTCAAACTCAGTTACACAAAGCGTTCAAACATTTTTATAAAGATACATTTTATCCAGCAAATTTGTTCAATAATAAAGGAAAGCCATCACTAAAAATCGAATTATTTGGCTTTAAGAATACAGAAAAAGATGATTAAAGTTGATTCTTTGTTGCTCTTTCCACACCAAAATTACAGTTTCCAGAAAAAAGCATTAAATTCAGGGACAAATAGACAAACCACACTGTTTCACATTTAAAGTATTTAAATGTTCAACTCAGATTTGTCATTTTGTTAGGAAAGCAATTAAATGAAATTTTGTGTTTTGGTGAAACTGAGCTGTTTTTTGTAAAGGGATGATGGGTAATCTTGACTCATATAGGGATCAATGAGGTCATCAGTATGTCATTAATCATTACAGTGATAATCCTTCCTCAGGATCATGTCACCTTATGTCCATCGATTAGTTTAAATCAATTAGGTGTAACTCTAATTGAATAAGAGGGTCGCTCTAATCTGTCGTACCCCTTTGTCTTCATTTTTTTCTCTTTTCATTGCTAAACTCATCAGAACAAGACGTATATTTTAAAGTCTTCTTTTTCCTGTTTAGATCTAATATCAATGAACTTCCCTTCCCTCCAGGTATGCACAAGAAATCAGCCGAACCTTCACACACCTCCCCAGAAAAACCCATCAGCTACTCGCCGCTACCCGTGCAGGAGATGACGGCGGACAAACCGACGGAGGAAGAGGAGGAGAAACAGAGTATGGACGTTTCTAAAGAGGAACTGAGAGAGAATAGTATCGCCGTGCTGCGAGCCAAGGCGCTTGAACACAGCGCCAAGGTGCTCGGGACTGTTTCTGACAAATCAGACAGCGGCACAACGCAGAAAGAGAAGACCGACGGTCGGGGGACTGAGCAGGAGGTGAAGAAGAGCAACTGAAAATGTCAAACCTTGCAACTTCTATTATCAGAGGCAGAGGGCGTGAACTGAGCGTCAATCCTTCATCAATGAACTCATCATGGGATACTTTCTTTGACCTCTGACCTCCCAGTGATGACAAGAGTCCAGCTTTTACTGCCACATACACCAAATACCAAACCTTGATTCAATGACGAGCAGGAAACTTTGCATTTCCAGCTGTTCAGACTGAGACGTCAGACCTACTGTCCCACTCAACATCTGGTTGTTTCCTTCTAAGTGTAACTGTAGCTTCATTAAAAACGTGTCATATTTAAATTACAAATGTTTTAATAATTGAACATCTTAGTTCAAAGTGGTGTGTGTTTGATGCAAAGGTTCAACAGAGTGAATATTTTCTGATTTTCTTTAACATTTACAACAATCAAAACCTGAAAATCAAAGTAACAAATCAAATCCAGATCTTTTTTTTATTATTATTACTAACGTCTGTTGAGTCCTCTGTAAATATAATCAGACTCAGAGGGGGATCAGTTGGATGTTAGGTGAAGACTAACTCATTTTCATTTTGCATCTTTCAGTACAAGAGAAGCTGTGTCCTATCTCTGGTTTGATTTGGTTTAAAACATTTGTCAAAATGTCCAAATTTGGTTACAAAAAATAAAGAAAGACAAATTTATGGAAAAGCAGAAATAAAATGATTATTTAGAGCACGTGTGTCACATGAGATTTTGGTGGCCCTCAAATGGATTAAATGAATTAACTTTAATGTTTAACTTTGACCAAACACAAAAACGTCACGTTCCTCGTCTCATTGCTATGACTGAGCACGCAGAAACAATAACTGAGCTGTATGTGATATTCTGTGCAGAGAAACAGCGTTTTAACACGTTTTCTTATAAAACACTGAAAGGAACTACATGTACGACTGACTAAATGTGACCCATCACATCGTAATGAGGATTAAGTCAAATTTGGTCAAAATGAATCACATTTTCAGATTCCTGACTTTAAAAGCTGCATTTTGATACTTAATTCATCCTGATATAATTAGTGGATCCAGAGATATGATTTAATTTATCTTGTTGGTTACGATAATACATTAATATTTGGTCTAAATCCTAATTTTATGTAATTTTAATGAGGATTTCTTTTATGTAAGTTTAGAGAAGAAACCTCAAATAGTATTTGAATATTGAGATTTCCCAGCTGGAAACAAACAAAAGCTTTGATAGATCACAGGGAAAATCTCAAAATTTTAAGGCGTTTTTCCTCAAAATCTGTTTTTTTGTTGCTAATCCTCAAAAAAGTTCTTTAGAAAAAAATTTTAGGATTATATTTCAGACAGTTCATTCAAATGATACATTGATAAGACATTTATTTGTTATATTTTGACAATATGTAATTTTTGCAAACATTTTAATCAAAATACTATATTTGCTAATTTCTCCACATCCCACTTTTAGACTTAATCCTCGTTTCGATGTGATGGGTCACAAATATGAAATAAATACGTAATATGGAAATACTATTAAAAGTAAAAGTAAGTGAGTTTTACTCACTGTTAAACTGTGGTATGTAGCTCCCGTTGTATGAGCTCCCCCACTTTCTGACAGGGAATTCCCACTGGAGGGGGTGTTCCAGCTTAAACTTACAACTTGTTATTGGGAAATTCCTACTTCCCAGTAAAACTGGGCGGTAGCAAAAGTAGCTGGAAAAAAGCAAGATTTCACACTGCAAAGTTTACCTTGAACCCTGTGCAGCGCCATCTAGTGGTGGGATGCCGTTATTTTGCAGGTAAAATATTCAACATGGATTATGGGAGATGTAGTTCATGGACAATGCTGGCTTTAAAGCTCCATGCTCATTTTAAGATATTACTACACCTTTGAAGCTCTTGTGAGTTTGACACAGTGAAACCGAATCACCAATCTCCTCTTTGTCTTTGTCCTGGCAGCTGCATCTTTATACATATATGTCTTGTCCAAACCATGTCAGTCTGTAACTTTGTCTCTCAGTCCTTCAACATGTGTTTTACCTCTTCCTTATCTTATCCATCCCTTTCACTACCAAGGAGAACCTCAACATCTTCAGCTCTGCCACTTCCAGTTATGTCTCTTGTCTTTTTGTCCATGTCTGTCTCCAAACCATGCAACATAGCTGGTCCCGCTACTCCTCTTGCTGCCTTTTTCCTGGACAGTCAACCTGAAGTACTTGAAATCCTGCATCTTTGGGACCTCTGTACCACCTGCCTTTCTCTCTTTCACACATTTGTTCTCTGAGAGATAAGAACAGAATAGCCATAGCAAAACGAGAGAACTTTTTTCGTTTTGCTACGGCTAACTTTTATTTATTTCTCTACTTTCAAGCACATCTCCACCTCCAAGTTCTCTTCCACCTGTTTCCTGTTCTCATTAGATCATAACGTCATCTGCAAATCTTCAGCATCATCCAGTAAATGGAAAGAATTCGCACAAGTTAATGGAGTTATAAGCAAAAAACTTTACATGGCTCAAGGTGAGTTCGCAGACGATTGAACAATTTATTGCATTTAAGGTTTGTTGTTTCCTAGATGGTGTAAAAGCATAAAATTTAATTCGGTTCAGCAGAAATGTCTGAACGAACCACATGTAAGCTCATTATCTTTATTTATAAAACATTAACCTCATGTATCACGTTGGGAAACAGTGGATTTACTGAAGCATTGTACTGTGATCTCAGAAACATACAAAAGTGCACAGAAACTGAGGTAAATCTGGTTTAAGTAAGATTATCTTCTGCTCTGTCAAAAGTGTTTCCAGATCAGTCTGAGCACACAAAAGATTTCTAAAAACTGCCAAAACAAAAAGAAGTAAAAAGTGAAAGCTACAGCAGTGAGACTGTTTTATAATCCCTGGAGATAAATCTTTAACAGACAAGCTTAAACATTTAGAGTGCAGTTTCTGTGGTTCAAGCACCTGAACAGTCGAGGCCATTCAGTTGTTTTTCTCAGCGGTGGCAGCAGCAGTCGCCACACCCGTCCTGAGATAACAAGACGTGGACATAATGTAACGGTCGCCACATGTGTTTGGACTATAAATAGAGACGTGCTTGTTTGTTTTTTTATAGAGAAACTCGATTTCTGCTTCAAGTCAAATAAAACGCTTAAAAAAACATTACAGAACACTCATAAATTAACTTTATGACCATTTTACTTTTGATTTATTCTTGTTAACCATGTTTCGGTGTATGAACTGTTCAAAAGTTTTATGCTATTCATCATTTCTTTATGCTTTGCTTCCAGACTTTTAAAGCAGCTCCTGTTTATTGTTTTACATATTTTTTGAAACTATTTTTAAAGTTTTATTCTTTTGGACTTCGGCAGTTTTTTCACTCATTTTCTGTTCCACTCTTGTACCTAACTGCAACAGCATACAGTACAGTTAGTGCTTAAAATATGAGGAAAGTTACAAAAAAAAGGCCTAAAATGTTGTGTCTGGGAAGGACTGAGCTAAAAAGGACACTTGTATTTTCACCTAAACGTCTTTTCCAAAACCTTTTTGGTTCTAGAGCTGGTCTGTTACTGACTCACTCAGGGTAATGATCCAAATTATTGCACTAAATCAGGATTCATGAGTCTGAGGTCTCAGTAGACCATTTCATAGTTTTTCTGCATGCATAGCGGACTCACCAGAAAAACAGCTGAATCACTGGAAACACTTAAGATGAGTCATTGATAAGGGTTAAAACTCATTTAAAAACAGAAGATTTGGATAAGTCATACAAACATGTTTATACACATTTGGGCAGCATGATGGTTCAGTGGTTAGCACAGATGCCTCACAGCAAGAAGGTCCTGGGTTTGATCCCTGGTTCAGACCTGGGGTCTTTCTGTGGGACATTTGCATGTTCTCCTTGTGCTTGTGTGGGTTTTCTCCAGGCACCCAGGCTTCATATATGCACATAAGGTTCAGGTCCAGGTTAAAAACTAAAATACATAGTTTACCTAAATTAATATTTTTGGTCAACTTGTTTGATTTACACATTTTATGTTTATGTTTTATCATTTGTAGGTAATTTATTTATTCATTGGTGTATGTAACTGTAAAATGATCATATCTGAATAATAAAACTTGATACAGCTTGATCAGCTCAAATGAACCGAATCACTTTAGCAAAAGGTGGGCAATCTTGGTCCTTGAGGACCGCCATCCTGCATGTTTTTCTGTTTTAACACACCTGATCTGAATAAATGAGAGATGAGTGGGCTTCTGCAGAACTTGAAGAGGCAATTCAGTCACTGAATCAGGTGTGTTGGAGCAGAGAAACAAGAAAAACATGCAGGGTATCGGCCCTCGAGGACCAGGATTAGACACCTCTGTTCTACAGTGTTTTGTTTACACTGAGAGCAGACCCTCACTTCAGAAGTTTAATAAATGTGGAAAACTATTGGATAACCTTTTTCAGTGTTTAATTTCAAAGCATTAAGTAGCTTTAAAGGACATTAGACTATATTACAGTCTATTGATAATAGGTTTAAGAAAACCCAATTTTAGAATAATAGTAATGTGTTTTAAAACTTGTGAAGAGGATGTTTACACAGTTTTCTTGAGCAGCTACTTCAGACGCACGAAAAAGTGTCGGCAGATTAGAGACCGCCCTTTAACGCAACACTCCTCAAGCCCTTCCTCTCTGGACTTTCCAAGTTTTCTGCAACAACAGCAAACCCAGGATTTCAAAAATATCTCCACAAATCTGTTTTTTAAAGTGTCGCGGAAGATGATTTGCACTCTCAGTGCGGTCTACGCAGACTGAGAGAGTTACTTTCGTTATGTGGCTTCCTTGCAGATGCGCTCTGAAGTCCGCGGCTGCTTCCTTCAGTCGGGGCGGCTTCTTCGCATCTCCGTGCCTGAATGTTGTGCGTCGAAGCAGCGGGAACGCCGCGGCGTTCATGCCGGAGGCTGCGGGCTTCCAGGGGGTGTCGGGCCGCGACGCGCTGCAGGAGTTCTCGGTCTCCGACGGCGACGGCTTCTGGGCCGCCGTGGCCCGCCAGAGGCTTAACTGGATCCGGCCCTTCCACCGGGTCCAGGACTGTGATCTGAGCCGAGGGAAGATTAAGTGGTTTGAGGGAGGGCAGCTGAACGTATCCGGTGAGATTTTCTCTTTTAATTCGACCAGAAACTGTAAAATAAGGAAGTAGCTACGTTTGAGCGTCACTTATTACACACATTGAACACATCATCAGTAATCATCACACTGCAGAACAAACAGTACCCTGAACGCATCACGTGGTGATGACTGGGACAATGTGACATCTCTTTGCCTTTGTGTTTATGTTTGTGTGCGCGCGCAGTGAACTGTTTGGACCGCCACGTGCACACATGTCCAGAGAGGGTGGCCCTGATCTGGGAGAGAGATGAGAAGGGGTCAGAGGTCAGATACACCTACAGGTCAGTGTGTGGACATTAGAGGTTGGGGTGGCCTATTTTTTTCTTTTTACTTGCAGCATCATTTATCTTTTTCCCTGTTTTAATCCAATTTCTAGCATGTTTATTACAGACATAAATAACAATTAGTCTACTAGTTCAGATAAAATACAACAACCTCTGTAATCTAATGTCACAAATGCAATATTCTGGAGCAAAACTGCTTATAAAACAAACCTTCAGATATAATGTTCTAACTCCAACATGAAGAGGGAGATCTTAGCACCAAACAGCATTAGATCTGTTTTCCACCCAAAGCAGATAAGGCCTTATTTGATCATTTATTATTTTTTTTATTTTACAATAACATGATAGAAAAACTGCATTAATGCTCAACCTAAATCAACAATCAGTTCAGCTGATACAATATAATTTTTTATATAAGAAAAGATCTAGCGTTAGAGCCTTCAGTTTGACCCACGTGGTGAAGTTCATCAGTTTGTGGTTTGCAGAGAGTTACTGGAGATGACGTGTCGCGTGGGGAATTTGTTACGGCGGCATGGCGTGAAGAAGGGGGACTGCGTTACCATCTACATGCCCACCTGCCCCCTGGCTGTGGCGTCCATGTTGGCCTGCGCCCGAATTGGAGCCGCTCACAACGTGGTGTTCGCTGGTTTCAGCGCAGACGCCCTCGCAGAGCGAATACGAGATGGTGAGGGCTGCTGAGAACAGATTTACACAACATCTCATTGTTTTCTATCAACAATGGGGCCAGATGTACGGCAGGCTGTTGTGTCAAATATTCAATCCTCACTCTTATTACTTTTTTTTTTAGCACTGTTAGTCAAAATTACATTCTTACTTTCAAGACATTTTTATTGATCAACAACAGGAAGCAGTTTTTTCAGACTTTATCCTTTTTTGTATTTGTAGCCGAGTCCAGCACCGTCATCACGGTGAACCAGGGCCTCAGGGGGGGAAAGGTCACGGAGCTGAAGAGGACGGTGGACGCAGCGGTGCAGAGTTGTCCATCTGTACGGCAGGTGTTTGTTGCCATGAGAACAGACAATCCGGTCGCCATGACAGCCAGGGACATCGCCATGGATGAGGTGAGAAAGACAGAGGCAGTAGCAGACAGCACGAGGCCTCCTCATGTAATGAACCCAACAGTTCATCAGTGAGGTACTTAAAGATTGTGTTGATGTTAAACCTCACTGCGCTGCAGGAGATGCTGAAGGAGGACGTGGTGTGTGAGCCTGCAGTGATGGACAGCGAGGACGTCTTGTTCCTGCTTTACACGTCTGGCAGCACCGGAAAACCCAAAGGCCTCGTTCACACGCAGGCTGGGTACCTGCTGTACGCTGCTCTCACACACAGGGTAAACCAGTTACAGTATCAACCTTTTCCTTTTTCAAAATCTAAGCTCTGAGAGTCGAGTTTTTACACTAATCCAGTTTTTGAACATTTTTTTGTAATGTAGTTAGCCCAGTATGAGTTTACAGCAGCGGTGGGCACGATTTCGCTAATCCACTAATAGCGGAACTAGCTTCTCAGCGGACTAGCTTTTTGGAGACTCTTACCTTGCTGTTTAGCTTTTGCTAAATTAGGTTCCACTAATTTTAAATCCAATAAAAATTTGCAAGTGTTAAAGTTAGTTCTGGACGTGTCAGGCACCGTGTTTGTAGCATGTAGCATCTTTAGCGGCTAAACTTCAAACTAAGAGTGTCGAAAAGAAATAAAATAACGTATAGCAATATTTAAATAACAAATACTGACTACATATAAAATACGGTTTTCTGTCTGGTCTCCAGTACGTCTTCAGCTACCATGACGGCGATGTGTTCGGCTGTGTGGCAGATATCGGCTGGATCACAGGACACAGTTACGCCGTCTACGGACCCCTGGCCAACGGAGGAACCACGGTTCTGTTTGAGAGCACTCCGATTTACCCTGACCCAGGTATCCACAGTATTCCTGATTTCGCACTACTACCCATAATTCATAGCAGAAGTTGGTTTTATATTTCTGCTTGCGCTATTGTTTACAATTATGAGGATACACAACACATCAGAGGTGTATATACTGTTTGATTTACCTTTACAACTGATTAAATTTCTAAGTCAATGTGATTTAAATGGCTGCCACAGCTAACCAATTTCAGCAAACACAAAAATAGCTGCAAGTCAGTCAGTTTTACAGATATTAAACTAAAGCTTGGTGTGGTGGTGGCTGACAATCATCCACAACCCATATTCTGAGCTTCAACAGATCACACAATATGTTTGTTCAAAACTTTGGTATTAACTGTTGAAGTCAACCTTGTCTGTTAGCAAAATATTTCATAAATCACTGGATGGATCTTAATGAAACATTCAGAAAAAACTCATTATATGTACATCTTTGATTAACAGGAGTGAACCCATTTCAAGATGGCTGCCACATCTAAGTGACCATAAGAAACACAAAAGTAATTATGACTCAATCAGGTTTACTGATTTTGAGCTAAAATTTGGTCTAGTTGTAGTTAAGAGTCATCCTTCATATATTCTCTGAGTGATAACAGATCACACAAGATCTTGCTATGATGAGTGAGAATAAACACAAAGTTATTTTCAAGGTTTGACCAAACTGGCTGTAACTCCATCGTTTCTCAACATATGATCTAATTTTAAAACTCTTGCATGAAAGGTACCAAAAACTGCTATTTCCCTACGATCTTGTTTTGTCATGTGTTCTGCAGGCCTTTGCCTCTGCATGTGAATAACTTCTTTTTGCAGCTAAATCTGTAACCAGAACCACAATCGTCCCACTGTGTCTGCTGTCTGACTTTATTATGTCCAAAAGGAGGCAGAGCACAAATCATCACAATCATCTGTAGTTTATGTTTTTACTTCGCAGACTGCTGCTTTAACTCTTATCACACGTTTGGATTGGCCTTATCTCATGTTGAAACATCTGAATAAGTTCATTTAAACACGTCGTCTGATCCGCAGGAAGATACTGGGACATGGTCGAGCGGCTGAAGATTAACCAGTTCTATGGGGCTCCCACAGCAATCCGCCTCCTCATCAAGTATGGAGACCAGTGGGTGAAGAAGTACGATCGCTCCACCCTCAAAACGCTCGGCTCTGGTATGTGAAATTTGATCCTTTGAAAGGGGAAAAAAAAGCACTTTCTTTTACAAACTGCTGCTGAGTTTAAATATTTCTGAAAAATTCCAGCGCTCAGCATGAGCTGTGAGGCCTTCATACAACATGGAGACTCGCATTTAATTGATACAGTTTTAATCTGGTTTTGAAACAATATAAAAGAATTTTGTTCATGTTTCCAGCACTAGTTGGCATGATAATCGACAACTTTTTGATTCAGAAAAACCCACATTTAACCTGGAGTTACCTCATAAAGAGCGCAGAGCTGAGCAAGAACATGTGATGGTAACTACTGAACCGCTACAAGGTGATACAATAACAATAAACTTAGTGTTCATACTTTCAACAACAGTTTAGATTATGCACCTGATGAATTCATGAAAAAAAAGACATCTGTCAAGACTTTTATTTGTATTTTACTTTGTCTCAGTTAAAATTAATGTTGCCTCCAAACTGAGGTAATTGTTTTTTAGAAACCCCAGGTTCTACCTCAGTTTTATAGTTTTATTCCACACTTTGACAGTAGAGATTGTAGAGGCCTGAATAACTGTTTTTTGGGTTTAGGGTAAGGGCCAGGATTAGGCTACAGAAATAACTAAGTCAATACACAGTCCTAATAAGAATAGAAATACAAACATGTGTGTCTGACATCAAGAGGACTGAAAAATTAAAAGTTTTGGTACCCTGAAAAGGTAATAAACAGATAGCAAAACTGTCCGAACCAGATTGCTTTTCTGATGATCAGGTGTTAAAGATAAATCTCTCTGCTGTCAGTCTCTGTTTACCAAAAGCACTTGTAAGAAACTTATACCCAAAACATTCAGTTACATCATACAGTAATTCAAGCTGTTTTTAATCTGTCTGCAGTGGGTGAACCAATCAACACTGAAGCGTGGGAGTGGTACCACAGGGTGGTCGGGGAAGGACGCTGTCCTGTGGTGGACACCTGGTGGCAAACTGGTAACTGAATATATACTTCATTTATATTTGTACCTTAAGTTCAGTTAGCTCTACAGTTTGTATTAGCTATTATATGTTGTCCTGTATGAACATGTCAACGCACACTGTAATTTGTTTCTGTGCTCATGTCGAGAATTTTAAAGTACGATTTAAGAACTTGTTGATGCGTTCACGATCCTTGTTCAAGTGGAAGTTAGGTTCCCAGCCTCTTGAAAAACAGTCATGTCTGCACTGAAACAGCCCACAGTAAAGGGAAGAGCTCTCAGCTCCATTTCTCAAGCAAGGATAGTGTTACGGAACATCTGTAACTATGGTTGTGTGTGTGTTAGAAGATTGTGTAAAATTTGTCTTAAGTAGTCTATAACAACGTAACTAAGGATTACCTTTGGAAACCCAAACCAACCTAACTATAGGATCTTATTATTAAGTCTTAAGCCTGGTTTTAAAAGAAGAGTGTCAGCCTCACAAACAGAAGCTGGAAGTTGGTTCCACAAGAGAGGAGCCTGATAACTGAAAGCTCTGCCTCTTGTTTCAGAAACTATAGAAACCACAAGTAAACCTGAAGTCTCAGAGTGCAGTGCACTTTTAGGAAAGTATATAAGATGTAGATTGGTTGTTGAGAGCTACAAAACAACCGTTATGCCTCTATAGCTGTAGCTATCAGCTAATTTTGCTAATAACGTCAATTTTGCGGATGAACACCAGACCTGACTGACACGATGTGTTTCATCCTCTGTCCATCCTAATCAGATTGAGTAATAACCAAATGGGGCGAACTCGCATTAATTACCATATGAACGGCAAAAATCCATTCTTGATGATAATTAAACATCCGAACATAAAGAGCTTAAGAGCCGGAGACACAGATATGACCTAAATACCCTACTTCACTAAAAAGGATTATGTTGTTATGGTATTTTTCTAGACTAGTGTTTTCAATTAGGGCTAAGTGGCATTATTCATAAAGGCCATTCTGTTGATCTGGATGCAAGTAGCCCGAAAATAGATTTTCGTTTGCTGTCGGCGTACGATCTTGTTAGTTGGATCGTCCAGTGCAGGCGAGAAGAGAAGATGGAGAAAGGACAGAGTTTCGGAAGCTTCAGTCGACACCAAAACAAACTAGAAGCTGGGTGAGGGAATTTATCATTTTCTTTAAGATAAAACAGCTGCTTGATATCGAATAGAAAGATTAACTTAGTTTTTTGTCTGGGACCGTGTTTCGACCACAACTCTCACAGCTAACATGGACAGGATGTCAGTTCTTAATGCTATTGTGGCATCATCTGCTGTGTCCTACTTTTCTAGCCGTTTCCAGCCCTGGTGCCACCGACACCACAAGGTGGATTACCAGACGCCCCCGGAGGCCTGGGCAGCTCTAATTGCATTTAATTTACTTAGTATGGCTGTAATTCCACAATCTGCATCTGGAGCCATGAGAGGAGCTTATGTCAGATTCACAAACCGTTACTCAGCTCTATCTTCTATGGCTCATTTTGTTTGGTTTGTAAAATACAGTTTTTATAATTATTACTTTCATCTCTTCAATATAAAAATTGACATTTTAAATATGCCCATTTATTTGATTTTCACTTTGCAGAAAATTAAAGGAAAGATAGGTGAACAAGCAAAGCATTGGTTGAGGTCAGGGCCTCGTGTGGTTTGCGAAACAAGTGAAAGAGATGATTTGCAGAAATTAGATAAAATGTAAGATGTTTACTAATAAAATAATTCTGTCAAAACAAGAACTTAGTCAGTTTTACAGGTTTTGAGCTTAGATTTGATGTGGTAGTAGCTGAGAGCTATCCCGACATACTGTTCTCTGAGTGTACTGGGTTTTAAAACATAGCTAATTATTTTTAATGTAGAAGTGTTGTGAGACCTAATTGTTTTCGCTGATGTGTCAGAAGAACAAATATTTAGTGTTTATTAAAACAAACAGTGGCCCAAACATTTTCCTTGAGGAACACCAAAATTAAACTTTTATCTCCGTCCGTCCGTCCGTTTTCTTCCGCTTATCCGGGGTCGGGTCGCGGGGCAGCAGCCTAAGCAGAGAGACCCAGACTTCC
>JARVJO010000039.1:11130203-11142829 GCA_031762555.1 Cynodonichthys magdalenae
TGGGGAAGGACCTCCTCCCCGACCCGGAGAGAGCACCCTACCCTTTTCCAGCTCAAGACCATGGTCTCAGATTTGGATTAAACTTTTATCTAAAACTGGAAATTGTATAATTTAATTAATATAACCATTTTTTAGCTCTTCTTATATTATTTGTTAATATGGCAACTTCTGCATAGGACCACCTCAAATCCTTTGTAAAACTGTGTGTGTGTGTGTGTGTGTGCGCGCACAGAAACAGGTGGCATCTGCATCGCCCCAAAGCCATCAGAACCAGATGCAGAGATTGTCCCTGGGATGGCTATGAGACCCTTCTTTGGCATTAAGCCAGTGCTCATGGACACTGAGGTGAGAGCTTGGTTTTGTGTGTGTGTGTGTGTGTGTGTGTGTGATGTTGTACGAATGGGAATGGCCTGGAGAAGAGCTCAGATTGGGATTATAATCTAGTTAGCAGCTGGGTCACTTTTGATACCCACCCTGCTCTCATCCACCAGTCTCACCATTTGTGTGCCCAAAAAAATAAATCTGCCGCACTGTTTTTGTTGTTTTTGCAATGAAAGTGGTATTTTTGCACTGATACAAACTTTCACAAGATTCAATCTGATATTTAAATTTTAACGGCATGCTCTGATTTTTCTTAATTACACCAATAAAAGATCTGTCCTTTTTTGTTGTTTCTCCAGGGCAAAGTGCAGACTTCCAACAACAAATCTGGTGCTCTGTGTATGGCTCAGCCTTGGCCTGGTATGGCCAGAACTATTCACAACCACCACCAGAGATTCATTGACACCTACTGCCAGCCTTATCCCGGTACAGTATGATGGTTTCGTGTCCCAAACTTTTTCACCGTCTCAACGTAAAGAGCAAAAAAAAAAAATCTGTATCCTTCTGTTTGTGTTTCTACTGTAGGTTACTTCTTTACCGGTGACGGTGCCTATCGTTCCGAGGAGGGGTACTACCAGATCACAGGACGCCTTGATGATGTCATCAACGTGAGCGGTCACAGGATTGGGACGGCAGAGATCGAGGACATCGTGGTAAACTCAGATTTAAGTCAAAGAGTAACAGAGACTTGCCCAAACTTATCCATCAAAACCTACAATTTGGCCTGTAGGTGGTGGTTAAAACAAGTCATTTTATTTTATCTGCGAAGAATCAATTTCCAAAAATGTCTCAATTCATTAAGCGTTTAGGTTAGAATCATAGTTTTCATGGCAGCATTTTGGTCCAAATTTCAGTGCCATTTTTGCTAAATTTTCTCCTTCAAGTGTGAACTGATGTTAGATTTTGATTTGTGCCGTCTGTGACAGAACCAGTGCCCTGCAGTGGCTGAATCAGCTGTCATAGGTTATTCTCATGACATCAAAGGTCAAGGCAAGTAACAGATTTTCAGGGTAAATTGATACACGTTTTCCAGTGTCCAAACAGATAAAAAATATCTTTTCATCTGCCAGGTGTGTACGCTTTCGTGGTGCTCAAAAAAGGTGCAAACGTTCAGGAGGCAGATTTGTCCAAGCAGCTGAGCAGCATGGTGTCGGAAAAAATCGCCAAGTACGCCTGTCCAGACTTCATTCAGGTAAAATCAGCTGTGATTTAAAACTTCAGATTTGAAAGAGACTTCCCTCAGTAACTCGACTCGTCTCCGGTTTGTGTCGCAGTTTGTGAAACGTCTGCCGAAGACCCGCTCGGGTAAGATCATGCGGCGGGTCCTGCGGAAAGTCGTGGAGTGCGACCTGGACGGTTTGGGGGACCTCAGCACTCTGGATGATCCTGCAGCAGTTCAGGAGATTATTCAAGGCCACGAAAAGCTCTTAAGAAAATGATGAGCATTGCAACAAACGAAATAACAAAACAAAACATTCCAATCTAATCAAGACTATGAAGACTACCACATTTATATTGTTGCATTTTAATTAACCCAACCTGTGCCTTTAAAAAAACAATTAGTTTTTATTGACTATCTGAACTCTATGAAGTTAATTTGCTCTTAAACTGTGAAATGCACAGATGTACTTTGTTTTAAATAGAAATTTCTCAAAGATGATTGTTTTTTTTAAGTAAAATTAACACCATTTGAACATAATGCAATAAAAGGCTATTTCACAATAATAAACATATCAAAACTGAAAAATTTCCACTTTTTATATTTGAACAGTGACTCAGAACATAAAAGCTTAGAAATAGAAGGGGCTGTTTAGCCTTCAAATGCTCCACTGGGCTAACAGCGTCACGCTCGAGAGCACTTAAAGACACAAATAATTAAAAGAGTTTTATTGCTTCCCGTGTTTTCTCATGTGACTGAGTTCACGTTGCCTCCTCTCTGGCTCCTTTTAATTTGGTCACCTCCCATTGTCCTCCTCCACACAGCTTCAGCTGGACATCATGGTACTGAGAGAGATGGTACGACAGTTAGTACATTCCTCTTTTAAGTACAGACATCAGATTTCATAAAAAAATAAGGATTTCAGAGATCATTTTATTATTCTGAATTATTTACTAGTTTTGTTGAAGTTTAAAGGGGATATATGCAAAATCCACTTTTTTAGTTAAATGCCTTTTGTTGTGTACTTGGAGTCTCTAAGAGTGCAGAAAGTTTAATTTATTATCTCCCGGTGCTGCGTAGATTTAAAGAGGCAGCCTCAAAATGAGTTGATCTGAGCCACACCTCAGAAAAGGAGTGAAAAAGGGGCTTGTGGAGTTACAATAAGTAGGAATTCAGACCAAATTGCAGTTCCACTTTATATAGACTCAAACTGAATGATTTAAATGTGACATTAAGATATAAAAGCAGGATATGTCTCCTTTAAAGCTGAAATGCTTATGACAAACCGCTCAATATTTAGCCTACCTTCACCAGGCTGCTACGGTGTCCCAGACTGACCAAAGTCATGCCCAGCTGTTTGCACGTTCTGTACAGCTGTGCCTCCGCCTCCTCAGTCAAAGCGCTGGTGGCCTCATCTAAAACTGGTGCGTTAAAAAAGCAAAGAGAATAAAAGAGGGCGGTTCAGTATAACGCGTTATATAAGGTAAACTGTAATCTGATTCAAAACTCTGGTGAGGAAAACACACTGGCATATTTCGGCTGCAGGTAGAAGAGCCGTGCAAAGGAGAGGCGCTGCATTTCACCAGGAGACAGAACGTCCGACCTGAAGAGAGAAAAACGCTCGTCAGAGTTTGGATGATTCGTTCTGCAGAAGTGTTTTTGTTTTTCTGTGCACATGTTCATACCAGTTCCAGTCAACCTTCTCATCCAGACCACCAGTCCTTTTCAGAAGGTTGGACTGTTGAAAAGAAATGAAGTTAGCTTCAATAGGAGCAAATAAATCTTAAAATTAAAGGAAACAGAACTCACCACTCCAGCTAGTTCTAAGAACTGAATAATTCTGTCATCGTCCACTGACCCTTGAGAAAAAAAGGTTATAAAGATTAATATACTGGGATGCTTTTGTTTTTATGCTTTTAGCAGAAAAGCTATTTGTGTTTTTTTTCTACATGTTACATAGTTTTATTGTAAATGTTTTGGTCATGATGTACCTGATGCAGGGTAAATATCCTTCAGTGGGTAAATCACCTGTTGGAGTGAAAAATGAACTAAATATTTGATGATTGTTGTCTGTATTTTTAATTATATGACATGCAGGGTGAAAACATTTACCTGTTCTCGCAGAGTGCCATCAGTCATGTAGGGTTTCTGTGGAAGGAAGAGCGTTCCTCTGGGTCCGAAACATGTGGTCATTTGAACAAAACCTGCAACAAAATGGAAAGTTAATAAACCACGATTGTGTAGAAGTTTTAGAAATCAGTCATTTAAGAACCTTTGCAGTACTACAATGTGTCAGGCGTTGATTTTACTGTCTGAACTGGTCAGGAGGAAAGCTACAAACCAGATTCAGTCCATTTGTCTCACCGCTGTGTGCTTCCCAGAGACGGTTAAGGACTCGCAGTAACGATGTTTTCCCGGTGCCCGTGTTTCCCACCACCAGCAGATGAGTCCCCTGACTGATTTTCAGGCTCAGATTCTCCACCAGTGGCTGGTCTGACAACGGAGATTTGTAAGAGAGGTGGTCCAAGATGAAGGCCGTGTCCACAGGGCCTGCATGGACATTAAAGTCGCTGTTGGGAAAGTTAGTGGGAAAAGAAAATTATCATCATATAATGCAGCTGAAAAAAAAAAAAACTCTTCTTCATGTCTTATATCTGTTTTTAAGATGCGTTCTGTTTCCTAAACCGCCCTGACTGCTCAGATTATTTAACATCAGCTCACAAAGACCTGTCAAAGTCGTAGCTCTCCCCGGACGCAGGGTCGTAGTCGCACTGCTTCCGTAGGATGTCATCCATCACCTCCCTCAGCTCCCCGATCCTGACCACCAAACACAGACAGATTCAGTGCTCCCGAGCTGAACGGTGCACGCAAATCTTACTTTATAATTTGTGTAGTTCAAGTATGCAGCAGGATACCTGTGGGTGTAACCAGCCACATCTGATAGAGTCGTGGATAGGTCTATTAGCTGCGTGAAGCCATTTATCAAGTAGATGCACACGAAGGCGTTCTGAATACAGATAAGGAGAGGAAAAACCCGAGCAGAAAGTGAGACACAAATGAAGAATAAAACGGTAACAAGTTTAAAGTAAACCTACAGATGTGCTGCAACAGAGGATACATTTATTATATACTTCTGAAGAGAAATCATCCAAAAATGATGGAGAAGAGGGGTTTGGTGCCACCAAGTGGCTAAACTAAAAAAAAACAACTCAGATTTCTGCACTAACTGTATCCCCAACAGAGGTGAACAGTGTACACAAAAGTTGTACTCAAGTAAGAGTAGAACTACTTCAACATATTTTTACTAAAGTAAAAGTAAAAATTATCCATCCAAGATATTACTCAAGGAAGAAGAAAAAAGTACTTCGTACAAAAGGCTACTTGAGTATTGATCGTTCGATTCAATTCAATTCAATAATACTTCATTAATCCCAAAGGGAAATTAAAAGTTGTAGTAACTCATATTATCCTGGTTTCTTTAAAAAAGTTGTTATAGATACTGATCGCTGTGGTCAGGAAGCATTTCCTGTAGCGGTCCGTCTCACAGCAGATCTGAAGCAGCCTTGACTGAAGACACCCTTAGTGTCTAATCATTTCATCTGATTTAATATTTAAAAATTGTGTCATCAGACTAACAAAAAAATAGAAATTTATGTGAAAATTCTGGTGTTTTTAAAGACAAAAATAAAGAAAAGTAATGCAAATAAATAAGATAATTACAAAATAAATTCCAGCAGAACACTTTTCAAGTCAAAATGTTCTCATTATCAAACAAAATGAAGCTAATACTTACAGTAGGCAATGTTTATGTATATATAACTTACATATATTATCTATTGTTCACTACATATTCACTTGACCTCCAAATGTCTCAGCAGATAAAAAATAGCATTAGAACAAAGCTTGTGTATAAAGAAGAGGTCTCACTTCAACATAAACTATAGGTGTGTTTTTCTGGCATATTTCTTGTTAAAACATTGTTCTTCATTCAGTGAAGTTACTCAAGTAAAGTCAAAACTACGATGAAAAGTTTGTTTTTTTAAAAAGTTACTCAAGTAAATGTGACTAGTTACAACCACTTCTGATCCCAAATGTCAGTAAGGAACAATTAACATGATTACTTACAGAACAAATATTTGGATATTGTTAATAATTATATTTTGTTTCTGCTTCGCTTCTGCAAAAACATTCTTTGGCTGGTAAGTGTCACTTTTACTTGTTTATAAAACATCAGTTATTTATGAAGAGGTCATTAAAACAAACGTCGTCCTACCTTACTAATGAGTGCACTAAGTTCACCCGGAGTGAGCCCATCATAAAAACCGGTGAAGATGGGAATGGCGATTATAATGTAGCTGAGAAAACCTCCGAGGTAATCGAAAGTGTTCACCCCAACTGAGATAAGACAAGAGTCAGATTAAATCAACCAGATTAACAGAACAACACATTAGGTGACGACAGATGAAAGAGACTTTCTGCACTTTGGTGTTTTCTTACTATAAAGCCAGAGCTCTTTGTTTATGAGACTCTTCTGAGTTTGCAGCAGCGTCTGCAGCCTTCGGTCCGTTCTCACGTGCTCCACTTTTCCTGCTCTGGAGACAAATCAAACCATACCCAATCATGTATATAGTACTGAAATACTGCAGAATATTTACACGTTAATGAAAGCTTACTGTGCACAACAGTCGCTTTAGAGTTTTGGACTTTTGTACCTGTTGTTTTTTTTCTGTCTCACCTGTAAAAAGCTGCAGACTCTGCATTGACGCGGATTTGCATGTGTTTAAATCTGTTTAAAAAAAACAAACACATTTTTACTAAAACTCTTATATTCACAATCTGTCCATTATTGTAAATTGTTTATTGTTGTTTTTCTTCACTTTTTTTCTTAGTTAAAAATAATGCATATTTTGCATATTCTTTAGTTAGGACTGTGTTCATAGTTTTTTTTTTTTTTCATATTTCTACCTTGTGTGAATTGCCTACCACTTTGCTGCTGATGTGCCTGAATTTCCCCACTGAGGGACAATAAAGGCAGCTCTATTCTATTCTATTCTATTCTATTCTATATTCAGAGACAGTTTTCTTGATTATTTCACTCGAGGTGACCACTACAGTGATGTGATTTAAGCTTTTGAACTTGTTCCAATTGTTTTGACACAAAGTCTGATGTTTCAATATGAGACTTTAGAAACAAAAATTGAACTTCTTGATGCACATCCTGTGTTTTTCAAACACAAACATCTCTGAAGGAACATCCAGTTACTTCCTTTTTACAAAGCACTTGTTTCCTTGACTGTAAACACCAGGAGGAGCGGCGTTAACTAAAGCTGGCAAAAGACCCAACTCCTGTGTTGTTACTACGATCACACACATACTTGTGTGTTAGTATGTAAACAGAACTGAAGTTTACCTGAAGTCTCCCTCCAGTTTTTCCTGCTCAAACAGGATCGACACAATCGGACCCATCAGGATCTTATTGGCGATCGTTCCAACAACAAAGTATCCAAAGATGCTCACAGGACCGATCCAGCCGGTGCTGCAAAGCAAAGACACCTCATTTATTTGGGTTTTACCGCCTTTAAAAAGACAAATAAAAGATTACATTTAAACCTTTAGAAAACATAACACAAAACCCCACAAATTATACTCAAAATTCTATCTCAACAAAAATAGGAACTTTTTTTTTTCAATTTTCAGCACATTTTTTGGGCTGAAACACTCACATACAGTAAATATATTCCAGTGTCTTTATTTATTGACCTTTATTTAACCAGGCAAATACTTCTGAGATCTCTTTTGCAAGGGAGGCCTGGTAATAAAACCCAGGACCTTCTTGCTGTGAGGCATCAGTGCTAACCACTGAGCCGTCGTGCTGCCATT
The DNA here is from genome assembly GCA_031762555.1 of Cynodonichthys magdalenae. NCBI lineage: Eukaryota > Metazoa > Chordata > Actinopteri > Cyprinodontiformes > Rivulidae > Cynodonichthys > Cynodonichthys magdalenae. The sequence goes on from JARVJO010000039.1 coordinate 11,137,624, forward strand.
TTATTAAAAAATAGGACAAATTAATACTTTTGGTTTCACTTGCTCCACAGTGCTCTAACGGAGCTCAAAGCAGAGTAATATCTTGACAACACTTCAGCTCCAGTTAGTCGCAGAACAGCGTCGTGTCACACTGACCTGTGAAAGCACTGGTAGGTGTAGTAGGAGATGGTGAAAGGTGAGATGATCAAACGGCTAGCCATGGTGCTCATCTGCTTACAGAACCTCTCCACATCCTGACTGATCCGCTGGTCGCTACGAGACAAAGACAACATACAACCAAAAATGCTCGGAGTACAGGATGGGGATAAGCCTCAGCTACTACCACACCAAATGTTAGCTTAATATCTGAAAAACTGTATCAATTACATCGGCCATCTTGAATTGACTCCACAGGTTAATCAGCTGTAGACGTAAATGATTACTTTGAGAGTTTCATTAAAACGTGTCCAGCGGTTCATGATATTTTGCTAACAGATGTGAATGATTACGCACACACAGATATTTTGGTGTGGTAGTAACTGAGACTAGACTCTGAATGCCAACAGATTTCTGTAAAATTTTGCCAACAGCTATTTAAAGTCACCGTTATTTTGTTAGCAAATATCTCATAAACTACTGAATGCATTTTAATGAAACATTCAGGGAAAATCATTGAACGTTCAACTGATTAACTTCTGGAGCCACTATCGTTTGAATAATGTTAACATAATAAACTGCTTACGGGTTATCTATGTCCTCTCGGAGCACATTGAGGATGTAATAAACTCTGCCCTGGAAGTAGGCCGAGTGGAGGTTCTCAGTCAGTGTCTTCCTCCAGCTCACATACATCTGGTTGCAAATGTACTGGTCCAGACTTTTCAGCTGTGAAAACAACAAAAAAAGAACCACTTCACTGAAACTGTGTTCAACAACACAAAAACATTGAAACTGTAAAACATTTTATATGTTGTTGTGATCCAAAATTACCAGAAAATTAAAAGAAGGTTGAGCTGCAACCAACAAGTAATAAGAAGCTAACAAATCTACACTACTTGGTGGTAAAAATCCTTGGGAGAACGTGAACACAACCAAGATGAAGTGTGTAAAAGTACAAAATAAACATGTCAAGCTGACCTTGTAAAGTTTTTATAGACAAATGCCATGGTTTAGGTACTGTACTTATTGTCTAAAAGTGATTACCAAATACCTGATCTAGACAGATGTGTTGGGTGTAGACTTTAAACTGATCAAAAGCTGTCGACAAGGAAAAAGGATCAAAGAAACAAACAGCTGACTGTGGGCAAATTCAGGGGTGAAACAATGGAATCCATCAAAAAATCTTTATCTTATTCGGACCCAACAATGAGTGATAAACTGTTCCTGTGTGACTTCTAAAACCTTTTGATGTTACATCAACTTACTGAGGAGTTGAGCAAAATGAGCACCATGGCCGCTCCCACCAGACTCCTGAAGCCGGGGTAATCTTTGTCTGCGAGCACGTTGTAGAAGTGACTGGGGAGGACACCCACCTGGTAAATGATCAGCTGCTCTGATGGCAGAAAAAAAAAGTTGCATTTTTCAAAGACAGACTCGTAAAACAACATGGAGAAATGAGTTAATGGTCTGAAAGGTCGGCAGCAATCAGAGCTGCAGCTTTACAAAGCATTTTAAAGCCAGTTTGACCTGATTATGTCCATTTGTTCTCTTTGTTTGAGGTAATCATAGCAACTTCCTTATTGCAAAACATTTAGCAACTGCAGCTATTTTTTTTTTACCTGTCAGAGTTACACCTAGCAGCGTCCCAAACATCAGGACACTTTGACTGGTCCATGATGGGAACAGAACCCTCTGGATGTTGCAGAACCTCTGGACAAACCTCCAGTCTAGTTTTGGTCTGAGTTAAAAACAACACCACCAAAAAAAAAAAAAAAAAAAAACATAATTATGTTGAAACATTTATTTTTTTTTCAAGCATGATGCAAGTTTTTGCAATACTGGTGTTAATACAATAGTAACAGTAAATCTAAGAGCAATCAAATAAAAAAACCCACACGAATAGCAATATGGTTGTTAAAATAAGCTTTCGGTTCTAATTATTAGATATTGCTTCATTTTTACCTGTTAGTCCCTCTTCCCTTGGTTTTCTCCTGACGAGGCATCTGCAGGAAACTAATATTTCGAACCCATCCAAGTTAAAACTTTTCATGTATTGTCCGATTTTTTTTTTTACAAGGTCAGAAAAAAAACTTCCTCGAGTCAACTCTTATGAGACCAACCGATTTGTAACACCGGTGAGCGATGACAACACTTACTTAGCAAAGGGTAGTTTTAAAGTTTGTCAAATTTTTATGAGAATACTTGTTTTTTTCGTTGTTACGAAGCTAAGTAAGTTGTTTAAACTCGTGACTCACTTGTAATGTTGATGTCTGCACTGCTACTTTGTCATTTCACCGTGGGCTTCAGTGAAAATCAAATGTTTTGGTCAGCTGTTGTCAACTTCCGGCTCGTCTGGTTTCCGTTTTTATTTTTCAAAGTAAAAGCTCGAAACGGATCTTGATTCAGAAATTTGAAATAGTTTATACATATACTCCAACAATATGTACTCAGCAGGTATTTTACGAAAGAGGATTATGGCCACTAAAAAGAAAACTACAATTCTGATTTTTACTCTGAATTCTGAATTTAAAATCCGAATTCTGACTGAATTCTGATATCAAAGTCTTTTTCCTCAGAATTCTGAGATCTAAGTCTTTGATCTCAGAATTCTGAGATCAAAGACTTTTTTTTGTCAAAATTCTGACTTTAAACTCAGAATTCTGTGATTGAAGTCTGAATTCTTTTTTTTTCCAGTGGCCCTAATCCTCTTTCATAGGTGTCATATTTCTAGAGGAAAAAATAAAGATACGAACATTTAATGGAATATCATCACAAAATTCTGTTCACTAAATGCAAAAATGTACATTATTTTATTCAGCCTTTCTCCCCCTGTGATTTATTATTCTGATAAAGGATTTTTTAAGGTTTCATGCATATAAGTGACAACTGCCAGTACTTGAATCAAATTGTGACATTAGATATTTAAAATAGTCTCTAAAATTTAGCCTTGAATTATTGATCAATATGAAATAATTATTACAAAAGTTGTTTCTTCAATGGCATTAAGGAATTTTGGAGTAATTTATTTTCAGTCATGGTTGATTGATTGCACATTATGAATACAAAAACATATTTTAGACTTAAAACTATTTAACACACTTATTAATTTGACTTACTAGTAACTAAAACATGTCTGCAAATTAGTTTAATCAATGAAAAAACAACAAACTGTGGTTGCAAAGAAAGGGCTTTTTAAAAACAATTTTATTTCTTGATTATGTTTTCAGTAGACACGCTCCTGGTAATCTTATATGGACAAACAAGGAACAACAGAATAATAGCAAACATGTGTGCTCTTATGTCAAAAACTGATAAAGAATATTTTGCTTTCAATAAGAGAATCAACCATTAATATAACATTACAAATTACAGATACAACAGCAGAGGTTCAAAAGACAAAGTTCTTCTATACTGTCCTAAATAAAGGTAAACTGAAATGTCTTTGGAATATAAAATAACAAAAAGAAAATAATTGATTTTTTTCTACAGCTACGGTTCATATAAAAACAATTAGAGTGCTGAAATAATTATTTAATTATCAAAAGTTTTGTCCATTATTTTTGATGTTCAAATGAATATTTCAGAGTAGAAATAACTTGTGCGCCACTGATAATACTGAAAAGAAAAGGCTGTGATCAAATGTTATGTCAAAACAGAGAAAACAACAAACCTGCTTAAAATAAATCACAAAATGATTCATTATTTACTATAAGTGCTTCAAAATTTAAATATAAATTTAAAGGCTTTTTTCATTTAAACAGTAAAATCAGACTTTAACTCACTTGTGTTTTGATTTATAGTTGGAGCATAAACAGTTCCAATAAAATACTCCTCTTTATGACAAATTAATAAAATGTACAAAAGTCACCATTACAGTACATCTGATACACGCTGCATTTCCAAAGGTCCAGTTAACATTTCCATACGGTGACAAGTGGTCGATTTTAAAAGAATAAAACAGATGATATTGTATTTGATACAACCATTAAATCAAACAAACAAATAATGCAAACAAACGTTAATCTCAGCACTTTTTAATTTTTGTATTGTATTAAAATAAGCAGCATGTTTTTAAATGCCGTCAGCCTTCGCCTTGTCAGAGGAACACAACAGTCTGCACATAAACACTCAGGTGAGGTTTAGGACCCTGAAGAGGGCAGGCACAAAGCAGACACAGACAAAGCCCACCACGCTGTAGACAATGTATCGATACGGCAGCTCCACCTTCATGTGCTGCCTCGCCTGTCTCACGTCGTCCAAGGGCAGCCCGAACAGCCGACACAAGAACGGAACAGTCACTGCTTTCATGACCATTCTTGTGACAAGGAGGGCGGCCACGCCGATGAAGAAGCGCACCAGCGAGCGCAACACCAGACCTGTGGTGAGCGGGGGTAAAGTCAGAGGGAGCGAGGATAGTGGTGGGTCCAGCAGCAGCCCCAGCTGATAGTTCACATGGGTGGCCAGAGCGGCGCCTGCACCAGTGCCCAGCGCCTGAGCCGTGTCGCCCCGAGAGGTGCTCCACGAATCCAGGGAGAACGCCACGAGTCCCAGGCTCACGTGTGACACGATGATCATGAGCGGCGCGTAGTGGTCCGTCATGTAGTAGGTGTCGATCTTCTCCAACAATGGGCAAAAGAAGGCAAGAACAAGGAGGCTGTACAGGAAGCCAGTGATCACCTCCTGCAAAACAAACATAAATCACTGTAAAACCAGAAACATCTACTGTGTTTTACTAGTTTTATCAATAAAGTTTCAATTTTTTTAAATAAAAGGAAAACAAAAACCGTGCCACTTCCTGCCCTGAAGGAGGCGCTCTGACACCTTTTTAAAGTCTAATATTCCCTGTAGTTATAAGGACAAATATCAGGTGAGCTGCTGACTGTAAACACTATCTGTTCCAATCAGTTTTCAGGTCACACAATCTTATCTAGTTGCTTTAATTTGTTTATGGTCTCTGGTTGCATCCAATTTACCAAGAAACTCTGGTGTTGTCAACAAGGCCGGATTATCAAATGGGCATTCTGGGCACAGGCCCAGGGGCCCACGCCCTCTAGGGGCCCACAAAGAAAGG
>JARVJO010000039.1:11154809-11191941 GCA_031762555.1 Cynodonichthys magdalenae
GTTTAGAAATCCATCCTGGACCGAATAATTTGTTATTAAATGTAGCATTTAAAAAAAAATAATTTGGGGGTGGCACCTGGGGTGGCCAATCAGGTGCCAAGTGTGGCACTCGCCGCCCCGGCCACCCCTCTTGTTCCACCCCTGCAGATGAGGGTTAAAAACACACACCTTCTGCTACCGTTGTGTTTGAATTTTCACTGAGGTTTCCAAAGTTTTAATCCAGCTTTTCTGCAGGTCAGGTGTGAAGATGTGGTGCGGTTGACTTCTCGACTGTATTCAAGTCTTGCCTTTCCCTCTGCTGTGACTCAGAAACCAGCTTCCTGTTGGGAAACGCACAGATCGTGGAGTGGCCCGTGGTTTACAGCAACGATGGATTCTGCAAGCTGTCAGGGTATCACAGATCCGAGGTCATGCACAAGAGCAGCACCTGCAGGTACGAGCTGTGCTTCACCTGGGCGCAAAGCCACAGCTGAAAAGTCATTTTTATTTGTTTGTCTGTTAGCATAATATTTCATGAACCAGTGAACGGATTTTATGGAAACTCTCACAAAGTAATCATTGGATTTAGATCTACAACTGATAAACCTTTGAATTCAACTTGATTCAAGATGGCTGCCACAGCTGATCAACATTAACTAATAGAAAAATGGGCCCAACAGGTAATGGAGGAGAGTCATTCCAAATACGTACTGTGACGGCTAACAGATCGAACCACGTTTGGTTCAAACTTTAACATGCAAGGCGATGAGTGACATAATTTCTAGAAATATTGCTCTTCTTTTAGGAAGTTTTAGTTTTTTTCTGAAGTATTTTAGCTGAAGGCTGTTATTTGTTGACACAGGATTATAAATTGTTCATAACTTGCTAATGCATTGGTTATTTTTTTTTATAATAAAATCCAAAGAGAGAAAAAGAAAGTCATGAATTCATTCTGAAACTGTATCCAGAGCTCTACAGTAGCTACTGCTAAACGACCAGAAATTGGTTTCCAAAATAAAACTCCTCTCCCCACTTGCAAGTTCTTTTTCGTATTATTTTATCTTAAAAGCAGTAATTCAGTCACTTATGATTGATACAAAAAAATCCTTTACACATATCTTATCCAAATATTTTTTTTACTTTATTTTTAAGGTTATAACTGAAACTAGTTTAGCTCTATCTATCATAAGGAAATATACAATAGTACTAATTAAATGCACACATTTGCATAAAAACATGCTGTATAAAATATGTAAATAAAGGAGTTTTCAAGGTTTTGAGCCTCAGTTTTGTCCTGTTTTGGGCTTACACTTAACTTGGAGTTGGCTTCTGAAAATTTGTTTTGTCTTTTCTTGTTTAGTTTTTAACATACTTGTGTTCACAATGTCTTAATTGAGATGCAAGAAGCCCAGAAACAGAATAGAAATTAAAAATTAGAATTTTTGAGCTCTAAAATTGACCTAAAAATGTCAAATAACTAGTTTGTCAATATAGAGTTTGGTGAAAGTGGAAGACCCAAAATCAAACCAGAAGCAGCAAATTAGAACCAAACAGAAACTTTAACAGAAACTTAAATAACTTTGATAAAAATCCAAAACCAAACATTAATCCTAAGTGTCAAGAAAAAATATCCAAGAAAAAAACGATAACAACCTGAACCAGATAGAAGACAGAAGCAAAGCAAAAGAAGACCAAAATCAAAGGTGTCACTTGAAATAATTACACTGACTGATAAAACAAACATTATACAGACAGAACTTGACAGAAGTTCACGAAACCAAAGAAGAAACCCAGAAACAAAATCCACAACACATTTGCATCTACAGAAAAGTTTGTCATGTCTTCTTCTCCAGCTTCATGTATGGTGACCTGACGGACAGAAAGATGATAGAAACAATCAGACAAACGTTTGACAGCCACGAGTCTAATTTTCATGAAGTGCTTCTCTATGCAAAGAACAGTGAGTATCACAACACCCTGTTTCAAATTAACACAAATGTAAAGGATATTTGCTTAGTTACTGGAGTCTCCTTTTCATTTGTTGTCTATAAAAAAACTTGTCATGTTTTGTTTTCAACAGGAACACCCATATGGCTTTACATGCAGATTGCTCCGATCCGAAATGAAAACAACAAGGTGGTGCTTTTCCTCTGCACCTTCAGAGACATCACGCTTTTCAAACAGCCGATCGAAGACGAATCAGCCAGAGGTGAGCAGGTTTTAACCAAACTAAGATTCTAAGCTGAAACGTGAGGGTCCGTCTCAAACCGTTCCAACTAGGGGAGAGTACGACAGATGAGGGTGAAGTGAATCCACAACTCTTCAGTTCACATGAGTGATTTTTACAGACATCTGTCTCCTGGTGTTTAACATACACTGCCCAGGTGTTGCGTGTTCAGGTCAGTGAACGCAGCTTTCTCAGGGTCTGTGCGGGGGGCCACTTCCCTGGGGATTAAAGGACCACTGAGACTTTTCACGGACAGAAAAGGACAATTGGTTCACACGGGGAAGAGACTGCTTGACTGGTTTTATTGTGGAAAATGAAAACACTAACACCACCTATTGTTAGCCCCCCCCCCCCCCCGAAGATCCTGAAGATCTGTTGATTAAGACCACTTAAAAAGATTACAAGAAACGTTGGCTCCTTGGAAGCAAAGTATACAGAAATAAGGGATGACTCATCACTTCTGCACAGCACTGGAAATGCTGCGCTTTCATTAAAAATGATACTGCAGCACATTTGGTATTGATAAAATTCTGACTTTTGGACAGGATGGACAAAATTTGCCAGGCTCACGAGGGCCCTCACCAACAACCGTAACCTGGTGCAGCAGCTCGCACCTCTGAACAAGACTGAGGTCAGCCACAAGCCGTCCAGACTGGCTGAGGTGAGCAGAACATCTTTAAAAATGTATTAAATCAGAAAACTCAGTGTACTTTATATGAACAAAACTGTTTAGATACACCTGTTAATTGTTGAATTCAGGTATTTCAATCAAGATTTGGGTTAGGCCATTGATCTACGATGATGAGAAGTTTGAATTCTTCAGCATACAAAGTCATTTCGGAAACTTTATGCTTTCAACTTTGTGGCAGAAACCCACTTTCTGACCAAAAACGAATCTGCCTCACAAAGTAAGGAAGATGTGGTTTTATGAATTTGAAGTGGAAGAAACCTGATCTCAACCCCATTAAGCACCTTTGGGATGACCTGGAATAGAGATCGTCAGTGGTGGGCACAGCTAACCAAAAAGTTAGCTTCACTAACCACTAATCTACTAAACAAGAATCTTAGCTCTGCTAAAGCTAAACAGATAAACAAAGTGAAAGCTAACGCTAACTGTGAAGACAACTGTCACTCAGCCTGTGTCACATCTTCCCCTCCTTCCAGATGAAGACTGGTAGCCTTTTTCTACCATATTTCATACATAGACAATTTTTTTTAAATTTGTTATTTCAATATTGTTAATTTTTTGAAACTCTTAGTATGAAGTTTAGCTGCCAAAGATGCTACATGCTACACACACAGTTCTGACGTGTCCAGCACTGCTTGCAAGAGTGGATAGTTTTTTGGGGGGATAAAAAGGCATAAAAATAGATGTTTTACACTTGTGAATTTTTAGTGCACTTAAAATTAGTAGAACCTAATTTGGCAGAAGCTAACTGGTCTGCTAATAGTTTAAGTTGGCAAAAAGTAAGTGAGAAGCTAGTGTGAGGTTTTGCAGGAGAAAAACCCAGGGCACAGGCAAAAATCTAAAGTATAAAATAAAAAGGATTTATTTAAACAAAAGGACGGCTGTTGTAGCAGCAAAATTTACAAGCTCTCAGGAGGATACAAGAACTCTGGGGACCACGGAGGACACCACACTGGATGGTAACAATGAGAGACAATGAGAAACACCTGGAGGAGGAACAAGAGGAAACAGGTGAGCAGGGGCGGGGCAGAGGTACACAGGGGAACACAGAAACACTGGATAAACTAAGGCAGGAAGACACAGATTATGACAGCTAGTTCCGCTGTTAGCAGATTAGCAAGACTGTGCCCACCACTGGAGATTGTTAGCCAGATTTCCTTCTCCGACATGACTAATAAATGCTCTATAGAATAAATGTGCACAAATCCCCACAGAAAAACTCCAAAACCTTGTGAAAAACACCTTTAAAGAAGATTGGAAGCTGTGAAAGATGTACCAACTCTTGACACCCTCCTGTTGATGCGATGGTCATGTGTAGCCAAATACTTTTAAAGTGTAGATGATGTTTTCTCTCATTAAAAAAGGCTCTCCAGCTGGGATCGGACATCCTTCCTCAGTACAAACAAGAGGCCCCTAAGACCCCTCCACACATCATCCTCCACTACTGCACCTTCAAGACCACCTGGGACTGGGTCATCCTCATCCTCACCTTCTACACCGCCATCATGGTGCCCTATAACGTCTCCTTCAGGACCAAGCACAACAACCTGGCCTGGCTGGTGGTGGACAGCGTCGTGGACGTCATCTTCCTGATCGACATTGTGCTCAACTTCCACACCACCTTCGTGGGTCCTGCCGGAGAGGTCATATCAGACGCCAAGCTGATCCGGATGAATTACCTGAAGACGTGGTTCGTCATCGACCTGCTGTCCTGCCTTCCCTACGATATCATCAATGCTTTTGAAAATGTGGACGAGGTGAGGGAAACTTCTTGTATGGAGAAAGAACATCAAGAATGTTACTGGCTCCTATAGCCTACACAAAAATCTAAATTCCTCCAAGGAAGTTCAGGTGTATTGTACTGAGTTTTATAAGAGAATCAAGTTTTTGTTTTCCTTGGAGACAAGTCAGAGCAGACTGGGCCATGAAGGACATTTTGAGACAAAATGTTTAGAGCATTTTATAGTAGTAGTACTAGTAGTACTTCTGATGATTTAAATAGTCACAGAACAAAACTGCAAAAAGTTAAAAATATTTTTGACAATGATGAAAATGAGGCTTTTTCTTTTTCTAAAATAGCTTTGACAGAGTTGTTTATGCTCCATTTATACATTTTTTTTTTTAAATTTGTTATATTTCATTGTTTCCTTCAAAGGATGTCATCCCTCGCTCCTCGCCTCCAAGTCATCTCCGGGACTTTTCGCATTTCCACAGGAACAGCACACGTACCGAAGACTCCGTTCTTCCTGTAAGTCATTCTTTAACGTAAATTTGTCCTGATAAAAACTCACACGCATAAACAATGGCTCAGCTACTAACATTCATAATTTCATCTTGATATTTATAAAACTGACTGATTTATTTCTTTTTAAAAAACAGATTATTATCTTTACTAAACATAACCAAGAGATGCTCAGTCATATAGAACAAAACCAAACCAAATACAAACAGGTTCCACACAGGATTTAAAGTTGAACTTTTGGACAAGCCAGTCGCCGTGCTGCAGTTTGTCAGACAGGAACATTCTGTAATGTCGGCTGAAAGAGGCATTAGAGGGACGACTGACACGCTCATTTGTGTTTGATGTCTGGCTGAAAGAAGCAGATATGTTTTCTTTTTTTTCAGCAAGTGTTGATGGGAGGTCAATAGAGCTCACAAAAGAGTAAATATTGAGCTTAAATTCACCAGGTGGCCAGAAATGTGTCTCTATATTAAAGTCCCTGTCGGCTACAAGTGATAAATTAGTTATTAGACAATAACTAATGTTCACTAATAAGTTGAAAAATAAATGATTTGTGTTATAATTCCATGAATGCAGATTTAGCATTCATTGAATATTTTTTTGTTTTTTATTTTCTTATAACTAAAGTATTTAATTTTGTTTTAAAATATTTTCCTCATAGATACACTGAGATCTCCTTAATTTATCAAAAATATATTTTTCTGTTAGAAATTTACTTTAACAAACTTGCTCTATTTTGATCAGTATACAGATATTTGGCTTTAGCTACTGTTTTGATACTTTAAGCTTTTACCAATTTTAACTAGCTTTTTTCTACTTTGGCTTTTAGCTAGCATTTTTCTAAAGCTGGCTTTTATCTAAATTTTTGCTACTTTTACCTTTTAGCAAGTGTTCTGCTTTTCAGCTAATGTTTTTCTGCTTTTAGCTTGTGCTCTGCATCATTTAGCTTATAGCTAGCATTTTGCAACTTTTGTTTTTAGCTAATCTTTTGCCTGTATTAGTTTTTAGCTATTGTTTTGCTACTTTGAACTTTATCTGTTGTTCAGCTTATTTTAGCTATCAGCTAACCTTTTGCTACTTTTGAATTTTAGTTTGGATTTTGCCTATATTAGCTTTTAGCTAGTGTCCTGCTTCTTGTAAGTTTGAGTCACAGTTCTGCTGTTTTTAGCTAGTGTTCTGCTTTTTTATCTTTAACAACACATTTTTGAGCTTTGGCGGTACAAATACAAAGTACAAATAAAAATTAAAATCTGTTAAATTTATAATAATCATTTCTGTTTTCATAAAAGTACTGAAAACTGAATAAATGTTTAAATAATTTGTGATTCCTGTTGTTGAATTATTTAAATGTATTTTGGCTGTTAAATCTTTAGCCTTGCGTGTTTCCGTGTTTTATGCCGCAGGGTCTCAGCAGCCTCTTCAGCTCCCTAAAAGTGATCCGCTTACTGCGTTTGGGTCGAGTGGCCCGGAAACTGGACCACTACTTGGAGTATGGGGCAGCGGTCCTGGTCCTGCTGGTGTGCGTCTTCGGCCTGGTGGCCCACTGGCTCGCCTGCATCTGGTACAGCATCGGGGACCACGAGGTCATTGACGAGACCACCAACAGCATCAAGACAGACAGCTGGCTCTACCAGTTGGCCCTGAGCATCGGGACGCCTTACCGGTACAATGCTAGCGGAACGGGCCAGTGGGAGGGGGGTCCCAGCAAGGACACCCTGTACATCTCCTCTCTCTACTTCACCATGACCAGTCTCACCACCATCGGATTTGGCAACATTGCCCCGACGACAGACGGCGAGAAGATTTTCTCTGTGGCGATGATGATGGTGGGCTGTAAGTACTCATTCAGCTAAAAATTGACCTCTGAATATTTTTTCCTCTCTTATATATAGTACATCTTTAAGTGATGTTAAATATCAGCTGATGTGGAAATAAATCTAACGTGACATTACATAACATAATTTCTCTTCTGGATGTGAAATTTGTTAACAGAGCAAGACACTGAAATGACAACATCACAACATCACAAAATTCAACTCATTTTAAGATAGTGATGTAACAACACAAACTGTTTTAAACATTATCTGAATGCAGGAACGTCATTTGCAAATAAATGTGAGATCAGCAGTTTCAAAGCAACTGAAGCACTTTTACTTCTCTCTGAATGGGCTCTAGACAAAGTGTATAAACTCACGTTGCATTTATAATTTAAAGTCTGGACACACTTGAACACCCTTCGTAGTCCTGGTGCTATGAAACAGCTGCCACTGGAACAACATATGGTTTGTATGTTGCAGATCTGCACAAATGAGTCTCATGTTGCTGCCATCGATATCTGTCTTTACACAAAGTGTGCGACCAATTTGTGCAGGTAATCTCATTTATAAAGTAAAGCAACATTACCGACAGAAGTGCACCAGACTCCACCAAAGGTGCTACAGCTAGCTGCTGCTGCCACTATCAGCATTTGCACAGAACCATAGAATCATATAGAAACAGTTGTGCAATGCAAATTTGATGGCGACTTAGATGTTTGCAAAAGGTTTGCACAAACTACTGATTTTTTTAGATTAGTTGTTTTAATCTGGCATCTAAAAAATTTTTGCTTTTGACCTCACTCAGACTAGCTGTTAGCCTGTTGATACAATTAGATTTAGAGATTTTTTTCTAAAAACCTGAACCTGAATAGTTAAATAAGTTAAAATAGCAATAAAAAATGAACAAAAGGTTAGATAAAAGTAACAAAAACTAAAAGTAGCAACAGGCTGTCTAAAAATTTAAAGTACCAAAAGGCTAGTTAAAGTATCAAAAGACTGGCTAAAAGCTACATGTATCAAAATGCTAACTAGAAGCTAAAGGTAGCCAAGTGTTAGCTAAAAGCTTAATGTATCGAAAAGCTAGCTAAAAGCTAAAAGTATCAAAAGATTGGCTAAAAGCTACATGTATCAAAATGCTAATTAAAAGCTAAAGGTAGCCAAATGTTAGCTAAAAGCTTAATGTATCAAAAAGCTAACTTAAAGCTAAAAATATCAAAAGATTGGCTAAAAGCTACATGTATCAAAATGCTAACTAAAAGCTAAAGGTAGCCAAATGTTAGTTAAAAGCTTATTGCATCCAAAAGCTAGCTAAAAGCTAAAAGTATCAAAAAGCTAGCTGAAAGTATAAGAATATCACAAAAAAATTTTGATGACACTGAAAAGACTGCAATGTATTTCTAAGGGGTAAGTCTTTGTAAATAAAGTTAAATACTTTGAAAATTATTAAAGTTACAAAAAACAAAAGTCATAGCACTTCTCTCCTGAAAGAGCTAAAGGGTTTGATACATGAATGCTTTAAAAACAAAATATGCAGAAGTAGTTTGACTGCAAACAACATATTGAAAAATTAAAAACAGAAAAACAAATGTGTGAATGCTGAATCAGCATTGTTTTTAAACTCTGTTCTCCAAACGGAAGCCTTTCAAAAAGCTATCTACAACAGGTTAGACAATGACTGCTCATAAATAATTACCTATCACAAGAACCCTGTTTTGTTAATGACAGACATCTTATTCCTGATGACACATAACACAACCCAAATGGAGCCTTTCCCTCCTTTGTGCAATTCTCTGTCGGTTTGAACCTTAGTGGTAGGTTTAGGACTCATCTTTGATAAGAAATGACACTTTCAGCGCTCATCACTCTGCAAGTGTCTGTCTGAAGGTTCCTGATCTTATCACAAAACCTTTGAGCTAATTCTCTGACACTCAGAATATTTTTCCAACTCATACTAGGTTTTTCTTTTAAAACGTTATTCACTTGCAATAAACATGAACAATTGTGTGCAATAGATTTTTTGTTTGCTGCATTCTTTCATTCTGTTCATACTGAGCTGCACTTGAAACGGGATATGACTAGAAATGAGATTAAGATACAGTATTACACAACAGAACATGTACTGTATTGTTGTGTAACATTACCGGTGTCTCACACAGTGTAATATTAATAATATTTAGCTAATAATATTAAAATACAATTAACACTTCTGTTTAATAAAGAGTAGGCTTATTTACCCTCAAAATAGTTTGTCTACACTATTAACGTAAACCTAATTAAACTATGTTAAACTTCTAAACAGAAATGAATTTATTTCTCTGCCACCATGTTTTATTTCCACCAGTCACTGATGGAAGAAAAGTGTTTCTTTAGACCTGTGTTCTGCTCCAAAACAGCATGAAAAGTGATGCAATCAAGTCGCTGAGAACTCAGAAAGTGACAGCCATGCACCAAGGACGTTTATTTTTTCACCCCCGAAAGTAAACACCCATTAGTCTGATGGTCGCCCCCGATCACAGAGACCTCTCTCAGTCATACGTGATGAATCTCCTGCTACAGATACGGTAATTATGCGCCAGCAAAGAGCATTTGAAGCAACGGAGCGTTGCCCGCAGGCTGGAGGGAAAGGAAGTGGACAACGAGCCATCACGTTAGATCTGCATCCTAACCTCTGTGGTCCTGCTGAGGAGAGCGGAGACGACGAGTTCTCCTCGAGTGGGTAAAAACCTCACGATATGAGATCCTGACTGACTCTTTGAGGTCACAGCAGCTCGGCTCTCTTACGGAGGAAGCGTGCAAAATAAATGGATCATAAAGACTTAATGCGCTGCTTGCTCTCTATGTGGTTGTGTAGTTTGTAAAAATCTTTTTAAAGCCACAATTACTGCATAAAATGTTATTTAAACAATAAGATCAACAATTCTCATAGAAATCATATCCTCTCTAAAGTCTTATTTCATTAAATTTTTTCTCAAAATCCCTAATTTACTTTGATGTTAAAGGAAAGGAAAGAAAAGACAGTTTAGGGGTAAAGTTGTACAACTAATGTCTTAATTGTAGTAACTAGCTCATGCTATTTTAGAAACTTTTACATTGTTGTCAGTTTCACACAGTTGTTCCAGCAAGAAAAAAACATCAATTTTGTCAGAAGTGCAGCAAGCTGCACCAGAAATGCTACAGCTAGCTGCTGCAGCAATCTATGCTAATTCAAAAACTATTCCATTTATTTAGATTATCAAATAATGCTAAAACAAAACTCATCAACTTTATTAGCCGTGATGCCATCACAGAGCATCGTCTTCTGTATTTTCGGTTTCTTCTGCCCTATGTGTCACAGCAGTGCCATCTAGTGTCAAGTAGTAATAAAAGCAACAGAACAAAA
Source organism: Cynodonichthys magdalenae (assembly GCA_031762555.1). Taxonomy (NCBI): domain Eukaryota; kingdom Metazoa; phylum Chordata; class Actinopteri; order Cyprinodontiformes; family Rivulidae; genus Cynodonichthys; species Cynodonichthys magdalenae. The sequence continues at coordinate 11,165,142 of JARVJO010000039.1, forward strand.
CAAAGTGTTTAGCCCTGAGGACACAACATGACAACCAAACGCCAAAGTCAGTCAGGAAACAGGCAGATAAAGTTCAAACTGTGCCACTTGGCCACAATCACAAAATATGTCTAAAGTAGAAACACTGTTAAAACATCAAAGTGAAGTTAAAAGACTGTGTTGCCTCCGTATCAAAATAAATAAATAAATAATCCAGCATGTTCAGGGTGGAAATAAGTCCTGCTCCAATAAGACTAAATCAGTGGGTTGATCATAATATATTTAATAATTTGCCTTTAAAAAAAAAGATTTAACAACATTTCTTTTTTTCTCGTAGCGCTGCTGTATGCGACCATCTTTGGAAACGTCACCACCATCTTCCAGCAGATGTACACCAACACCAACAGATACCACGAGATGCTCAACAACGTCCGCGACTTCCTCAAGCTCTACCAGGTACCCAAAGGTCTGAGCGAGCGGGTCATGGACTTCATCGTGTCCACCTGGGCCATGTCTAAAGGCATCGACACCGACAGGGTATCAGCTGTTCTGACACTCACGGCTGTTTCATCACATTTTAAAAACAGAAAGAAACAAGTTTAGCTTTTCTCATATGCTGAATATCCTCTTTATTCATTTAATCTAAACTTATTTTCACCAAGGACCACATGAGCATTATCAGCTGTATTTAACTTCTTATTTCTTATTTAACCTCAACTAAACAAACTAACTCCTCATCTCATTGCGACATCAGAGCATCGCTAACCAAAAAAATAACTGAGCTCTAAGTGGTATTTCATGCATAGAAACAGTGTTTTAACACGTCCTCTTATAAAAACTGAAAAGCTGTACGTGTACGACAGACTAAATGTGAAATAAATAATAAATACTATTAAAAGTAAAAGTCGGAGAGTTTTACTCACTGTTGAGTTGTGGTAAGGTCCTAAATTCTGAACTCTCCCACTTTCCGATAAGGAATTCCCACTGAAGGGGCATTCCAGTATAAATTTACGACTTCTACGTGGGAAATTTCGACTTCCCAGAACAACTGGGTCACAGCAGAAGTAGCCAGCAAAATAACAGAGAAATTGAGATTTTATACTGCAATTTTTGCCGGCTACAGACTACTTTTGAATCCTGTGCACGTCCACCTAGTGGTGGGATGCCATCATTTTGCGGGTAAAATATTCAACATGCATTATGGGAGATGTAGTTTATAATCAGTGCTATATTTAAATCAGCGTATTCTTATTTTAAGACATTAATACATCTATAAAGCTCTTGCGGTCAGGCCACATTTGGCTCACATGCCTTGAATTTGACATGATTTAATTGATAAAAAAATAGATATTTTCCCAGGACCCAGATTTTTACAGATCACTCTGGTTTATTTTGCATTCAAATGTGTTCCACGTTTAGCAAAAATTCAGCTTAATAATGCCTGTTTTTTAAATTGTCTTCATCGAATCTCCTCATCTCCCTCAGGTTCTCTCCATCTGTCCCAAAGACATGCGTGCAGACATTTGTGTGCATCTGAACAGGCAGGTGTTCAACGACCATCCGGCGTTCCGTTTGGCGAGTGACGGCTGTTTACGCTCGCTCGCCGTGGAGTTTCAGACCACCCACTGCGCACCTGGAGACCTAATTTTCCACATTGGAGAGAGCGTTGATACGCTCTGCTTTGTCGTCTCGGGTTCGCTCGAAGTCATCCAGGACGATGAGGTCATTGCCATACTAGGTAATCCTTCAATAGACAAGAATGTATTTTCTTTGGACCTGTTTTCGGGCAGGAAACTCTTCAGCTGATTCTTTGTATGGCTAAGAAAAAAAAACCTAGTGACTAAGAGTCAATGATGTGTGGCTCCCTTCAGGTAAAGGTGACGTGTTTGGAGATGTGTTCTGGAAGGAGAGCACCCTGGCTCGGGCCTGCGCAAACGTCCGAGCTCTGACTTACTGTGACCTGCATGTCATCAAGAGGGAAGCTCTGATGAGAGTGCTGGAGTTTTACACAGCGTTTGCCAACTCCTTCTCTCGAAACCTCATCCTCACCTGCAATCTACGAAAACGGGTAAAAAAACCCTAACTTAATTTATTATCTTACGGCTCTGAGGTATTTCTAATTAGTTATCAAGAAATGAAAAGGGATTTTCTGTCATGTGACAAGTATTGTCCTTTAAAACGTCTTTGACAAGATCAAAAGTAAACTATAAAAAAATTTACAATCTGATCAGATCTTTTGAAGTGGGGTTCTATTGTAAGGTTATGAGCAATAAACATCTAACCTGTTGTAGATAGATCTTTGATCACTTTGGAGAAACCAAGAGCTAACGGCTAGTCTGAGCAGGGCCAAGAAAAAAGTGGATTGGTGTTGTTTTAATTCCATTTCGTATTTTAAAAATCTTCACATTACAGTCAGATTAGTTATTCTGGCATAAATAGAATGATAATTCTGCCTGAAGTGACCCAGAAGTGCTACAGTTAGCTACCACTGCCCTTTTTGCTCCTGCAAGTAATTATAAAGTCCTATTTAAATAAATAAAACTAATAGCAACATGTAGATATTTAAATCACAATGAGATTTTTGATTTATAAGATATTATTTATTTTGGTTTTAACTTATCTTAAGTTAAACCAGTCTACTTTGGACTTCTTTGAAAAGATATTTTGAATCTGGTCTATTTCTCTAACAGGTAAGATGTTAATTGTTTATATCTCTTTCACATGAAACAAATTTTAAAAGTTTCTTTAAGTTTAAAGTAAGTTATTAAGGGATTTAAAGTAATGATTTATAAAATCCTTAGAGAATATATTGATTTAAATGTAAAAAGTACAGTTTGTAACCCTGTGTTATCTCTGCCAAGGCCCTGAGATACAGTGTCAACTTTTTAAAACAAGTTGCTTGTCCTATTTTGTAAAATCACCCTTTAGATCAACTTCTCATAAAGTCTTAAGCAATATTTCCTTCAGAATCAAAATCAAATCTTTGTGTGTATCTGTGTGTTTGGTCAGGTCTCGCTCAAAAAAGGAACTCAGCAGAAGCTTTAAAAATATTATATTTTCTAAAGGAGCTCCACTGAGTCATAATTTCATAATATAACTTTTTACAAAAGGCAGAAAGGCAAACTCAGGAATATTAGAACTGTTCAAATAACAGTGAGTCAACAGAAACGGCTTAATGTAGGAAGTAACTCTGTTAGACTGAGGTTTCTAATATTTTTAAATAACCATAATTTGATTTTCTGTTTTCTTCTTGGAAAAAAAGTCTTATGAAATCACATTAACTGAAATCACTCGGACTCGATGAAGCAACTCTAAATCTAAACAAATGGCTGTGATTTGAAAGATTTATGACTCTTCAAACATATTACATGAATATTATACCATCTATTATTAATCTCAGGCGCTCTGGGGCCTTTTTCTGTTTGCCTAAGCTTAAATTGCACTCTAACCACCCCTTTAGCTGCTGTGAATTTATTTCTTTTGCATGTATGTGTAAAAGAAGACCGACTCCATAAAAGTGTAAGATATTGCTTAAAATGCAAATACAAACAATTTCTTAGAACCTATATTTACTTTAAATGGAGTTTTTGGTAATAAAATAAAATAAAATAAATAAGCAAATTAAAAGTGAGCATACATAAATAAAAATGTTGGATTCATCAGTTTAGTATATTTTCTTTCTTTTAGATTGGATATTTCTGCAGTGGTGTGCATGCATTTGTTAATCAGCTAAGCTAGCAACTAATAGCAGTACAAATTATTCATTTAGCGGATTATCTAACTTTAAAAACCGGTAGCTGACCAGTTATGTTCTGCTAAATTAGGTTTTGCCAAATTTAAGTCCATAACTAACAAACACCAACAGGTTTGTGATGGTCCCACCAGTCTTCAGCTTGAAGAAGAAAGATGTGACACAAGCTGAGTGACTGTCAACTTATATTTAGCAATTAGTTGCTAATTGGTAGCTTCTGATGATTTTTACTTGTTTATCCATTTAGTTTTAACTTCCATTATTTTTTACTTGTTTAGCCGTTAATACGACATCTCGTAATTATGAGATCTTTTCTCATAATTATGAGATCAGGAGTCTAATTTATTTTTATTTGGTGAATGCCATATTCTTCTGTATGTTAGCGTTAGCTTCTGCTAACCTGGTAAAAACCAGCCCCTTGTCCTTCACTAGGAAGGCAAGGGCCAGGCTAAGCTTCTGCTAATTTTTACTTGTTTAGCTATTAGCAGAGGTGGGACCAAGCTGTTATTTTGCAAGACTCAAGTAAGTCTCAAGTCTTTATCCTCAAGTCCCGAGTCAAGTCTAACAAGATAACATTTAGGTTAGCTCTGCCCACCACTGGGTATTTGGTACTTCACAATAGTCTTCTTTGTGACTGTGTCTTAGTATTATTCACTAATCCCTTTCATCACACGCAGACTTTCTGTTTTTCAGGTCATTTTCAGGAAGATTGCTGATGTGAAGAGAGAAAAGGAGCGTCAGAGGAGTGAAGTGGCGCTCTCCATTCCAGAGGATCACCCTGTTCGCAAGTTGTTCCAGAGGTTCAAGCAGCAGAGGGACTCGCAGACGTTGGATCAAAACTGTGTGTTTGTGGAGCCGGAGCATCACCCGCACACCGACTCAAACTCCTGCCACAGGCGTCAGAGTGGATCCTCTCAGCAGCAGGAGCACAACAACAAACCCTGCACAGGAAGAGGGAGCGTAGGCAGCGTGCCTCAACACGTGTTCGTAGATGCTGGAAAGTCAGAGCAAAGCTGCACACAAGTAACCGTGGAGTTTAAATCAAGGCCGTGTGCAGAGAATCAGATTTGTCAGAAGGGCAGCGGTGGTGCAGAGGGAGCTGCAAGTCATGTTAACAGTGGCAAAAGTGTCAAAGGGTGGGCAAAGTTTAGGAGCGCCATCTCTTCTGAACCGCCACTTCCTGCCGTCGAGCCGGACAAGCAGACACAGAAAGCTGAGGGGTGGCTGAACGCGGCGCAGCCTTCAGAAGAGTGTGTCGCTGCTAAAAAGGACCAGGAATCAGAGGAGAGCGGACAGCTTGGGGGCAACGCTAAGGGAGAGGCAGGAGAAGAAACAAGCGTCCTGCACAAAACGGACTCATGCGACAGCGGCATCACGAAGAGCGACCTGCGCATCGACCGCGCCGGGGAGTCTAGGAGCTCCTTCGAACGAAGCCCGATGGAGAAGAGTCCGCTGGAGAGAAGCCCGTTGGAGCACAGTCTCGGGGTTTACACTGAGGCCTCCATGAGGCAGTCCTTCCTCCAGCCGGTGGCCGAACAGTCTCTGCTCCAGGCCACGCTCCAGGAGGCCAAACTGGAGCTGAAAGGAGACATTAAGAAACTGAGTAGCCGGCTGTCGCTGCTGGAGTCGCAGGTGAGCGAGATCCTCAGGCTGCTGTCCACGAAAAGGAGACTGTCGCTGCCTCCGACTCCTTCAAAACCCAGAATCAAAAGGCACGACTCGGGCAGCGCCTCCAGACTTGTTGCACCCAAAGCAGAAGAGGAGACTTTTGAATTCACTTATGAATGACATAAAATAATTTAAAAGATATAGATAAGCAACCTGCATGTCCTGCTGGACTCAAAGACGCTTCTAGCTTTAAGAACATGACTGCATGCATCAGATTCCAGGGATTTAGTAAAATTTTAACATATCAGACATTTCTCTGGTCGTGTTTGAGAATGCAAACAAGTAGCAGAAACAAATGAACAACACTCCTCCACATTACACTATATAACAACACTGATGAAGTTGTTTGTTGAAACACAATTACCTGATGAAAAAACTGAGTTACAGGAGACATATTATGGAGGAAAAATATATATTTTTGTTTCTTGAAGGCATTAAAGTGTCTAAAAACATAATTTTAAACTTTTTATATGAAACACTTGGTTTAGAGACACCTGACTCAGACTACAATTATCCTGCTTTCTTTTATTTCCTTCAATGTAAGCCTGAACTCTATCCTAAGGTCAGTCCTTCAAAATAAAAGCACCTGCCACAGACTCCGCCCCCTAAATCTGGAAACTACAATTATTCAGGAGGTGCGGGAAGTACTGTGGTACTTTATTATGTTCTGTTTGGACCAAACCATGCTCTAAACCACATCACCATTAGAGTTAATAATAACTTGCTTCAAATAGATTTTTTTTTTTTAATTGCCTGCTGGTACTCGTTAATTTAACTGGAGTTTTTGTCTCTGGAGTTTAAGTAAATGTATGTGCCTTATGAAATTAAAGACTGATTATTCTGTATCATAGTGTTAAAGTACTTGTTGGATAATAAATTACACGTATCTACAACTGGAACAAGAAGATTGAAAAAAATATGTGATTTGTTGCTTTTATTTATGGAACTGTTCTGAAACTGATTTCCATGTTCACATAAGTAAGAATTTTTGATTTTATTGCTTTAATCCTGAATTTGAAAGGGATGCGAGCAGCTGATTCCAGCACGTCGCTGTATATTTCACCTTGTAACTTGCTCAGGTATAAGAACTGATTTTAAATGAAAACTCTGTGTGGCTGCTGTGAATTACCTGAGTATGAACTGTGAGGACGTCAGCATGTTAGTCAGTTTAATATGTTTAGTTTGGACATGTTTAACCACCGTGCATGCATGTAAGGGAATCTGATGCCTACTCACCATCTGTTGTTCGGTTTCTTATGTAACATGTCTTGTTCTTATGTAAATATGAAGCCTTGATAACTTTACCTTCTTACTTTACACGAGGACTTATGATCACTTAAAAAAAAACACAGCTTTTGATTTTGTAAAAGAGAAGCAGTTTTAGTGTAAATCTAACTGACCAGGGCTGATTAAACATAAAAACTATGAAAAACACATTAAGTTTTTGTTGATTATTTTTTCTGTAATAAGATTAAAAGATTCATATTCTGTCAGCTAAAACAATTTGCATCTTTTTATTTATTTTTTTTTTTTATTTTATCTGTTTTTTGTATTAACTGGATAAAAAAAAACGAGAACCTTTTTCCTAGTTTCTGCAAAATGTTCATCAGAAAATGTGTTATTAATAAAACCATTTCAGGTTGTCGTAGATTTTGCTTAAGGTTTTAAGGAATTTTACCCTGTTGTTAATTTTAAATCTACATAAAAATCAAATTTATTGAAGACAGAAATCCTTGCGTTTATATCTCACAACCGGTCATATGTTTTATTTATTTTTTTTGTAAATAATGGTTTGTGACGATATAATGAAGTGAGAATTGTTTATCAAAATAAAACTTCACACAAACACTTTCAAATTTACTTTAAAACAATTTAAGTGTCAGGTTATTATAAGTGCCAAGTGTAAAATAAAATGTTAAAAAGGGTTACGAACGCTTTTATTATTTAGCTCACTTTCTGAGTAAATCCTGGTTTCAAATTGTCTACGAACATTTATTGTTAAAATAAAGGTTCTTACATTTATCTAATTTTTACTAAATTGTAAATTTAAATGGTAAATAATATACATATACATAAATCCTTTTTTTAAATTAACATTTAATATTTTATTTCACACTTGGCGCACCATAGTTTTTGAACAAGTAGCTAATAAATATATTCCAATATTCGTAATAAATGTTTTAAATCCCATTTTTTGAGGTCATTAAACGTCTCATGCAGTTCTCCACACCAGTAGGTGGCGCTGTCTCAGAGTCAAGCAACAACATTCACAGGAAAATAGTGGGTAAACAGATTCGTGCAAAAGTTTGTCGCAAAAGTAGAAAACATCGGTGTCAGGTAAACATTTTTCAGTTTTCTGTCAGTGTATTGAAACTACCTGTGCTTGTTGGCGCAGTTTTACACGTTTTCTTGCACATGACTCACTTTTAAGTTCACAAAAGTCACCTTATCATGAATTAAATGCTTGAAATATCAAAACTGCATGAATAGTTTTTCAAAAATAATAAAAATATGTGTGGAGTTTACATATGTTGTCAATAATAAATATAAATGATGTAGTTTAGTACTTAAAATTAAATTAAATGCTCATGTTGACCCTGCTGTGCATAAAGATGTTGCTGAATTCATGCCTCACTTGTAGGAATTTAGTGGACAAATGACAGAGTGAAATTTGAAATAATTAATGTTATAAATCAAATTGTTAGTGGAGCTGTTAAAGCTCCGGCATAATTAATGTGAAAAACTGTATTTCTGTTTGAACAGTTCTGTCATGGAGCTGCAGCTTCCACCCCATGAAGGCGACGAGCTCTGCGTGGTCGACATGCACACAGGAGGAGAGCCTCTGCGCATCATCGTCAGCGGATACCCCGAGGTCAAAGGTGACAGCGTGCTCTCCAAGCGCCGCTACGCCCGGGACCACCTGGACTACCTGAGGCGGGTGCTGATGTTCGAGCCAAGGGGACACTACGATATGTATGGAGCCCTGGTGGTGGGCAGCGAGCTCCCAGAGGCCCACCTGGCCGTGCTGTTCCTGCACAACGAGGGCTACAGCACCATGTGCGGGCACGCCGTCATCGCGCTGGGACGCTTCGCCGTGGACTACAGGCTGGTGAAGGACCCTCAGTCACCGGAGACGCAGGTGAACATCCACTGCCCCTGTGGTCTGGTGAAGGCCTTCGTCGAGTACTCTGACGGGAAGACAGGGGGAGTGAGGTTTCTGAGCGTGCCGGCGTTTGCGTTTGCAACAGGTAGGATGCTCATCTTTGTTTTGTTTTTTAGTTCTCCTCTCAGGTGGTTTTACATCCTGCAGGACTGATAAAATGACTTTACACCAGATGTGGTTGTGACGGTGGAGGGGTTTGGAGAGGTGACAGTGGACATCAGCTACGGAGGAGCTTTTTACGCCTTCGTCGATGCCCGAAGGTTTGGTCTGGACGTGACGAAGTCCAGGACTCGAGATCTTGTGGACGCAGCAACAGCAGTGACCAAAGCCGTCAAATCTCAGGCAGGAAGAGCGTCACATTTCTGAACCTGCAACTCTTTGTTTTCTATCATTTCTCTGAGTTTTGTAAGATTCTTTCATAGATCAGTGGACAGGACTCAAACTTCTGGCCTTCGTTCACAACCTCATTTTTCTCTCATGTAGCTGAAATTACACCATCCCACCAGCGACGATCTGGCCTTCCTGTACGGCACCATCCTCACAGACGGCAAAGAGGACTGCTCAGCCGAACCCACTGCCAATATGTGTGTGTTTGCAGAAGCTCAGGTAACTCACTAAGGTACTCCACTAACTTAACTCCTCCACATTACACTATATAACAGAGCATAAAATGGTAAGAGAAATTTAAATATAGAAGTTGTTAAAATTGTAAAAGCAGGAGAACCGGAAAGATTCTTCTTTGATGAGCTAGTAATATTTTTGTGTCCCCTCAGGTGGACCGAAGCCCAACAGGCTCAGGTGTCACGGCTCGAGTGGCTCTTCAGTACCACAAAGGTCTCATCGGGCTGAACCAGACCAGGACGTTTCAGAGCGGAGCCACTGGATCTCTGTTCACGGGAAAAGCCGTCCAGGTATCAGAAACCTTGATGTTTATTTAAAGAGAGGAGACTGTAAAAACTCCCAAAGCACAATAAAACAATCAACACTTCACAAAGCTAATTAACACTAAACCCATGCATCGCTAATTTAATATCAGCTACTTCAGTTTAAAAGTTGTCATATTATTGCTGACACAACAGTTTAAAAGAAAAACAAATAGTTTGACTTTGGTCTGCTGCTCTCCACTAATCAGATAGTTGACAGGAATAACACCACTCGTGACCACGCCCCTTTTGTTTGCTGAAAAGGTCAGCTGCGTCATCAGCTGAAGGTCAAAGGGCACTTTGAGATAAAAATCACATTACTGCCCTCAGAGGGACTCAAAAATAAGATAATTCCTGTAAAACAATCAGTTACAGCCTGTTGATAAAAAATAAAGCAAATACTGCAAAACTGACTTTATTTCAGCTGCCTCCTCCTGTAAGTTTAACTAATTAGACAAGAGTTTCAAAATAAACTATATTTTTATTAAATCATTTGTATCTTCTGATGTGAGATGTTTTATTAAAATGTTTGATCTGGTTTAAATCTGTAACAGAAATCTGCATCTTTAAATGCCTGTTTTCACTAAACTGACCCCACGAACCTTTAACATCCAGGAGTTAAACTCACACACTCGTTTCTCGTCAGGAGACCGTGTGTGGAGACTTCAAGGCCGTCGTGGTGGAAGTGGCGGGCAGAGCTTTTTATACCGGAGTTTCACGCTTCGTGCAGGAGCCAGAAGACGAGCTGAAACACGGGTTTCTGCTGAAGTGAGCGGCTTTAAACAATGTCTCTTTTTTTTTAAGTCAAGCATTAAATATTAAAAAGATAAGAAGTGCTTTTGTGGCTTAACAGCTCACAAAATGTAGCAGAAACAAAATACAATCTGAAGTGTTTAAAAAGAGACTTGGGCTCATTTTTTTGTTTACAGCAGAAATGCATAGTAAAGTACATTTACTTTATTACAGTTTCTAAGTCATTTTTTTGATGATTTGTAAATTTACCATGTATTTATTTTTTAAACCATATCTTCTTTGATTGTATAATATTTACATCATAAAAATGATACTTTCACATTAAAATTTAACACCTTGTTACAAGTTACAAATTTAAATATGATCAAACTCATCAGGAAAGGAGTTGTTTATGCTCTCTAAAAAATAAAGTGTTGAATTTACTAGTAAATATGAAGCATTTTGCTCAACTAAGTTCAGTGGAAGCAGATGACATCGCTTGGTTAAGTAAATTCAACACTTGATTTTTTTTTAAGTGTGTAAAAACCTTTACTTTTCTGATTATTGCAAGTAGTTTTAGGACTTTTACTTAACTGCTTTTCTTATCAGTAAAATTCATTTTTACCAAAATCATTTTCTTTTAAAGTATTTTTACTTTGGTTTACAGTTGCATTAAACCTCAATTAACTACATAAACTGGATTTAAAGAAAAAGTACTCAACAAAAATAAGTTGTAGCAAAAATAAAAAAAAATTCGGACTTGTTGCATCTTTATGCTTATAAAATATAGCGAGTTTGTTCGTTAATTGTAAGAGAAATTTTCATTATGTAGATATTTACATTTTGTTCATGTTTTAAATATTGACCACTAGATGGCGCCACGAGCCTAGTTAACATGAACAAAATATTTTGTGGTAATTTGAACATTTTAACCCATAATTAATGTAGTTTTTAAGGTAAATAAGAAACCGAACACTGATTTCCCCCATTTATTATTACTATTATTAGATAATTGTACAATGGAAGGCAGTTTTTAAATTATAAAAGTTCTGTGGAGGTGTGCGACACTGGTTGGATTCACACAACTGAAGAGACAAATCTAAACTTCTACAGATGAGATTTTTTTTCTTAACGCTGCGTAAATCCAGTCAGTGAGCAGAAAACATTGAATCTGTTCAGATGAACACAATAAAGGAGGGCACTCTCTTCAGGGATGGGTGATACGTTGCATTGGAAGAGCTGAGTTTGTTTGTTTTAATGGCGTGTACTGTAAGAATAATACATTTCTATGTGATGTATGTGCAAGCACACTTCTATTTGGATATATGTCATCTATGACATGAGTGTTAGACACAGGCCTGTGAGAGTACCCACCCAACAATTAAAAATCAACAGTCAAGGCCAGCTCTTAACAGAAAACAAAATGTTCAAATGAAACAGATATTTATAATAAATGCTGCTTGTCTATAAAGAACTGAAAAAAAAAAGGTCTGATAGTTGTAGTTTAAATCAAACGTCTCAGAATCTCAGTCCTGGGATGTTTCTGGCCGCAGCAGAGGTAAGTCTTTCTGGGACCTGAATGTGGCCCCTCTCATTCTATGAAACTAGTCTGTACAAAATGGCCCCTCTTTTTTTTTTTTTTTTTAAACGATCCTAAAAGGATCCAGCATCCAGCTCTGAAGGAGTCTAGAAGCTGCACATTTCACTTTGTGCATAGATACTGACGTACAAAAAGTGTTTAATAATCATGAGCGAATCCCACGCCTGGAGGGAAGCTCTTATTCCAACATGGCCGCCTCATCTGAACAAACTGAAGGGATTTGGTCAAACTTTTATCAACTCGTGGCTTCTGCTCCGTCTCATATCAACAACTACGAGGACAGAGAGGCTAAAAGCGTTTGTGGCTCTGCGGTGTGGTCTGGTCGAGCCGAGCTGGGTGGTAAAGGATGAGGAATGTGAAGGTCAGTTCGACCCGCAGACAAACTGGTGCAGAGAGGAAAGGACAGTTAGGATGGAAGGACGACAACTAGAAGTTGAGTTTGGTGACCGGTCGCTCCCTGCCCGAGTCCGTGTTCTGGCTGTTGATCCGCTTGCGGTTACGCTTCATCTTGGACAAGTCCTTGTCGAAGACTTCGCCCGATCGCAGCGCAGACACGAGGTCATCAAACTCACCGCCGTCGTCCTCGCCGTTCACTTTTGCTTTCCGGGCTTTCCGCTCCCTCTCCCTCTGTTCTTTCAGCTGGAACACAGACACACACACAATGAAGAATTCCCTCTGAACGCATAAAGGTAAGGAAAGAAGCCATTATCAGAAGAACTTAATGTTTGGAATCAATCAGAAACATATAGTTTAGCCCCCCCAGATATCTTGGCTCACTTGCTAGATGTTAATAGGATTAAATTATAGTAATTATAATCCTATATGCAACCAGAAATTTAGTTACATGAAGCAAAAATCAGCTGGTCGACTTTGAAAACAACTGATTTGTTGTAGAAGTGTTGGTTCTTACATGGAACTTTTAAACAGCACAGCAAGCAGTTTTGTTTTCTTCGTTTCATCTCCTGCTAAGCTAAACTAAACGACGTGAAGTGGCTGCTGCTTTAATAGGATTTCTGAGTTGAACAGTTCTGTTTTTTCTAAATATAAGCCTACTGTTGTTGTGCTTACTCTTAATTAAAATCAGGTCAAAAAATGTCAGAATAGTTTCTGAGGAGGTTCTCGACACACTAAATAAAACTTAAAAAAAGGACTCAGAGCTTTTCCAGTTCCAAAAACAAAAATATTCTCCAGGTAAAAAAAAAAAAAAAGGAGGTAATTTAGTGGTTTCACTTCAACAGATAAAACAAACCAACCCAGCTGATCCTCTCTCAGTCAGAGGGCCCTGAACAAACCTCATTAAATAATAGCTCATCTACAATCTATAGTATTTAGTATTAAATCAATAATAATGTTTACAATTTTACAAATAATTAAATAATCTGTCTTCTTAAAGCAGATGAGTAAAAGTTCTGAGCTCAGTAATACACACACCTGAGCTTCCAATTTGGCTCTTCTCTCCTCCTCTTCCTTGCGTTTTCTGATGTTCTCGTTTTCCTGCTGAGCCTCTAAGAACGACTGCAGGAACTGGTCGAAGATGCCAAAAAACTCATCCGGCTGCATCTTGCCGGCGTCCTCCCCGAAGTGCTTCACCGCCCTCAGGAACTGTGCGACCAAAGAAAAGAGGGTACACGGGATTAGATTTACAGCGGGACTCAGCACACTGGGTCCTCTGACTGTTTTACAGGAGGCTCATTAGGATTCAGCTCTTTGAAATCAGAGTGTGGCAGCAGCCGTTGTGGCTTTGAAGCCCGACTTAACCCAGATATGACCGGCTACTGATTAGAGCAGAGGTCGGAGTCTGGAGCCAGGGCCCAAATTAACCCAAAGTGTTTGATGGGTGTTCTGCTGAGTCAGTTAAAAATAGGGACATCCAGATGTAAGATGGAGCTGTTTTTACAGCAGCTCTGTCTGTGAGAAACCACCAGTCAGTTTCATTTTCCCCGTTTTATGCTTTAAAAAATATATTCCTGACACGTCACTGGTTTTGTTTGCATATTAGTGTTTGTTTTACTTGGTGACGAAACAAAAACAATGAGCTCTCTTGTTCCCAGCACTGTAAACACGAGCCAAGACTAAACCATGGGACACAGTAAATGATTAACAAAATCATCTAACGGTTGCTACGTGAGGAGAGCACAATGCTTAAAAATGCTGCAGTTAAATGTTTTTGACCCTGAAGACAGACAGAAAACTAACAGAATCTAAACTCTTCCTTGATGTGTGAACTTTTTCTGATGTTGCTGCTGTTTGTTTTTAATGATGCTTTTGTGCAAATTTCCCCACTGTGGGATCAAAAAAGTTTTATCTTATCTTTTGTATTTATGCTACACTTAGAATAATCATCTACAAGTGGTATATTTAAACTGAAAATACTTGAGCTTAATATCATTATTACTTGGATGGATCTGTATAGCTTCACCTCACTGATGTAAAAAAATAAAATGAGACATGAGTTGAACTCTGACTCTTCATCTCCAACAGTGACTCAAGATAATCTAAAAAAACATCAGATTCTTCTCTACAGTCTGTGTTAGCCATTCTAACAATGCTCTGTTCACATGCAGACATTCCCCTTTGACATCACTTCCTGTTACTTCACATGCAAATGTCTCAACAATTGTTCATCTCAGCGGCATTAAATTTTGTTTGCAATATGTTATTAATGTTATATTTTTAAAAAATGCACACATATTTATAACAAAATGTAATGTCACCGGCACTTTAAGTTCTAACTCTGTAAGTACTCGATATTGGTACTCTGTCGGTGAGTACCCAAACTGAAGTACTCGTACTCTGAGAAAAAAACTGGTACCGGGACACTCCTAATAATATTACATGTCACATAACTGGCCTTTTCTGGCCAAAGTGAAACAGGAAGTGATGACAAAGGGGAACTCCTGGTCCTGGACTCAAAATAATTTAAAGAAACATCTAAGCTATGGTTCGTGTTGTTAGCCATTGCAATGTTTCTTTTCAACATGAGATCAGGGACACTTTAAATCATGAGATACGCTGTGTGAAACAATACTGAAGTCTCTTCCACGTGCACTCTGCGCACATGGCAATAAGCAGGCTGACCAGTAAAGTGTGATCGATGCTGCAGCAGCAGGAAGCTAAAAGGCTTCACCCCCCTGCTGTTGGCTTTCCTACAGAGGTGGCTGACGGGGTCAACAGGACGTGTAGAAACAGCTGCGTGGGGAGAAAACACTCAGCTTTTCTGTCTCTGAATGACAGCGACGGAGTCCCGTCTCCTCTGACAGATTTCTGCTGAAACCCTGCAGCTGGCTTCACCGGACTTACCAGTTCTTTGGCTTCTGTCAGAGAGTCCTCCACATCGGAGAAGCTGAAGCTGGCCACAGTGATGAACTGGCTCACCACAGACACAAACTTGTCACAGAGCTCCTGTGGTCGTTTCTTCTGGTATTCCAACTCCTTTAAGGTAGAATTCCACGAAACACATTTAAAAAATATGAAGGTAGAGAACTTCAATTCATGTATGAAAAAGATAAATCTGTGTGACTCACACTCTCAACACTTTTTAAGCCACTGCGCAGGTTTCCAATATCTTTTTCCAGCTCTGTCATGCTGCAGTGAAAGAAGGAAAGTTCCTTATTGTCTACAGAATGAAGGGATCGTTTCTTAAAAACAACAAGGAAATTAATAGCAGATGGCAGAGATTCCCAACTGTACCCTTTAAAGAGAGAGAGAAAAAAGCTCAACTCTTTCAACTTGTGATTGAACTAACGGGTCAGCCAAAAAGGGTCTTCTCAGAATTAGAACAACATGAAGAGGTAAAAAATTATCCAGTTGTAAAGAAAGATTTAATTTATGCACAGGATAAAAAAAACTATTTTGAATGGCTGATTCCTCCTTTTTAGCCGGTGATGGGAACAACTTCTCCAAGCGTCACCTACTTGACTTTGGCCGCCTCGGAGATGCTCTGCAGGTCGTTCTGGAACGTCAGGACTTTGGGATATTTCTTCTCCAGGATGGTGATCAGGTAGTGCAGCAGAGTGATGTTCCTGAGTTTTTGTAAACACAATAAGTTGAGAAAAACACACGGAGCTTCAGTAGAATAATTAGTTTTAAGATTAAATCGTTTACAGCGTTGCTCTAGCTCGGATGCTACGGCTGAAATACTAACTTGTCGATACTGGATTTGGTGTCAGCGATCTTGTTGAGTGACGACACCTTGAAGCCATAAGCGTTGCCCCTCTGACCTTTGTTCATGTAGTTTCCAAAAGCCAGCACCACCTCCAACAGCTGCTTCAGGTTTCTGCTGTGTAACATCTCCTTGGATGCCTTGGTCAAAGCTGAAATACACATGGGTTTGATGTGAATATTGCAGTGTTTAAAATAATCCAAAAATTGCATGAAAAATGCACAGCGTACCTTCAATTTTAGGTTTGATCTCAGCTATTCTCTCTGCAAACTTCTTTTTGAAGTATAAAGACTGTAGTCTTTGCTGATAGTGGTTTATTCTGAAAACAACAAAAAAAGTTTATAAGAAATCTAAAACCACAGACTTTGAGGTCCATGAATACCAAACTGACATCTGTCCTCCAGTCCACTAAGAAAGAATGTACCGCACGTTTTTTTAACATTATGTTTCCTAAAAACTGTACATTTCTATAATATTTTTACTGTAGCAATGCCAGCTACCTCTCTAATGTTGATATTAATGTTTTTGTAACAGGTTTGCTTTTTTCCTTTATCTAAAACTAAGTTTACAAAACTGAAGCAAATTCTCTTATTTCATTATTGCTTCTATTTTATTCACCAGCCTAATTTAGAGATCGTGATTCGAACAAACGGCTATTGTTCCCTGCTAAGTAGAAACCCATGTGTCACCGCATTTATCTGCTCGCGCTGAAACAAAGGCTATTGTTTGTCAGCACGTTGGAGCTGCGCTTGACCTGAAGCCGACGGCCCAGAATGAACATCAGACGCAGGATTCAGACGAGTAAATTACCTGCTCATCTCGTAAAGGAAACGGTCGGGTTTGGCCATTCGGTCGAGCTCGTGTTTGTGCTCCTCCAGGAGATCCACGTCGCTCTTCTCTGGAACAAACTTCAGCAGCTGAAGGAGCAAAAAGAGGCTCTTTATATATTTATTTATTTTTTTTCCTACTTCACAGACTGCAGCACAAGTTAGTTCAATCCAGTTGTGTTCGTATGCTGTACCTGCTCCAGCATGTCTTTAGGAAGGTCCTCGTGTTCGTCCATTGTTAGAATGGCTCTCTTCATCTCCTCGTTGGAAAGCTTTAAACTGCAGTTTGCAACAAATACTTAAGATAAAACACCACATCACATGTTGGGCTGAGTCAGTTTTGCATGAGGCTTATCGTTGAAAGTACCGAGACAGGAGGATGTTGCAGTTTTGAGCTCGACGACCGTCGATGACAGACAGCTCCTTGACTTTTCTGGAGTTTAACGTGTCGTCTTCTGCCTCCTTCTGTTAGGATAAATTGTACTTTTATATCATAGAGCATATTTTAAAAAGGTAACACACATTAAAATAAGGCTACGTTCACACTGCAGGTGCTCTAATTAGATTATTTTTGCGTGGACGTTCAAGTTATATTTTAAATGCGTCCTCCATCAGACTCCAGTGGGATCTCTCCACTGATGCAACAGACGCACAGATGTGACATCACGTTTAGCTCACTGTTTACAGAAGTAGCCTATGGATGCTACATGTTAGCATGTCGATTCAGTAGTTGTCAAATTAATAATTATCTGACATGAATGATTAGTTCACTGTTTTATATTTGAACCTGCTTCAGATTGTTTGCGCCGGTGCAGCATTTTATTTTTGGAAAGGGAGCATCGTGCTGGAAGTAAGGAATCGATCCAGTAACTTTAGTATCGATACGGTCTGAGACCGATGTGACTATCTTATGTTTCTGTGGATTCTCAGTCAAACAGGACATGGAAAATTGGGCCTGGGTCAGATTTGAAAAGAAAATCGGATTGGTCACGTTCAGACTGTCATGAAAAAATCAGATATGGGTCACATGCAGGCAAAAAAACTAATCTGATTTTGGTTGCATTTGCCTGCAGTGTGTTCGCAGCCTAAGTCACAGGAACAGACACAAATACGACAAACATAAGTGGAAGGAAGTAGAGTAGGAAGTCGTCACAAAACCCACATCTTAAAGACTACATGATGTTGGAAACAAGAAAAAGGACAGTAAAACATATAAACTGTTTTAACACCAAGAGGACACTTCATATTTTACCACACTGTAATTTCACTCACCTGTTTGGTGTTACTGATCATTAAGAAGTCCTAAAATGCAGCGAGAAGCAGGGAAGATGGAAGCATTCATTAGAATAAGTAAAGCAGTTATGTGATTGCAGCCCATAACAAATGAATCAGAGCTCATTCAGCACTTCAGTCATGAATCAGTAGTGAAGTGAGCAGCAGTCAAACAGATCAGGTATTCAGTTAATCAATATGTGCTTGTTGTCACATGCTGTGTACAAAACATCTGTTATGGATCCGAGTTGCATCAGATATTTGACAAGGCTGTGAATCACTTTTTAAAACATGCAAACAACAGGCCTGTCGCGATAAATAAATCAATTAATTACACGATAAATTCAACCTTAGTGTAGGGAGGCTTGAACTCTGTCAGGTATTTACCACCAACCTAGAGTTCGCTGAGAGTTTGTTTTCTTTTCTACACCATGTAAATTTCGTAAACTTCTGTAAACTTTGAACGCATTGGAGGATGTTTGCAGTTATTTTATGAAACCAGAGGATAGAGGTGGGTAGAGGTTTTATAGCCTCAGCAGCTGTTGTGTTGTTTTCCCAATCTACAGTCCAGGTCAGTCCATAACTTTTTTTACATATGTAATCTTTGTAAACGTCCGTAAGCGGAAGCGCGTGTGTTGTATTATTATATTGGTTTAAAAAAGTCTTCAAACGATATTATCCATTTTCCCCAGACAATTTATCGTCCAGCAAAACTTATGGTGACAGGCAAACAAACAAAATAATTATTCTCATTTCTGATATGATTGATAGGATGCATTGAATGTGTCTCAATTTATGCTTGAGCAAAGATGTTTAGGAACTATGATGAGAAAATAGCTGATTGCAGTTAACTCATGCATTTTCAAATCAAAACATAAAAAACAGCCCTTAATTCAAATAAACAGTTCAAGCAACCAAGTAGCACAGCAAATGTAAAAAAATAAAATAAAATTATGACTTAAACATTCATCAAAAGCCTTTTAGAAATAGAAATCGCAAGAGTTGTCAATCACTGTGACTATAGATGACATCACCTGTTGACAGATGAACAGAACCTCGTTACCTGCTGTCTCTGATAAGCTGAGAAAGTCCTTTCAATGTCCCCCAGGTCCAGGACTTTAAAAACTCTGGTATCGTCCACATCCATCCAAACGGTGCCTTCGAGTTTGTTCTGTGACGGAGAGAATTCAACCGTTTATAAATTTATATTAGCAGGAAGACCTGAATGCGTTTGAAACGTGGACAGTTCTCACTTCAGCTAACTTGGACCAGTTGAAGGACTTGAGAGGGTTGGATGGCTGAGGAATGTTCTTCTTTTTCAGAGATGGTCCCAGAGGCGCCCCCGGGGGTGGAGGGATGCCTCCAACAGGTGGGCGTCCCGGAGGAGGCGGGGGGCCACCTGGCGGAGGGGGCGGGGGAGGCGGAGGGGGCATCACACCACCGGGAGGCGGAGGCGGGCTCGTGCCACCAAATCCCGGCACGGGTGGAGGTGAGATCGGGCCGCCAGGGGGGCCGGGGGCGAGGGGAGGACCTCCAGGAACAACAGCTGCTGCCTGCCGCTGTTGGAGAGTTCACAGACACCAGGGAGGTTTAGGATGGGGCCAAGTTTCTCAAGTTTCATTCACGACACTCGACACGCACACACAAGATTCTTTACTTTACATTCTAAAACAGCAGGTAGCAACAAAAATAAAATATAAAAGCAAGTTATAGTTTTAATTTAATGTAATTGTACGGTTAGACGGCTGGTGAAAAAACATACGGTGCTGAGTTCATGCAGCCTTGCGGTGAGTTCAGCCACTTGCTGCTTGACGTTTTTGTGCTCGTTTGTTTCCTTTTCCAGCTTCTCTTTCATCTTGTTGAGTGTCTGCATCATATCCTCTTTCTCCTGCGTCTTGGCATCACATTCACGCTCCTTCTTATCAAACTTTTGCTGAAGTTCATGGTGCTCTGCGATGGAAAAACAAAACCGCACATAAATGACATCAGTTATCTTTAAAATTATAATTAATCTTTTGAATGAGTAAACTCTCATCATCCACACCTTTCCTCATTTTCTCTGCCTGCTCTTTCCACTGTTTGACCTCGTTTTCATTGACCAGCCTGCAGAGAGGATGACACACGATTAATCACGGCCCGTTTACAAACCAGTTGTTTTTATTTTTTTATGAACTCTAAAGAGGAGCCATTTTGAGCCAACAGTGTAACACTGCTGCACATTCCTCTCTCGCAGAGTCATGTAATTTCTTCCATGTCCTCGTTGGTGTGTCTGCGAGTTTATTGGATATCGGAGCACTCACATCCTGACGACATTCTTCACGTTGAAGTTCTCCAGCGGTGCGGCGTCTGGGTCGTGACCTTTATCATTCTGCAGGACCATCTGCTGGACGATGCGGTCCAGCAGCAGCCAGTACTGCACCGTGTTGCCACTTCTCTTGTCTACAAACAAATACAGAAGGTACAGGTTTTATATTTGTGTTTTTTTACTGCTTCAGTGACATCTTCCTAAAACCTAATAAATGACTTGTTGTTTCACAGTGGTTACAAAACACAAACAGTATAATTCAGATAAGAAGTATAGTAAGGCTTTTCTTTTAAACAGAAATTAAACCAGAATACTCTTGGGATGCAAACCATCATTTTTCTTTTCAATGGTATTCTAAATAATGATTATCTGCTAATGTTGTCCTTCCTCCTCCTGTTTCAGTACTGAACTGGCTCAACAACCTGATCATTGGTAATTCACTCTAGATCTCTCAGTAAGTGACTTGGTGAGGTTATTAAAAAGCCACAATGCACTTCAACAATCCTTGATTCTATTGATGCTTTTAAAAAAACAATTCAAAACTTTCTTTTACAAACTGGCTTTTAGATAAGTTGTTCGTTTATGTGTATTCTACCCTGTTTTACTTACTTTACTTACAATTTGTCATGCTTTTATTTTGAAGCACTTTGTGAATTTTTATCTATGAAAAGGTGCTATATAAATAAATCTTACTCACTCTCTTACTCTTGATTTAGAAAAATCCAACTTGTTTACTTCATTACTTAAACACTTAAATGTTAAATCTAAATTATTTAAGTGTAAGGTTTGTTTGGGAATGTGTCCATTTTCTGGACCACCTAATCTGGATTAAGTCAACATTCCTATCTTGTTGGCACAAAATTAAATACAGTTTCTTGTAGGAGTAAAACCGTTTCTTTTGGGCAGCTGTTTGAGCTGCCTCATTATATGTAACAATCTTTTAATCACATTTTACTGGAAATAAAAAAAAAAAAAAAACACAAAAACATTTTTTCATGTCAAGTTGAACAAAAACTCACGTGGCATGAGCAGACAGTGATGCAGCACAGACATAAAGTGCGGGTATGCATCGGTGTGGTTCATCTTCTTGCGAATAAGGTCGAAAACCTGTGTGGCACTTTTGGTGTCTATATGTACCTTAACAGAACAAAGGAAAACAACAGGTTTAATAAGCAACGGCTAAATAGTTAACTTGTGATTGCAGGAAGGTTGTTCTCTTTCTTACCGACTCAAACCGTTTGGACAAAGCCAGCTCATCCTCGTTCCGCAGCATCTCAAAGTAGTCTAAATGCCTAAGAAGGTGACAAGACATGACGGAGTTAGAGGGATGCTTCACAACTGAAGTTTTCTAATTTAACGCTTAGAATTTAATTTAGAAGTACGAAAAAGATTTTGTCAAGTTTCATTAAGATACGAAGTCAGTAGATTAACAACTTACAGTATTCAGAAATGTTTTCAGGATAAAAATAAAGTTGAATACGAAGACGTTTTTGTAAGGCTCTTGAACTTAGAAAGACGGGAGTAATTTTATTTCCTGTTTTAGCTCTTTTTAAAAATTTTTTTTTATAACGTTTTACCCCACCACCAAAAAACAGTTTATTACTTGGGGAAGAATTTAAAAGTTTGCCAACTCCGACCTCTACTCTGACACAAAGTGTGCTTTCATTCTTTGGTAAGGACAAAACTATTCCTGTTTTAATAGGAAACTTTAGCTTGCTGCTATATTTGGGTGTCATTCATCATATCGATTTTTACACTTCCAGTTAAAAAAATAAAACAAAATCAACTCAGATGAGTTCTTCCAATTAAAAGTTTATTTGCAGAGAACACATCTTACCTGTCTAACGTAGAGTTTTCATGTGAACGTAGCTTATCGATCACAGGTTGGATCCCCAGCATGAGAAACTCGTACCGGAGGTGGATACGGAATTCCAGACTAGTCTAATTTGGAAAAGTAATAACAGTATGAAAATATTAAAACGCTGTTGTAGACTCATGTAACTGACAATGTCCTAGTATAAAGGAAGGTGTAATAACATGTAGTTTACCTCTCCAGCTCCTTGACTCAGCACAGCATTAATAAAAGACATGATGGCTGTTTTCAGGCTGACCTCATCTCTGTATCGTCCCGTACTCCGGTCCAGATCGTTTATTAGTGTCTGAGGAATGAGAAACCATCGCAGGTGTTCAGGTTTATCATAGGTCTATCGTTTTGTACAGTACTGTATTGTATATTATTATATTCCTATCACCCACCTGGAAGCGTGTTCTTTCACAGGCAAAACGCTGATAGTGCAGCATGGCTTGCAGGATCTTTTTGTGCCCGCCAGGCACCAGACACACAGCACCCATTATTTCTAACACCGCCACCTTAGTCTTAATGTTCTCTGTTGCCAGGCTCTGAGCGATGATGTTGATGCTCTCGGAGTGAGCCAGGACGTGGGCCCGGCCCTGCGAGTTGTTCATCAGCGCTTTGATGCAGCCGATCAGAGACGTGTGGATCTGGGACTCTGTGGTGTCGTAGTCCATGCTCTTCAGGAAGTTCAGGATACACGTCAGGCCATCCAGGTCTATAAAACGAGTTACAAACCTGCAAATACATAAATAAGAAGACAGAGACAGCGAGACACCAAGACAACAAAAAGTTGTTATAAAAGTAGTAGGTCCTCTTTAAACTGTTTAATTTATTCTTCATTAGTAGGAGTGATAAATGTGTTCTCCTTTAATGTAAATTCATATCAATAAAATCTTTAACCATCACAGCAGTGACCTTTATGCATGTTAGGTTAAATGAAAGGAGATATAATGAAAGCTGACAAGAGAAATAAAGGATAAAATGAAAGATTGATACGTTTAAAGAATTCGCCTCACCTCATAGGCTGAGTCCTCAGAGCCGTCTTCAAGCTCTCTATAGTTTTGTTTCTCTCCTCCTCATCTTCTTTCTCCAGAGCGAGAAGAGTCTTCCTCTGTTCAGTGTAACATTACATCATCAAGGACAATTTTGTAACCAATTAAAAAAAAAATTAGGTTCATGCAATTACTTACAGCTGCCATCAAATTGAGCTGATCAATGTAATATTCTGGCCAACTAGTTGCACTTTTGTTTTCTTCTTGTTCCTGAAAAACAGAGATATAATGTAAAATAAACTAGAGAATTTGCATGAATGCTTAATGCTAATGGGTTTTGGCAGAAAAAAAAAATGTACAAAAATTTTGCAATTTGTTGTAAAATAGCCAAAAACAGCTGAAAATAGCAGAAACGTAGCTTAAAAAGCTGAATCTAGCACAAAGAAGCAAAAAGAACATGTTTGGAGAATGAAGCAGTAAGCAGCTGAAATGATCAATGGTGAATTTAGCTAAAAATAGCTAAATTGTAGAAAACAGCTGAAAAACAAAATTTTGCTTATATTAGCAAAATAGCTGAAGAGAGCAGAAAAAAAGCTAAAATTAGCAAAAAAAAAGAAGCTGAAGGAAGCTGGAATTAGCACAAAGAAGTTAAAAAAAGCAGAACAGGAACAAAAGGTGAAAAGTGTAGGAAAAGTTGTAACTATTTTGAAGGATTTTAAGCATGTTGAAGACAGCTCCATCCATTTTCAATGAAAACAAAAATGGCAAAAAGGCTAAATACACTGCCTGGCCAAAAAAAAAGTGTCCACCTGGATTTAACTGCTATGATGTGGGGTTGCTGCAGGTGGTCAGGTCTAGGTTCAGCAACAGTCTGAGCTCAAAGAATGAGGTCAGCTGACCTGAATATACTGAATGACCAGGTTATTCCATCAATGGATGTTCTCTTCCCTGATGGTACAAGCATATTCCAAGATGACAACACCAGGATTCATCAGGCTGAAATTGTGAAAGAGCGGTTCAGGGAGCTTGAGACATAATTTTCACACATGGATTGGCTCCACAGAGTTCACTGAGAATCTTTGGGATGTGCTGGAGAAGGTCAGACTCCACCATCATCAATGCAAGATCTTGGTGAAAAATTAATGCAACACTGGATGGAAATAAATCTTGTGATATTGAAGAAGCTTATCCAAACAATGCCACAGTGAATGCGTGCCGTAATCAAAGGTTAAGGATGTCCAACAAAATATTTGAGTGTGTGACATTTTCTTTTTGACCAGGCAGTGTATATCAAACAGTATAAAATGCTGAAATACTAAAACTCAGAGCCAGAATGTACCGAAGGAGCTGCAAGTCTTGATACATGAATTGTTGAAGTAGCACAAACATTGTGAAACAAGATATGTGCCAAAAAACATACATAAGAAAAAGGATCACCTCAATAGTGTGAATGATATTAAGCATTCACACAATTAGTGATTGCTTAGAATTAATCTGAAGAAAACAAATTGCCATGAAAAGTAAAGCGGTCAT
The DNA here is from genome assembly GCA_031762555.1 of Cynodonichthys magdalenae. Classification (NCBI taxonomy): domain Eukaryota; kingdom Metazoa; phylum Chordata; class Actinopteri; order Cyprinodontiformes; family Rivulidae; genus Cynodonichthys; species Cynodonichthys magdalenae. Next base: position 11,189,904 of record JARVJO010000039.1, read on the forward strand.
ATTCTGGGTTTGATTTAAATTAAGAGATGCGACACAATAATGTAGTGGAAAAGGCACAAAGTCATCAAATATTATCTGGTTTGTGTCACTTGTTTGAGTTCTTTAAAGCAGGAGCAGAGCTTCTTCCTCTTTCCTCCTACTTTCCATCAACTGTCAGATCAAGGCTTTTAAAGACACCAGCAAAAAAAAAAAAAAAAAGACTCAGAGAGAAATGACAGAAATAGCTTCAAATGGAGCGAGACCTCAAAGTAGGGCGACACAGATATTCAACCTATTTTATCTTCCAGAGCTTCAGAAGGTGGTAAAAGTGCCAAAAAAGAGAGCACAGCTGCTTGAGAAAATCTAGAGATTAAATGATTGTTGAAACTGTGGATTGAGGACACGGCCTGACTTATGTTGAGATTAATCTCCTCACATGCATGTTTGCATTACAAGAACTTGGCTGGTTCATAAAATGTCTCTTGACTCCTGCTTTAAGTCTTGCTTCATTAAGCACAAGCGAATTGTGAGCTTCAGGACTAATTGAGCGACACATATTGAGGCGGACTGTGGAGACTTGGCTGAGCTGACAGAAGCTGTGGGTCTTGGCTGATCTGCATGGACGACCCTGCTGTTCTATTCAGAACCAGTGCCAGTTTGACCAGGAAGGTGCTGGAAAAAGTCCAGTCTATTAGCAGACGTGGAGGTGGGACCGCTTTCCTTTTTAGTGTTGATCTTATGCTTCAGACGTCAGCAGTCCTCACCTTTACAACGATTTATTTAGGGTAGAGATGATAGGAAAGCTGGGAGGTCATACAGAGGGGAGTTTTTCAGTTTCGACTTTTAGAAAAACAAAGATCAGAGACGATCAGGGAAACAGAATCTGTTTGTTTTTAGTCGGACAATCTGCTTGAAATAGAATTTACAGTTTGGTCTTTTCTGGACTTACACTTTGTTTTGTTTTAATAAAATTTAAAACCCAAGAACAAAAATGTCTGCTAAAAGATTAGTGAATCTCCCTCTTGGCAGATGACGTAGCCTTGAGGAGTGCTGACAAAAGTCAGGAGGGAAACTGATTCTCTGCAGAATGATTTCATCAACTCAGGTGTCGGGCCAAACCAAACCGCTACAGCTTTGATGCACTTATCTCCTCCAAATCCAGGCTCACCTTTAAAGCCAAGAAATTAATGGTGGGAAAGGAGCACCCTCATGGGTCGTGGGCTTTGAGTGAGTGTCAGAAGTTTCCCCCATCACCCCTACAATCCCCCCTCCTTGCTATCATAAAAAAGCTGCACCTGTGGAAGCGAAGCCTTCCTGTTTGCTTTGGACAACTAGTACTTCCTTTGCCTCTTTCCCCTATACACACACACACACACACACACACACACACACACTGAGCTTCCTCTCTGAGCTCAGATAGCGAGTTTATATCTGTTTGGGTTACAGCCAGAGCTTGATGCAGAGTCAGCAATACTGTTCTGTCGTTTCTCCCTCCTCCCTTTTTGGCAGGTCGATGCTGCACTTCAAGCTAAAATTCATCTAAATCCCCCTCCTCTTCAACAGCTAAACAATCCCCACAGAGTCTGAACTAAAACAGACACATTTGACTTTCTTACAGAGGAAGAGCAGGATCAATGAAAGAGAGAAACGTTTTAGTTTCATTACTTTTATACTACTTTTGCTTTGTTGAACTGGATGATGAATGTAGTCTAGTATCAAAAAAGAAAAAAAAAAAAAGTTCATCCAAAAGGAGAGACAAACACACACCTGTGATGTAACTTCTTTGGCTCCTTATCAAATTTTCCTTCTGCATTATCAAAGTTACTATTGAGATTATCTATTAACATAAATACACATTACTGGCTGTTAAATCCATTTTAAATATATATATTTTTTGTTTTATTGCTGTGAGATATTTCTGCTTCTGAGTTTGGTTACAAAATGAGCCGAAACCTTTTTTTTTTTTTTCTTTTAAAAAGGGGGTCCGTCCGTCCGTTTTCTTCCTCTTATCCGGGGTCGGGTCGCGGGGGCAGCAGCCTAAGCAGAGAGACCCAGACTT
>JARVJO010000039.1:11192041-11218198 GCA_031762555.1 Cynodonichthys magdalenae
AGGTCCGACTTACTACCGGCAATGCGGACCAAACTCTGACACCGGTCGTACAGGGACCTAACAGCCCGTAACAACGAAAAGGGGGTATTATGCAGAATTTTTTATGATATTATTCCCTCAAAAAACAAACCCAGAGTGTTGCTTTGACTCATTCATGCACGTTTGAGAAATCCTTGAATCTCCTGTGGTAGCCATGTGGAAATGCCTAAACACTTGCTGGTTCAAAGCTCCTCCCTGGAGCTCAGTCTGCAGCTGCCTCCCCCACACAACTGCACTAGACTAGCAAAACAGCTTAAAAACAGTAGATGTTCATGATTCCATTGCAAAACGTGGGAGTTTTATAGTTTCTTCACAAAAAGTAACATTGATGTATATGTTTGAGAGGATGACTGGGAGGTGTATTACCAAGCTGAAACATCTTGCCTCTGTACTCGCTCCTGTTCTTCAGAAAATATACCTTCCAGATGATGTGGGATCATTCCATTAAGGTTCAACTGTACCCAGAATTGCAATTTTCCAAAACCAATATTATAAAATGTTGCTTCTTTTTTTCACAACAAACAACGCTCCTATGAAAGGTTGTAAACTGTATGAAGCATTGTTGTGAAGACGTGCTGAAGTGGGAGTGTCAGAAATGGTAGGAGGTTCTTAAAGAGATAGAGGCCAATTTCAAGGCTTGAACCCTATGAGGTCCAATTTATTTTGATATAAACAGCATCCTCATTGTTAACAACTGAAGGTAACAACACAGTTACTTGATCTTGATATAGAATTGAACTATGTGCCTGAAAAATACCCCCAATACCAGTCTGACACTGAAGTTGTGCCAAACAGACTATTAAAACTGTCTGCATTCCTGAGCAGATCTGTACATCTTCTGTAGGACTCATTTCTGAGGATTTATACTGTAAATCCCAGAACTCCTCAGTCTGCAGTCTGGTGCCAGATGTAGGAAAAGAGGAGTAAATCTGCTTGCCCAGTCTGCGTATTGGTCCGGACAGGATATCCTAGACTAAGGCTTTCGAGCACACTGCTGAATAAAAGTGAGGCCACATTCAGTGACCTGCATTGATCTAAACTAGAACAGGCGTTCGTGTTTTCCTGCACGCTGAGGGTGAATTCATATAGAGAGAAGCAGGAACAGCTGAGCTGCCTTTTATCAGGAAGGAAGGGCTTTATGAAACATGACTCTTACAGAGCAGCAGAGGATGTTAGGACTACATGAACTCTTTGAAAGGACAGGTGTAATAACTGAAATTATTATTTTTTTATAAAAAACAAAACAAAACAAACTTTGTTTGAACTCAGTTTAAAGAGCTTTTCTGTTTTATTTTTGTTTTGTTTCAGGTAAGTAGTCCTAAAGATGAAGCCAGAATCTTCCAGAGGGAGAGAAAGTTCAACCTTTGGTTTTACTGGAGACAATATACAACCTTTAAAATGATTTTTATTTCATGGGAATTCTTGCTTTATGAGCAAACTAACTTATAAAACAAGAAAGCTTTGGCTTTAGTTTTGGTTCATAAAAAAACAAAAATATGAAAAACTGAAACTGATCAAACCGATCAGCTCTGTTAGCAACAAAACAATTTTAGTGATTTAGATTTAGTTCGCTAAGCTTGTGGGAACTGTGAAGCACACTGCTGTGATTTGGAAAGCAAAATGTTTTGTGATTCTTTCTTGTTATGAGATTTCAGCTGATTAACTGTTTGGTATTTATTTAGTTATAAATAAATGTTTCACAACATGCCTTTTTTTCCAGTGGATGATGGGTCTTCACTACACAACAACGTTGTTGCAATACATAAAAAGAATGTGGTTTGGCATTGTCTTACAGAAATAAAAATGACTTCACTGAGGATCCCAACTTTTTTTTTTTTAATATATTTTTGCCAATGTAATTACACAGACATGAGTGATGTCAAGTCTTTAATTCAATATTTCATTTCAATAAACATCTTGGGACAAAATGTCAACCAGTTCTTTTAATACTTAGAACTTGTGCTTGAACAGCACGATACTTAAACTCATGCAGTTTTTTAGTAAGAAGCTCTGTAACTCACTTTTTTTTCTCTCGTAACAGAAGAAGTCACACAACAGGAGTGTGACAGGATGCCAAGAATTGCCTTTTAGAAAGACATTTGTTAAGTTCTACTGTATAATATTCACTTTGGGTTAGAGATCCAAGTGTTGTTTTACATTTACATTAGGTTTCAACACCAAATTTAACAACTATATACAAATAATAGGTAAAACCTAAAAATAGGTTGAATAGTCATTTTAGTACAAAAACAGCAAAATTATATAAGCATATCTTTTTTATAGACACATTCTACTGTGAGCAGAGAAATTCAGATAAAAATGCTTTTTGCTGTACTAAGTTAAGCTCCAGGAACCATAAATAAAAATAGAGGGGAAATGCTCAACACAAATCGATATTTGCAGATATGATCCAGGAGATCCAGTCTGTCAGCACAGAGAGTTCAAAGACTGATAGGGATGTAGTGGGAAGCTGACACAAAGATGCGAATCTTTTACCTTTTTCTTGCTGCAGTAGATTTGCCATTTCTTCTCTGCAGGCAGAGCAAACATGGCTTCTCTGTGTTTCTCTGTAAGGTCAAGCTCATCCTGCCAAACGAGGGAGAGAGAAAAAAAAAAGGCAAGTTGTTAAGAAGTGTTGGTGCGGAGGCTTTAAGAATCCTCACAGAGAACTGCATGGAGACGCTGACTATTCCCTCACTGTAGAGTGGAATTCGTTTACAGGCTGCAAAGGTTATCAAATCATATAAACATGGTGCAAATATAGAAACAACTACACAAATCAATTTTGTTTTCCTCTAAATACACACAAATGCTAACAAAGGCTTCCACAGAGCTCAGGTTTCAGCTGCAGATTGGTTTGTGATGAAAATCGACCGGCGTCATTCTCCATTTGGTGCGATTGTGAATGAAATCAGATCACTTCCAGGTTTTAGATGTGTGAGTAATATGGAAAAGATAAGGCGTGGTTTGTGTGTTCAACATGTGGTAACAAACATCTGGAAACAACATGTGTCACAGCACATAAAGGGCCACAGCCGGGAAGTGTTGGATTGAAGACCAGAGCCAATTTGGGAAAACTGAGACGAGCTGTAGCTGATCTGAGAAATTTCTGAGTCTTAAACATTGTTGTGCAATTAAACTCAGACCGGCCAAGAATGGTTTTCTAAATTATTTTTAACAAATGAAGACAATTTAGGTAAGCTTAATAAATAATTTCATTTTACGTGCATATCTTGTTGAATGTTCACATTACCATTAATGTGGTTGGGTTAAAACCAGACTTTAAAGGGGACCCATTATGCAAAATTCACTTTTGGGTCTGTACTGCTTCCAGAAACAGTCCAAGAGCCAAAAAAAAAATACTCCCAGTTGTTTTTGGACAATATGTAAAGGTTTTTTAGTGTCAGCAAACGAGCGGTTTCAAAAACCTGGCCTAGCAACGCCAAGGTGAGCCCAGCCCCTCACCTGGTAACCCAAGCGGTGAGTCCGCCCGCAGATGATGGCGGTAAGTGATGTGTTGTGGGTTTAGTGTTGCTGTTCAGCATGTATATGATTTGTCATTTAGCACAAATCGACCGTGTTGCCGGGATTGACTACAGAGGAGGAAGCCGCCTCGCCTTTCCCCCTCTGCCTGGGGAAACGGCGACGACGGTCTGTGCTCCTCGCTTTCCCCCTTGTGCTGTCTGTGCTGCTCCGGGTGCTGCTGCAGCACGGACCACCTTACCTTTACCACCACTCCGGCCTGGGGAAGCGCGTTTGCCTCTCTGGGCACCAGTTTGTCGCTCTCCCCTGGGGTGACCACACAGCGCAGGGTGCGTCATCATGAACCGATCCGGCTGCGCTCAGTGCGGCCACCCCCAGGGCTTGGTAGGGAAAGACTGGAACGTCTGACCGAAGTCAGGCGCCTTTGTGCCGAGGAGGCCAGCACCAGGGGCGCTCAAAGTCCGCTACTAGCAGCCTGGAGACTCCCGCACCACAGCGTTCGTTTCCCTGGAGCCTCCAGGCTGCATTATGGAGACTCCCACACCACAGCACTGGTGACACGGGAGCCTCCAGGCTGCAGTATGGAGACTCCCACACCACAGCACTGGTGACACGGGAGCCTCCAGGCTGCAGTATGGAGACTCCCGCACCACAGCACTGGTGACACGGGAGCCTCCAGGCTGCATTATGGAGACTCCCGCACCACAGCACTGGTGACACGGGAGCCTCCAGGCTGCGAGTCACGGACCTTGACCGCCCCCTGGTTAGTCTTCGCCGGCTCCAGGAATCGGCGAAGGATGCGAGTTTGCCTCCCCAGCACCAAGGCGCCTGACTCCGGTCAGACACTCCAGTCTGTCCTACCAAGCCCTGGGGGTGGCCACACTGTGGGCAGCCTGTCTACTACTGTTGTATCATTGTGCATCTGCTTATACTAGACATCATTTATTTTTACATTTCTGAAGTTCTAACAGAAACACCATGTTGGGAGGGTGGAGCTAACGTAAACAAAAGGTTGGGAGGGGGTTGCCAACAGCAGCTTATTTGTATAACAGCACGTTCTGAAGAGAGCCCAGAAAGGGCAGAACTGAAAAAGGTCAAATCTCACAATCCGAGATTCATTTTGTGAATTAAATCAAATGAACATGTTTTGTAAAGCCCACAGATGTATTCTAACTTGTTCTGGGACTGCCATAATAAGTCCTCTTTAAGCTTTTATTTGCTTCCAACAAACCCATTTAGACTGTGCACATACATGATGGTGACAGAGTGAAAAGAGAAGCACGTGGTGATTCCGTTTTAGCAAACAGAGTAACAAAAAGCCTCCTTGTCTTCATAATAAACTTAGTTAATAATGTCGTCATAAAGAATGGCAGACAAAAACAAGCAATTACCAGATAGAGGAAGCTGAGACATACAGAGATTCTGAATGAGGCCTAGTGATGGGTAAAATCTCATGCTTACATTACTCTGGCAACCACAAGAGATGAAACAGAACCAGAAAAGAGAGAGTTGGACTTGACAAATTAGAAGTGACAATAAAACAGAAAGGAAAGCAGGCTGCCTCGGTTCCTCAGAAGATAATGTGACTGTAAACTGGGGGAAAATTACAATTCGTCATCAAATAAAACAGACAGCGTAAACAATGAGGTAAGAATACAATTCAAAAGGTCCTGTAAATTAGTTTAAAGGAGGGATGCTATGCAAAATTTATGTTTTTGAGCTTTATATCATGTTATAATGTCATTCCTTCATCAAAAAAAAGTGTTGCTTTGACTTATTTATGCTTTTTTGAGAAATCCTTAAATCTCCTGTGGTAGCCATGTAAAGCTGCCTAAATGCTTGCTGGTACGAAGCACCGCCTATTTGTACAAAGCTCCTCCCTGGATCTCAGTCTGAAGTTGAGCTCCTGCCCCACAGAGAAGCCCTCCCCCACCCAGAAACACTGTTGTAAAGATGTGCTGAAGTGGTAGTGACAGAAACAGTAGGAGGTTCTTAAAGAGTCAGAGGCCAATTTCAAGGCGTTTAGATGGACGATGATACAAAGTCTAATTTATTTTTGATATATAAATTTTTTTCAGAACAACTGACAGTAACACAGTAACTTCATCGTGGTATAGAATTAAACTATGTGCCTGGAAAAATAAATAATACCCCCTATTTAAAGATATTTTACTACAACATAACACAAAAAACTGTACTGTGTCATTCATGTTGTTTGAAAAAGGAACAAGATCAAGAATTAAGATCACTTCTAACTTCTGTCACCCAGCACCAGTATGTGCTTACTGTAACAACTTAGATAACTTATGCCATCTCATGCAAACTTTGTTATAAATAAATTACTCATATAAGCCATATATTTGTTCAACTCAGTATGTACACGTCTAAAACAAGCTTCCAGTTTTTTTTTTTTTATTTCATTTAAACCTTATGCATCTTTAGTTATGGACAAAATTTTCAGAAGTTGTCTAAAATGTTGTAGTGGGACAGGGTCTTTATTTAGTTTCAGATAATGGAGATCTGCAGCAGAGCTGAATAAGCTAAAACAATTAGCTAAACACAGACAACACTTCAGAATGTGTTTACAAAGGATTTGTTGATCTGAGAAATATTTTTTTTCTGAAATGTAACAACTCAATTTTTTTTGTGTACTCTGCATGCTTTTGTTTTAATTTGCATGTTTTTATTCTTCCATCAACTATTATGCGGCCCAAACAGAAAAATGCACCCACAGAAATTCTATATTTTTTCTTTTATTGTCTAACCAGTTTACTTCATGTCTGCTTTGCTTGTTAAAACACTGGAAAAATGAAAAAAGTGTTACATAAAGTTCAACGTGTAGTTTTTCTTAAATAAACAAGCAAAGAAATGAGAAATAAATAAAAGAAAAAGATCTTACCACCAGCTCAGAGAACATGTTGTCCAACTCATCATAACCTGGCATCGGCAGCGACGGCTCCATGCTCTGCAGGGCAAAGTCCTCCCGCAGCCTGTAGGTGATCTCGGGGTGATCGTTGCTGTTAAAACAGCAGAACATGAAGGAGAGACCACCGCGGCCGCTGCCTCCCCCACGCTTCCTGGGAGCCATGGTTGTCCGATGTGTATCGCTGGTCAGGTAGGGAGGGTGGGAGGCTCCCTTGGGGCCTCTTTACAGCCTCCTCCACCTCAGAGTTGGGCCTCCGTCAGAGAGTACTGAGGATACAAAGAGAAAACATGGTGAGCTTTAGAGTGTCATCAACACCACTTTTAACAGCAACCATTACTGACAGCAAAAAGACCCGCTCAAACAATGAAACACAGCCCTGTAAATACTAAGCGTGGGTTTGTTTCAGCAGTTTGTCTAGAATATGTTGAAAAGTACAGGAAAGAAAAAGAGGTTTATAACACAAAAACTGACCAGTAACGACACAAAGTGAGTATTTATTTCTAACCGTTGTTTAGTTGAAGTTACGAAAGTAACCACAAAGCTGTCTAATCCCACGTAAGAACCCTCGGGGGAGGCAGTTTCAACTCTACAACAATAATTCAGGCAGAAAAATACAGCTGGCTTATGACATAACATTTAATTGGCACCTAATACAAAGACCAACATGTTCTGGTATTTAACAAAGTCCCAGCAGTTCAACAGAAATACCACCTATTGCAGCCGGATAAGATTTGTTGATGGGTTAAAAATCTAATGTCATTATATCTTAAGGGAGTTTACAATATACTCCATCAGACAGTGTGACAAAAATATTAAATTAACATGTTTATACAGTCAAATCCTGCTATTTCTGCAGGGATGATTGAAATGAAGACCATAATTTTCCTGGATAAGCAAATTCCGACACTCATCTTTCTTTTATCATAGTCAGCATGGCTTTCCTCTAAATATTATACTAGTAATGATAATTAGGGAGGTGTATTTACAATGACTGAGCTGAGAGATGAAACATCTTGTTTAAGACTGGCCAGTGTGGTAGATGAGCTAAAGCTTGTATTTTTGTGAACTCTGAAGTGCTTATACTGTAAACCAGATGGAATATTTTTTGAATGACAAGTGAGATTTAAAACATACAGAGACCACGTCAAACCCAATCACACACTGCTTTTATCTGGCTGATAAATTTTTCCTTCCGTCTTAGTAGGCATCACTTCTTTTTAAGTCTTCAGCAGCTGCTATTTTACCAGTAATGTATGAAATGTGTGCAATCCTTGCTGGAATATTCTGGCACCATGTGTCCTGTGTGTATAAATGCTGGACTAAAATACATACATCAGCTGTCATAAATGAACAACATTGCAGAGGAGGGTTGAACACATTCCACAAAGTTTTACCATTTTAAAAAGAGAGAGATTCTGGCTCAAATCAATGTAAACAGACTCCCAAAAGCCTAAGACAACTTTTTATTTGAACTGTTAGACATGTATGCAATTTCAACAAAATCTGAATTGACTGGAACTAAACCTGCAACGGACCAAGACAACGAAACCTGACAACTCTGACAGTTTTTCTTAAGAAGTATGGAAAGGTTTCCACTTGATAAATGAAGTCAAATGTCTTAACATAGAACTGGTATGAAACGTTGGTACAAATATGAAAGTTAGCTTCAATCCAGCTGATGGTGACTCCCCATCACTTCCTTTACTTCCAGTTACACATTGATCAATGTTTAGTTGTAATGCAAAACCACAACTTTAACTGATGCTGCATTTCATCATTAAATTGAGCTACTTGTGCAGTATCTGGTTCTTAAATTCAAGTTTTCACAGGAATCAATAAAAAGCAGACTTGTAATGTGAAAAAAAAAAACTCTGATCAACCCCAAAAAGCAACATTTAGGAATAAAAAGTGCATAAGACTTCTCAGCTGCCTGGCATTCAAAGCTGAGATGTCAGCACCTCGCCACTGCAGCCCTCCTGTCCTCTGCTGTGACCTGCAGTGTGAAGCCAAACATCATAAACCACAGAGACTGCAATGACCTGCATGAAATTCTGAATGTCCTTTCTTGGGGACTGGAGATCTGCAGAGCGTTTATTAAAGTCTGCCATCAGACAGAATACATCACGTCTAAATTTAGTCGTGTCAGGTCGAATCCTCTGCTGTAGTGTAATCAAACATTGCAGGTCTGTTGCAACAGACAACCAGAGAGGTTTCTTCAAAAAAAAGAAAGTGAGGACATTTTCTACGGCAACCTCATCTTAATATAGTTAAATATAAAAATGTACTTTCTGTGGACGGCAGTACCTAAATAAACTGATGAACTCATGGTCTCATTTTAATCACTGTTCTGGTTTATCTGAGTTTCTTCCATTCACAGACACTATTTTTAAAATATTCTGCAACAGATTATAAAGCTGCTGGGAATCCCAGGCAGCTTTTTGTCTATATTTGTCTATCATTTTTAAACTTTGTTTTAGAAAGTGCTGAACTAACCACAGACTTGAAGGTATATAGGGTTACATGACAAACTGGTATCAGACATGACTCAAGCAAAACATGGAAATATATGATTCTCTCTGTGGTGAAGACTTGAGGCTTTGTAATTTTACAGAAGGACCAGATAAAATGTTTTTTTAAAACAGAAAATAGATCTTAGAAAATAAATATAGATAAACAGAAGCAGAGACTGTAGGTATAATACAACAATTAGAGCAAGGGATGCACCAATAGGAAAATTTCAGCCAATATCAATATCCGATATTATTGCTGCTATTATGGCTGATAACAGATATTTACTGATATTACACGCAAATGCACTTGTGTCTTTTTTCAATACCGTAAAAAACAAATAACCAGATCACTAACATGGCTCTCTACTTCAGTTATTCCTGACTGCGCAGCGTCACTAACACTATCATGATCAAACAGAAACACTTGGCCAAACATTTCCCCTCCCAAAACAGAGCTAAAATAATATCGGCCTGTTAATGTACAGATGTTAATGCTGATATATTGTGCATCAATATATCTTTTGAGCATCATCATTGCAATGTACGTGTGCGCAACACTTACATCGTAGTCGCCTACATGGATCTACGATTCATAGGTCCTGCAATGTAAGAGGCAAATTAAATCAAAGTGTTATCTGGGGACAAAATCCTTAAACTATAAGTTATTGCACTAAACTGTCGTGTGTACGACTTCTATTTTGACGCGTTGCTCCCACCAGCGGAAGTGGGCAGCTTTGTCAAATAAGCTAAAAGTTTACTTTTGTTGGGAAACATCTGGGACAAAAATAGTAACGTTTTTCAGAGAAGTGTTGATGAATTTGCTTGCTGTGGAGGAAGACAACAAGGGTCTTATTTAAAACGAGGAAGATGAGCAAATTTGCAGATAACAGGAAGAAAGAGGTAAAATATGGAACAAAGCATGACGGGAACAGAAACTAAGATTGATACAGAGGCTTTGTGGTAAAACACATTTCACGTTTGCACATGATAAAAGGAAACACGTATTCAGGTCCCAGCAATAAAAGATAAGAATAACTCAACTACGGACAAAAAAACACAAAAAGGGGTAAGATCGATGCAGGTTTGTCATCAGCAAGTTGTTATTCAAGCCATCTGTTGAAAATTCCTGTATTTTTTTCCATTCACCATATATATACTGCAGGGTTAGAAAAAATTGCAGTGTCAGTTTTTTTCAGTCCTAACAACCATTCATAAATCTGTCAAGCCAGGCTGACTTAATTATGAAAATTCATTACAGTTTAAAAAAGTCTACATTTCCACTATTCTCACATGGTCAACAATAACCTTGTAATAACTAAGCAAAATGTCAAACAACTAAAAAATGCTGAATGTATTCCACAAAAAAAATAGTTTATTATTCAAATAAAGACATCGTCATTTTATCCATTTTGGTTTTTTTACCCAGGTTGTGGGGAGCTGATGCCCATCTCCAGAAGTCAAAAAGTAAGGGTACAGCCTGGACAGGTCGCAAGTCCACAAGTCCATCACAGGGCATAAGGATGTCAGATGTACTAAAATATACACTGCAGTGAATGAAACACACATGGTGCACTGCAGAGCTAAACTGCCTGCAGGCAAATGGCCACACGTGGGATAAAGTACACACAACGGTTCACTTTTACTTAGACCCTAAACAGTGTATTTATTTTGACACATCCTTGATGTTCCAGAATTGACTACTGGAGTCCTCAACAGCAGCTGCTTAGCTTCACACTCACCATCTATTCTAGCATGAAGGAAAGAGGCACTTCAAAGGCCTCCTTGACCATATTAGTCCACAAAAACTGCTCATCTTTTCCATTAGCTAAGGCTCGCTGTTACCATTGTATAAATTTGTGAGCCAGACCGGGACAAAGCTGCTCTCCCGTCCAGCTACCAAAACTTTTGAATGTACCACAGCTCGGCCAGTTGAGGAGGGTTCAAGAGAAGTCTGAATGTGGGCCAGGTCACCACAAAAACTTGTTTGTGTGCTGTAATTGTTTAACCTGTGTGCTCAAACATTAGCCCCTGGAGGATGTCTGTCAGACAGTCAAGGTTTTTGAAAAAACAGGCTTGTTGAAACGGGAAAAAAATTCTTCTCATAGTCAAGTGCGTCTTGTGACCCTGAACAATGCCTATGCAACACCTTCCACCGTCACGTTCTTTAACAGGTAAAAACAACAGATCCTCTTAAACTTTAGCTCAGTCCAGCTGTTTAGTATTAGCTGTCCAAGTAGCACTAGTTAGCAGTATTAGCTGTCCAAGTAGCACTAGTTAGCAGTATTAGCTGTCCAAGTAGCACTAGTTAGCAGAACTAATGACTTTTTCCAGGTTTTATCCTTATAAATAGCATGCTTAAAATGTGAACAGTCTAAAAGTTGACGATGATGCCATGTAACAGCTGTGCTTTCCATATAATCAAGAAGAATGCTGTTTATACCACCATAAATTGACTCTTGGATTGGACTACAGGAGAAGGATCATGTATTTTGTAGAATGCTGATTACAGTTTAAGAACGATTCTCGTGTACTCCTTGATTTAATCATATTCAGCAATTAGTTCTTGTCTGACTATATTAAAACACGTCTCTTTGTTTGGATGGGAGTGCTGTTTGTGGACCGTCTTGTTTTGTTGGCCATGTGGTTTAGTGGATGACCTGGCAGAAGTCCAGACTGTAAAAAGAATCCCAGTGTTTGTGAATTGTGTGAAAGAGAGCGAGCCTGTACAAGATCTCCCCATTAACTTTCAGAACTGTCAGGTCTGCTGGAGGAAAGGCAGAAGTTGAGAAAAGCGTTTTAAACTAAACAAAGAGATGCTCATGTTACCAAACGTGTGGAAAAGAATGAAGAACATAGAGTAAGAATTAAAAGATGACCCACGACTTTAATGCAGCTGCCTGTTTCCAGATTTCCTCTCAATCTCAATTTGTACTGTTTAATTTAACCATTACAAACAAAAGAATATTATTATTATTCTTAAAAGGCACAGGCTTTTTAAATGAAAAAGTAATGCAAGCTGGATTTACTTGACTCTGCAGTGGTTTGTGACACAAAAGGCTAAAATAAAAAAAACTTAAAACTAAATTAAAAAATAACATCTATATAAACGCAACTGTGTCATCTCTAAAAAAAATACAAGGCTTTTTGTGTTTATTTATAAATAGTAATAGGTCTGATCATTTCTGGTCAGCATGTGCTCAACTCGGAGCAGGAATTCAACCTTGCAAAGAGAACACAGTGGACAGTCGTGTATAAAAAACAGATGTGTAAAATACCTTCATCTGCACCAGCTGGCATCTCTCAGCAGTTTCTCACTGGTAATTTTAATTTTTGACAAAAAAAATATAAATAAATAAAATGTGTAAAAATTTAGGGGTGATATTTGATTCTAATTTTAACCTTGTGAAACAGTTTAGTTCTGTAGTGAAGAGATAAATTATTTCGAATTTTTTTTTGTTTTTTTGCAACAAAATTAATTTTAGTCATTTTAGAACCAAATATTCATTTTATTTTGACATCAGCATTTTGTCCTTGTCAAACTGTAACTCTCTTGTTTAAGTAACAAAACATAACTTCAAATTAAATAAAAATGTCATCACAATTCTTTGTGACCTAAAGTCAAAGTATTAAAACATAACTTGCTGTTATACAATAACAATGAAATGTATTCATTAATTTTTATGAATCGATTCACAGTTTAAGCAGTTATAATCAATTATTAATCAATTGTTCCATCTCTACTTTTAACAAGAACAAAAAGTTATTGGTGTTTTTGTCTCATCTTAAAACATTTATACTCAGTGCTTTTAATACAGCATAAGAGTTGACATTTTTGCATTATTTTATTTTAGGTTTTATTCTAATTTAAACTTTTTTATGATCTCTTGTATTCTGTATTTTTTATTATTTATATTGTGTATGTGTGTGTACACTGGCAAAATTAAAGGATACGTTTCTGTTGGCTTGAACAAAACACAGACATCATACAGATATAACAAATTATCCAATAAAAAGTGAGGGAAACGTTGGACAAGGGTGCCAGATTTAAGACACTACTGACAAACTGCTAACGAGAATGTCTGAGTTGTTTAGGAAGGCCTGCAGAATATTTGTCTTGTATTTTAACACTAAGGTTAGCAACAGTCTTCCTTTATAAAATATCCATGAGCAAATCACTGAAACATTTGTGGGATTTTATCCCGTCTAAACCAAACATCTCGGACTTCATTGTAAAAAAGGTAAAAAAGGATTAAAACACAGTCTTTGCAGGTATTGCCATCCCATCAAAATAACATTTTTATAGCATCCACAAATACATCCAAGACTAACGAAAAACCAACGCATTTTTCAGAGATGTTCAGAAAACACATCTGTACATAGCTGTAGTTGTTTTTGATCCTCAGAGCTTTAATCTTCTTTTCTGATTTAGGATTTGGGATAAATCTGATGTAGAATTTGATGACCATCTCGTTTTGTCTGTCTGTTAAACCTAAACACACCAATTTCTTTTACCAATTATCAAAAGTAGAGTTTTGAGAAACTGTTGTAAAGATTTGGTTTAGTGTTACAAAAAATAAATAAAAATGGTGAAATGATCTAGTAACCTCATGTATATCCTTAAAATGATGTTTTAGGTTGTTTGATCTTTTTGCTGCAGGGACTCGTGGCGCAGTGGTGCCAAAAAGTCTTTCACAGCTGGATACCATACATCATCAACATTCTGCAAATTAGTTAATGGTGGGTTGAGCAGACAATGAGTAAGCACACAGACTTGAACACTTGTCAGGAAACTACTGGGCCGTGACAGCAATGCTGACTGGCAGGTTGGGAGGAGATTAAAATCAAACACTTCTCAATGGCAGCCAGCTGACAGAAAGTAGTCCGAACTGTTCACGGTGTTAGAGGAGCAGCATGTGAAGGCGCTCATATGGATCGGAGCTACACGACTGTGTGCACAGACACAACACGAGCATCTACTCTGGAGCATTAATGTCACATGACTCCAGGAGTGGAGCTGAAGTGGCTCTCAGATTACAGGATTACCATACAGGGACGCAGTATGAGCGAAGAGACCAGGATCATTGCACAGGAACAGACAAAGAGAGCATTTCTGTCACATTTTTGCCTACATGGCTGAAGGTTACCAACATTTTCTTTTTTTAAAACACAGAAGCTGTAACATTTGACTGCAACTAAATTAGTCTGAGATCAGACTGTAATGCAAAGCTACAATGTAATTAATTTGGTGTGATAGTTTATTTTTCTGTTACAATTATGATCTATTCAGGCTTGTGTTTAGAGCAACAGAAAACACACTTTTAGTTTCATATTTATAAAGAACAGCAATATAACAGGGTATGACTCAATATAAATGGCACTCAGAGTGAAATATGATTTTTTGCTCTGCTGCCAATACAAAAACAATAGTGTCTGCTGTGACAAAAATAGTAACATCTAATAATCAAGTTACATAAAAGTAATCCAATTTTTAACCTCATCTTTCCTCATTCCAACAGCATGTGATCTTCAGTCACTTCCTGCAGATCTGATCAGAGATTGACTGAGATCAGTTTAAATCTGTTAACAGTAAATGAGAAGATAATTTGGTCAAATGTTACCATCAAAGAGCAACTACAACACAAACAAGATATGAGCTGACTACTGGGTTCAGTGTTCATAAGATGACTGAATGCAGGAAAAACAGGCTGTGCTTTAATGTGAACTGTTGACATGCTTTGTCTAGAAGGCAGCAGCTTTATTATGTGAACAAAAGCCTGTGGAAACCTTGTGTTGACAGGCAGATGTTTGTCAGTGATATTTTGTTGCCTTGGAAAGACTGATCATCAGTAGGATGGAAGCACTTCAACTTGTGATACATTTGTTTTGAAATTTACACTTTGTTAAATTAAAAAGAGGAGACAGTTTTCAAGCAGTGAGGTAATTTTTTTCCTGAGTGCTTTAAACAAATAGCTTGTGCTCCAAATCAATTTCAGTAATGAGTTTGTTATCCATTTTGCCTTTAGTGACACGAGTGTTGGAATAATAAGTCCTCTCTTATTTGAGTGCTGATATTTAATGGATGACTATTAAAAATGTGGTGTTTTACATTTTTGCTAGTGAACAAAAAAAACTGCACAAAACATGAAAATTTATATTTAGGTTAAGGGAGGGAGCGCCTAAAATGTAGGGAGGACAGAGATTAAAAAGTAGGTTAAAAGGCTGTTGCTCTTTTCACAAGCAAGGTTGTCAAACCCGTTCTGCAGAGATACTCCAACCCCCCACTAATGTTAGCATTCTTCCACAGGTCAGACCTTCAAGTGGAGGTTAGACTTGGGGCAAAAAAAAAAAAAAAAAAGAAAAGAAAATTTTTTGAAAGTTGAGTTTCAGGTTCAGTTATCTAGTTACCATTTCCAAAAATCAATCAAAAATGAAAATTGATCAAGGTGATAAAGTTGTACTTTAGTAAATCTGACTGTTGTCACAGGAGTTTGGAGGATCAATACTTCCTGGACTATCAGCAGCACCATCATTCAATTAGTATTGAGGCATGTCTGTGCTGCTGTCATCATTAACAATAACCACCAACACAGCATGAAAACAGTAAATAACAGAAAAGAAACTTGAGCATTAAGGGTCACACGTGACTTTGAATGACTGAAACCACCATGAAAACACCAACATTTATCATCACAATCTCCTTTTGTTCTGCAATGAGAACAGTAAACAATATGTGCGCAGCTGCTCGCTGTCAAACAGCACTCAAAGATCTATGTCTCATTAATAAAATATGTGTTCTAATACATCGTCAATAAAGAGGCATGAAGAGTAACGCAGTCTGAGACACCCCGAGCGGCAGCTTGTACTTTAAAAACCCCTGCCTCTTCCTCAGTTGCTATGGCAACCAGAGCAGTGGGTGACCGGTGGAAGCTGGGTGGATGGGTGATTTAATGTAAGCCCCCCTTCAAATGCACATTACCCTCCTTTTTAATCTGGCCTGCAACGTTAAAAGAAAGGAAAAAAGGATTGCCCCTCTAATTCAGCAGACAAAAAAAAACAAATACAAAAACCATTAGGGATTACAGGGTAAAAATCCAGCTTGGCATCACTTTGAGGCACAATGAGATCCAGTAGAATTACAAAAACTAGCTGTCAGTCTGTTGTGAAACATGCGGCGTGGAGAGTACACTCAGAGTGCAGCGTCCGCAACGAGAACGGAACCTGAGAAGGATGGGCAGGAGCAGGAAATGAGAGAGGAGAATGAGCGGACCCTTCTCTGCTCAAGGTGACTTTCTCTCCCTCATTGACTTGATTATTTACACTCCACCCCCATCGTTGGAAAAAAAAAAAAAGTATGCCATCTCCTCTCTCTCTCACTCAACACTGATAATGGGCTGCGTTCGCGAAACCAGAGAGAGAAGCCGGTGGGAGGTAGCAGCCTATAGCCTGTGTGTGAGAGCACATATTTCTACCACCACCTCACCCCATCACCACAGCAGCCTTGTCATTACGGGGCATTCCCTGCATACAGAGGACAACTCTCCCACCAAGAAATCAGCCCCAGGGTATGATCGAAGCATCGTGTCATCCTCCCCCACCGACAGGTTACTACAGCAACACGGCTCCCTGCGCCAGCACCTCCTAATTAGACAGACATGACACAATCACCTACGTATTGGTAAGAGGAATCTGGCTTGAGTGATAAATCAAACCAGCAGCCACAACTCCTCTCAGACACACTCACAGACTGATAGCCTCTAACTATCTACTGGTCACATGCAGTCCACACACACACACACACACACACACATTCCAGTCAGCAGATAGCCGGCTTCAGCTCCTGTGCTCCGTTTCCTTGCAGTCATTTGATTATAGGGTATAATAGACAGATTTATAGAGCTCGTCTTACCCTGTCCTGGAGAAAGCTTGCTTCTCTTCTGTTCTGGGCATTCCCTTTATATCCTCAGCTCACTGCAGCATCCAGCATTCTGCACGGTCGACAGAAAAACTTGTGCACGGCACGCAGCGGAGCACTTCCTGTGCAAGGTGTGTTTATCCACGCAGCTTCAAAGTCATCTGCTTGGGCTCGGCGTGGCTAAAAAGCACCTTTCTAAGAGGCTGTCAAAATCAGCCAAGAATAAATTTTAAACTACATGGAGAATGGTTTCCTTTGACGGCTGGGGAGGGGGCCAAACAAGAGATAAATCTGCCACACAGACTGCAACTGTTTGTTTTGCAAAACAGCCAGCTGGCCGGCAAGAACTTCTGCGGAAAATCTTCTCCGTCCTTCTACCTCTCCCTTTCTCTGCAGAATGCTGTGGGGGCAAAGGGGACCGGCACAGATGTTACTGGCTTCAAACCACACCCCTTTTCAACACTCCCAGTCCTAATAGGATGCAGCCGAAACAGTGGCCGACGCCCAGTTCACTCCCCACCCCCCAAGACAGGCTTTGGGCAGCTTGTTGAAGATTTGCTCAGAGTCTCTTTGGAAAACTGCAAGAAAACCAACGTAAGATGCAAAATGTGTGGTGAAAACATAAGTGTGAGTAGCAAAGACTACAGAAGAATTTAAATAATGTCAAAACCATAAAAAAATAAAGTTATTGTTTGGAATATTAATGCTATGTCTTTTTGACCTACTGCCCAGAATTTATTAACGCAAGAATATGATTTTGATCTAAAACACTGACATTTCCACATGATTTACAGCATCAACAGCGTGTCGCAGCATACAGCCGACTAACAAAATCCAGCATCCATAAACATTTCAACAATGCAACGCCCTGACACATTTTTGTACAAAACAATGTCATAAAATTATGTAAGAATTGCAATTTCCTCTTAACAAATTGGTACTTTTTTTTTTACATAATCTCAAATTTGTTTTCACATCAACACTTTCCTTTAATGAAATAAATTTGAAAATTTTTCAATCAGAATTAGGAAAAAACAATCCAAAGTAAAGTATATGTCAATATGAGTTAAGCTATTTTCTTTATTTGTTGTGGAAAAAAAAAATCAGACATGTTCTCAGAACAGATGTCAACCTGATTCAGAGTCTAAAAGATGTTCAAGCAGATGTTGGCAGAACAAGTATCACCTATCAGCCATTCACTTATTTTTCATCCTATGTGAGTCAAGCATTGCTGCTCAGTGCATCATAGTAACACTTCTGTCTCAGAAAATTCAGAACAAGTAATACACAATAAAAGTATTACCCTGCTATAAACACTTGGAGAGCTTTAAAAAAATATATACGATAAAAGGTTCCAATTAAAATCTAAAAGCAAAATTGTGAAAAACTGAAAAAGTGTCAGAAACAGTGCTTTAGCTAATAACCACTTTCCATAAGAGGATGTTGTATGGAGAGGTTAGTAATACCACTTTCCATGATTTCAGGGTTATTAAAAGTTCAAAGTCTTTGCAACAGCTGCATTCTCCTGACATTTGATGGGAAAAAATGTATGCAACGCTGCTCCCAGCTTTAAGATTTTTGAACCATTTTCAAATCACACGCTGTGGCTAGCTGATATTTTTTATCATGTCAAGTGTTTTCCATGTCGTCTGGATTGTTGATCCACAGAACTGGGTCTGCGTGAAACAGCTTATCTCTGCGGGGCCGATATGACAGACATCAGTGGCGAGCCGCGCCGGTGCAGTCATGAATGGATAACAGTGGAAGCTGTACAGTCCTAGACAGCTGCCTCTGAAAAATAATGTCATGCAGCTGGAATAACAGACAGGAGTTGTTCTCATGGAGCGCTTCTGTTCTGGTGGGACGCATCTCCCTTGTGTTCGCCAGGTACACCAGGAAGTGTATGGACTTAGTGGAACAGTGACATTTTGTTTTGATAAAAATACTAGTGTCCTAACTTTCTTTGTGGAATACTTCAAAATTACTCTGCTCTTTCCCTTTTTCAGTTTGTAAAGTTTTCATAAAATCTTTTTAACTGGTTTATAAAACAAATACTTTAGGTCCAAGAAATCCTACAACTATAGTAAACTGTGTTGTGATAAAAAATTAAAATAAAACCAAAAACCCTAATGTAAACTAAATCTTTGTTCGTGCAATTTTATCCTGTCATCGGTAAATAGAACAAATTTAAATAAACACTTTTGCAATCAATATTTTCCATCAACACTGTTCTTTTTAAAGAGTGACACAGACAGGTCAGCAGAAGCAATCAAGCCAGACTGACGTGATACATGGCAGCTTCAACATTTTAGCACTAGCTTCAGGTTTTCCCTGACAGAAACTGAAACACAATAAGTTTTTTTTATTTGGCTTATCTTCTGGGTTAATGATTAAACATGAAGATAAAAAAAAGCTCATCTTCATCTTGTTTTAGAGTTATCAGTGAGGAGAGGGGAAGCTGAGCAGCTGTACAAACAAATCATAAAACTGCTTTGGAGGACAGTTCATTCTACCAAGAAGAATCAGGTTAAAGCCCAAAATTGCTGACTGGTGGAAATTGGTTTGTTATCAATCAATACTGAGAGACAACAACAGAGAAACATAATTAGATGCAGACTGAGAGGGGTCTGGGAAGTAAATGATCTTCTAAGTATTGCAAAGGATTTTGTTAAAATATAGCCATAAATTACAACCTGTATCATCAGCACTACACTATCCATACATTTCATTCAGGGTGGGGTGGGTTATATCTATAAATTCAAACAAGGCCTTTCCTTGTAGGAAATCCCCATCATTGACAAATTAAATACTAGAATTAAAGAGGGTCCCACTGGTTTCTATCCACCTTTTAGAAAGCTTGTAATTACTCTCTGAATCGGGTCCATCCCAGAAGACCACAGTACTTTCTGCATCCGAAAATAACCAGAACACAGCCAAGGAAAAGGAAACAAGAAAAGGTAATTTAAGAAACCCTACAACTAGGCCTGTCGCGATAAGCAATAAATCAATTAATTGCATAATAAATTCAAATGAGGTTGATAAATTTTATTTGCCTGCTTGTTTGTTTTCTTTACGACTCCCTCTTTTCTACTCCTTAGCGTAGGGAGGAGTGAACTTTGGTGTCAGGTATTTTGCCAAGTGCGTGGTCTGGTAACCTATGTAGCATGAGAGTCCCGTGAACAAGCCTTTAGCTGGTTTTTTGACACCTGAATTTCAGTTGGCAACGCCTCATGACGCCCTTAGGGCACCGTGCCAAACCTTGAGTTCGCCAAGAGTTGTATTTTTTTTCTTTTTTTTTTTTTTTTTTTAACACTACATACATTTTGGAAACTTCTGTAAACTTCATAAGCAGCGTGCCGGTGACTGCAAATATTTTATGAAACCAAAGGAAAACACATAGTAAATTGTGCAAGACAATTTATCGTCCAGCAAAATTTGTTATTATGACAGGAATACGTACAACATTTTATAGTAGAGTGGTTTAGGGAAAAAATAGAGTAATTTAAAGAAGAAAATGATGCAGTTGATTGCAATAACTAATACATAAATCATACATTCAATCTTTTTTATACTCTCCCTCAGTATGTAAGCACTAAAAACATCTCCAGGTGTAGTAAAAGGTTAGATGAGATAAGTTAGAAAAAATGTTCACAAGTAGTTCCAGTGCTATTCTGCAGCTGTTAAAGACCCATTCAATGCCACAGTTAAAGTGAATATAATCTAAAAATCAATATTTACCCTTTCATAGAATTTGTATTGCAGAGGCTTTGTATTTACAAAACCCAAGTACTTCCAAAGCTTTAAACATGTATGTACCTGATAATTAAAATATTTAAGCTTAAAAATAAAGAGGTTTCTATGGAAGTATACTGCAGAAAAATGACAAAACATTGCAGATTCAGTGAACCTGCTTGCAACAGACTGACAGAATTTGAGGGTTAAAAGGCTCCGGCTTAACTCGCTGATCCCTCCAGATGTAGGCCAGCAGCGCACTGAGAATTCAGCGGTTAAGGGTTTTGAGCGGAAGGAATGGCATAGCGTAGAAAGCATTAAAGTAGAGGTAGCATACAAACAAATCAAATGGAGGAGTGTTAATCCAACATAATCCAATCAGAGTCCAGTCTGCTCAGAGGGTGAAGTGTCTATTAGCTTCTGTCACACACAGATGCTTTTAGAGTTGGTTCACCAGACTAGAGCCAAGGTCTGAGGTTCTGGCCTCGTTTTCAACAGCTGTGAAACCGACTTATGACCAGCTGCATGCATAAAAGAGGCAAAGACTTGTGTGAGACTGAGTTGTCATACAGTTCGTAGCCCATTGTGCAGTTTCAAGATGCTTATCTGCTGTCATAATCTCAACAGAGACAAAAAACACGAGGCCAGAAGCTGCAACAATTTATTAAAGCTAAGAGAATCCGCTGAAGAGCTGGAACCAGTATGATGGCATTGCAAAGAAGAAAACGATATAACAAAACAGATGCAGAAAAAAAATTGTTTGGGGAGTTTAACAAGGACACCTGCTGTTTAACAGGATTGACCTGGCAGCTTCTGCCCTGTGGCGTCTCAACAATCAGCTACGTAAATGACTGAACACAAACAACTTACAGCTGCAGTATGTTTGCACGTGAAAACAGTGGGACTGCTCGATGATTAATTCATTTGAGCTCTTTGTTGAGGTATTGTATGCTAAAAACAATTCTTATTAAGCTTTCTTTATGGTCAAACAATGAAATAGGATCTTTTAAAAGTAACAGAAGTACGAAATAGTGGTTACATCAGTGTGAGAAAATAAAAACTATGCACTTAAAGCTGTAATACGATCCCTTCAAAGGAACATTTATCTGTTAATGCAGCCGATTGTGAGACTAAATGGCTCTGGCTACTCTGAAGAAACACAATGATGTACTGTGGGAACCTGTTCTTAGAGGCAGCTTAAACCTCAGTTCAAGAAAACCAGGACATCTCAAGGAACACAACCTCACTGATAAAGAGAAAACGTTATGTACCCATCAAACCACTGTTTCAGGAAGTATGAAGATATCAGTGTGGGCCTTTAAGCCAGTGATGAATCTTAAGAATGTTTTATCCAACAAGCAACAATGTGCTTAGCAATGAAAAAACATTTCTAATTTAATATAGTTGTGCGTGACTGACGTTATTGGTTCCTAAAACACCAATTCAGTTAAGGGGAAATTCAATTACCATTGTAAATCATCTCACAACATCCCAGCATGAAAGCTAAACAAAGGATAATGATGACGATAAAGTGTGCATTTTTTCCTTATATTATATTAAAAGCAAGGATTATCAAGTCATGAGATAACTAATTAAATCGGCCTACAACTAGGCCAAAAAGATCATAAAATTTGTCACACCTCGATCTTTGTCTCGGTACACCTCTGAACACCTGAGTTCATGTCACGAATCAACGTAAGACAAGTGATCTAGTCTAAACATTCTGTATTTTCTTTTCTGGCCCCTCCTTTTTTCTCAACCACATGTCGCAACTTGACCGTAATTTTATGGAAGGTGGAGCAACATTTTAGGAACAGGATAAAGCACGCCATGGTCTGGTGGAGTTTGTTGTTGTTGTTTTTTATATATAATATCTGTCTGCTCATCAGAGCTGGCTGCACATTTTTAGAGTTTGTGTACAGAATGGGCACGTGTCGACACCTGGCCGATTCCGGTCCAAAAAGAAAAAAGAAAAACCCAAACTGATGCATGGCAAACTTAGAAAAGTAACGTGTTTTTTTAAATGAACCACTACCTGTAAATGTACCCTCAGGGTTTAAAATCGGTATGACACAAATTCAAAAAAATCTGTATCTTGTCACAAAACTCAGATGAAATCTGAATTCTGAGAAATCCAGGGCTCTGCTTTAGTTATGCTTTCTAGTTTCTGAGAAGTGTCTTTATTCTACATGTAAAGGAAGCTTAAGTAATACTCAAATGTTTTGCATTTGATGGTTGAGATGGTGCTACATGTATGCAATAAAGGTTCACTGTTGCATATGGTATACTTGCGTTTGTTAAACTCACGTAAGTTTTAAGTAACTGAGCTGGTATTACGTCAACTTCAAGTAGCAACCTGAACTAATTACATATGTTGTCAGACAAAATGCTGGCATCCAAGCAGCTGGAACCTTTACTTCACTATAATAAATCTTCAAAAAGAGTGACAGCTCACAGATTCTCAGAAAAACTGACTTTTAGTTTTCTTCAACTCTTCTCCAGGAATTACCATCAATAATGTGACAAAAAGTTTAAAAGGCAAACATGAAGAGAAACCTGAATCCCTCCCAACCCATTAAACCTCCTCCCTCCATCTCAAACTAACCTCTTGGTTATGGGACTCCCCCTAACACACACGGCAGGACCCACATGCTCCCTTTGTTTGAAATCCCTCCACTCATTCCACATCTCGAGGTCGAACCACAAAAGTGATTAACTTTGATCCCCGATTGTCATGATAATCTAAGGTTTGCCTTATTTCCCCTCAGTCTTTTTTAACGTTGTCATCTCCAAGTGAACACCCCTTTTGTGTCTCAGAACCAAGCAAGGCTTTTAAAAATATATACATGCTGTAGAAAACTAAGTGATTCAAATACTCCAGTCAGAACCAAAACCAAAGTATAAATATACCCTACATCACATGACAGACTGTAACAGCCTGAGACAATTACTTCAAATGACAGGGACCCCCAAAGCAAGGAAAGACCAGATCCTAAAATAGAATAATGCGGTAAACCACATGCCATTAATTAGATTTATTGTGGCATTTTTACAGGATGAAAGTGGTAATAGAACCTGAATGATATTCTGCTCTTGTCAAAACTAAGCCAAACATTAAATTGACATTAAAACTTAGTTAGGCCTTTTATCAGTAGGTGTTAAAGATTTTTGTGCAGAACTACACATACATTACAAGTACCATCAACTCTTGAACTGGCTAAACAAATGGAAACTACCTCACTGTTGAAAGTAGCACAACTTGTACTGTGGATACTCTCAAGGGTACAACTGCAACAAGTTCTGACAGCCCAAAATATACTTTAATAGGTCACCCAGTTCTAGATATAAAAACACAAGACTTTGATATCAACTTATTCCTCTGGAGGAAGGGGCAAGTTTGTTCTGCAAAAAAGATGACTGAGACATTGAAAAAAGCTTAATAATTGGTTGTTGTTGTTTTTTTGTTGCATTTCCTTCAGAAATATAAATGACAATGCAAACGATGCATAGATTTTGAGTTTTGTTGTTTTTATGAAGGCAAATTACATTAAGTAACTAAAGCAGAGTAAGGAGTGAAGGACTCCCCATGAAGAATCCATTATTTACACAAGAAGTCTGAAGTCTGTCAGCCTAAAGCACATTAATGAAACATCTGCCACTGCTGAGTGGCTGCCCTGGACACTGTGGGCCTTGCCTTTTCACCTCTGGACAATCAGGAAGGTCAAAGGTCAACGTCTTGAAAATGAACAAGCGGTGTGCGCTCATTCTGTTGGAACCTAAACTAACCAACCAATACACAGCAGGATCATACTTCCCTGAATAAAATATTTTATACTTTATTTCTTTTTTTTTTAATAGTCAAATAAGAGCAAGCTGCGACTTGTTTTATGAGACTTTGACTGTGTTTCAGGTTTGTGCCAGATGTTGTATGGTGTTATTTTTATATGATGCCTTTTATATTCCTTCCTGGAATAACAGGTAAAGACAAATCATCAAATCAGCATAATAATCCAGGACTTCCTTGAGTAAAATTGTTTAGCTTGGGTGGTTAAACCACAGATCATGTCTCATCTTGTGTAGCTTAAAGCAGATAGCCTAAACAGCAGACCCAGACTATGTAATGGATTTTCCTCTAGTTCTAAATTGCATTTCTGCTCATTTACCTAAATGGTTTCTGTTTTATCTCACAAACCCGCATGCACTTACAACAACGTTCTTCGATTCAAGGTGAAGTGGAATTATTCATCTATAAACATTTTTCTAGATTTCTTTTAGAACTGATATTTAGGAACTCATCACAAAGCTCAAAGCAAGAATTTATACAACTGGTTTGCACACTTATTGTTTCAATAAGGTATGCCAGCATCGCCACAACAATCCTAAAAACATGAGGCAGGGTCATGGGTGGGGCCAGCAACGGGCTGTCTAAGCCCAGCTGTCCCAATATCAAGAACAAGTGCAAATCCAGTCCAGACGGGGGGCAGGGTGTGGTATATGGCAGCGGCACTGTGGTCACAGAGCAGGCCCAAACAGAGAAAAGATGCTAAATGAATCTATTGTCCGGCCCAAGTGAAGCACACCGCACAAAGAATGGCACATTCAAACAGTCATACAGGCCTATTGTTGTGACGGGCCAGCAGAGTAATGCTGGTTCACGTTGCTTGATCTCAGAACATAAGCACCAACGCCACATGCAAGAGCAAAAATTGACCGGAACAAGCCCTCCTCCATATAAATTCTAGAAAGAAAATTTACCTGTAAATGGTTGATCTGGTTCTGACACATCTGATGCTGCAAAATCAAATCTACAAAAAAACCAAAGCATGTTTGATTGTATTTTTGAGGTAAACAAAATACATTTTTTATCTCATCATTGAGCACGAGTCAATAAACAACAACAATATAAATACAAGTAGTAACTATTTTGATTAGTAAAATTATTTCATCATCATTAAACTAACAAAGACAGAGTTTGACAGAAACCGAACTTTACAAAAAGATTATTTGAACAGTTTAAAAGGAGAGTAATTTGCAAAATTTACTTTTTTGAGTTTTATATAATCAAAAACATACCCAGTGTTGTTTTGACTCAATCATTAATGTTTGAGAAATCCTTGAATCTCCTGTGGTAGCCATGTGGAGCTGCCTAAACACTTGCTGCTACAAAGCACCGCCTATTTGTACAAAGCTCCTCCCACCCCACAGAACACCCCGCCCCCAAAGCATTGTTGTGATAAAGTGGGAGTGTCGGAAACAATAAGAGGTTCCTAAAGAAGCAGAGGCCAATTTCAAGGCATTTAAATAGGCTATGATGCAAAGTCCAATTCATTTTTGATATATGCAGCATTTTCAAAACAACTGAAGGTAACAGAGTTACTTGATTGTGGTAGAATTGAACTACGTGCCTGGAAAATACAGAGTACTCACCCTTAATGCAGGAGCGTCAAACTCAGTTACACAAGGGGGACAAAATTTTAAACTTGGTCCAAGCCAGGGACCAATCTTGGTCAATATATTTTGAAAATAATAATAATAATAATAATAATAATAATAAT
>JARVJO010000039.1:11218298-11248423 GCA_031762555.1 Cynodonichthys magdalenae
GCCACTTCAAATCCTCAAAATTAAATGAAATAAACATTTGAATGCATCAGTCTGTGTGCTATGAATTCATATGATGTCCAAGTTACACCTTTTGAATGCAATTACTGAAATAAATCAAGTTTTTCAAAATATTTTAATTTACTGGCTTTTACCTGTATTTATATGTGGTAATATTTCTTAACGGGATGATGCAAAAGCTAATGCAGTTCTTTGAGTGTGTGAGTAGAAGCCTTATCAGTAAGATTCAGGGGCATCTAGTTGACTTAGGTTAACTTTAATCATATTCTGATCTGGTCCTGGCGACAGGAAGCAGTCTCCGCAAAGATGAAGGAATCTGTAAAACATCTGCTGACACAGAGACTCAGATCTCTCAGCTCTCTTCTCCCTCTATGGCAAACTGACAAGCGTGCACACATGTTCAGAAACAGAGCACAAAAGTATGCATGCACATGCAGACACACACATCGATGGACAATAACGTGCTTACACACACACACACACTGAGGCGACAGCAGAGTGGAGTCAGCTGGAGAGCCTGAGACACTTTGGCCTTTCCACAGCCAGGATTACTGGACAGGTCAGGACCACACACACTGACATAAATTCACACACAGACACATACTTCTCCAAGTGGTTGGTGGCTTCAATCCAAAACTGCTACGTATGGAATCTTAAGCCACAATCAGAAACCCTTCTTCGTCACTGTACTTTAATGTTTGTTAGCTTTAATTTTCAACATTAAATAGGCTTCTCTGAATAAGCATTATGTTATTTATTGGTCTTTTTAGATTGTTTTTTTTACACACATATAAATAAAATGTCTCCAAACACAGGGTTTACAAGCCATTAAATAATTCAATTCAAGCAAAAATGGACTAATTCATTATAGACTAAATGCATACAATGTTTTCTGTTTTAGCATATTGTTCTTTAGAAGGATTTAGAGAAGTATGGTAGAATGCAGTGAAGGTCCAGGGTAAGCTTGATAATACAAGAGCAGAAATAAAAAGAACACATAATTGTGTATATCTGAAGTGTTCCTATTATAAAAGGCTCAGTTCTGTCTGTCATGACACTCTTTCTTCACCTTTTATTTTGAGTCCTACAAGCAAATGTTAGAAAATATTTGTAGACCTAAGGTGAGTCTTTGAATCCAATGTACATTTCGTTCTTCTTGCTAGCTCATTCTGCACAATAATTAAGCCTGAATGATAGTCAAACAGGCTTTAGGGAAACAAAGCAAAACGTGCATGTAAAGTACTCCTTTCACTAGTTTGAATTTCTGTGGAAAAAAAAAAGAGCATTAATCAGCATATACATCACCCTTTGTGTAACTTCACTGCTTGGAAAGGGAACAATATGAAATATGCTTCTTGTAATCTCTGTTTTTAGTAGTCAAGAGAAATGATCTCAGGTGCTCACTCAAAGATTCCTTTAAGTATTTTCTTTGGTAGCTTGCACCAAATCCCCTCATGGGATGGTGTTTGCGGAAAAAATAAGAAAAGACAGGACTAGGTCTGTCAGTGTGTCTATACTGGGCTGATGCATCGGTTTGACAGATGAAGTGATCTCTTTGCTTGGGTTTGGCAGGCCACGGGTACGATTCATCACTCGTCACCCTACAGAGTGTGAGCGTGTGTAACTCAATGCCTCTAATCTTAGCGAGCTGCTTGAAGGATTAAACTGAACGGCTCTCAATGGGAGCATGTAGGAGCTAGTCTTGTTTCACTGTGTGTATATGTGGATATTCCACGTATCCATCAAGGAAATCTTTAACAATAACAACAAGAATCTGTGCAGACATGTTCTAATGCCAGAAGAAAAAAAAACATTTAAAATGTCAGTGTGTAACATTTATACAGATCTATTGACTGCTGTGCGACATAATAATATATATAACCGTTTCATTCTGTAGAGTTTATGAAAATAATGAAACATATTTTAGCTAAAGAACCATGGGCCTTTGAAAAATGTAGGTGAGGCTGAGCACAATTATGTTACTACAATATTTAGGAAGGGATCCTGGTTCAAGATAAGACCATAATGATTTTTTACAACCATCAGAAGCTGGTGAAAAGTAACTCAGTTTACTGTAATGTGTAATTTGTCATTTTACTCTTTCTGCACCCTGCCACTGAGTAACTTTTCCAAAAAACAATGCAAGTTACTAACTAAAAATAAAAAATAAAACCCATGGAAGATCTGTCACAGTTTTAGTTCTTGTCTCTCCCTAAACTATGATTATAGATTTATGGGTTCAGAATAAAAACTTCATTAACTAAGAGTTTTAACAAAGAAGCATGTGGCACAAGCAGTAAAAACAGATTTAATAAATCTTAATCTTAATGTATACTGAGATGGATAACAATCTTTAGTGTTTGCTTCATTCCTGCCGTAAGCATATATGATAGAGCTTTCTGTTATACAAACAACTAAATACTTATTTTTTTGATAAAACAGTTTTTTTGGTAAATGTTTTAGTTACACTGTAATATTTGATCAACTTGAAGTAGTTTGCTTGTTATGTTTCATATAGCATTACCTTAATACTCAATAAACTAAAATCATCAAACTAAATTGGCCAATTATTACAAACATATGTGGAAAGTCGAAACACAGTTGTGATGTTACCATTTCTTCATGCCTTCTTAAAGTGGTTCATGTTACATTTACAATAAAAAGTCACCATTTGTAAAATCACAGAAGATAGCAGTCATTCTAAAAACTAGTATCTGTAACTTTGCAGCAATAAAAATGAACAAGAACTAGTACTTTTATAAATAAGTCACTGTTCAACATTACACAAAACCTCATAAATACGTCATTATGTCCACTAGAGGCCTGCAGACCCATGGCATATACAAGGGACACCCTCCTCCAGAATATACCTAAACACAAATGTTGCACAGATGTGAAAAACCGCTGCATGAAAAGAAATGGTACAAAGAGTAAGCCGGCTGCACAGGGAGTTTAAGTTTTAATCATGACCTCATTTGTTTAAAGAGAAGTGGATAAGTGGTGGAATGGTGGGATCACCAGGCAGGATCCAGAGGGGAGTCTGGAAATTGGAGTTTTGGGTCAAAGAAACCAACATAACATGGTTATGTGTGAGCGTGGTTGTGCCTTTGAATTTTTGCATGTGCTATATAATAAAAGGTGGAATGAGGTATTTATGGGCATTGGTCATTTGGAGGAAAGAGGGCTATCATAAAACAATGGCCACCAAGCAGAATATACACCCATCTAAACTTTCCCTACAAACTTCACCATGTGTCTGCTTTACCTCTAACCTTTTTGCAATTGTTTTAGTGAGGACTTGTCATTTCAACACAGAAAGTTGGAAGAAAAAACTCTTTGGTTATTGATCTGTTGCAATATTGTTGTCTTGAACAAAACAATTGTGCTATTTTGCACTAGGGCAGGGCAATAATTCTACAGTATACATCACAATAGACGTGTGATCAATATCAATGGATGTCCAACAATGTTAATAATTTCACTGAATTTCAATCCAGAAGCACATGGCATTCTGGAGGATGACGGCAAAGGAAAGGCTTTAGCTGCTCGACCTTACACGGCCCAGCTAAGCAAGGTTGGTGGCATCAACTAACTCATTCACTCACTCACTCACACTTTTGGTAAGCTAGCAACAACCTGTTGAGTAACATGCGCTATAGCAGTTTCATGTTTCGCCACCGTGCCTCATAACTGCTTAAAAAATACAAAAAATTATATGAAGTGAAAGGAGAAAATGAGTGCAGCAGCTCAAGAGGAAATTGTGGATAAAAGAGAAGAGGTCATGTCACCAGTTTTGGGGCGTTGGTGGCTGAGTGCTTAGGGTAGTTGTTCCTCTAATGAGAGAGTTGGCGGTTTGATTTCCCACTATTCTGACACATGACAAAGTGTCCTTGGGCATAACACTGAACCCCCATTGTCTCTGATGCGTGTCCCATCAGTGTATGAGTGTGATTTAAAGCACTGATTAGTCTCTATAAAGTGATTTAGTTGTATTAGCTTTGTAGAGAGATCTAGTAGAGTGCTGAATGAATGAATGGGTAAATGAGGACACAGATTGTAGTGTAAAGCGCTTTGAATATCCTGGTTGGATAGAAAGGCATTATACACCGTAAGTATAGTCCATACAGCATTTACCATTTAGGCAGTATTAATTAGCCCCTTTTCTCCTGCTCCTTATTTCAAATAGGTAAAACACCAACTAATCAATAATTATCGATCTCAACACATATCAGGATACTTTTTTTTACCCATATTGCCCAGCCCTATTTTGTGCACCTTAAATTATTTGATGTAAACAACTTGAATTCTAACACTAGCACACATTAAAAACACCAACTTATTAACAGAAATGACAGCATACAAGTATCTTAGAAAACTTAAGTCTACAGACAGAACTGCAAACACACCTTAATCTTCTGCTGAATGTGCCTGAGAGCATCAGCAGTACCCATGTCACCATCTTCCTGAATGCAAACGACATCCAACTTCATCTTCACGTCCAGCTTCATTTTAGGGTCTGTGCTCATCATCTTCTGCACTTCCTTAGTGGTGATCACAATGACCTCTTGAAAACAAATTTCATATATAAGAAACACGTATTAGATTAACAAAATTGTTGAAAATGCAGACAAAAAAAGACAATCTAAAAACAGCACATTGTGTACCTTTAACTTGTTTATAAGCTAGCATTTTTGCAAATTAGATGGCAGCATTATGGCACCTCTTTATAAATCCGAAACATAGCTGAGTCTGTCTGTTTTAATTAGCAATGTCGACATAAATTTGTTTCTACTGGGCATTTGTTCAGACTAGCTGTGTCAGCCCAGTAAAATCTAATTGCAAAGCTTTGGCTAGCAGGCACCACATAGTAAACTGCTGGCCACACAAGATGATTACATATAGAAAACTACTTTTCTTTAGACAAGTGAGCAACTACAGGCTTTCATAATGAACAGCCCAGTTTACTGCAAGAACAGTGGTCTGGAAAATAAAAGGTTTACGTTTGTAAGCCCAGGTTTGTGGACCGACTGCATGCTTAAGTGAAAAAGTATAGTTTTTTTTTTTCAAATCTGGACTATAAATCCAGACCAAAAAAACATCTACACCTGACAATGGCTAATAAAGTGTTGAAACATGAGTGAAAGCAGAGCTACCAAATATAAGACTGGTTTAAATTTAACATGTTTATTAAAAAGCCCTGAATACCCCAGTGTAAGTGAAGCAGATCGATTTACGCTTCCCCTCCTGTTTAATGAACAAACATATAATTGATCTTGTGTGCTTGAGTGAATTACAACACCTGAATAAATGCATAATTAGTGTATATTTGTTTTTTTATTTCAGTGTTTGTCATGAAAGTCTATAAAATTTTTATTATCAGAGAACACAAATCAATATTTTGGTCTACTTTTCTATGTTGTCAACACCTGCTTGTGAGAAAACATTTGAAGCAGTACAAGCATCTGGGCAAATCACAGTTTTACCATAAAACGAATAAGCTATTGTTTTTTTATTTTCTGATGACTTTGTAAACATTTGTGAATTATTTACTCTGCCAAATGTACCAACAGGATTGCAGACTAACAATAATCTACCAGAAAACTTTAAATTTTAACATTGACAGCATTACAACACAAAATATCTACATTCACAACATGCTGGTAAAGTTCTTTGGTGGGAGGTAAAGTTTTCTTCGTAAAGTTAATTTTTTCCAGTTTATGTTCCAGACTTCTCAAGTGGGCCACATAAAGCTACAAGCTGCATTTTGCCTCTTTACATTTTATGTGGAAACCTAGAACGTGTGCCCCGTTAACACTTCTAATTCTTGCCAATGAGGGCACACAGCTCACACGAAGTGCCCCCCCCCACTGAATTTGATTGTTGCGTTGAATTTAGAAAGATGTTTATAAGGATGTGCAATCGGATTGCTAAATAAATATATACAATTTAAAAGTGGGATGTTCTCTGTAGTGCACATTTAAGATGACAGATGCTAATTTAAAAAAGTGATTGAGGTGTTAATTAAATCCACAAAGCTCATGCACAAAAAAAAAAAAGATTACTCTACATATAAAAGCGCCTTTGAAAATATATGATGGTTTAATTTTGAAGAGCAAAACCAATCCTCAAAACTCTACTCTTAGATGTACTGAACTCATCAAGTTTATCATGTTCTGTACAAGTTGTGGCAAGTCTGGCAGTGTTAATTTAGGCAGGAAAGCAAAATAATAATTATTATAATTACCACTCAATCTCACCTTCAAAGCCCACTCTCTCCAGCAGGTTCAGGGGATACCACATTAGTGGTTTGTTGCCAACAGGCAGCAGCGGTTTAGGGGTGTTGTAAATTAGATCAGTCATACGGGAACCACCTCCAGCTGCCATCAACACTGCCTGGAGCTCCATGATGTCTGCAGGAAAAGACTAACATAGAAAAACAAAAAAATATATATGATCATCCATTTTTTTTGTACATTTTATTTTGGTGAAGAGTCACAGGAGAACTTCAACAATCACAGCGCAAGAGGTGGGGACCTTGCACAACTTTGGACAGGTTGTCATTTCAGCACAGAGGCATATAGAAAACATTAAATACGCCGCTCAGATTTTATTTAATCAGTGATTTAATTTTGTTTATGGGACTGTGGTGTATGTTTCTCCCAACCTAAAGTTCTTTACAAGTTTAGAAAAGAGAAACGATTCTGACTAAAATACGATTTTTGTAGCACCTATCTATAGCCCAACAACATGCAATGCTGTATAGTGCAAAGGTTTTAGACTTGTTTAGGGGAGGAAATGCAGTAAAGTAAAAAAGTTTTCACAATAACATATTCTATTTTGTTTGATACAATGAAAAAGAAAACTAGAGTTAAACCCCTGTTGCTTTAAAAACAGTATCAAGTCTGCTAGGTAAACCTTTACAGTTTTTTTTAAAAACAGCACAGATTTGTTTCAAATGATTCAGAGAACTACGATCTTCTGTGTTTCAAGATGTGTTTATGTCTTTCTATCTCTTCATGTAATTCCAGATCAAGGCTCTGTGTGGATCATATCACTCCTTTTCTTTATGCTAAAGAAACTGTATTTAAAAGCATTGGCTGTATGTTTGAAGTCTTTATCCTGCAGTGAAATTAATTTAGGGACAACTACATGTCATCCTGGTGATTTCAAATAATGAATAAGTATTTGCCTGTGTCCTTCAGACTTGAGGACATTAACAATCCTGACCAAAACCTTAACTCCATTTACAAAAATGAAGCACAAACATTAAGTAGTAGTATACTATTCCCTATTACCACTCAATATTGTGCTGCTCTCCAGACCGTTGGTGAACAAACTTTTATCTGCTAGCAAAACTATTTCAAGTTTAGGACTGTCAGTCCATGGAAAAATGTAGTTCATATTAAACTACAAACTAACTACTAGACAAACTAGTTAAACTGTATTTAAAACATTTGCATTGTTTGACTAAAACTAATATTTTTTTTGACTGTTTTCCTTTCTGTTTTATGCAACTTGTAATTATGTTCTGATTTGGAACATAGGTTTAATATCCTAGATAAAAAAAAAACGTTTAAGTCAAACATGAAAGAGGAGGTAACCATAAATTTAAATAATAATAAAACACAATAAATAGCTCACACAAATTATTAAATAATTGCAAACATTACAATTGTAACATTTAAACGATTTAACTTTTAACTGACTCGGTGGCGATTAAATTAATGCCAGTGACAGCTTGAAAAATGTACAAAGTTTATCGTATTTTTTGTGCATAAAGTCCTAAATACAGCTTACGGCAGTCAGTGTTCAAACTATCAAAGCATAGCTGGCTTCAGTGAGCTGATGGGACACGAAAAAACTAAGGGGAAAAGGGTCAGTGTTGGCACATTTACCTTTCCTTTCTGGAACATGTTACAAAAGTTAACAGTT
This sequence comes from Cynodonichthys magdalenae, assembly GCA_031762555.1. NCBI lineage: Eukaryota > Metazoa > Chordata > Actinopteri > Cyprinodontiformes > Rivulidae > Cynodonichthys > Cynodonichthys magdalenae. The sequence goes on from JARVJO010000039.1 coordinate 11,226,249, forward strand.
ACATTTAACAGTTAATGTGGCGATCATTCAACACATCAGGATTCAACAAATATACTGGCTAGTAGCTAGAGCAGAGTAAAATATCACGTTTAAATAAGTAATTCTGTAGTTACCTGTCACTGTATCCTCGATTCCAGCTGCCTGTAAATGACACAGCGGTGGCAGTCGCATGTAAGTTAAAAGATGTTACTGTAACTGTAGTTAGCACTTGGCTAACTATTAGCACAACGACAAGCACGAGACCGCTGTAATAAAGACAGCTCAAACTCAATTGGATACGTCTTTTGAAAAAAAAAAAAAAAAACAGCTAATCTGCAGAGTGTTGGTGAGAAAAATAAAAGTAGTTATTTATTTTGCTACAAATGCGTAAAGATAAGCTAACTTGCATTAATGTATGATGACATCTGGGAGTGTTCAGCGAAAACCGTCCGTATGGAAAACCACTTCCTCTGCAATTTGGTTCCTACAAGAAAGAAACGAGGGATGTTGAACCGGTCGTGCTGCCCCTTTGTATGAATTCAGTTATAAACTGAAAATAATAATAATAATAATAATAATAATAATAATAATAATAATAATAATAATAATAATAATAATAATAATAATAATAATATTATTGTGGTTTAATATGTAATTTAACCAGGCTTGTAGACACAAATGACAACTGGAGTTTGGTCAGGCTCATTTGATGCTTTTTTTTTGGCAAAAACAGAAGTGATAGAACTATTTTACATTTTATAATATCATCTTTGAGGCCAGATAAAATGTTGAGGAGGGCCAGATTTGGCCCGTGGACCTAGTTTGATGCATGTGCTTTAAGGTTTGCTGGACCTACTTGCATATTATCACTTAGAAAAAAAAGATAGAATATGAATAAAATATATATGTTTATATTTTGCTTAATTGTTGTTAGGCAACAGCACAAAGTGGACATTGAGGGTGAGGAAACAATAGAATTAGTTAACATTTAACTAGTAACTCAAGTATGTTTACTAACTGAATTTACCTGCAAATACTGTTTAAAAGCTTCACTAAAGTGCTTATAGACACTGTGGTGTAAACAGTAAATGGGAGCTGTTTAAACACGATTCCATGACAAATAATTTACTGTATCGGTACAACACTGATTGTTTTTCTTAGTTCTGACACAACCCAGGACAAATGTGACATCTTTACGATGCTCAGACTTTAATATTCTTTCTTAAAAAATAATCAGCACAAGTCTGTGGTTCTACACCTGCTTTTGTCTATTAATGCCACACGATACGTAAAGACAATGCAGACAGATGGTGGTCTTCAGGCCACTTCTGAACGACAACCACCGTGACAAAAAACATTAGTCTACTCCTCCCCTCCGTTATTGAGGTGGTCATTCAGTTTTCTTTCTGTGAGCCGTCCAGGGAGGCTGCCACATTGTCGGTCCTGTGAGACCCAACACATGGATAATTAACCCGGCTCTCAGGTGTTTGTGGTATTTTATTGTGTCAGACTGAGCAGACACAAAGCGATACTACTGTTAGTGAAGCAGCACCTTTGATTATGTGCTTGGACCACAAACTGGACTGAAAGTTTTGGGAGTTTTGTTTACCTCCATAAAACACTTTCAATTATTTTTTCATTTAAATACAAATTATTTTACTTAAAAAAAATGAAGCTTGTTGGACTTAGTGCATTTTTCTCACGACAGATCTAACGTTAAAGCCTAGAAATTTAAGTTGGAATCTTTCAGTAATCTTTAGTGTGGAACAAGCAGAGAACAGCAAATTAACCTGATCAACTCCATTTGTCATTTGTGTTTCTACGATTATGATTTCTCAAATTACATTTTAAACAATAATAATAATATTATTATTGTTATTTTCAATAAATATTGGCCCTTGGCTAGACAAATGTATTAATTTTGGCTCCCTTGCGCAACAAAGTTCGACGCTGCTGGTCTAGATATTATAAAGGCATAACTGACTTTGTTTGAGGAAGAAGAGAAAAAAAAATTAACAAATGACTAATCTCCAAATTCAACAATATGGCTGTTACTGTGGTTGAAGTGTGCACTTCAGTAGAGGAAGTAATGCCATAAGGCGTCACTTGATGTGCCCGTGATTGCTAAATGTTAATGGGCAAATCAGCTGACAGCAACTAACAAAGTAAACAATAGTACAGCATTGTCTTCTGTGTAAAGACAAGCAGAAAAATATAAAGCACTTAAAACACATCTATTTAAACCCTGTAGCCACTAAATTCAACAACACTTGGCAAACACAATAATTTAAAATTAGCCAAAATCTGCAAATAGTTTGAAAAAAGTTAATACCACCATGTGAGTAAACATTCAGGCTCCAACAAAACAGCTTAGCTGATTGGGAAAAGCATGGAGTTACAACACAGACTAATCATACATGAAATTCAATGTCCAGACCTGACGGTGCTGAACAACTCCCTGTCTGAGAATTAACGCTGTGGTCAAAAACAACAGCATCATGTCAGGAGTCTCCAGTGTTTACAGTAAAAACATGGCTGCAGATCCCTCCACAGCTGTAACCCTTCTTACAGGGCAGTAGAAATTACAAGCACATACAAGCCCCACAGTGATGTGGAGCATTTAAATCTGTGGAATGTACGCTTTTTTTTTTTTTCCCTCTGATAAGTCTTCAGCAGGATTTAAGATTACCAATATTCTCAGTTGTGGACTTTGAGCGAAATGCAACGACTACCTGAAATGATTTATTCTGCTAAGTGGAAGTGAATTATTTTATCTCATAAGTTGAGCATCATACGTGTCAACAGAATAAAGCAGTTTTTAATCAGAAAATTCACGAGTCAGCTGATAAATAAAAAAAACAAGATAATAGAACGCTTTACAAAGGTGCACATTCATGTTAAAAACAAGACTCCCTTAACTTATATTAAGCATTTATTGTTTTCTTTTTTATGTTCTTTCAAGCAAATTAAGATTATCACTTAAAGTTAAAATCATTGGTTTTAGAAAAAGTTATGTAAAAAGTAAAATAATTTTCAGTAAGACTATATTATAGCAAAGTGAAAACAAGTGTACTGTACAAAATATGCCAAGTGCATTTATATTCTTGATTGTTACTATTATACACTCTAAAACTAGTTTTGGAGTAATTGTACAGCAACGTTACCAATTAAATGTCATCCATAAACTACAAACATCCTGGCAGTGTGTGATATTTAAAAGTTAAGAATTAAATATAGATAACATTTCTTCAACATTGTCACTGCAGATCAATGCTTGTCTTTTCTACGTGGTCTTATGCGACTTTTAGGACATTTGAGATATTTGTAGACCAGTTTTTAACACTAGACAGCTCGAACTCACAGGAAGAACCGACCAAACCAAAACAGTTTGCAAAATTCATGCAAATGATATCCAACCAGTGACCCTCCATACCTGTCCGGACCGGGTTCTGCCCGACTACAACTAGGTCAACTTTGGTCAACAGAAAGTAGAAGAGTCGTGGAAAAAACTGGGACATGTAATTAATTAAAAACAGCACAAATAAGCTCGCCTTAAACATTTACTAGCGGTTGTTGCATTGAGCGTCCACACCGGCGCGGAGGTCACCAACAATACCGCAACCGAACGACCCGGTCCGACAGAACTCACCGGAGTTTTGTTGCGGCGCTGCTCGGGAAAAGAGTTTCAGTCGTACAGTCAGATTTACTTACTTCGTCAAGTCGAGCATGTTTCCTGCTAACCATTACTGTAGGCTCATCAGGTGAGACCGACTGAAGAGCGCACAGTTCAGACGGTTCAAACGACTTGGTCCTGGGCCGGGCTGAGCGTGAGGTCATCGATTTACTCGAGCAGGTAATGCGCATGCGCGGTTCAATGTTTATGTCTGTGAATTATGGATGTTGTAGTTTTGCTAAGAACTTATTTTTATTGTTACAAAAGCCTGACTAAATACAATAATTGGCTGTAAAAACTCAGAGTGCAAATATTTAGTTGTAAAACACTACTTTTTAATGAGAAACTATCTAAAAATCAATATAGATTTGTCAAAGTAAAAGTAGGTATTTTTCTGTTTTAATTTTCTGTTAAGGTATTTTTAATTCACCTAATTATTTTTGTAATATTTAGTTGCAGGTCAAATTGTACAGTAAATTTGATTTAAATTGTTCATGCATCTTTTCTTAAACACACCAATGACAGTCAAAGCTAAGTATCAAATATTATTTTTAACTTTATTTTATTGACAAAACCCATGTTTTGTCTAATAACTTGGGGTTTCAACAGTCCGTTTATTTTATTTCTTTTTTTAGTTGCATGAACTTCTATAATCTTCACTGTCAAAAAAAACTTTAAAGTGTTTTATTTTGGAGATCTTTGCAAGTGGTTACCTTTTGAAAAACATTCAAAAGACCAAAGAGATGAATTTTGCATACCAAGACCTCTTTAAAAACTAAAACGCAAAACTTTCACATATTCCTCAATGCAGTGACTGCATTTTGATAACTTTGAGGTCAACCGATTTTATTGTAGCTACAGCTGATGCTATATCTCTAAAAAAAAACTTCTAAACATATCAAGAATTTCAGAAGAGAATAAATAATTCTGTAAATGAATTTTTTACAGAGGAGCCTAATTAGATGAAAATGTGAAATTTAAGAGATGAGAGCTATCTGCATAAATACAAAAACTTTAAAAACAAGCTGTTAGACATGATCAGTGATTTGTTGCCTTCTAGTGGCACAAAGTAAAACTACACATGAATCAGAGTTGAAATACTTTACGATCACTATATTTTTAACAGTAACAAGTTTGAGCATGAGCTCATGTCGTCTTTTATTTTGTAATGTAAATATGCTAGATGTTCAATACAGCAAACAAAAGGGTTGATTGTTTTCTTGAATCGTGTCAAGTATTGGCAATTTTCTTTTTGATAAGATGCATTCTTTTATGTAAAAAAAAAAAATGGAAAAATTTTAATGACAGTTAAAAACAGAGGAAATCCCACACTTTTAAGTCAATAAAAAAAAAGTTGGAGTTTTTTTATACAAGTTCAATAATCTTAAAAAGCTTTTTAGCAGTGCTACATTCTTTCTCATCATCAGAGCAGATATGTAGTCGGTCTACAATCAGGTTCAGGTGAACAACAATAAGTTGAGCTTTTTTTAAAGAAACTAGCCTAAACCTATACTGCATAAAAAGTACAAAATATTCAAGTATCTATACTCCCTAACAAACATTTGTGGCCATATCCACAACTGCCAAGATAATTGTCTGAGACCAATTAAAGCTCCATAAATGTAAAAAAAAAAAACATCTCTCTCTCTATACATATATATACACAACTTTGTACTTACCCTATGACTTTAAAGTTTAAGATTTGTGTCCCACAGATTTACCTCCTCGAAAAGAATTCAACGTAAAACTTGAGTGTATATAGTTACATAAATTAGCCATACTGATCCTAAAAATTAGATGAAAATTCAAATAAAAGTCTGAATTAGAAACTCGTGCTGACCCAATCATTCATTCAATTATTTGTGTTTTATTTTTGTGGTGTGATTCTCACATCTCACAAGGTAAAGTGCAAAACTTCCCTGACATTTAGAAACAATATTCAACTTGCAGATTTCAGACGCAATCAAAATTACCACCTCATTTAAACCATTGTTTCACACTGAAAATCACAGAACACAGAAAACAGATTTCCAAAGGCTCAATTATAATTTATTAGTGTTCTTGCCACATATCCACAATAATCCTGCATTTAAATTCTAAATAGAAGACAGTAAACTTTGGGGAGGGGGGGGAGACGGCATGGATGTTTATGCAATTCATGACAATATGTGAGCTCTCAATTTCTTGAATAAACTGGAATTCCATCAACTAGCCTGCATGAGTAATACTGAGGATTTCCTTGAATTTTATTTTTGCTTTATGAGAACATCTACAAGGAACTCTGTCTTCAACATTTCCTCGGGCTCTTTAGGGACTAGCAGGAATAAAAGTGTTACATTGATTAAATTTATCGTATATTTCTCTTTGGTGGGTAGTCTAGAATCAATTTTCTTTGCAATAGTATTCACATCTTACAGATCAAATTAAATTTCACTGATAAAAATCAGCAACTTTTAACCCATAAAGATGAAATTCCCGTTATTAGTGTGTAAACTGGTGTCACCACAGACCTCATTAGGGAGCTGGCTGAAGTGCGAACAATGCAAGAAATACTGAGAGGAAAGGAAAGTGTTTGATTCCAGTAGTGTTTGATTGAAAGTGACGTCTGTCAGGACAGTGACGGAGGTGGAAGTGTGACGAGGGGCAGCAGGGATGAGTCGTTAAAGAGACTTTGGGAGTGCTTGCTTCTGTCTTTGTGTGTGCAGATGTGAGTATATGCATCAGAGTTTAGTGCCCTCTGCTTCAAAAAGAAGGGTTTTGTCGAAGCACAAGGCTGGGAGAGGTTTATGGCCACAGGGAGAAGTTGGAGCACCGGGCTCCTCTTGTTCTCTGCTCTCGGTTGTATCGCCCGTCCAGGAGTTAGACACGGGTCAGCGGATCGAGACACTACGCCAGGGAGCGCTGACGAGGTTTGATTCTAGGATAGAGCTGCAAAGATAAACACAAACAGTACAATACAATCAATAAAATACATATACTGAAGGATTTGTTTCAAGTAATTACTAACTGTTAAATTTAAGTAATTTAAATTAACATTTAAGAGTGTATTTTAGAGTTTATGATTTGTTTATTAGGTTGTTAAATATACTAAAAATCAGAAACAATTCAAATTAACAGTCCTAATGGCAACTATTGGCATCTTCCGACTTTAGTTATTTTATTCAAAAATACTTTAAGAAATATTATATTTTATAATATAAAATCATGATAAGATTTTTATTTGATTTGTATTTTTTTGCTGTATGTGTTTTGTTTTTTTAAATGAAATTAATAAATTTGATAAATAAATAAATAAAAAATAATGCTAAATAATGAGATTTTGAAAAATACTGACACTGTTTATTGTGGGTTATTAGGCAAAAGCAGCCTTTAAATGCTTTTTAAAGCCATCTCCAAGTTTCTCAGTTTAACTTTTCATGTATTTAGGTTTTGATTTCCATTTGTTCTCTAAAATGCTTTGATTGTTTGATTTACTTGTTTTTTTAAAACACCATATGCCTCCTCTTGTAAAGGCATAAGGCTTCACTGCAGCTCTAAAGCATACTCTGATTTGCTCCAGGTCAGCCTGAGGCTCAATAAAGGTCCAGTGTAGCATTTTGAAGACAATCCACAACAACTTTCACACATTTTTTCTTCATCTCACAACCTGGAAGCATGTTCACTCATTCGTGTCTGTAATTCACTGACGATAGCAACATCTCTTTGACCGCTGAGTGGCCTCCAAAATTTCTGGTTTTATAACGATGACTGACGTTTTTTGACAACACGCATGGACCACTGTGATGCACTGAAACCCGGAAACTCTCCAGGCTTTTTTTTTTTAAATCACACTTTAAGATTTAGTAATAGATTTTAGTTAGACAAAATCTGAGCTATCCGCAATGATTTCAGAAATGTTTTAACTTTTTCTGCCTACTTTGGAGAGAATTATTCTCTTTGGCAGTGGTGGGCACAGCTAACCACAAATCCACAAAAATCAAACTGTTAAACAGATTACAAAATTAGTGGAAGCTAACGTTAAACGCTAAGACAACTGTCACTCAGCTCATGTCACACATTTTTGTTCCTCGTGGGTAAACTACAAATGCTGTGATGATCTTTATATGTGTGCGAATATACATAAAAGATTGAGTACTGGACCGGTTACCTGCACCCAATTTGTGTTCTCATTGTACACATTTCTTTTCAGTTTGATTCTATTGGCTTAATTTAAAGGTGGATGAAATCATTTTTTGCAAATCAGCCAATCCAAACCAGCTTTATTTTACTTGTACTTCCAGTTCACCCTTTTCAGAATAAAAGCATTTTTAGATTGAGTTTGTATTTTTATAAATACCATTTGAAATTAGTTAAACAGCAAATACTTTCTCTACCATATTTTATACATAGTCAATTTTTGTATTCTTTCTTTAAATATTGTCTTATTTATTTTTGATACCCTTAGTTTGAAGTTTAGCTGCCTAACCACTAATTTACACTAGATGTGGTTCTGCTCCGCTGTGGTCCGACCTTCGCAGCAAATACACAACCAATATAATCAATGAGAGTATTTACACTGGCTTCACACGGCTGCGCAGGACAGCGAGCCGCCAAAATTAGATTCGATCCGATTTTTGCTGGACGCCGGAGCTGCTCCTGAGTCAATCTACAAAGATCACGTCGCACCAACAGGAAAAGCAACGAGCACAACATCCGTATTTTCAAAATAAGTCACAAAAAGTCAAACTAATTTTGTTGAAATCTCAGCTATATTAATCCATATATGGATATATTTCTACATAAATGCTGTCAGAATGTATCGTTCTGTTTGGGAAGCAGATGACAACATGTAGCATGAAGCATATGTTTACACACGATACACGTGGATTTTATTTTGAAATCAGAAGTTTCAAAAAGACGACAGCGATACAGTTTCAACCATAGATATCAAAAGCCTTTATATTAATGTTTTCAGCTGTGTTTGGAGTTCATCTTTCACAGAATTAATTTTTTTTGCTCTGACTTCCACATTTATCACTGGATTTATGGCACGATCTCCATCCTGCACACACTCCCTCCCCTGTGTGTCGCACCGGAGTGGAGCGGACATTGTATAAATTGGGGTGCAAGCGAACAGCTGCAAACTGTGCACTGGAGTCGTATCTAGTGTAAATCCGGGGTAAGATGCTACATGTTACACACTTAGTGCATGACATGTATAGCACTGCTTGTAAGAGGGGATAGCGTTTATTTTATTTAAGTTTAACATTTGTGAATTTTTTGGGGGACTTGAAATTAGTGTAACCTAATTTAGTGGAAGCTTATTGGTTCGTTAATGGTTTTCAAAATGAGCAAAAATGCTAATCTGCTAAATGAGAAGCTATTCTGCTATTAGCGAGACTGTGCCCACCACTGCTCTTTGGAAATAAAATTTAAAGCAATAATAACACTCCGACAGAGGTTTGCAACAAATGACTGTTCAGTTATTTATTTTGTGAATATTTCTTTAGAAATAAGACAAACTTAAATTTCACTTAAGCAGGTAAAATCCTGCTATTTTGTCAGAGTTAGCAGTTAGCAAGCTTATTAAATTATCTGCATATTAACTGAGCTCGGCTTTGATTAATTAGAACAAACAGATTTAAACATGACAAAGAAAGCTGCAATGAGATTAAACCTAATAAAAATCAGACACAATGTGTTTGCCGTTACCCCCAGCAGGTTGCGAGGCACGTAGCCCTCTTTGTCCTCGAGTCGTGCCCACCACCAATCAGTTTCGTTCTCGTCCTGGCGCCGCAGAATGGTGATGGCGTCCCCCTCTTTAAACGACAGCTCATCTGGATTCTGGGTTTCGTAGTTCCACAGAGTATACACTGTTCCCTTGTTCATGACACCTAGCTTCTCCTGCACACCTACAATAAAGTCCAGATGAAACAGACTTATAAACTTGATGCCATTTTCACAATATAAACATGCAGAATCATACGTTTGCAGTTTCTCACCATATAGAAACTGGGAACACTGGATGAAGCCCTCCTCCATTTCCTCACATTTATCTGCAGCAGTTTCCACATCACTTATGGTGGTTGCGAAAATGGCAGCTCCCGACTCCACCAACAGTTTGCAGAGATGAACGCTGTTGCAGGAGGCGGCGCAGTGAAGAGGGGTCCTGCTCAAACAAACACAAGAACAGACAGTCAATGGAAACTGAAACAAGGTGTCGCTCAGCACTCACGTCACCTTCGACTCACCATCCGTCACTGTCGGCAGCGTTGACGTTCACGCCAAAATCCAGCAGGAACTTGACTATGTGGTGGTGTCCCGCGCAGACGGAGTTGTGCAGCGGTGTGATGCCCTCATCATTGGGAGTGCTGGGATTCTCCACCTGGAAAAGTTTTTTTTTTTAAAACACAATGGAATGATGAGTGACTGCACTTCATGCAAACAAAGTCTACAAACACTGAAGAGGACAAACCTCGTAGATGATCCTCTGAACCAAATCAAACTCCCCCTCCAACGAGGCGTCGAGCAGCAACGCTAAAGGATTAAACTTTACTCTGAAGCTGTGACCGATGCGCTCAGAGTTGGGCTTCTTTAGGTTTGTACGCTTCTCCTTTAATAACGAAGAGAAGTAAATCACTTTTATTTGTTGAAATTTTAACTTTTTCAAAACAAAAGACATTTCTGTGCTTCCTACCAGCAGTTGTGAGCCCGCTGTGCCGCTCTCCTCGGGGGTGCTGACCTCCAGGACAGGGCTGGGCAAAGACGCCTCAGAACCTCCCAAATTATTATTGTTGTCGTCTTCTGGTTCCTCCTCTTCAGAAGGATCTATGGGTTCTTCAAGTGATGAGAGCACTGGCTCATTGTCATTAGGGTCTGTGGTGGTGGGTGGAGCCTCAGAGCCTGGTTCTGCCTCCCCTGGTGCTGGTGCCAGCGGTGTCTCAGAGAGGAGGTTGCCATTGTCTGTGTCAGCCAGAGAATCACCTCCCAGATATCCTGGAGGATTAGCCGGTTGATAAAATGGCGTTCCATTACCTGCACCATTACTTCCTCCTGATCCGCTGACAACATTCCCCTCTATGCTCCCTGCTAGACTGTTGAACCGCTGGTACAGCAGTTTCTGGATGTTAGGCCCGCTGGGACCCTCTGGTTCTGTGATGGAACTGCGCTTCTTGAGGGGCCTTGGAGCGTTAGCCAACTTTTTGCGAAGCACTTCGAGGTCTGCGTCACTTTGGTATCGCAGTGGGGAGTGCACCATAGGCATTAGTTTTGTAGGACTGAGCGGTCGTGGTATATTCTCTACACTGGGGGGAGGCGCTGATGGCTCCAGGTGCTGGAAGCTCTCAAGATCATAGAGTTCTCCGTCTAAAGTGTCCTCACCGCCGGGTTGGCCTTGAAACACCGGGAAGACTCCCCCTGCCTGGATGAAAGGCAGGGGGGAGGGTGGTGTCGAGCTGGAGGACAGAACAGGCTTCCCATAAACTGGAAGTAAACAGAAAATGTGGAATTTTGTCATTTCATTCATCATTTATTTGAGGTTTTGCTCATTTCACGGATGTTTTCCTGTTTTTTTTTGTAATTTTGTTCTATTTTAGACATTCAAATATCAAAATATTCATTTACACAATACATTCATTTTCTTCAAAATATATTTTTTTATTATGCTTTTGTACATTTGCTTTATATTTGTCTTCTTATGCTACTTTTAGCTTTAAAGTAGACATATTATGCTTTTAAATCAGTCATAGAAAATAGAGAAAACTGATCGGGTAGAAAAATATGACCCGAAGAGAATATGATATGATATGATATGATATGATATAATATAATATAATATAATATAATATAATATAATATAATATAATATAATATAATATAATATAATATAATATATCAATATAAAAGATATTTTTGCAGTGCTGGGAGAAATTAAATTAAACTTCTCTGCACTCCTAGAGAATCCAAGTCCACAACAAAATGTCTTTAATGACAAAAAAGTGGAATTTGCATAATTTGTCCCCTTTAAACTACCCTTTTGAGACTTTTAGCAAGTTTTTCTGCTGGTTTTAGCTACTTGTCTGCTTCCATTAGCTTTTAGCAAATGTTAGCCTCTTTCAGCTTTAACAACTCCGTTTCAGTTTCTTAAGCAAATATCAGCAAAGTCAATAAGCGCTCAAATTACCTTTACACATAAAATTACATTTGTTTGGTTAAATTTAATTGAATATTTTCTCAAAGCTCTTACCTGCTTTGAGAGCAGGCTTTAGCGGTTGGCTCTTTGGAGCTGCCTGCTGGAGGTACATGTGATAAATGGAGCTGGAGTTCACAGTCGGGGGCCCCTTACGGGGAGACTGAGGCCGTGATCCTCTGTCTGGGATGAAGGGGCGCACCGCCACAGCTGGCGGAGGATCCAGACGCTCACTTAACCCAGGAGGGAAAAGCGGTGGGTTAGGCTGGAAGGTGGGACTCGGTGGAACTGAAATGCGCTGCTGGATCTGCTGAGAGGACGAGCCTGTGGAGGGGGGGACGCGGGGCCACGCAGGAGCTGGCAGGTTTGGGAGCGGGCGAGGGGGAGGCACATCTTTGCGGCGCTCCAGGGAGCTGGCTGTGTTGGCAGAAGTGAGGTGGGATCCATACGGCGGTGGCTGTGGTTTGATTATGGCAGGGGTAGATAAAGCAATTTTAGAATCAAGCACCTGCGAAAAAACAGAACATCACAACAAATATTCATACCATGAAAAAGCTGCAATACACAAATAAAATCCAGGTTTCCACATCTATTCATTAAGAAACATTAGGTCTTCTATTTATTTGTATTGATGAATATGTTTGAATAAAAAGAGGAAATACAAAGAGAAAACTTACCTTTTCTGTATTTGGAGTGACGGGGGAACCTGAGGGAGGGCTTTTGCCCTGACTATCAGTCCCTGAGTCTCGTCTCTCAGGAGGCTTTAGAGTTGTGCTGTTCTTTCCTACAGCAGGCCAACCGGTATCATTAGCTGGAAAAAAAACAAAATTAATTTGTTGCAAACTTGACAAACCCACTGCAGTGACAAAAATGTCACTTTGGTCTCACGGACATTTCTTTTTGCCTTCTATATTTAATTTGTATGAAATGTGTCCACTTTGATTTACCACAACATTGAGGGTTATTAAAAGCATTTAAACAACAACAGTATGTTATAAATTAAATGATGGACTCAGGATTTTAAAATATTTATCCTATTAATCAGGTGCCATATTCAGAAACTGCTAGTTCATGTGAATTTTTTTAAGTTTAGAAACAGAAAATAAATCAACCCACAGCAGGCCTCTCTGATAAATTGATACGCATTGATCAAAGATGTGAAATACTTTTTGGGTTTTTTTCTCTGTAAAGGTGTTACAAATTATTGCCTTTACATTTCCTTAAGGCGATCTGGACAGATAATTACCAAAAACACAAACTACTGTAAATACTTCACTGAGGCAGAACTTATCAATAGGACAAAAATCCAGAGTCTCAGCTTCACAGCAATTATGGCAACAGGCATGTATGTATTAGTATTTAGCTTCTGTTCTTGTACTGAATGATGGATTCAGGAAGACAACAAATACTGCTTTACATGTTAGGGAATAAAATTCATTAAAAAATTGTAGACTGTGTGGATAAAGTGAAAAGGAAAGATGGAAAAAAGTGAAAACAGAAAAAAATGCAAGACAAAGTGGAAGCCTTAGGATTATAATGCTGGTGACTCAACATAGATATTACATATTAACAGATCTTTTATGTCACTCTTAAACCAATTGGAGGTTGTCTTTATTACCAACAATCACAGCGGCCATGAAAGATAACCAATGTGCAATATCAGGACTTTGGAACTTCCTCTAATCTACATTACTTTTACTCATTTTCATTATAAAAATAGACCAGTGTTTAACTGATAAAATCTGTTCCTTACTGCACAAAATCACTGGCTATAAATATTATTATTATTAATATAATTATTAATTTCTTAAATTAATCTAGTGATGTTTTTTAATGCACAAGTAAATCCCTTGTGCATGGAAGAGTTTAGCACTAACAATGTGTATTGTGCTCCCAGCTTTAGTAGTAAGAATGAAATGTGATCGTTAGGGTAACAACACTGAATGTTATGAAGTTAAAACAAAGCCTGACTGCTTTTCATGTGTAACTTCATGAAGCGCTCAACTCATCGAACCTTCTCAAAAGTGTTAGAAACACACACAGGATCAGCAGTGCTTTGCCTGTTTTACACCAGGCCAACTGCAATTAAAACACACATTTCTGCAGATTGTAGCCAAGTGTTTTAGCATGACAGGTCACTATTTTAAAATGAACCAAACAAGATCACACTGAAAAAAAACTGCCAAAATGGAATGACAACATGGACTTCATCCAATTAATAAAATGTGAAAGCAGCAATAGTTGAATTCTGATTCAACGGGTGTATTTCTGTTTCATATACATACTGAAAATCACTGTTGCATCAATTTAGCTGAATATAAATAAAGAATTAGAGGGTTTAGGGTTTTACTGGTACTTTTTATTTTACAGAATTGTTAATTGGGAGTAAAAACTAATGCATCCTGAGGATCCTGTGCTGAGAGACCAGGTTCAGCAGTTGCCATCCCCTTTGCTTATGCAGCACTTTGCACTCACGAGACGTGCCGTCTGAGCCACTGGAGGCTCCAGGGCCAGGGTGAGATTCTGGAAGGGACGGGGGTACCGGGTCCACAACGATGTCTAAATCAGACACTTTCCAAGGGCCAGGAGGCTTTCGCACACCGTCTGCCCAGGGGAAGAGAAGCCCCCGCCGATCCCACCCCACCCGCATTGAAACAGAGACAATACAAAGACAGGTGACAGACCAGGGGAGACAGGAGAGGGAAACACAGTTTACACAACACAGGAAGAGAGTCAGGTTAAAGAGAAAAGAAAAAGAAGTCACAGAAATTAAGTCAAACTAACAGAGTTCAGGTAGGGAGGAAACTGTTCTGGCACAGAAGGAAAAAGCAGCATAATGGTTTGTGCAACGTGTTGAATGTTAACTAACTAGGGCTGGGCGATAAAGCAATAACGATACATATCGCGATAAAAACATTATCAATAGAAAATACATCCAATAAAATGTTGATAATTTGACTGAACTCCAACAAACAACAAATTTTGCCGGACGATAAACTGTCAGAAATTATTGCGATAAATCGTTTGGAGACCATTATAAATTAGAATAATGATAACACTGCCTCTACGCTAAGGAGTGGAAAACAGGGAGACACAAAGAAAACAAGTAGGCAAATAAAAATTATTGACCTCATTTTAATTTTTCATGTGATTAATTGATTTATTGCCTATCGAGACAGGCCTATCATGTAGGCAGAGGAAAAGGCTTTAACTACTTAACCTCTAACGCACACCTAACATAATGTATGTTTTAAGCTTGCTACATTTTTTACCGTGTATTCAATTATTATTTTTTATTTGTCAAAGACCACATTCAGATTGAGAAGAGATTATAGCTTTTTTCCCCTAATTTTCTAATGGAAATTGCAAATGCAGAGGTCAGCTTGGTTATTATGAAGAAAAAATGATCTATAAACAATATAAATGATTTCATATATTGTAACAGACCTGATTTTGGGCGTCCTTGGTTTGTTTGGTTATTAACACCTAGTGTTTGAGGCTTCAGTGGATCAGGCGGCATGTTATAGCCTCCATCCTGTCGACTCGGTACAGGAACCTGGATATAAGGCCCAACAGCAGCAACCCGACCCAGAGTACCAGGAGCTGGTTGAGGAGAAGGAGGTCCATTGGCTCTATTTAGCTGCAAGACAAATGACTAATGTTTAAAAAAGCTTTATAAGGATTCTTAGATTAAGTGACCCGACAGACTTGGAAAAATAAAAATTTAAAGACCCAAAATTTTTAAATAATTTAAACCAAAAAAAAAAAAACAAATAGAAGAAAAGTATAAGTTAAGTGCTCCTAATCTTACAGGAAGATTCTCTTTTTAACGTGCCTCAGCTTTTTTCTTGTAGAGGCGTTCCCGCAGCTCGCTGATGCGCTTGTCCATGAGAGTCACTTCCATGTTGCGCTTGTTCAGAAGCTCCTTCTGCTGCTGCAACTTGCTGTTTTGCTCCTGGTTCAATTTGTTCCGTATCTGAAAAAAAAATAAATAAAAAGAATCAGATGCACACAACCAATGCCTCTGTCACTAAAGTCAAGAATAAAATAGGTCTAATAAACAGAACAAGAATATGCTGAGTAGTACCTGAAGCTCTTGGTAAAGCTTACGGAGCTCTAAGGCCGCAGCACCAGTTACTTGGCCACCCAGACCAGTCTGCACGCCATTCAGCTTTCCTCTCCTCAGATCTTCCAACTGCAGGCTAAGCTGTTCAACCCTGAGGACCGCCGCCTGTAACTCGGCCTGCTTCTCTTGAAACAAGCCGCTTACTTGTTCAATCTCTGCTGCTGCATGTTACACAATCAAGAAATCCCATCAGCTCATTCAAAACTCAACAAATGCTATCAAATACTATCAGAATGCGATGATGTGGTAAGTATACTGAAATACTAAACTCTTTAAAAGAGAATAAAAAAACAGTAGTAGGCACAGTTATGCTAAACCTCTAATAACGGAACTAGCTTCTCATTTAGTGGATCGATTGGCTTTCACTAAATTTGGTTCAGCTAATTTTAAGTCTGCTAAAAACTCACAAGTGTAAAACTTTATTCTTTTTACCTCAAATTAAATAAAAACTATTCCGTCTTACATGCAGTGCTAGATGCGTCAGGCACCGTGTGTGTAACATGTAGCATCTTTAGCAGCTAAATCAAACTAAGAGTGGAAAAAAGGAATAAAATAACTGTTAATATTTAAATAAATACAAAAATTGACTATGCATAAACTATGGTAAAGAAAGTATTTACTATTTGTTGTTTGGCTAACTTCAAATGTTTTTTATAAAAATACAAACTCGATCAAAGAAATGCTTTTAATCTGAAGTAAAATAATTGGAAATGATTGTTTGATTTTGTAGCTGTGGCATATTTAATGAACAAAACTCAATTTACTTCAATTCTTATTTTACAAGCTTTTAATAATTATTTTCACACAATGCACTGACTACTCCTATGAAAGAGTATTAGAACCACACAGCAAAAAATGTTTTTTTCTGACTTCTGACCTCAGAAAAAAATTATTTTTTTGCTGTGTTCTTCTAATACTCTTCCATATATTCCAGCCTGAAACTGTGTTTTTTATTTATTATTTTATATTATTTTTTTATGCTCTGCACAGAGAAACACATCACAAAAACAGGGTTTTATGCTCCTATAATCTGTAACAGCCCCTCTTTCACCTCTTTTCTGACGTGTGTCTCAAAGCAGCTGGTTTTGTTACTGCTTCAAGCCAGAGGAGAACCAGAGGAGAATTAAGATGAGGAAATTGTAGTTGGTAATTCCAAACCTTAATTGGCAATTTCGTCGTAAATAATGTGATGTAATAGCTCAGAAAATGTCACAGAAAATAGAGAAAACTGAACGGACTGAAAATTATAACCCAAACAGAATATAAAGATATCTTTGCAGCACCAGGAGAGACTAAAATCAACTCTTCTGCCTCCTGGAGACTCCAAGTACAAAACAAATTGTATTTAACGGGTAAAAAAGTGGATTTTGGATATGTCCCCTTTAATTAGTGAACACGAAGTATCAGTTTTCTAAAAATGGGAACATTTTACACATGACTTGTACCACACATCTTGCAGCCTATTTATACTCATATTCAGATTATAAAAGTTTGTTAATAGTAATTAAGTTGAGTACATATTGTAAAGTTTACATACACAGATTGCTGTTGATGACCTTGCTGTAGTCCACCTGGCCTCTCATTGCTCGGATCTTCTTGAGCTTCGCCTCCTGACTCTCTACACGTTCCTTTAACTTCTGCAGCTTTTCACTCTCTGACACGGTCTGCTGCTGACGCCGCTCCTGCTGCTTCAAATAACGCAAGCGTTGCTCCTGCGGATGGCAACACGCAAAATTTTACATGGAAAAAGCAAATGTAAGAAAATAGAGGGCTGTCCTAATCACAAGTTTCATTGAATTCCATCTGTTCAGTACAATTTTTGACAGCCAAAATTTTAATTTGCATGGAGAGTAATCCCAGAAGCCCCAACACCAGAGATCAGAAGACATTTATTAGGAAGTCATGCCTTAAACTAGGCTAAATTTCTACTAAATGAGACACTGTGTCAAGTCTGAGGGCTGGAGAAAGGGTCACATGACTTCATCTGGACCCAAGTGAGAACTGCTCCAGTTAGGACCCTAAAATAGGAAATGACAGGCCCGAGTTTCCAAATGACTGCAGGGCTTTCAAGTGACCCTTCTTTTCAGACACCACAACAAAAGGCAGTGATTAGTTTTACTATCTGTGGGTCTACAGTAAGCCTCTTCTTGCATGACTGATCAGAAGCTCACAAGCACAGATCAGAGTGAGTTTGGTGAAAAGACACAAGTGACACAGCAGACCATTGTGGTCAGTCTACTACCATTTCTTCAATTATATGGAGAAATCTGAAAATGACAGAATCCAGTAAACAGTACAAATGTATCAGATGGATAAAATCTTACGGTTAATATTGCTAAATAATAACGAGGAAGTAAAACTTTAAAAGAAAATTATATTTTGAGGGGTGTACATTGTTAGTGAAAGGATACAATCTTTAATGTTTTGACATATTTGGGTGCATTCTTCAAACTGCATCTTTGCAGTTTTTCATAAATTGATGACTCAAACTGCATACGGTCTCATTTGTTACATAACAGGCTGCCCCTATTAAAGGCCTGGAAACTCAATAGTTTGACATCACAGTTGTCAAAGCCTGTGTCCTGATATTCACTGAACCAATCTCTGTCAAAAGTCATTATTTAGGTCGATTTCTTTTCATCTGGGAAACTGAATGAGAGGAAAAAAATATATATATAAAAATTCAACTGAGCTCTTATACCTAAATTGGCCAAAGTTGTGAATAATTTGTCTCACAGCAATGTCTGTTGCATAGAACCTAGGAATAAATCCCAAAGTGGTATATGGAGGTTGCTAAAGTGCATTGGTTAAAATGTTTGCAACAATTGCTATTTGTCAAAATGTAATGAATACATACATGATCTATGGATCATTTAAATAAACTGTCTGAAATATGATCTTAAATAATATTTGAAGCACTTTTTTGAGCAAAAAACCTTAAATTATTGAGATTTTCCCTGTGAGCTAGCAACGCTTTTTCTTTTCAGCTGAAAAATCTAAATATCCAAAAGTTGTTTGAAGGTTTCCACTTTAAAATTACATCAAAAATTCATCATTAGACTAACCTAAAAGTAGGATTCAATGTAAATGTCAATGGGTTATCTTGATTAGAAGGACAAATCAATATCTATATTTGGAACCGTTTATAATATCAGGATGATCCTGTTATCAAAATGTTGCTTAAATATCAGGAATCTGAAAATGTGCTTAGATCATTTTGACCAAATTTGACTTAATCCTCAGTTTGATGTGATGGGTCACATATGTACCAAATAACTTTGAATAACTTGAGCTTGATTAAAATAGATCTCAATGTCAAGATAAAAATACTTGAAAATAAGTTTAAAGGTTTTTTATACATTAGTTTAACCAAAAGCAGAGCAATGCCACATCACTGCAGTGTACCCATTTGTGAAAAACAGATGACAAAAATGAAATCATGTTTCTTAATAAGATGTGAAAATAAATGATTTTTTCAGAGAAAGAAATCAAAGGAAAATAAAAGAACAAAAGTGCTACCTTTGCAATAAGCATCTGCTGCTGAGCCTCGATTTGTTGCTGCTGTCGTGTGGCCATCTCCTGCAGCTCTGACAGCGTGAGCTCGACTCGCTGATTCCCCACCTACACACACACACACACACACACACACACACACAGGTCAAAATATCATGATCTGATCAAATAATCTCAATGCCAACAACCACTAAAACGTTTAAGGATCATTTATTACCAGCGACAGTTTTAAACACCAGCAATTGTTACGTTTCACATGCAGAAAAAATAAACATTATGTGCAACAGGCTCAAATTTTACAGCTTATATTCCAAATGCCGTTTGGATTCTGACCAGGCCATGACCTGAGATTTAGTTTCTCCCCTGAAGCTTTTATGTGTAGCATGAGTCATGTTGGTAGATATGACCTTTTTAAGCTAAAGCTGCTAGAACTAAAAGCTGACACTAAATCGTTAGTCAGTGTCGTGTATCTTTTGTTTTCTAATGCCAACACTCCGGTGTACAATGGATAAGCAGCAAGTCAAAGACAATTGTACAAGTTATTAAGTAGAGCATGATAATAATCTGGGATAGAGCAAAAGCTGAACAATATATTAAAATAAAAGCATCAAAACAAAGAAGTTATGCAAACAAAAATCCACTTGGAAAAATATTAAAAGATGTCTGACATCCAGAACCTGTGGGTCAAACACATTGTGCAACGCAGTCCATCTTCCCTTTCGAGAAACAATATTGCGATGAAGACTCAGTTTGCCGAATATCTGAGCCTCTGAGGAGAATTTGACATTTGGTGGCATAAGTTTCACATCACATCACATTGGAGAAGAAAACACTGAACTGTAACAGCAAAGCTCCTACCAGGCAAAGGTCAGTGCAATTACTGAAACATATAATCTCTAGAGAGCAATGTTGTCACACAAAACCTTTATCTACACAAGATTTCTACTCTAATTTATTTTATGCTGTCCGTGAGTCAGGGGTGAACACAGATTACTGTATTTCATTAGTGGGAGGCTGTGATAGCTGCATTTGTTACATAATGTTTTCCTGAAAAACCTATTGTTGATCCATAGCAGCAGCAGACAACATTGTTTAGATGAGTAATTGAAAAGTAATTGCTAACAGACTGTATTAGTTGTTTTTCTTCTGACAGTTTTGCTGATTTTGTTGAGTCAGGGGCATTGAACAATAAAATAATATATATTGATATTGAAATTTAATTGAATTGATCTGCATTGTATTGAGAATCGTATTATATCATGAGCTCTGTATCGAAAATCGTGTCAAATCGCCATCTCCTAGGTGATACCCAGCCTTAGTAAGCATTTTGGAAAACCATAATGAATTATTTGAGTGGGCAACATGGTGGCGTTGGTTGTTTGTCTCTTTGTGGCCTTGTGATGGATTTGGGACTTATCCAAGGCGTACCCTGCCTCTCACTCAGTGACTTAGACACCAAAGACTCAAAAAAGGGGAAGCAGGTAGAGGAAAATGGATAGATGAAATATTTTAGCCACCTCATTGACATATTTAAGTATCTGAAATCTTTTAGACCAAAAAATAATTTAATTTATCAAATACATATTTTTCTTGAAATGCCTACCAACTATCATTAGTAGACATTAAAATCATGATTTACTCATTTAAAATGCATGCAGAAAACCTAGTAAATCCCTGACAAAGGTTTTGCCTAAACAGCAGCATTGCACAGTGAACGACCAGTTCTGCTTGGTGGAGAAACAGTCTCCAGGGCTGCAGATTGTGGAAAAGGAAACATTACATCATCCAACAGGCTGACTGATATAATTCTCTAAATCAGACATTAGGAAGAAATGCGGACATATAAATGGGCTCTGGCACTTGGGAGGTTATGAAGAGCTGGGCATGCACCTCATTTTCAATGACAGAGTGTTTTTTGGTGAGTCATGTTTTTTTTAGCTCTATATTCCAAATCATAAAATTTATTTAATTATATTTTAATTTATATGCCTCAGCATAATCATAAACACATAGTGCCAGAAGGGCTGTAGACATAACCAGGTCTACTGGACTTGCTCGTCTCTGCCATGTGAAAATGTTTTTATCATCTCACAGCTTTGGCCGGGTGAGTGATGAAATGCTGACTGAAGGTTTTGGATGCGTTAGTCAGAATCGGAGCATGGAGTGTGCATCGTCACATTCACACTGATGCATCTGAAATTGTTCATAAATCTCAGTGTTCCGGTTTCATTAGCGGCAATAAAAACCCAGGCGTTGACTGATGTAGTGGATCATGAGCTGTTCAGTTTTTCCTCACTTTATTCTTTAAATCACTTTTACATATTTTGTTTCATCAGTCTCTTAATGCTAATTCCCACACAACAAAAAGTAAGTCATTAATAAAAAATGACCAGGAAAAAAACAAACAAAAACTACCTAAAATTCCTTAAGGCTCTGTCACACTATAACATTTTTAGACAACTTATGATTTTTTTTTATGTCTAAATTACTAATAAAATTATATATTTGATCAATTTGTTAGCATTATAGTATGTACACGCATAAAAGAGGCTACCAGTTGATTTTTTAAATTTCATGTTCAACGTAGATGTCTTCAGAGTTGTAAAGTAACTAAGTACAAATACTTCGTTACTGTACTTCAGTAGATTTTTTGGGTATCTGTACTTTACTTGAGTAATTATTTTTCAGCCTACTTTTTACTTCTACTTCTTACATTT
>JARVJO010000039.1:11264496-11274840 GCA_031762555.1 Cynodonichthys magdalenae
ACGTGTTTCCATTAAGCAAATTTATTTTCGAAATTTTAATTTGTGCATTTTCATGGTCAATGGAAACGCGACTTATGACATTTAGTTTAAGCTAAAAAATAGGGGTCTCATTAAATTCGAAGTGCAATATACATGAATAAATACGGTACTTTTCTACTGAAATACATTTCAGTTCATTCAAAAACCTCTCTCTCAGCATTACATGTACATAGCAATCCATTAATTTGTATTTTAAATGTGTAGACTTTGGACCTTCTATTGGAATCTGCATCCTCTTCAGCAGCCAAGACTTCATCTCTGACTCGTAGTTTTTCCTCAGTCTCTCCTCACCCCCCTCTGCTGGTCTGTCTGGACTCTGCCTCTCCAGAGCAGGTATCCCACAAACTTCAGAATTCTCCTGAAGACTCAGCTTCCTGATTATTTTATCATCTACAGCGTTTAGCAGCTCCTCTGGTCTTTCATCTTTGGTTTCACGTGTTTGCTGGCTTGCAGGTTTAATGTGCAAGTCAGCCTGTTTTTCAGTCTCTACAGAGGATTGTATCAAGTCTCCGTCCTCGATGGAGCTGTTCCGAGCAACACCTTCATCCTCTTCGTCCTCCAGCCTCCTTTTAAGTTGACTGAGCACTGAATTGTCTTTTTCCTGGCTTGGGCAGCTTGCAGCTACAAGATCATATTGGTCCCTGCTGACAGTGCTGAGTGATGTGGAGGACATCTCTGCCTCCTCGGTGCTCTCGTTGATGGTAGGCTCCAGTTCGGTAAATCCTTCATCCGACGGAGACTTCTCTGTCTGCTCACCCTCTGTACTCACTGCCAACAAGAATATTTTGTTTAAGGATAACACATTTTATGATAGGGTCAACATTTGTATAGATAATTAAAAGGATATGCAAAGCAAGGTTCAACAAGTGATACCAAATGTTACCTGAAAGGTTACCTACCCAAAACAAAATGTTCAAAATTCGATAAAATATAAAAGCATGTACAGTACTAAAACGTGTACTACAAAAATATTAACATGATTACACACAGAGGTACATAACATATGACATCTGATTCAGCAGACACTGCAGACTGAGCCACTAAGTCAGGATATGCATTTTATCATCAATAACACGATAAATATCTTCAGATAACTTTTTTAGACCTCTTCAATGTTCCAGTGTTTCCCCTAAAGTATTGGCTTTGGGAGGGCGGGCTTTTGAACAGGAGTCTCCATACAACTTGATGGTAAATTTGACATTTATTCTTTGAACAGAATTAGAGATATCTCCAATAGGTATTTTACCTAGTCAAAATATAATTAAAAGATATCTTAAATAGCTAATATGTCTAATCATAACACAAATTCAGATATCTGGAATGTAAGTGTGGTGAAGCTTTTATGATTTAAGATTTTATGTTAAAACAGCCTGCCATACATGTGAGCTTCTGCATGTTGCAGAACATAATCTGTTCTCAGAGCAGAACCCGATTGTTAAATTAAATTAGCAAGATGGACTTTGGAGCAAGTGAAACTCCACATCTTCTCGTCATCTCTGCAGTTAACAAGAAATTATTATTTTTTTTTTTTACATTTTTTCTCTCCTCCGACTCGGTTGTGAAAAAAAACAACACACACACCACAAACATCCTCATTTGAAGACGTCTTACCAGTTTCAGAGAGGGTTGATTCAATGTCGTCCAAAACTATTGGTCGTTTCGGTACTAGTGCTTCATACCGACTGAAGGGGTTCAGTTCTTGCTCTGAAGGCAGCTGCTCCCACTCTCCAGGCCTGTAGACAGGACACAGATCCTGGGGTAGGTCTCTGTGAGGTCACCGGGAATCACACACACCGGAAACAGGATGGGCAGGGAGGGGCAAAAACACAGGAAAACAAACAAAGAAACAAAAAAAACAAACAAAAAAACAGAAGATGTGCAACAGAATTTAACATGACACCCAAATGAATAAATGTGATGTAAAACAACCAAAATGTCAAATCGAACAAAATATTCAGACTAATGAAAAAGCTCCAGATGAATACAGTGTAAGTGAGATTCAGTGAGCACAGATGAACGAAAGGAAATGCTTTGAAGTGTGAGATGTTCATGTGACAGAACTTCAAACAGTTTAGGAAAACAAAGTCTAATCTTAAATGAGGAAGAAGAAAGGAGAAGTAAAGGTGGGAGCCTGGAAGGGTTAGGAGACGACAGAAACAGAGAGATCTTACGATGGCAGAGCATCTTTGAGCTTCATACGCGACACGTCGTCATACAGCGCCACGGAGACCAGCTCCTCCATGGGGCAGATGAGACCGTACTCTTCACAACCATTCTCAATGACCAGGGGGTCCGACTTGTGGGGGTCGAACATGATGTTGTTGGGCGTCACGATTAACACGCCTCCAACCACTCCCTGAAACCAAAGTTTATCACGAAACAGTGTTCTAAGACTTTCACCAACAGGAGGAGAGCATGTGTAAAAAAGGAGAGTCTCTGAATGTGGAAATGTGTTTGAAAAGCCAAAAAGAGACATCATAACTGTCAATTCAAGCTACTCTTACCCCACTAGAGGAAACTAAAATAAGTGGTGTAATAACCACTGTAATAACTACTAAAAACAGTAACATAACCCTTCTTTCCAGTGGCTTCCTGTAAATTTCCGGATTAATTTTAAAATTTTACTGCTTGCTTTTAAAGTTTTTAAAGGTCTGACACATCATACTTATGTGATCTTTTGTAAGAGCCTACTGGTCTACCAACCAGTTCCCCTTGTATGTTTCCAGATCAAAACAAAAACAAAAACAACAAAAAAAAAAAGAGACGATCACACTTTTTTATGGAGCCAAAATAAATAAATAAATAAATAAATAAAAAGTTTCAAACTAAAAGAAAAATTTTGGAACCAACAAAAATCAAAACTGAAAACAAAATTTGAAAATGAACAAAAAAAAGATTAAAGGGATGAAAAAAGATCAAAACCACCATGACCATGAAAATATGACATGTCGTTGTATCATATAATTATGACTAACACTGTAAGGCAGCCCATATCGTCATATAACTTAAAAATATGGCAGGTCATATAAAATTACCGCAGTATGGCAGGCTGTTGTGTCACATATTTATTAAAAAATATGATGGGTTGTTGTATCATAATTAACCGTGTATGGCAGGCCATTGTATTAAATACTTAAAAAATACGAAGGGTTGTTGTATTACATAATTAACTATGACATGCCAATGTATCAAATAATAAAAAAATATGGAAGGTAGTTGTATTTTTTTATTAAATTATGTCAGGCCATTTTATCATATAATTTAATAAAATACTTCTTCAGTTTAGTTTTTTTTTCCACTTTCAAATCATTTGTTTCCAGTTTAAATTTTTTTCCTTTCAGTTTCAAAAGATACATTTTTTTAACAAACGTTATGGCCCCAATTTAACTCCAAACTTATTTTGCCCAACTTACTACATCTGTCTCAGTTTCCTCTTTAGAACATTAATTGATGAAAATAAGAAAAAACTTGCAGCATTAGTCACAAATATTCTTATAAAATCGTTGGAACAAAGTCAAGTTGATACCAGTTTAAAGATAAAAATCAGATGCAGGTCACATAATAAACTGATAATCCAAACAACAAGATATTCAAAGTTCATCTATATTATCAGTCAGTTTCATCAGTTATTCTTACCATGCCATCAGTGAAGTATTTGCAGCTCATCTTAATGAATTTAACCGTAGCTGGGCTCTCGTCCTCAGAGTTTGGGGAGAGCACCCGGCGGATGGACTTTGCTGACCGGCAGCTTTGTGTGCAATCCTGAAACACAACAAATCAATTAGAAATGTCTACCTTATGGCTTTTTTTTAGCTTTAATTGTACTGGGAGTTTTAGTGCCCAGACTGATTTTTTTAATAATAGGAAGAAAAAATGTGACCTTTATATCACCAGTCATTAAAAAAATAACAAAAACATGGAGTGTACGTAAAAAATTTCACAATAATAACACTTCATTTGTGTATATTTCACACACTTTTTGGATAAACTTACATTTTTTTCAGAAATGCCATTAGTGAATGAGGGTTCAGAGGAAGTAGGAGACTTGAGGTCAGTTTCTGATTGGCTCACATCAGGGACAAACAGCTTCTGTAATAACGATGGACAGCAAACAAATCAGCTAATCTATACTGTGGAGAGCAGAGCAGCATAATGGGATCGATTCAGTGCCCTCACCTGACCAGGGTAGACGCTGCGAGAGAAGAGCTTGTTCAGCTGGACCAGCTTGTTTGGGGTGATGTTAAATTTAAGTGCAATGCTGTTAAGGGAATCATCAGGTCCCACCTGCAACAAGAGATCAGCTTCTCTGTGAAAACTGCAGCTAGCAGGGTGTTAAACACATGCAGGTCAAAATAATAAATCCAGCCTTCTTAGAAAGAACGACAGAAGCATGTAGGGGTGGGGAGGGTGCTGCAGCACACCTTGATGGAGATCCATGATAATATGCAGCACTAGTGTTCATTTTACTGCGTATAATTAATATAATCTCTTCATATGGGTGTTTAGGGTCATTACACATTCTCAAAGCCTAAACCCGTTCCCACAGCAGTGCATTATTTAAAAGGTGCAAGTGTAATGCTGCTCACAATGAACTCCACTGTGCCTGGTGGCTTCTTCTTCTCCATCTTGTTTCTTTTACAGCCATCACCTGAAGGTGCAAGAGAGAAAAAATAGATAACTAAAAACAATTCTGAACACATTGTATTTTATAGTTCAGTTAAGAGAGTTTCATAAAAATCCATAGAGTAGTTCTTGGGATATTTTGCTAACACAACAAAGAAAACCTTTCATCTTGTAACGAAGTAATGAAATCACCAACCAGTGGGGGCAATACAAAGAAATACCTCGACAGAAACACCTCTCGATCTCACCAGAGTTACTTTTTCTTTAAAATGCTGACATTCTGGAGCAGTTGTTGTACGTAAACAAAGTCAACTTCTTCTACAAGAGTTGCACAGTCAGCATTTCCGTTTTGCCAGGACAGAAAAACCATTAGTGCATCTCTCCCTCACGCTCAGATGATGACTAAGCATTATACTCTCACACTCCAGCTACATCTGCCCGTTAACGTCTTCAGCATCGAAGACCAGGACGCTGGCCCTGTTCTGAACCCTGTACTATATTTACTGAGTACTGAGCTGTGGCTGATACCATACTGTGCATACCACGGTTGATCACATTATTGCAGCCTGAAGCTCATTATTTCAGAGTTTACACAGCTGGCTGAGCCATAGAGAGTCTATTATTACTGAGGATATGCTACGACTGAGGAAGATATCTGTTGAAAACAAGCTCCACGATTCAGTTAGAGCTCATTAAAGACTAGACTGTACTTTAATACAGCCTCGCATGGTGATCTTTTTTTTCTTCTAAAAATTAATTTGCACATACAGAGCTATGGATTTATTTGTACACATATGCAAAAGGATTTATACCAATTACAACAAATTGTATTCATTCTAAATATACACAATAAAATAAAAATACAATTATGCAACCTAAGACAGTAAATAACTGCTTGGGTTCAAATTAGTTTATTTTATGAAGCCTGATTTTTTAATTTCCACGCATTTTTGTAGCTTCTACTAAAAGGCAAAAAGGGTTGAATTATGCAGAACTGGTAGGAGTTTTTATATTTTTCTGGTTGCAAATCTTGGTGCTCACAAGCTTTAAAAATAAAGTGCTTTTTATGTCACTGTTAACTCTAAAACAGAGCAGGATAAAATTGTGCAACTTCCTGACAAAAACCGTTGAGGTTGTTTCACCACAAGCGACTCCCTGCTCAGATGGCCACGGAGTCAATCACAGAAAAACTATTTAAAAACAATAAATATTTCTGTTAAGCTTTATTATTTTGGAATTCAAAAGTTTTTTTTCTTACCATAAAAATCCACTCTCAGATTAAAATCTATATTTAATTGTATTTACAGTATTTAGTTCAATGACTGCAACAGTCAGAATGTTACAAAAACAATTGAGATTAAACCAAGTTAAACTAATGCATCAAAAAAACTGTTCTGCATGTTAAATTATCTGGAGCCAATTGGGAATCTATAATTCCTGTATGTACAACTGAGGACCTGTGTACTTTTTGGTCATTTTTAAACAGATATTGAAAAACAAAACAAAACACAGATTATTATTTTATTTTAATTTTATCCTCTAAAAACAGGACAATAGTCTTTTGATTTTTTTTCAAACAGAAGTTTCACTCTTTCATTATCAAACTATTTAAGGTAGAACTAATTCAATAGCTTTTTAATAACAGGCGCCTGCCTGAAAATTAAAAAAAAACTAGCCAACTACTTTTGCATTTCTTTAACTTACTGAAGACACAATCAATATAGCTAGTCTAGCTAATTGCTCAAAAAAGATGATCTAGCTCCACCTTAAACGGTCTGATAATAGCATGAATAAACATGTTTTACTTTATAAATAGCTAAGCAGGCAGCCGCAATAAATAACACTAGCTAACTCGTTTTACATTTCTTCACCAGGTGTCAGATGATAGTTTGTATATCACTGATGATTCAAACAGTTTCCTGAAGCTTCTGGTGCTTTTAGCACATTAAATCTTTTTCCAACAGGTCCATGTTGAGGAACTTGAAGCAGCAGGTTCCATTGGACAGCATTGAGTTGCCTTGTCAACAGTGTTGAACTTTCGTTTTGACAAAAACAAAAAGACAAACCGATTTTCCATTTTCGGAGTATAAAATGAAAATAGAATAATCATCTGTTTTTCAATATGTTTTTAAAATGAAAAATATCAAATGACCAAAAGGTACATGGACCACTAAGCAACCTGAATCAGAAATCTTTCCCGTGTTTTACCTGAACCTCCAGGTGGCTTTGCTCTCTGAAGGTCAGTCTTCTTGTTGGGGTCGGGGTCACAGGATATGATGGCAGGACTCCTCTCATTTGGACTTTTTTCTGACTGGCTCGACCTGAGCTGCTTCCGTCTTTTCAGCCTGTTCATAAATCAACAAAAATAATTTTAAAAACAACCATTTTGTGTTACAGGCAAACTCTTTAAAATCATAAATCACCTCTTTAGAAGTGAGATTTTGTGGAAATTCTTTGAACAAGTGACCTATTTTTACAAATTGTGTGATTTTTTTTATCTGCCATCTATATAGAAACAAACCATGTCTTTGATGGTAAAACTTTTGCTTTGCTGAGTCAGCTGAGTCATCCGCTCATGCTGCTGTTTCTCCCTGTTTAATCATTGATAGGTGAGCAAGAGAGAAGCTACATTAACAGCAGAACGCTGCAGTGCACTTCTCTCATATCTCAGGTTAGTGGTGCACCTCGTGTAATGCATGCTTACCAAGAGGATATGAATATGTTGACAAAAGATTATTTATAAAATATACAGAGAGACTGGAGTAAAGTTGGCCTGAACAGCCTCAGGCTAAGGAAGAATAAAAGAACAGTGCACAAAGCACATCTGAAGTATTCAAGTGCTTTAATGGAAAGGAGAGATTGGGTCGATAAGTCTGCAGACAGATGGAGTTCAGGCCTCTCCTGCAGCCCTAGGCGCTGCATGGAACTGGAGGTGAGTTGAAGAATCTACAGACGCTTTCAGCAGCACCATCTGGTTCACTAAACTGCATTTTTTAGACTATCAAATCAAAGTCTTTTCATCGCAACATCTGCTATTTATCTCGCTTCTCGTAGCAGCCTGTAAACAGTATCCGTTTTCAGTGAGTGGACCTTTGTAGAAAACAAATTGAAACTCAGAGTTTATTCGCATTCAGAATCAGATAAAGGAATGTTTGAGTTTTCTGCTCCAGAAAGTTAAGTTACCATTCAATGAAATTAGTTTGTGATTTTTCTCCTATAAAGTCTGAACAGGCTTTGTGACAGCAGCCTGGATATGAAACATGAAAATGGACCACTAGTCTGGAATATATTAACATATTTCTAACTCAGATTCCCATTGAAACGTGCTCCAGATTTTTCATGGAATATTAAAATTGGCACAATAAACATTTTAAAATATCACAAAACACACGAGCCCAATCCTATTGGCATTAGTGGAGAAATATCAAATCAACCAAAGAAAACTTTGAAAATATACTTTGGTTTCTTTGTCACCAAACAAAGCTTTCAGATTTTTGCTTACTGCCTTATAATATACACCTCTTAATTGGTTTTATCCCTCAGGTTGCAGTTAAAATCATTCACTCCCCATTCTGTCCCTGTCACCTCAGGTGTCCCACCAGGGCTCAATCCTAGGGCCCCTGCTATTCATTATTTACCTTTTCCCGCAAACATATTTCTCAATTAAACCTAACTCCACAATTTGAGGGATCGACATAAGAAGTTTTAGGTTGTCCAAGACGATTAAATTTCATTTCCGACAA
This sequence comes from Cynodonichthys magdalenae, assembly GCA_031762555.1. Taxonomy (NCBI): domain Eukaryota; kingdom Metazoa; phylum Chordata; class Actinopteri; order Cyprinodontiformes; family Rivulidae; genus Cynodonichthys; species Cynodonichthys magdalenae. The sequence goes on from JARVJO010000039.1 coordinate 11,272,902, forward strand.
CCAGTTTCCGCCTGCAGAAAAACAAAAATTTTGGTGGACAATCAGATTTTGTTTATTGAACCAGTTGTGTACCTATAAGAAGTCTCCACAGATCTAAAACATGTTAATGATAAAGGTGGGCACTGTAGTTTAAAATATCTGATAAATAAAAGGGATTTTAAGCAATTTATTTCTGAGAATGATCTTACAAACGTGAGCACATACATTTATTTTGTATTTAATATTTACTTAACTTGGATACATTTGTTAAGACTCATTTTCACTTGTTAGTGTTTTTGCACAAATATAAATGTGCCATTATACTGTAGGCACAGGGAGTGTAAAATAATAAAAAACAAGGTACGTAGTGGTTTCACTTTTACTGTAACTGTATATTTCATAATGACCTTCGCTCTATTTGATAGGAAGCAAAGCAGCAAACAAGTGTAGTTGAGTCAGCCGATAAGTTTTGTTTCTTCTAAATATCAACTCTTTTCAAATTTAGGTCAGGCAATGGGTCTTTTCAGTAATACTTTGGAGATCTGCGCGAGTTTGATGGTAAATGACAAAAATTAGGAAAAACAAAATTAGGAATAAATGGAAACATTAAATGATAATGTGGTTTTTAGATTTATCTTCACTTCTGCTTTATTTTTTACTGCATTTCCTTGTTGATTGCACCAATGAACAAAAAAAGAGTCAAGTTCTCTAAAAACGAGACCTAAAATCCAACCAACTGCATTCATCTTTCGCAATACTTCATGAGTGATTCAAATTGTTGCATTTAGCTTGAACAGCTCCCTCTCATCTGAAAGCTTGAGGATTTTCTTCTATGACTGGGTGAAGATTCACACAGACCTGTAATAATAAGTATTTTTAAAGCTTTAAGTAAAAGAACATACCTCCATGTCTGAGATCACCAAAACTTAATAAGGCATATCAAACCATTCTGCTTAAACAGTATATGATTAATTCAAAAAAGAAAGGGAAGCCATGGTTAACAAGGGGACTGGAGAAAGCTTGTAAAAAGAAAAATAGACTATATAGGGAATTTATTAAACACCGTACAAAAGAGAAAGAAGAAAGATATAAAAAATATAAAAATAAATTGACATGTATTATGAGACAGCAAAAAAAATGTTATTATAATCAGTTGCTGTTAAAATATAAACACAATATTAAGGCAACTTGGAGTTTATTAAATGATATGACTAAAAATGAGAATAAGAAAATGTTTCCATCTTATTTAATGAACAAAGATAATAAAAGAATTGGAAATGTACAGGAAATGGTTAATGAGATGAATGATTTTTTTGTTAATAATTTATTAAAGAGATAATAGATTGTGTAGTTAAACCATTTACTTATGTATGTAATAAATCATTTGCAACAGGTATTTTTCCTGATAGGATGAAAATTGCTAGGGTAGTTCCAGTTTATAAAAATGGTGACAAACATATTATATCCAATTATAGACCAGTTTCATTGTTACCTCAGTTTTCAAAAATATTGGAAAAGTTATTTGTAAATAGATTAGACAATTTTATTGAAAAATATGAGTTATTGAATGATCATCAATATGGGTTTAGGAGTAAAAGATCAACCTCATTAGCATTAATAGATTTTGTAGAAAATATATCAGCAGCAATGGATAAGAAATTACATACTTTAGGTGTATTTATTGATTTATGTAAAGCATTTGATACTATTGATCATTCATTATTATTACATAAGTTGGAAAAATATGGTGTAAGAGGTATTACTAAGCAATGGTTAACAAGTTATATAAATAATCGGAGTCAATATGTTGAAATTGATAATACTGAATCATGTTGTAAAAAAGTAATCTGTGGTGTTCCACAGGGTTCAGTTTTGGGGCCAAAGTTGTTTATAATTTATTTGAATGACATTTTTAAAGTATCAAATAAGTTGAAATTTGTTACATTTGCTGACGATACTA
>JARVJO010000039.1:11299478-11315917 GCA_031762555.1 Cynodonichthys magdalenae
CCCTGCCCCCTGCCCCCCGCCCCCCGCCCCTCCACACACACCAGCTAATGAAGAGAATGATCAACTGTGCAACAGTAGAGATAAGAACATTGATTTGATCTGACCTCCTCATCTCATCTCAGTCACACTCATGCCAGAAAAGCTCCTCCTTTGGTTTATATTCAGTTTGATTACAAAACATTCAAAGAGTACTAGTGTTGGCCTGTTCTGCACGTTTTTGTTTAATTAATAACAGGAAAATAAATTCCTTCATTAACTTTTTACAGATTTATTCATTTATGCATTATTATTATAATTATTATTATTATTGATGTTTAGGAGAAAACTCAAATCATTCATGATTTTTTTGATTAATAAAATGATTCTTTCATTGGTTTTACAAATAAAATGTTAATTTAATGTTTTCACTATAATTTTTTTAATGTTTGAGTCCTGTTCAAGCATTATTACTCTATAAAATTATTTTTTTCTAGATTAAAGTTAAATCAAATAAGGAAAAACATGATTTAAAACAAACTAAATCCAATTTTGTAAATAATTGTCTGTTTTCAGTTTTTAAAAGATAATATTGTGCCATCAATCACCAAGTTAATCAATTAGCAAAAATACTAATTAATAAAAATAATTAAAATGCAAGCTTATGTATTAACTAGTTCTTAAGTAATATTTAAAAAAATGCCACCTTAAATTAATGTTGTAAAGATAGGAATTTTCAGAATATAAGATAAGTGGGGAAACATTTTAGTAAAGGGAAGTTTTGTAATTTAAACAACTTAAATGTGCTGTTTTTTTTTTAAACATTTTATTGAAGAAAAAAAAAAAGTGCAATAATGACAAAAAAAATCTATTTTATGTTTTTGGTGGTATAGACTGTTTTTCTACACCAATGTAAAGAAAAAACTTAAACTTAAACTTAAAATTAACATAACTGAACCACCTCTTACTGGTGTAAAAACAGAAGAATCTTTGCACATTTTGAACAATAATCTTACGTTTTTGCTGTAAAAATAAAATGTGCACTTTACCAACTAAAATGTGGAGAAAAAGCTTTACCTGTTACTTAGTTTACGCAATATGGCCACATCCCATTTATATTTTAGTTTCTAATTTTGGGAAGTGATGGTTACATGTTTCAAATAAAATTCTGTTTAAAAATATCCTCATAATCCTGCAACAACACAAAAAAATTAACAAACTCACTTGGCATTTGCATTTCAAACTTTTTTTTTTTTTTTTAATTTATTGACAGGTAAACTCACCTCGTACAGTGTTTTAAACAATGATCTGTTTATTTCCACTTTCACCTTTGGCCTCCCGAAGTGTTTTTGTGGATGTTTGGAAGCTCTAACCTGATAAAGTCACGCTGACTTGTGGAAAAACAAAACAATAGACTTTCATTTTAGATAGAGGTGAATGCTGCAGAACTCTTGCCTTGTTTCGCAGTGTTGTGTTGACTACATGCTGTGGAGCTCAAGGTTAGCTCGCCCTGCCGGTCGGCTTGGCTCTCAGCCTTGAGGAGGCCTCCGCATGCAGTTGTAGCACTCAGTGAGGGAGGGAGGAACAGATGCAGCTCAGATTTATGCTATCTAAGGAGTCATTATGCAGTACAGTGAAAGTGGTAATGATTGGCTTTAAATGTGGTTTTACAGGTTTTTGTTCTTAGATAAGTTCTGGTATAAATTTGATCTGAGGAGAGAGACGCCAACATGTCACCTCCACTTCAGTGGTTCCTGGAAGATGCTCTGTTCTGTAGATGAGAGGCTGAAGATTAGGTTTATCCAATGTGCCGCTATCTGAGACAGGAGGAGAAAGAGATGTGATGGACAGTTTGAATTGGACGGCGAGAGCTCTATTCCATCTCTATTTCCAGCCAAGACTTATCTGGAGAGGAGCAGTGAGATAAGAGACTCCAGACTGGGGCTGGTGCAGATGCAGCCTGCGTCTCCTGCTGGTGCTTCCACGCCACTGCACTGGAAACCAACATATGGAGTTGAATTTGGGACAATAAAACACAATTCTAATATAGTTTTCACACTTTGTGTAACGGTGTGATCTGTCACCATTCTGATCAGATTTGTTTGACGACTTTGCTGAGGGGCGAGAATGTGTGAACTGTGGGGCGATGTCAACCCCACTCTGGAGGCGGGACGGTACCGGCCACTACCTGTGCAATGCATGCGGTTTGTACCACAAGATGAACGGCATCAACAGACCTCTGATCAAACCGCAGAGACGGCTGGTGAGTCACAGCACAAGAGTTCTCAATCGTCGGCAAAAAAGATTTTATTATTTCCTCTTTATTATAATAATTTTTTTTTACCTCTAAATGATGCTACAGTCTGCCTCGAGGAGAGTGGGTCTGTCCTGCACCAACTGTCACACCACCACCACCACCCTGTGGCGACGAAACGCAGAAGGAGAACCGGTCTGCAATGCGTGTGGGCTCTATATGAAACTCCACGGGGTGAGAGGACAAAAACTGGAAGAGCATCTTTAGTAACATTGAATCTTTGGAAAATCCCTCAGATGTACAGTACAAGCTTTAACCGGATAGATCTAATTATTTTTTTATTTTTTGTGGGGTTATGTGGAGTTGTTATGAGCAGTCAGTGTCTTATCTGCAGTAGATGGCAGTCTGAAGGGATTACAAAACCACAGTGTAAAATATAACACTGCTTGGATAAGATAAGCTGTTATGTTTTAATACAAAAACCTAACAGCTAATCAGAGCAGGAGAAGTTCCAGAGCAGACTTTTTACCATCTGAAACTACACAAACCCAAGGACGTAACTTTAGGTCTGCCATTGGAAGGGTTATGGTCTATATTTATTTATTTATTTATTTAATCTTTTACTTTTGTAAAATGATTCAGGATATTGTATTGTAATGTTTTTACTGTGATTTACTTAACATTTCTGTTTTCTTTGTTTACTCCGCAACTTTTCTGTTCCATGTCAGTTCAAAATAGAAAAACTTTACATTTTTTACCCAATTTTTCAAACAGTGACACACATTTTGCATTTTTAGGATGTAAAATATGACATCCCTAAATTTCTCAATTTTCCTAGAGCGTTTTTACCTGGTGCGCGACAATTTAGCTTGGAAAAATTACAACATATGATTCAACAAATACAGCCAGAATGTGACAAAAGCAGACTAAAACTCGGGATGTTATTTTTGTCAATTATACTTAAACGTACATATATGACATCGTAAACTTTGAAATTAGGTCAAAGTTACCTGAAGACAGTTGCAAATGTGTATGTACTCAGTTAATTTTTATTGTGTTGGAGCAAATTGTAATTTTATTGGGGGGTATTGACTGGATCAGATTATTGTGGGGGTCATAACCCCGCCAACCCCCCTGCAAATTACACCCATGCACAAACCTCAAACATTTACCAGCAGTTTGTGCAACTGTTATTTTAAAAACCTTTTATAATTTGCCGTCTGTTACCAGTAATGTTTTATGTGAAACACTGCAAAACGTAACACATTTGGGCATTCTGTGGCGCAAAGTGAGGTATAACGGTTGTATTTGTTTTTCAGTTCAAACAAATCAGATTATTTACTTTCTGTATCAGATGGTGTACATTTAACAAATTCTGTTTTGCACGTAGATTCCACGCAAAACATTGTTGGTAATAGACCAACACAATATAACAATATAACCATAAATTCCATGCAAACGGCTGTTCAATGCAAAAGTGACATAAATGTTTAGAAAATAGCATCTGCACAAACCACTTTGAAAATCTGAAGATTGGACTTGTTTGAAATGATACAAATCTACTCTGGATTAGGACTCAGTCATCGCTTTAAAAAAAAATACACATATGCATTGCAAGCCTTTAGATGCTTCAGCTAGTTAAACTATTTTATTCCTATGTCTCTTCTTGTCTTAACAGGTCCCCCGACCTCTGGCCATGAAAAAAGAGGGGATCCAAACTCGTAAACGCAAGCCCAAAAACCTGAACAAGTCTCAAACTGGTGAGCTTTAAATCCACGTATGAGCACTGGTGTGGCTAAATGTCCTAAAACCATAACCAGTAATATTCAGTTTGTGTTATGAGTGCATGGAGTCACTTTTATAATACAAAAATATAAAATAGTATCAAGGGCCCGTTTTACATGCATCGACTTTACCGTGCAGGACCACTGGGCGGTGAGGGAACTCCAGTCACACCGAGCAACACTCCCCGCTCCTCCTCCTCCTCTTCCTCCACCACCACCTCCACAACCGAGGAGCCTCGGCAGATAAAGACAGAACCGGAAAACCACAGTTTGTTCCACCACAGCACACACTCACAGGTAAAACTGCCTCATAATATAGTTTTAGTGAGTTTAAACTGATACAGTGATGTTGTTATAAGAGGTGTCCCGATACTGGTATATTTTACTCATCTTTCTACAAAATGCCCAATACTGGTATTGATACTCCATTGTTGCAGCTTACATTTTAAGTGAAAAGTTTCAGTTCTATGTTTAAGAAATTTCTACAAGTTGAAAGAAAACCTTTTTATCTTTACATTTTTTTATTTGTTTTAATATGTTACAACAGTATATATCCTGCTGTATATTTGATTTGATCCAGCTGGAGGGGATGTAGACCTATAAGGAAAGAGAGCCACCTTGTTCTAAATAAAAGAAATGTGTTTTTAAAGTTATCGTAAAATGTTTAAATTCTAACTCCGTAAGTACGCAGTATTGGTACCCTATATTGGCAAGTACCCAAACTGAATTACTCGTACTCAGTTTGAGGAAAAACAGATATCGGGACACCCCTAGTTCAAAGAGCTATCTACAACCAAGAAGAGGTTAAACGTTCATAAACGTTGTGACAGAACTGCCAAATAAGGTCTGGACTTACCAACTACAATTTGCTTGTCTTCGTTTTCCTCTGGCTCTGGGTCAGACTCTGGCTCCAACATGTAAGACTGAATGGACAAGTCTTCTCTTATTGACATGTTTTAATTAAATTGTAAATGAATGTTTCTGCACTGCTATATAGTCGTAAACCCTTCTGTCAAACTGGAATGGACTACTCTCGTTTGGATTTAGAGACGAGTTGATCTGAGACACACCTCAGAAAAGGGGGCTTGTGGAGTTACAATAAGGAAGATTTCAGACCAAAGCATTGCAGTTCCACTTTATATAGACCCCAACTGAATGACTTAAATGTAAAAAGGAAGGATTTAAAAGCACATGTATCCTTTAAATGGGCTAAACTAAGCTTTAAATGATTAGAACAGGCAACAATATTGCATCTACGCAGGCAAATCACATAAAACTGAGTTTCTGTTTAATCATCTCCATCCTTTCTCAACAGATTTCAGCCTTACCAGCCTACATGGCAGCTCAGGGAGGAGCCATACCTCTGAAAATGTCCCAGGGGGTCCACAGCGGGTCCTCCAGCTCCAAAGCAGAGCCTTGGAATAACCTAATCCTGGCTTAGGCGACCTCCGGCCCGGCAAAGCTACAAAACTTTCCAAAGACTGCTGCTCTTGGTTGAGATGATCTCACACTCATGAACTGTGTCAGTCAATGACTTGGGGGGTGGGGGGCATGGCATGACATGACAGAGGAGCCACTACACACAAGAGATTTATATTATATAGAAAAAAGCAATACTGGACAGTCTGAGCAACCAAAAACTCAAAAAGAGAATTTGTCATTATTACATTTTCCACCAGTGCCGGTGCAGAAGCATCAGAAATATCACTGTAAGCTTCTTTTTTCAGTGTGACGAATACAATTAAAGGCGTTTTACTAATAAAAAAAATATTTGCTGAAAACAGAAAATGCATCACAACTGGACAATTTTAGTTTAAAATCACCCCTGAGGTTCAACAAAAAGCGTTAATAAACGGCCATTAAAAAAAAAGAACAATAACAGGATAGCACCACAACTCAATGAAAATGAGGGTTTTTATTTGTAGTGATTTAAAGACTCTCCTATAGGGACAATAGTTTTATTGTTTGAAATAGTTAACATTATTTTTGGGTGCTGCAAGCATTTGTCTGACTCTAAACACTCATGAAAAATATCAAGACCTAAAACATAAATGCACATTTAAAGTCTACTTTTTTTTCAGGTATAAGATGTCCTAAAATTTTGCGCACAGATCTATAATAACAGTGTTTATATACCAAGTTTACAAAACTTAGCAATATCAAAATATTGGACTTTAATCACATGGAGCACTAATAAAATCTGTTTATATATATTTGTATCAAATCATGTATTTGGACATACACATCCTGCATTTATCAAGGGTGCCGCAGCACCTTCTGCACCCCTTCTTCCCAAGACCTTGGTTGAACCAGCAAACAATGGTATTAGCAATCTAATGGACTTTAAACAAATTTAAACATTTTAACTAAAGTAATTTAATCAAGTAAGTCATGTCAACAAACACAAATTTAATGGTATTAAAGGGATGATTCAATTTAAAGTGCTGTTCAGTGTTTTATTGTCTCTGTAATCTGCCATCAGCACACTTTTAATCTGAAGGAGTATTGATAGATATTACAAGCAAATAATTTTGTCAAAGAAGTTAATATTTGTCATTCAAATAATTATAAACAATTATAATCTCACATTCTTAAACACACTAATTGCATTGTTTTATCCCACACACTGTCACTAATTATGATGTTTCTTCCAGGTAAATAATGACAGGATGCAAAAATGATGCACTGTAAAAACCCTTCATTGTAGGGTTTGCTTACATTTTTATAAAATTGTTAAATTGTTAAATTGTTAAATTCTTGGCCTTCTTGTTGCATCAAACTGGTGGTTCTGTCCTGGGGTCATTTGTTGGAAATTTGTTTCTGTAAACTGAGTTGACGACATGCTTGACCCAAACTAGTCGTAAATATTTTACACTATCTAACTAAAACATCACTTGAATTACACTTGTTTATGGCATAAAATGGATATCTGATGAGAAGTAAAAGCCATATTTTACTTAATAAAACTCTTCTCATCACTTCTTATACCTCAGTAAAACTAATTTATCTTACAGTGCAATACAAACCGCTCACATATGAACTCGTCCTTTAGATTTTATTATGAAAAGCATTTGAGAAACTAATCGGTGTGACTTTGAGTGCACTTAGCTCCCTCTACTGATTTCAGTTTAAATGTGCATCAATAGACACAGGTATTCCTAAACAGCTCTAGATTTGGTTAATGAACCCCCAAACCACATCATTATCAAATGATCATTTATTATATAAAGGTTTGTTTGATTAATGGACTCAGACTGTACAGTTTCTTGACAAAATGTGGAATACTGTCGTGTAATTACAAAAATACCAAGTGTATGAGTTTGTGTAAAAGAAAAACTCCATATAATCATGTACTACATTTGTGTTAAATAAAGATGATGCTTTTTGACATAGTATGAATGGAATGTGAAATGTAAACCCTGACTGAAACATTGACTTCCTTATCTTTTTACAAGTTATTTTCAAACAGGCTTAAGAATTTGTGTATAATCCGTGTACAGTTTGTTCTTTGTTTTTTCTGTTTTAAAATAAAACTAGAAAAAAAGAAATTCTTTTTTTAAAGCTAAATTAGCCAAATAATTGCAAAAATTAGAAAAGATTATTTTAAAAATTTTGTTTTTACGATTAAGGCAAAGACGAGCTTTATATTTTGATATTGGATTTAAATAGCTGAAGCAAAAAAATAGTGCAGATTTTTAATTTGGTTGATTTTACATTCTTACATTTACACTGAACAAAAGGCAAATGGTCAAAACAGATACTGACTGGTTTTTAGACCTCCCTCCAATAAAGCAAAACAGCTTGTTTTAGAGTGGCCTTTTACTGTGGCCAGCCTAAGGCACACCTGTGCAATTATCATGCTGTCTGATCAGCATTTTGATATGTCACACCGGTGAGGTGAGATGGATTATCTCTGCAAAGGAGAAGTGCCCCCTAACAGATTTACACAAATTTTTGAATAATATTTGAAGGAAGGTCTATTGTTGTGTACATAGAAAAAGTCTTAGATTTTTCAGTTCAGCTCATGAAAAATGGTAGCAAAAACTAAAGTGTTTATATTTTTGTTCAGTGTATGTAAAAACTGAAAAACAAAAAGGTTGTTTTAGCCATTTTGTTTCAGAACAGAAAAACCAAAGTACACAGATAAATACACAAATTCTTAAGTCTCCATTTTAAAGCTGTAATTTTCCAATTTGTAAATACTGTCCTGTGAATTTTTGAATATCTTTGAGGAAGAGCTGGGTTGTGCATTGATTAAACAGATCTGTCAGTTTCTCCCTGACAGATTCTGCATACCTATCCTGTACAATCTCCCTCCAGCACTGCTGAAATCTGACTCTCATTTCAGCCCGGAGGGCTTCACATACTTCTGAGCTGAAAGCGTGGTCGAGCAAAAACGCCTCTCCTTTCTCTACATGCGCCTCAAAGCTTTCCTGTTTCTCTGAGAGCAGGCCTTCCGCAGCTTTGAGCATCGAGTTCAGCTCCTTCGTCAGGAGTTTCTTCTCCTCTTCCTGTTTGCATTCAAGCACGGCGCTCATGCTTTTGAAAAAAGTCCTGCGGTCCTGCTTCTGCTCGGCTGTTATCATAGGAAAGTTTTCCTTTTCAGATCTCAGCATGCCCTTAGCAACCCAAAACAGAGTTTCACAAAAAAGATTAAGATCAGGGATCTTATCGGCTGTTTTAATATAATTCTCATAATCCAGACTCTGAGTGATGCATTCCGTTTGCCTGTAGCTGAGTTCCTTGAACAGGTTTTCTTTGTTTCCCTTGAAGCCCCAACTTCTCACGTAGCCGATGTGAGTTTTCACTCCAAACACGCTCCACCACTCCCAGGCCTTGTGAATCAGCTTCAGCATGCACGGCTCGGTGTTTCTCGCCAAACACGGGCTGTTCACAGTGAAAACGTACACCTTCCAGTCCTCGGGAACATCTGAGCTCAGAAGCTCCTGGGTTTGTCTGATGATGATGTCCTCGCTGTGCTCTCCGTTGCTGTAGTTGGGGTAATGAGGCCCGTACATGATGAGCTCCTCTCGTTTCTCAATCACTGCCCATGAATGCTGTTTGTCTTCTGCACCACATTCCTCAGTGATATCTCTGCGAAAGGCTGAGAATTTACTGCTCACCGAGTCGCTGAGCAAGACATCGCCGATGGCTCCTCTGGACCAGAGGTGCTCCAAGACACTTTTTGAGGATTTTTGTGTGTCAGACCAGAGCAAGGTTTGCTCAAAGAGCCTTGTGGTTTCAGTCAGGTATGTGGTCCTCCTGTTCACACAGGTATGAGGTATAGAGCTGGAATCACAGTTTATGCTGAAAGACAAAAAAAGTGAAACAAACAGTTATCAAATGTTTTCACAAACTGGCTTAAATGTGATTAACCATCTGTGTTTTCTTTGAGTAAAAATAAAACAAACAATTATTAGAAGTTTTAGTTTGTTGTTTTTCTGTGACAAGTTTATCCAGAAGTAGAAAAATTTAGATCTTTTGAAGTGGGGCTCTGTGGACAGGTTATGAGCAATAAATATCTTACCTGTTACAGATAGCTCTTTGAACATTCTCAGTTTGGAGAAAGAGTTTTATATGACCTAATTTATGAGCTAATGGTTAGTCAGGGTGCAGCCACAACTAAAATGGATTCACTGCATTTTAAAATGAATCCAGCCTCAAGAATTTGATGTGAACATTATTCTTTTAAACTTTTACCATGTAAACAGCTCTGAATTTCATGACTGTTCCTACAGAAATATTACAAAATTCTTGCTAGAATTGTTTCAATCTCTATCCTAAATACACCTAGCTGCTATGTGTGCAAATAACTGTGGAATTTTATGTACATAATTATGTAATGCAAAATCAACAGAAGTGTAAAAGTTTGTAAAACAATGTTTACTGTGAAATTATTTTAAAAATAGAGTGATTTTCTGACACCTGTAATCCACATTGGTCTTGGCAGTGCTCAGGCTAGTTGTTAGCTTGTCATCTGATCAGAATTAAACTATTTCTCCAAACTAGACTTGCTCAAAAATCTATCTGCAACAGGTAAGATATTAACTGCTCATAATCTTTTCACAAAACCTGACTTTGAATTGTTTGAAATAACCTTTTTAAGTTGCCATTTAGTAACTGCAACAGCCAGATTTCTTAATTCTTATTATCTTACCCATCAGACCCTCCGGTGACCCATTTTGGACTCTGCACAGGTACATTCCTGACAAAACCACTCCTATTACAAAAAAAAGGTTCGTTAAGGTTAGATTGTCACTCAGAACAGTTGGTAATAATAATTCTCAGGTGCTCCAAAGATGAAAGATATTTCTGAACCACGTCAGCAAAAATGCCTCAGGGATGTTTTTGAAGGGATAGCTATAATGACTGAGCCCGTCACCTAAACGCTGGTTCCATTTCACTCGCACAATGATTCACAAACTTGCAAAGCTGAAATAAAACCTTGCAAATTCTCAACAAAGAAGAATCATATCTTTGACTATGCCCACCTGTTTTATATAGTAAGCATTTGTTGCTCACAAAGAATACTCAGCAAACCACAAATAATATTTTTATTTACTATGTATTGTGTTCCTAATTTGTCTATAATTACATAAGAGCCTCTACTAATTGAGAGATTTAACCAATAGGTTTGAATGACTTATTCAGCTGTGTGCGCTCAATGATGGAAGATAAAACCCTCGACTTTTAATGTGTATTACAGTAACAGAGTTTTATTAATACAGCAACAGTTAATGTGGCCTTCAAAATTGTTTCTGTGAAAGTTTGAAAACAAAAATAAAAACATAGATCATCAAAAAAACAGAGAGGGTTTAGTTTAAATTATTTTTTATTACTACAGCACACTGCTGAGAGGCAGGCAATAAAACTAAAAGTTTTACTAGGTTTCAGTCTTTGCCCAAAACTTTACCATTAACTGCTTTAAACCTGCTTGCCTCTAACCAGTGGTGGATTTGAATGAAATGCTCAGAAGTGATTATTTGTTGTTCAGATTCCCTTTTGAAGTCGAGCAGTTTGAAGATGTTTAAAGAACAGTGTAAAATATGCAAATGTTAAAGGGCACTTCAACACCCGATACAAATTTGCAGCACACGAGCACGTTGTTGTCCTATGTGTTTCAAAAATGTCCTTGTGATAGCATGGGGCGCTGGTCTTTGTCTCAGCCCCTAAAAGTTTTGGTTTTGACTACAACACTAGCGGTAAGCTATTAAAAGTGGACATTGACTTTTGTGCCAAAAGAAGAGTAAAAATGAACAAAAAAACATCTTTCTGTAATATAAGAGGAAGCATTTCTACCCCCTGCTTGTGCTTGAAGTGTAAACTGTAAAGATGAACTTACGTCAGCCCGTCGTGCTGTATAGTTCTGTCCGACCAGTATGTTAAACATGTCTTCTTACAGAGAGGCTGCTCTTTAGATACGTTAAACAGAGGATGTTTTCGACCCAACCTGGAATAAAACAGTAAATCAGAGATTAGATACTCAGACATTTAGAAGCTTTACTTTCATTGCAACAAACCCCTTCAGGCTGACTGACATCACTGTGACATCCACAGTGTAGTAGAGGGCTGTAAAGGACTATTTTTCTGTGTATTTTTCTGTGTAAAATAATACACAAATACAAAGCTGAGCACTTTTTAAGTAAAAACCACATTCACTCACATAGAAAAAGCCATCCAGTCTTGTCAGCACAGGTGTTTGAGGAGCTGCTGAAGCCTTCGTCTCGTTTCCTTCTGGCTGAACACCGTCATATCTGACCGACTTTGCTTCACGTCTGACAACCCAAACATCGGTTAAGCTTGTACTCATGTAACTAACAATCACCTGGAAGTTTGCTGCTGCCAGCACTAGGCTCCACCTACACACAAAAAAGAAAGAAAAAAAAATTTCAAAGCACTATAGACACCAAACCGGAACACTGTTGATGTATTCCTGCTTTGAGCCAAGTTTCACTGTTTGTTGTCATTAACATTCACATCAACAGCACCACCTTTTTTCTGTCTGATCAGTTTCCAAAAAGTACGCAGCCTTTTTCCCGAAAAAGGTAACAGTTCGGCTCCGTAAAGGATAGATATGAAATGACGGTTTCAAGGTAAAACAAATGTAAAGCTTCGGTTTAGATTAGTGTCAGGGTGATTCATGGAGGTTCATAATGAAAGCAGAGTGCAGTTCACATGTAAGCCCTCGAGGTAAACACCTTTACATCAGGACTGTGCATGTTGATCTGCTTTCTCATTAATAATCATGTGATTAAAAAATATGCCTGAATGGTCCCCAGTGGCAGTTTTACACAGGAGTCATATAGAGATCTGCAAGCTTCAGATAGAAGCAATGTTAAAACCAAAATCAGTTTATCCGTCATATCTGTCAGACTGAATGTGAAAACCTAAGGATTGCTGATGTGTGTCTAAAACTGCCGTCAGGAGGAAACGAGTAAAACAGAAAGCTGCCAGGCACTACAGGCCCCCGTAAAACAGTTTAATCTCCATTAGCGTTAAACCTGTAATTGGTCTCCCAAGAGATTTTTATGTGGTCTGCATGAAGTGAGCGAAACAGGAACAGACGCAGTCAAACAGAGACGGCGGACTTCTTCTGTGTAAACAGAGATATGCTGAGGAACACGTTAGACAAGATCTGGGCGGTGATTGTGTCACTCTTCGTAAAATGTTAATTTTGCTCATTAAAGTTGTGACAAAATGTACAGAGGGTTCTGTTTTATTCTTTAGACTTTGCTATAATATGAAAAGACAGCAGGTATTAGCGGCTAACATCCAACTGACATATGAATTAGCTGTCAAAGGGTTCCTTTCTGCTGGGTGAGTTACAGCTGGAGGCAGAAACTTGATCTGCTTTTGTGTAAAAAAATGAATTTTCAATGTCGGGAGGCCATGTAAGCACCATAAGTCAAGCTAGCTGTCCAAATTGTATAGTAAACTTCAATGAACAGTGAGGGTGTTCATCTTGTATGGCAGGCCATTTTGACTGTCTAGAATGTAATAATTATGACTAGTCAAAATTACAGTTTTAGACAGATGAATTTAAAAATTGTGCATTAGCCCCCGTGCTGCCACTTAGCTGTCCAAACTGTTGCCTGCAAATTTTCTGCTGCAATGACAGAGAATAAATTATCTGTGTTGTTTAATTCATGTTGAGCTGCAGCCCTAAAAATTGTGTTAAAAACACCAGAATTTGAGTTGGACAGATCTGACATTGCAACCACTGAATGGCAAATTAAGGTAAGGCTGGTAGCTTAGTTAGGCTAACATTCTGCCAAAATGCAACTTAATCTTTAACGTTTTGACTGGATAGAATAATTATTCAAGATATCCTGAATATCATTCTGACTAGTTAGTTTTGCCTATAGTCATTATTTGCTTTCAAGATATTTGCACTACTTGAATCTTAAATATCTGAAATCTCCAAATACATTTAAGATATCTTGAATTGGACTAGTCAGAAAAAAAAGTGTGATATCTTGAAAGTAAATAATAACAAGTCAAAACAAACTTAAAGACAAACTGTATTGATGACTTGTCAAAATTTATTTTGAGATATCTTGAATTGGAGTCTCTGTACAACTTAATAGTAAATCTGACGTTATTTATTAGTCAGAATAATTAGAGATATCTCAGATAGGTATTTTGCTTAGTCAAAATGAGATATCTTAATCAACTAATATTGTAAGTTGTAAATCAATTTCAGATATCTGGAATGTAAATGTGGTGAAGTCAATTTATGCTAAAATGGTCTGCCATACTCCCTGTCATCTCATGATCTTTTAGTTCTTTCCGGGTTGCTAAATTTATGTTTTATTGAAACAATTTATTCCTTCTGTCCAGATTTATGGGCTAATGATTAGCTCAAGTGGGACCAAGATCAAAGAGAATTGTAGTTCTTTATAAACCTTTACATTACTGTCAGTTTTGCAGTTTGTAGTTTTTTACATTTCTGATTGTTTATTACTAGCAGTTAGCTATAGCACTGGGTGCCCCAGAAAAAAAATGCTAAATTAAACTTTATTTCTCAAAAAAGAGGTTGTTTAAAGATCTATCTACAACAGGTACAATAGTTATTGTTCACAACCATTCTGCAAAACACCACTATCTAAATTTTAAACTACTCCTTTAATTCCTGCTTACCAGTGTTCAGGTATCAAAACAGGACATCTTTAAAAATGTTGAACATGCCACAATTGTACATTTTTATGCTTCTGTAAAAAGTCAAGCAGTGCAGAGGATGAAGGCCCATTCCTGGAGCCACTCACTGATCTGGAGCTTCTGCAAAAAATCTGCATTTTTCTTCATTAATATACATGAAGCATCTCTGCCTTCACTTGTTTTCCAAAATTGAAGCCAAATGTGTCCTTTAAAAAAAATAAATAAATTCAGCTGCTTACGTATTTTTGGAATTCCCACCCACCTCACTAACATGCTGTGAAACTGTCAATCACAATGTGACATGACACTTTTCAAACTGAATTAACTAAAAAAAACCTGCTAAGAGAAAGAAAACCTACAAGGTCAGTGACGATCTGTGTGTTTTATCAAAAAGCTCATAATCCTTTAATGGTTTCAAGTGTGATTTATGGTTTTGCCACATGCTGTGCAGCAGAAAAAGCACCTGTAAAGACTCATGTTATCACTTACGCTGCCTGATTGAAGCGCCTATCAGGCCTTTGTCTGGACTTGCCTTGACTGACATTAAGCACCTTGGCAGATTTCACTTGGAATCATGGAGGAAGGATTGTGGAGGTGTGGCAGTGGTTCATTAATAACCCTGTTGATGATCAAGACATTTATGACCTAAGAAATGAACATTTTAGCATCAAATTGAGCAGAATCAGTCAGTAAGCTATATGTCGTAAAAAAACACCTGTGAAGTGTTGGGGATTTAAGTGCTTAGTAAAACATGCAGGCCACTAGCGTTGCAGGGTTTTGTTGGAAGGCATCCATCTGCAATTATGTTTTTTTTTCCATATTATGTAAGATCTGCAGAGACCGCTTTTCTTCCACAGGGGGAGTTTTAATGCGGGACTACATCATTTCATAACTGGAACACAAGTGCTGCATTAAAAAAAACAAACAAGCAAAAAAACTTAATAAAATTAAAGGCTTAGCATTCTTCAAAGGAATACATATCGTCTGACAACTTACATGCAGTGTTTTAAACTAAAATTATCTTTTGTTGAGAAGTTGTAGTCGTTTTGTACATTATGTGCTATTTTATGCAATATTGTGAGCTCCCATGCTCAGAGTATATGTTGTGATATTGACTCTCAGCTACCACCACACCAAATTTTAGCTTGATATTTGTAAAACTGACAGAGTTATAGCCATTTTTGTGTTGGCAAATATTGATTAGTTGTGGCAGCCATCTTGGATCGAGGTGACTCCAAACATTAATCAGTTGTAGATGCATAAATATTGATCACTTTTGGAGAGTTTCATTACAATCCTTTTAGTAGTTGATGAAATATTTTGCTAACAGACACAATAATGTCTTCAAACTGTATATGCTTGAGTTTTAAACAAACATCTTGTGCAATAAGTAGCTCTTGAAGTAGGTGTTGTGATGAACTCTCAGCTTTAATTATGCTGAATTTTAGCACAATATCTGTAAAATTGACAGAGTTACAGCCATTTGGGTTTGCTAAGGTGAAGCACCTGCAGCGGCCATCTTGAATTGAGCTGACTCTAAAGTTAGTCAGAAGCTCACCCAAAAAACTATCTTTGGGTAGTCAAACATGTACTAAAAGACATAAATGACAAGCATGTGTCTTAAAAAATAAAAAATAAAACATTTTGTGTAAAGTTTTTGTCAGATTTGCACCTGTATGTGTGTGTGCCCCCATATGAAACTGCTTTTACTTGACTATAAAACTAAATTCTCCATGTTTAAACTGCTTGTTTACAAGCTCGTCAGTAATGAAGCAGCTCATCTTATCTCAGTCGTCAAGTTTTATCTCACATTGTCGAGCGTAAACTCAGACATTTACTGCAGCTTATTTTCGCCCACCGCTGAAGGCAAAGTAGTAATGCCTGTGTGTGTAGTTGGTTTTTCTAACCTCTCTAGGACTATTTCTGGTTAAAACACCTAACTTGTAAAGACCAGTCTTTATTAGGACCAAGGACCGGTCCTAATTTGGTGGAACTTCATGTTTGGATGTGGTTAGATTTAGGACTATGATGTGAATTGAGTCTAGAGTTGGGTTTAGGGTAAGTTATGAACTGTCAGTTTTATAGATAAGCGCAGCTTTTATGTGGTTGCAGCTGAGTATTGTATCATACTCCAAATGCAACACATTGCGTAACGTCTCAGTTTGAAACTTTGTCATCAACTGTTGACGTTAAATAACTTGATAAACAATCAATTTTCTGTTCCTTATCCATTGAATTATTTGAACATAAATAGAAATGAGATAAAC
>JARVJO010000039.1:11336416-11389369 GCA_031762555.1 Cynodonichthys magdalenae
TTAACGAGCAGTTGGACAGGTGTACCTAATAAAGTGGCCGGTGAGTGTATATGGCAGTGTTTTTTTTTTTTTTTTTGGCATTGTTAAATCAACACTGTTTGTGTTAATTTAACACAGTTTAACAGCATTACTCCACTTCTTTCCAGTCTGTTTCAGCACAGATGCTAACATTTTCCTAAGATTAAATACAATACATTCTAAACCATGTGACTTAATGAGCTATTGCAGTTCTGGTTTTGTTTCATACAGCAGATTAATTTATTTTTCAGACTGGTTCTGTGCTACATCCCTCCATATGAGTCTACATCATTCAACACAGAATAAAATAGAACAAGTGTTTAAAATTTCTTGTACTTCAGCTCTGAATTTAACTCTCCTCCTGTGGATGTGTGCTTCTTCCAGACGCCGGTCACCTACTGCGCTGCCAACACTTCAGACCTGGAGCGAGTGGTGAAGCACGTTAAAGGACTTTATCCCCACGCTCCTGTGCTTGGTGCGGGTGTTTCTATGGGAGGGTAAGCTGTTGGTTTATTACTGTGAAATAGTTCAAACTTGCTCTTCCTGGCATTAATTGTTTTTCATCTTTCGCCCCTCCCCCGCAGCATGATACTTTTAAACTACCTGGCCCGTAAGCGCACAGAGTCGGGAATGGTAGCAGGAATCACCATCTCTGTGGCCTGGGACGCACAGAAGTCATCCGACTCCATGGAGGAGCCTCTGAACTGGCTTCTCTTCAACAAACACCTCACACGTGGCCTGTGTCGTACTGTCACCAGGTAAGACTGTTGTTACACCAAAGTGAGTAGATTAGGGTCTGCACGATATCAGAAAAACCTGTGATGTGTGATAACAGTGCTTAATATTGCAAAACCAATATGACTTTGCGATAAACGTACAAATATGTGCAGTGTTTTTCTTTCTGCTCATTATTTCCATTCCAACATGCAACTAGACACAGCTGCTCTATTAGTAGTGAAACAACAAACTGCTTGCAATACAGTTTCTTAATGACGTGCCCATAAAACGTGTCAAATTCAAGGCCCCTGGGCCAAATTAGGTTTGTGGGTGACTTCCGTCCAGCCTGCCAACACTCTAAAAATGAAATGTTGGATTTACTTAACCATGTTATGTCAACTGGTTCCACTTAACTGAGTTAAGTAAATTTAAAGCAACATGTTCTTTGGTTAAAAAACTGGAATATTGCTTTGAATTTACTCAACTCAG
Organism: Cynodonichthys magdalenae; assembly: GCA_031762555.1. NCBI lineage: Eukaryota > Metazoa > Chordata > Actinopteri > Cyprinodontiformes > Rivulidae > Cynodonichthys > Cynodonichthys magdalenae. The sequence continues at coordinate 11,337,641 of JARVJO010000039.1, forward strand.
TTAAGTGGAACCAGTTGACATAACATGGTTAAGTAAATCCAACTTTTCATTTTTTTAGAGTGAAGACACTTTACTTAATTTAATACAAAAATAGTTTTTATATCAGTGGGAAAATTTAAATTTATGATTCAATGCAACAAAATAAATACATTTAAAAAGTGGAAGATAAAAATACTTGTCCTGTCCCTGAGCTGTTGGTTTTAAGTAACTGTGCCCCCCCGAGCAATTTAGTTGAACAGCTCTGAGTTAATGTCACAAAATAAGCTGCTTTAAAACCAGCATTAACCATAAACTAAATCTCCCATAATGCATGTTGATTATGCATGGGAATTCCCTGTCGGAAAGTAGTTCAGAATTCAGGACTTACCACAACTCAACAGTGTGTAAAACTCTTACATTTACTTTAAACATTATTTCTGTATTATTTATTTTACATTTAGTCAGTTGTACACATAAGTCTTTTCAGTGTTTATAAGAGGATGTGTTAAAATTCTGTTTCTATGCAGGAAATACCATGTAGAGCTCAGTTATTGTCTGCTAGTGGTGCATAGCCTGTAGTTGAAGTTAAATGTGAAACTTTGACGTTATTACAACTGGCCCTTTGAGGGCAGCCATGACGCTTACTTGGCCCATAGTGAAAATGAATTTGACACTCCTGCCATAAAACGCATTTTGATGCTCTAAATATAGACAAATGCTCCTTACTATCAGGCTTTTAAAAATAAATTATAGAAAACATTTTTAAGAGATGTGTGTTTTTTTTGTTTTTTAAACCACGACTTTCCTTACTTTTCTTGCTCTCAGCCATTGCGACTCTCACTAAGCTTCCTCAGCTGTTTGCTATGTAGGGGCGGGCATCTAACGTAAAGAGATCCATCCAATTGGCCAAATACACAAAGGGCTCCATTTGATTGGTTAAACAATTCAGGCTTCCATGTGATTGATAAAATGCAAACATTTGAGCCAACCATTTATTTTTATCTTTATTGTCATTTATTCATTTAATCATTTAAAAAACAACATTAAATTCAACATACAACAAAAAAAAAATACAAATCATAAACTAAATGAAAGGTAGCAGAAGAAGAAAAAAATCTTATATCTGCCCCTTTTTCCCAAATAAATAAATTCAATCAAAATAATCTTCAAATTTTAAAAAACAAAAAAGAAAAACAAAAGAAAAACAAAGGTTTAACTCCTTCTTGAGCAACAGTTTGTACATTATACATTTACTTATTTCCCCAACAAATCAACCTTTATCATTCTCTTAAATATACACATTGATCCGGCATTTTTAATGTCATCCTCCAGATTATTCCATAATCTTATACCCTGGATTGAAATACTCCGTTCCTTCAAACTGGTTCTAAATTTAGGTTTATTAAACATCTCTATCCCCTTGATTTATTGCAGTTTATGCTGTTTTTGGTGATATGCCTATTGCACAGGATGTTATCGATAATACATTTTTTATATGTTGTGCAGCCCTATTGTAAAAACAGTTTTTCTAACAAAGAAATATGTGTTCTTTTCCTCAGGCACAGGAAGATTCTTGAGAAAGTGGTGGATATTGACTATGTCCTGAAGGTACGGCATTTTAACGAGAGAGGGTCACTCGTATATGAGTTTAATTGTGTTTCACCACGTTTATTTCTTCCTCTTAGGCACGGACCATTCGGGAGTTCGATGAGCGCTTCACCTCTCTACTGTTTGGTTATAAGTCTTGTATAGATTATTACCACGATGCCAGCCCAGGCAAGAAACTCCCACATACTGCGGTTCCAATCCTGTGTCTCAACGCTGCTGATGACCCCTTCTCTCCTCAGCACGGTGACTAAATCAGACTTTTTTTGAAGAGAACATTTGTTACACACCAAGTCTTATCTGTTGGTTTTGTCAGCTTTTGTATTTTTTAATATTTGAATGCATTTCTTGCTCCAACAGCTTTCCCAGTGCCCATAGTCCAGAGCCTGCCGAACGTAGCCCTTCTGCTGACGGCGCATGGCGGACACATCGCCTTTTTGCAGGGACTGTTTCCACGCGGTGAGAGCTACATGGAGCGCCTGTTCAGCCAGTTTGTTCACGCAGCCTTTGAACACCAGAGGGACATCAAGAAAGCATGCGGCATCGAATAGGACTGAACGTGTAAATACCACAGTCGCTGCATACTTGTGGCAGCGCCGACACAGCAATGTGTTGATTAGCCATGCACGCAGTTTCTCATCCACATACATGGGCGAAGTTATCGCTCGAGTATTAGACATCGCTGCAGCAGCTCCGCTGATCTACCTCCTCACCATGTCAAGTTCTCACTCTGCAGATGGTCAGAGGACATTTTCAAGCCATAGAGGCAAATTTTCAAGTTTGGAATTCTCAAACCTTTGAAAAACTTTAGTTTAACGTCCACACCTAAATAGATAATATATTTTTAAAATACTAGTCTCCTGACTATAAACATCTTTCTATTTTTTTTTTCTACAAAGATCCGTCCCAGCTGCTCCGTATAAAACTGTAAAAACAGTTTAAACTAATTCCTTTTTTAAACAAAGATATGTCTTAGCTTTAGGTGTTTTGGGCATTAAAGCTATAGTTTCGATCTTTTGAAATGTGTTTCTGTGGTAAAGTCGAGCAATCAATATCTTACCTGTTGTAGATAGCACTAAATGAGCTCAGTTTTAAATAATAGATTAATTATAACCAAATTATTAAGCTAATTTGCTAAAGGGGAGTGATAATGGTTAAAACAACTACTATCTGAAGTATTTCAAAGTACTTTATGTGAACAATATTTTTAAATTATGTCAACTCTATATTACACAGTTATTAACACAGAATTCTACGAGTGTATCCAAGTGCTAATAGTAGCACAGATATTCCAGGAATGTCCTCATTTTTTAGACTATTATGAAGGTAGATTGTATACGACAAATGAGTCAAACCTTTTGAACGGCTTTGTTAAACCAACAACAGGAACCAAATTACAGACAATTTAGAGATATTTCTGTTCAAAAAATGTTTTTCAGCCTTGTGATTTCCTTGTGTTTTCCTTTTATAGATGAAGACATGGAAAGTCACGTAGTACTTCACCATGCACAGTCAACGTCATCACGTTTGGTCGTACATGATGTAGGCCATCACTAACGGTCACTACAGTCAAAATTAAAAGGCTTTTTCAAACGAACCAATCCTAAAAATCTGGCTCCTTTTAAAGAGCCGTAAACCTCATCTATAAATTAAGTAATATGAAATTGACCATTGAACTAAAAAAATAGTGTTTGCATACGTTGCAAAAATAGCCATGTAAAAATAAATTAAATAATACTAGATTATAAAAAAAAATCCATGCTAACGAGATTAATAATCTAACATATTCTGCTCTTGCTCCGTCTCAAAACAAGATCAAAAATACTTTCTGTCTGGATACAAGATCGCAGGACTTTGTTATTTGGACAATTTTTGCAGAGTAAATTAGAATAATCCGGGGTCGGAGCTGTTTGAAGATTGCAGCCCTGCTCCGACTAGCCATTAGCTCATCAATTTGGTTGGAATTAAACTCTTTCTCTAAACAAAAGTAATTCAACTATCTATCTAAAACAGGTAAGATATTGGTGGTTCATATCCTTTCCATAGAACATTATTTTAAAGTATCTGAACTATAGTATCTGAGCTTTATGGTATTAAAAGACAGAAGGTATAGTTACTGTCTTGATATTTATATAAACTAGTGGTTCCCAAATTTGGGGCGGGACCCCAGTAGGTGTGAAACATCTAAAGAGGGTTTTAAAAAGATCTACCTAACTTTAAAACGATTGTCGAAGACATTTAGACTTAGCTGTTTAATAAAGAATGTATTATATAATGGTTGCTGAGGCTCCATTAAATTGCTTATTAGCAGTGTTTGTATTGAAAGTATTGTGAACCACTGATAAAAAAAAACCTTGTGCTGCTTTTTCTTTTCTTGCCTGGCTGCAGTTATGTTTGCAGTAAACCAGAGAAAGAAGAGTTGACAAAGTTTAAGAGGGAAAAAAACAAAACAGCACTGAACTGTGTGGTATCTAATTATTACAGAACTTGCTGTCAGAAATGATTTGTGATACCCGCTGGTTGTGAAGTTTCGTGCTCAGATTTGCCTTTTGTTTTTAATTTGCACTTGTCGTTTAGAAAATACAGATGAAGGAATGTTAATCATATGAAGCCTGTAGCTATTTTTACTTGATAGTTCATTAATATTTTTGCATGAATCAGACTTGAATTGAATGAGATTGGTCTGTATAATACACTTGATTGTATTTCTGAGTGCACTTATATTTATTGTCCCAATACCAAGATGGATATTAATTTGTTATAAATCATGTAATTTTACCTAGAAACCTCTGTTTTACTTTTTAATGAAAAGTAATTGCAGCCTATGATCATAAAGATATTACATCAGCTAGTGGTGCTAATGTTTTGCCTTTGGTTGAAGCATTTCTTGATTTGTGATTTTGACATGTATTTAAATACATTCAAAGCATTTATTTTGACTTAATTCACTGTATTTGTCAATGCATGAATTTGCCTTTTTAAATCTGTATAATTTGTGAAAACAATCACACCCACTATTATAATGTGAAGTATATTAAAGCTGCATTATTTGGGCATCATACAGCACAGTTTTTAGGTTTATTTATTACAGCTATTACTCTGCCAAGACCCTAAGTACATGAGTCAAATTTAAGGCCTGGCCTGCGAGAGCTCCAAAGATGTTAAATAAAGCTGCTTTAAAGCCAGCATTGGCCATAAATTACATCTCCCATAATGCATGTTGATTTCACCCAGGAAGTAACAGCATCCCACCACTAGGTGAATGTACACAGGGTTCAAAAGTAGCCAGCAGCCACAGAAATTTACTGTGTAAAATCCCCATTTAGTTGAATTTTCACTGGCTACTTTTACTGCATTTGTACTGGGAAGTGGGAATTTCCCACATACAAGTTGTAAATTTAAACAGGAGCGTCCCTCTAGTGGGAATTCCCTGTCGGAACGTGGGAAAATTCAGAATTCAAGATGACGACTATTCACAACTTAATAGAGAGTAAAATTCTCATACTTTTAAAAGTATTTCTGTATTATTTATTTTACATTTAGTCAGTCATACACGTAGTACTTTTCAGTGTTTATAAGAGGACGTGTTAAAATGCTGTTTCTATGCAGGGAATACCACGTAGAGCTCAGTTATTGTTTGTTAGCGGTGCTCAATAGTAGCAATAAGATGAGGGACGTGATGTTTCGTGTTTAGTTGAAGTTAAACATGAAAATTCAAAGTTAATTACAACTGGCCCTTTGAGGACAACCATAACGCTCGTGACCCTCGGTGCCCTAGGGTAACTGAGCAGTTGCTAAAACTTAAAACATCCGACATGTAACCAGAAAAACGATTGTAAGGGCGAACATTAAAAAATTCCTGGATCAGCACCAAAATGTAATCATTTGTTTTCTCTGGCAAAACCTGTTCATAGCTTTTTCAGTAATCATTTGCGCACACAGGCATTAGTGAAACATGACCTCCTTGTCAGAGGTGATAAAAGACATTAACAGAGTTTTATTGTCTGCTGATGATTTTGTTACATGCTGAATATACCTTAAGATGAGACTTTTTGTATTAGTAGCAACAATTATTTTGACAGTTTTTAACACGTCCTTTAAAAAATGTAACGATGCACAGATCTAAACATTATTTCTCCTTTTGGTTTCAAGGCTCAAATGCAAGACCTGGTATCACTGAGCGGTGGAGTCATTAACGTTGCTCTTTAACCAGTCTGATATTAATAATTAACCGTGAACAATAAAGGCCCACACCCTCTGTCATTATGCGAACTGTTTCAACCTCATTCAAATTTATTTGTGCTCTGAAAAACGACCAGTGGCATGTATTTGGTGGAAAATACAGAAACAAGTGGGCACTTTACGACTTACTGGCCTTTTCTAATTGTCCTAAACTCCTGCTGTGTCGGAGAAGTGAGGAAAAATATGTACAGATGGGAATTTTTTGGTCAGTTTATAAAATATAAAGCTGTAAAAATGAAATAAAGTGACAATTTTATGCATAAACTATATTGCTTGTATTGCAAGTAATCTAGAGTGGCAGAGTAATGTTATAGTTCAGGACGCATGAGGACAGCAGGACAGTGGTGAGATGTGCTGTAGTGACAGCTTCAAGGTGGGACTGCCTTGGGGATTGTCTCTGAGACCCTTCCTGTTCACCCTGGTGATGGGACTGGCTAACACACGAGGTCAGGCAGGAATCCCTGTGGACTATGTTGTTTGCAGATGATGACGTGATCTGTGATGAGAACAGGGAGCAGGTGGAAGAGAACTTGGAGAGGTGAAGGTATGCACTTTTAAAAAGCAGGATGAAAATTAGCCATAGCAAGACAGGGGTGTGAGACTGAGAGGGAGGCAGGTGTAGCAGTGAGGCTACAGGGAGCAGAGGTCACGAAGGTGCAGGACTTAAAGTACTTGTTACTACATATGTCACGGCCAAATGTTAGCGATTGGGTAAAATCAGATTGAATTGTTTTAAACTTCACCGCCTCCAACAAGTAATCATTTCTGACTAGCTGAGAGTCCAGACCCTCTGTACCAGGCTACAAAATAAAGCAAATGAAGCATAAAATAAAGGTGTAGCATTCTCTGAAAGAGTGCATCTAACAATCATCTTAGGCTGAAAAATGATAACCCTGAACTTAAGAGCATCATCTTGCAATATCACAAAATGTCACACTCAGAGTATGTGTTCAGAATGACTCTCATTTACTTACTAACACACTAAATTTTACCTTAATATTTTTTAAATTGGCAAAGTTTTGGCTACTTTTGTGTTGGCCTTGAAAGCTATTTTGAATTGGGTTGGCTTGAAATCATAAATAGATCATTTCTAAGCAAAAACCTTGCCCAGTTTGCTCAGAATTCACCATGCGTGGGAACAACCTTTTATAATGGTACATTGGATGGTTTTTATTTCTTATGAATAAACATTTTATTGGAGGGATTTACTCCCCCCCCCCACTCCCCTGCAAGGCCGTCCCTCTCATCCTTGCTGTTCCCCACCTGGTGGGATGGGCGGAGCCTCAGGTTGTGGTTTAATGATTCAGCGCCACAGCTGCTGAGTTTGACAGTTATGGAAAGAGAAGGGACGAGGAAAGATAGAGACAGAGTTGGAGAGAAATTTAATACTGACATTTCATTGTAAGTTAGGTAGAGATAGTAACAAAAAGTAAAGGTAGTAAAGCTAGAGGGGCTGTTCAGTTTGTAGAGTCAGTCAGGTTACAGAAGCAACTCTGAACGAGACTTAAATCAGTGCAGGTTGATCATTTTGTCTCCTTTTGATCCATGTGGCCTTCACAGACTGAACATCTCTACTGACCACACACCTCCTGCAGGTAAGCTTAACACTCAGTTTTAGACCATTTATAACTGCACACCACATAGAAAATGATGCATTTACCTGTGCTTAAAAAGACAAATTTCACAAACAAACACATACATTTTAAACTTTAGATCCAAAGCTGTTTTTCTATAAATAACTATAATGTGTTAAATAATTAAAAGTAGATCACTGGAATATTGGGTTTAAAAAACAATGATTTACTTGTGGTTATAAAGCTATAAAGTCCTGACGTAAAAGGCATCTTAAATAGACCTGAGCTGTTTTTATTACAGTACATCTTATGAGAATTCGTCTGTAGTTACACATTCCCATGAATTATTAATAAAGCAGCAGGACATGCTGCACGGGTGTGATGATGGAGGATGGTGTTCCTGCTGCACAACTGGAAAACAGTCAGATTTCTCTGCCCACAATCACTTCCTGCTTACAGATCCTAAACAAACACAGGTATTTTTGTAGTTCATGTCTGTCAGTGATAGATCTGGGATGAATGAGTTGGTTTCTGAGGACCTGTGTCTTGCTTCAGGTTAATGTCAGTTGTGGTTTCTCATTATTAAATGTTGACTTGTGTGCTATAAAGGTTATAACCCCGATTTGTCCTTGATTTATTTCTTTATGGTTTCTCAAAAGCTTACATATTGTATTTGTTCGCAGTTCTTATTGGTTAATAAAACCCCCGAAGTCAAATCTCTGTTTACAGGTGATTCTGCAGTTGTATGAGTTTCCATACTTTCTTATCAGGCTGGTGTCTCTTTAGCTGATAAAGCACAGCTGAAAATGTCTCCTTTCTGTGGCTGGAAGTGCAGCATAGATCCTAATCTGTTTTATCTTCTGTCCGGATCTTCATCAAAGCAGCAGAAACTTTATAAGTCCTCTGTCACAGTTTTTGTAGCTCTATTACTCTCCAGCTTTATGATTCGCTTGAACGTCTCGTCTAATCTCCGAGCTGTTCAACGTTCAGGGTGAGGCAGCAATAATTTGGGGTCACATGGAGGGTGCAACAATTGTGAGCGAACGGCTTGTTCAGTGCAGGAGTGTGTGTTTAGTTTAGTTCTCATTATGCTCTGGTCAATATTGCATTCAGTGTCCTCCTAATATCTGCAAAATTAAAAAAGATAAAAAATAATAAAAAAAAATGTTTGCAGAGATTTTGTAAACAGGTTGTCTGTGTGTGTTTACCATGTCCCCACATGTTGCTTTGTTTATTTAACTCAGTTTAAACCTGTACATTTATAACTATGGTTAATAATCTGTGACATTGCTGCACAGATACATGCAGTGAGAAAGCATGAAGTGGTTAATGAATAAAGCTGCTGGGATGTGCCAGCCTTCTCTCAGCTCCCTGCTGACTGTCCATCATTAGTCTGCATTATTCAGCAGTTATCGTGCTGTTCCACATGCAGAGGGAATGAATTCAGTGTTTTTACAGCATACATTTATAACAGTGTAAAACTCCACACATAGCAGCATTCACAATATTGTTTTACTGCTATTTACTTTTCTGTTTCTACTTTGTGCTATTTAAGCCAATCACATATCAAACATTCAGCTCATTCTGGAGATGTGACAGGTTTTGTAACTTTTATACTTTTGAAAATATTTAACCTTTTATACAAATATTTTTCCTATAGTATTTCACAGAGATCTCTTAAATTCCTTCAAAACATTGTTTTCTGAAAGCATTTTATACTGTACCTGTTTGTGTTTTCTTATGTTCGTTTTTGTTTTTAGCTGTTGTTCTACCATTTGTAACTTTAACTCTTTTTTAGGTACTTTTAGCTTTTTTTTAGGTTTTAAGTTTTGTTCTGCTACTTTTAACTTTTCAACTTTTAGCTTTTAGCTTGTTTTAGGTTTAAGCTGGTGTTCTGCTACTTGTAACTTTAACTAGTTTTTAGCTACTTTTAGCTACTTTGAATTTTTAACTATTGTTCTGCTATTTTTGACTTGACCTAGTTTTTTGCTACTTTTAGCTACTTTTAGTTTTTAGCTGTTATTTTGCTACCTTTAGCTTTACATATTTTTGCTACTTTTAGCTTTTAGCTATCCATAGACAGCCTTTTGCTGCTTTTGTCTTTTAGCTAACATTTTGCCTACTTCAGCCAGTGTTTTATCATTTCAGCATTTTTTTTGTGCAAAACACGTTCGTTTTGTTGCACCAAATCATCAAATCAGCCTTCTTTTTAAAATTTATTTCCTTCTTCCTGCAGAGATGGAGAAGCAGGTCCAGGATCTGAAGCATCAGCTGGAAAAGCAATGTCTGATCAACCAAGAACTGCAGAGACAAAACAAAGACCTGGGTGAGTAGAACAATTATTAAATCTACTTAATTTAAAGCTACAGACAGTCAAGAAGGGCCGAAAGTGAATAGAAAAGTCAGTTAAGGCAGCAGAAGCATGGGCTGATGACAGATGTTATAACTAAAAGTTGCTCATATACAGAAATAAATCATCTTATTGGGTGCTCTACCAGTGTTTGCATCAATGATGTGTTATTTTTGGATGCACCATAAAGTAGAACAAACCAATTAAAGCAGAAATTAAAGCAAGTTTCCTTTAATACGTTTTGCATTAAGTACTTTTCTTACTGTTTTTTTTCCCACAGAACAACGTCTAAGAGAGAAAGAAAAGCTTTTACAAGAACTTCACAGTCAATATCATGAACTCGGTACAACATCATTTCACACACATCTGCTGCATAGATGCACACATTTTAAGTGATCCGAGATGATTTTTGTTTGGGTTTGTTTGTCCTCTTCAGAGTTTCCCTCCCCGAGCAGCAGCGAGGGTGAACCTGAGTTCAGAAAGAGTCGGGCGGCTGTCATCGCCCCCGAACCGATTCACGAAGCTGTGGAAATCTCATGCAACAAAGTCAAGAAGACGGTCAGGTTAGTGATGAGAAGCTGTTTTTATTAGTATTGTCTAACCTCAGAGTAAAACCTGATAGTTTGTATGTTGGCTGATTGATCCAACTCTTTCCATCACTAGCGAGACCAGTCTGATAGTCAAAGCCATCCAGAAGAATGACTTCCTGAGCCGCCTCGATGATGAACAGATAGCCATGATGGTGGACCTTTTAAAGGCTTCTCAATTCAAACCTGGGGAGGAGGTCATCAGCGAGGGGTCTGAAGGAGACAGCATGTACATTGTTGCAGGTAAAGACTTGATCTGAAAATATCTATTGTTCAATTTTCACTTCAAATACCAGCATTAACTTACAATATTTTGTGCAAAATATGTAATTTTATAAAAATTCTTATTTGCTTGTCCTTTTAGGCGGCGAGCTGATTGTCACCCAGGCTGGCCGGGACCTCCGGACTCTCACCAAGGGAGATGTTTTCGGAGAGTTGGCCATCCTGTACAACTGTAAACGAACAGCAACAGTCAGAGGTATACCTCTTTAATAAACAGTATGTTAATGCCTATTGGGTGATAAATGAAAAACAAATGTTTGTTTTGTGAAAAGCTGACATATCATGCTAAATCCACTTTTTTAGCTGTTAAATGTATTTTGTCGTGTACTTCTCTAGGAGGCAGAAAAGTTTAAATTAGTCTCTCCAGGTGCTGCATAGATACCTTTATACTCTTTTTGAGTCATATTTTTCAACCCATTCAGTTTTTTTATTTATGATGTTTTCTGAACTATTACATCAAATTATTTGTGATGGAACAAACAAATAAGGTCTGGATTTACCCACTACAATTTGGTCTTCTTCATTGTCTTCTCACTCTGGGTCAGACACTGGCTCCAACATCTTGTTGACTTCCTATTTTGTAAATAAAGTGTTCCTGTGCCGCTATATAGTCGTAAACCCCTCTATCAAACTGGAATGGACCGGTCTGGAAGCTGGATGGGGCGGGGCAGGAAGCTCCTCATTTGGATTTAAAGAAACATCTTCAAAACAGATACATCTCAGAAAAGTGCTGAAAGAGGGGCTTGTGGAGCTGCAATAAGTAGGAAATTAGACCAGATTATTGCAACTCCATTATATTTAGACGTGAACTGAATGACTTAAATGTGCAAAAGAAGGATTTAAAAGCATATGTCCATTTCAAAGTAATTTTTTGCTCTGGGTCTGTCCTGGACATCGGCGCTAATGGCACATGTGAAATGATGTCCCTTGTTTCTTTTGGTGAATGAAACTAAATCAAAAACAATTTAAAAATGACTGCAACCAGCAGCGGGGAGGTGAATTGCTGCCATGGTAACTCGATCTTACTGAATAAGCGCTGACTGGAAAATTGCATTTGTCTATTGACACTTTATTTTGGACAGCTTCAAACAGTTGTTAATATGTCGTTTTTTTACTGCGAAAGGTAATTTTTTTTTTGTATTGTGAAGACCTTTCAGTCTTTTTTTTAAATTAAATGTTGCTGCATCAACTATGCTGACACAAAACTTTCATTAGGACCATTCATGATTTTACTAGACTTATAAATTTTTGTTCTGAACAAATAGCGCCCAATAAGAAGTCACTATTTTAAAAAATTTTATTCAAAGCTGTATTTTTTAATACCTAACTTTGCTAAAAGTAAGATCTCACCTTTTGCTTTCTTGATTCGTTGGTTTATGATGCTTCCAACTCAGTTTGGTTCAAGAAATATATAATAACTAATTTATATCAGTGAACTTTTACCTATTAGGGAAACTAGAGTGCTTAAAAATAAATCATGAAATTTGGTGAGAAGCTTCCACAGACTTTATGGGCTCGAGAAAAGTCAATTAAAATAATTTAGAAGCTTATTTTCAGTAAAATAAGTTGTATTAATGTGAGTAATAGTGTCTGTACAGTAAGAATGTATTTTGTGGATGAATATGTTTGGTGTTTTCCTCACGATGCAGCAAAGACCCTCGTTCATCTGTGGTGTATGGAGCGACAGTCCTACAGAACTATTATCACCAACAAGTCCAAGAAGAAACGGGAGCAGCTCATGGGCTTCCTGAAAACGTGAGGATTTTACTTTTTCTAATGAATGTTCTTTGAAACAGTTTATCTGCTCTTTGATCATGCTTTTAGCTTTGTTTCTTCATTCATCAGATGAGGGACTGTTTCTGATTTTTGAATTTCATCAGGTCTCACACTCTGAAGGACTTAAACGATATGCAGTTGTCAAAGATCATCGACTCTATGGAGGAGGTGAGGACCCCCAAGTCAATTACTTTTTCTTGAGACTACATTCAAAAGTACACTTAACTTAACAAAATTAAAAGACTTAGAATGTAGTTACTCATTGAGGTGCATGCAAAAAAATGGTAGCAATACAAAAAACAACCTGGTATATACCTGGTACCTACTGGGTATCATATCTAGTATCAACCAGGTGTGTCTCCTGTAAGTACAAGGCAACAAATCACTTCCTGTAGGTACTAGGTGTGTAAGTACCAGTTTAGTACTCAGAATTCACTGGGCTTTACTATGTATTACTACAAATTAATGGTGTAGCAATGAGCATCAGTGCCTCCAAATCCAAGACCATGGTCTTGAGCCAGAACAGGGTAGATTGCCTCCTCCGGGTTGGGGAAGAGGTCCTGCCCCAAGTGGAGGAGTTTAAGTATCTTGGAGTCTTGTTCACGAATGAGGGAAGAATGGAGCGGGAGATCGATAGGCGGATCGGTGCTGCGTCTGCAGTGATGCGGGCGCTGTACCGATCCATCGGGGTGAAGCAAGAGCTGAGTCAGAAGGCAAAGCTCTCGATTTACCGGTCCGTCTACGTTCCTACCCTCATCTATGCTCACGAGCTTTGGGTCTTGACCGAAAGATTGAGATCACGAATACAAAATGAGTTTCCTCCACAGGATGTCTGGGCTCTCTCTTAGAGATAGGGTGAGAAGCTCGGTCATCCGGGAGGGACTCAAAGTGGAGCCGCTTCTCCTCCACGTTGAGAGGAGCCAGTTGAGGTGGGCATCTAGTTAGGATGCCACCTGGACGCCTCCCTGTTGAGGTGTTCCGGGCACGTCCCACTGAGAGGAGGCCCAGAGGAAGACCCAGGACAGACTGAAGAGAGCCACTTGCTGGCCTTGGGATTGCCTTGGAATATCCCCAGAGGAGCTGGCCCAAGTGGCTGGGTAGAGGGAAGTCTGGGTCTGGATGGATGGATGAATGGACAATACATCGAACCACATCAATACATCGATTAAATGATTAATGATTCAATCGCATTAAGGGAAAACAAAATCAATGATTCATATTGTCATCATACAGTATGGCCATTGAACACAATCACAATTTACTAAATTACCATGTTTAATTGGCAAATGCTTCTGCATCATATTGATCGCATACTTGTGAATTGAATTGAATCAAAATTGTACCATGACAGACTGTGAAATTTAGAAACACTGAATTGTCATCCAAACAAATCAATATAATATTGTATTGTGATAAAGCTGATGATTTACACACCTAGTATGTAGCTGGTACCTACTAGGTACCATATCTAGTGTTAACGAGGTATGCCCCCTGTAAGTACAAGGCAACTAGTCACTTCCTGTAGGTAGCAGGTATGTACCAATAAGTACCAGTGAGGTACTCAGTATGCACTGGGCTGTACTATATTACTACCAATAAAAAGTACTTTTTGCATTTTAGTAATTTGGAATAAATTGACATAATTTAGGTCAATCATGATCATTTTAGATTATACTTATTACTTTTCTCCTCATTTTGCTCTCTTCCAGGCAAAGTTTCAAGACCAAGAAGTTATAGTCCGTGAAGGAACAGAAGGAAACACGTTCTACATCATCCTCAAAGGCGAGGTAGCTCAAAACGAGTGTCTAAATTTCAAATTCTCTCTACATACTGTATACCGTGCATATTTTTTCTTCTCTTGCTCTAATGGGCAAATCTCCTCTCAGGTGTTGGTGACCAAGAATGTGAACGGACATCAAAAGACGATCCGCAGGATGGGAAAAGGGGAGCACTTTGGGGAGCAGGCGCTCATACGGTAACCATGGAAACGTAACTCAGCCCTTTTTTTTTTGCTAGAACCTTTGAGGAGCATCTGCGGCTCAGTGCACACTTCCTGCTGCCACTGCAACAGGACTGATGGACGTCGATTATTTATTTATAATCTGCATGAAGAAAACAACACAAATAAAAAAGAATAAATGACAGCGTTTCAGCTGCAGGAATAAAATATTACTTTAATAAATCCAAAATGAGTCTCATCAGTATTCTTCTGTTTTTCTTTTTTGTGAAGCTTCCCAAAAGGCAAATGAATGCAGCACTTCAAATTTATTCAACACACACATTAATATTATATATGTTTTTTAAAAATACATAATACTTTGATTGATTTTCAAAATAAAATGCTGCTTTAATGAAATCACTTTGGGCCATTGTTGACTAATCTCGCTCTATTTTATTAATCATCTTCCTGAACTTTAATTAATGTGTCTCATGTCTATTTTTAGGTTTTTACCTGTGTGTATGTTCTGGAGACGCATGCAGTTGCACATGAATTTTTGTGTTTATCTTCTTGCAGGGAGATCCTGAGAACTGCCACCTGCACTGCTGATGGCCCTGTTACATGCTTCTCCATAGACAAGGAGTATGTTCGGCAAAAAAAAAACACAGAATTTGTTCATTCAAGCTCTGAACAGAACAATATTTGCAGTCTCTGTTGTGTTTTTAGTGATGCTGCACAGCCTGATAATGTTGTTGCTGTTTCAGGGTTTTTGAAGAGACCATTCCTGTGGAGCATCTGGAACTGTTTGACGAGTACGTATCACCAAACCGTTCGGGGTTATGAAATCCTACTATATCACTGACATAAAGTCCTACAGTCCTATTTTTGTTTTACAGAAGAATTATCACTAAAAAAGCATTTCATTCACCCATCAAATACATTAGTTTATTAATTGAAATTGTTGAAATTTTGATTTATTTATTTATTTTTTAATTTTATTAATTTCATTAAAAAAAATAAATTATATATACAACTAAAGAAAAAGTTATTATAAAAATTATAATGTTTTTCTTGGTTATGTATAAGGCTCACAAAAACATTACCTTTAAACATCCGATTCAATTTTGTTAAGACATAAATTTATTATTATTTTAAGGGGACAAATATGTTTGTGAAAACTAAATTTTAAACCAGTTTTAAGGAACGTTGTACTTTGATCCAAGGAATAAGATGAGGGAATAATCTGGAGAGTGATGTTAAAAATGCCAGATCAATGTGTGTGTTTAGGAGAATGATAAAAGTTGGTTTGTTGAAGAAATATGGAATAGTATAATGTGTATCCATATGATTTGTTGTGTGAGAAGAAGTTGATGTTTTTTGTTTTTGTTATTTGTAGATTAGTATTGTTTGAATTTTGTTTTTCGGAAAACAGGGGCAGATATTATAAGATTTTTTCTTCTTTCTTACATTTTATTTGTTATTTGTATTTTTTTATTGTATATAGAATTTATTTTGTTTTTTTACATGAATAAAATTCAGAAATGAAATGAAATGGAAATGAAAATGGAAACACTGTTACTGTTAGTTTTCTGCTATTACTTGGTCATGTCGTGTTTTTTTTTTTTAAATCTAGCTCCAAAGTGATGCAGGAGGCTCAAGCTCCAGAAAAGTCAAGGTGAGAAACTAAAAGATTGATGTGACCATATGAGACTTTTCCCAGCCTCTGTACACAAACTTACCATTTATTACAGGATTCAAATGAAGCTTTTGTTTTTGGTTTTATGATGGTTCTTATTTTGACGCTGCCTTATTTTCATCAGGCTAACTCTAAAACAATTTCTAAAACACAACCAGTTAGTGGTTCAGGTATCTGGTTATGTATAACACTATCTAGTGAGGGGGACAGCAAATTTACAGGAAGGGCATTTGCCCCCCTTTGCTCCTGTGGCCCTTATCTGTGGAATGTCCAGAAAACTGCCTGAATTATTTTGACTCATTTTTAAATATTCTGGAGACTGTAAGGTGGACAATAATCAACTGTGTCGGCCTGTAGCAAAACAATTGTGATTATCTGAATCTGGCTCCCATCTGTCGGCCTTGAAGGCTGGATATCTCAAACTCCTGGATGTTGTGTAAACTGATGCCCCCCACCACCCCCACTCCCACTCATGTCAGTGAACTGGTCCTTGCAGGGACCCGGTATGAGATACGATTTTTTTTTTTTACCCCTCATGTTTGCTATTATTCTTGGGCACCTGTCCCCCCGTATGTTATTCTTGTTTTTGTCTCTCTTGGATGGGTTGTTCCAAAACAAAATTTTGTTGTGCTCTGTACAATAACAAATAAAGGTATTCTTCTGATTTTATTTGATCTAATTGAAGAGTATACATTCAGTTTTATTATTGAAAGATCAGTTTGTTCATCTAGCCACTCTTTCATTTTTTACAGTTTTATGTAATTCAGGTTTTTTGCTATTTTAGTCATTTTCTTATCATGTGTTTGATAGATTGTACAGATTTTTGGTCAAATAAGATTTAAATAAATTAATATAAAAAAAGATTAACCCAGCTGAATAAAAATGTCACAAATTAGCTTTATCAAACGGATTAAAATGTGTTTCTTTCAGTCCCAGCTCCTCTTTGAAGTTCAAGGATCTGGTTCCGGTCTTTTATCAGGAGGGGCGTCATCAGGGGGATCCCGTCACACTCGGAGTTGGAGGGTTTGGTCGTGTGCAGTTGGTGAGTTGTGTTGTGATTTTCTCAACAAAGCTTTACTATCTAAAGAACTAAGTCAAAAATAGTGATGCTTGTTTTTTGATATTCTTAGATGACCACACTAACTCATGGTAAATACTACGCCATGAAGCGAGTCAGCAAGAAGCAAATAGTTGCAAAGAGACAAGAAGAGCACATGCTGTTTGAGAAGAAGATCCTCAAAACCATCCAATGCGACTTCATTGTCAAGTATCTGCTAACCTTTGTCATTTTTTCAAAACGTCGTGCCCCAGCTGATTGCATAAAAATATTCTTTCTTTTGTTATCTTTAGACTTTATGCTGCTTTCAAAGACACGAGGTATATCTACATGGTGATGGAGTTCTGTGGAGGAGGAGAGATCTGGACCAAACTTAAAGAAGTGTAAGAAACATTAAAGAACAGCTAAAATCTTTGAGATTAAACTAGATGAAATTACAACAAATGTGAAACCTGTTTTAGAAATTGAATTTTCTGTAAGATTTGTGGGTTTTATTGGTTTTAAAACACATTTTATTGCATTTTGAGGTCACCGATTATAAAAATAAAACCAAAAGATTCAACCCTGTGTCACTACCAGAGGGCGCTTTGATGAGACTGTTTCTGTGTTCTGCACCGCCTGTGTGGTGGAGGCCTTCGCCTACCTCCACAAGAAGAGCATTATGTACAGAGACCTGAAGCCGGAGAACCTGATGCTGGACATGAGAGGCTACGTCAAACTGGTGCGTTCTGAAATGTCCTGAAGATATTTTAAATTCTAACTAGAGAATTTGCATTTCCTATGGAAAATGCAGTATGAATGCTTAATGCTGAAAGATTTTTTTCCCTGAAAGCTGCTAAAGAAGCTGAAAATGTTTAACAGCAAAACTAAAGCAGCTAAAATAAGCAGAAATATCGATAAAAAGCAGCTGAAAACGCTTACAATTAGCAAAAAGATGCAAAAAGAGCACAATTGTTGAATTAGGCAGTAAGAAGCTGAAATTATCACAAAAGGTGTTTTGAAAAAAGAAATGAGCTAAAATTGCTACAAAGTGGCTAAAAAGGCAAAAATAGCTATAATTAGCAAAAATCAGCTAAAAGAAGCATAAAAGCTTAAATTAGCAGAAAGAAGCTGATAGAAGCCTAAAAAGTTTGAATTGACATATGATTAGCCGAAAAAGCAGAAAAAAGCTAAAATTAGCAACAACAACAACAAAAAAGTTTAAGGAAGCTGAATTTAGCACAAAGAAGTTGAAAAAAGCAGAATCATAACAAAACATAAAAACTATAGATTTATAACCATTTTAAATGGTTTTAAGCTGCTGAAAATAACGTTATTTCAGTGAGGAAAAACAAACAGCAGTAAAAGCTAAATAGCTGAAAAAGTACAAGTTACTGAAATACCATGGCATAAATAAGCTGAACGTTTTAATATATGAATTATTAAAATAACACAAAAATAGTGGAACGAGTTAGATGCTGAAAAACGTACGGAAGAAAAATTGATCATTCCAATAATGTGAATGCTGTTGAGCATTCATACTATTGAGATGATCTCCTAACTGAACCAACATTATGCATATGAACACTTCTAATAAAATAAATATGATAAATAATCATATTTATGTGGCTATCTTTATATAGGTCGACTTTGGTTTTGCAAAGGAATTGATGCGAGGTGAGAAAACGTACTCTTTTGTCGGCACTCCTGAGTACATGGCTCCAGAGATCATCAAGAATCAGGGCCACGACTTTGCAGTTGACTTTTGGTCCCTGGGCATCCTGATCTTTGAACTTTTGGTGGGAAGGTAATACTATTTAATTATATGTCTCAAAACTTTATTAAAATGAACTTGCACACATTTAAAATCACTCAGGTTCACTTATTGAGAGCCAGAAAGATGTTGTAGCTTTAATGTTGACCAGCAGGTGGCAGAAGAGATGTACAGTTGCAGCTGATTGGTGAACGTTTACATTTAAAGACATAAACATGACAACTCGTTTGTAATTTTATTTATTTTGTTTTTATTTCAAATTTGCCAGCCCACCATTTTCAAGCTCAGAGCCCCGTAAGATTTACACCAAAATCTTGGACGGGGTGTTAAAGTATCCACCTTACTTAAGTGAGGCATCCAAGTCCATCATCAGTAAACTGTGCAGGTAAGAAGACTTTAACTTAATTAGTTTGTAGAAATAAAGATAGCTATAAATAATTTCTCATAAATTGGAAGTGGATTGCACAAATTTGAAGTTAATGCACTTAATTGAGTCGTCTCAGGGCGAAGCATGAATTATGAATCATGTCTGCAGATTAAAACATCGCTACACATTGAGATGCTCCTGCATTTTCCATGAATATTATTATTTTTTTGAATTCTGAAACTGGTGGCTCATGCTGTGTTTGAGTGGCTTCTCCTCTCTCTGACTGCTGTTTGTTTTCAGACCTCGGCCTGGTCAGAGGTTAGGGAACACCAAGAATGGGATCAAAGACATCCGGCATCACAGGTAACCATGGCAACATGTCATCTATGTTGGGTCGAGACCAAAAAAAAAGATATATTTTGTTTGGTCACTCATCACTGACTGTACTGTTTAATAGCCACTGAATTGAAATTTCAATCAACACTCAACTGAGTGATCAGTTTTATTTGTGTCACAAAATAATTTATAAAAATTGTTTTAAATGTAACAGTTAATATAACATTATAACTTTACGCATGTATGTCCATGTTTTTGGGTATGATTCAGGTATTTTGCTGACAATTTTTTTTGTCTTGCAGTCTAAATCCTCTGACTTTGTATCTGTGAGATTATAATTATTTATAGTTATCTATTTACGTGTCTATTTATGTTTTTCAGGTGGTTCAGCAATATGAACTGGCACAAGCTGCGTATGGGCCAGCTTGATGCTCCAACAGTGCGACTCATACGCAAGGCGAGTCAGAAACGCGTTTTAATCCATTTCTTATGTTTATATGAGAAAAAGAAACTCAGCGTTAATAAAAGAAGAGACAGTTGGTTTACTGGAGATCTCTTTGGATTTTATGCTTTGATCAAAATTAAAAAGTGCACTTCAAGCTGACTGGAACCTTGGTGCAATTTACTTAATTAGATTATTTTTCTTTTCCACCAGTTTTGAACAAAAACATTGTAATCAAGGATTAGTCATAAACAGTGTCACAGTTTGTTTGGATTTTGTAGATCAAATCAAATCAATTTCCCTTTTTTTTTAATCACTTCACACAGTAAGGTGTAACACAAAGAAAATTCTAAACACTTACAGAAGATAAAACAAAAAATACTAAAAGAAAAAAACTATAAATGGTAAATGGCTTGATCCCCAAGGCACTTTACACTTCATGCATTCACCCATCCACAGATTCACACACTACGAATAAAAACAAAGAACAAAGCTACAAACACAGTAATTTAGTACAGCGAGAAGTTAAAAAAAGGACCAACAATTCTGACAGTTATATGAAGCTCTAAAGAAACTGTTGAAGATTAAAGCATTGTCACAGCACATTTTCTGAGCCCTTTAAGTGTAAAATAGTTTTCAAATTTCTCACTGTTCCTACATTTTGTTCATGTTCAATTTAATGTTATATGTTACATCTAAATGAAATTAAAATGCATAATCCAAATGTAAAAATGAAATCTTAAATGTTGCAGCTACAAAGTTTACTTTTATTTTTTATTTTTGTTGGTGCCACTTCAGTAGAAAACATAAGCAAATATTAGTTTCTTCATCATTAGTGATTTTTTCCCTCAAGAGAAGAAAAAGGAGAAAAGTGAAAGAACAGATTGAAAGAGAGACAAGAAGACATGAGATTTCCATCAAGAAAACACAAGTTTACTATTATGACTTTCAGCATGGAACACAGCCTTTGTTACTGGTGTGGCTTTTGGTGTGACGTCATCATCCTGTGACTTAAGCAACCGCTAATGCTGCTAACGCTGCTAACGCTGCTGAAGATAGCATATGGACCTGTGGTCCGGCAGTTTCAATTGCAGCTTGCACACTGCCTGCAACTGCAAGTTTGAAGTCTTGTAAGGAAGCGTTAACAGCGTAAGCGGCATTAGCATTTGCTTATGTCCCAGGATGATGACATCATAACAAGAGCTGAGCACCAACAGCAAAGGCTGCATTCCGTTCCAAAATACAGTACTTAAATATAAACTGTTGCATTTAGCCACAGTATTTATAGCTATATTTAAATTCAACATTTTGTAAAAATTAGCCAAATGTAAGAACAATGAGCTAAATAACACAGCTAATCCATCCACAGATTCATGAGTTATTTTGCTAACAGACTGACTCACACAATTGACCACTTTGACTAATAGCCAGTGATAGGAATTTAAATTTCAATGTCGACGCTATAACATAAATATTTTTAAAAAGCGTAAAACCTTTTTGCAAAACACCAGAAGTCTTGTATGTTATTCCTAATTTAACAAAATTGCTTTCCTTTTTCAGGGTCCCAGCTACATCAACTTTGATCAGTTTCCTCAGGACCACACGAAGGCGGATGAGGAGCTCTCCGGTTGGGACCGTGACTTCTGATTCTCCCATTTGGGGTTCTAAAATCAAAGACACAGCTAATGCCAAACAGCATTTTAAAATGTTCTTCACACCAGTTAATAGTAAAACTGCAGGGAGGCCCTTTAACAATATGTCCTGACGTTCCTCCTCGCTGCTCTGAAACACACAGCAGGTGTTGAGACGCGATGTGAGGAGAGTGTGTTCCTGACAAAGAAGTGTTAAATTCACATAACACTCTTCAGTGATCCTCAAAACACCACTCAGCAGGTGAAAACTGAGAACAAATGTTTTTAGCATAAATTTTCATGTGTTTTTTTATGTGTTCCTTCTTTTTTTGGATGAAAATGCAGGTTATGACAAAGCTGCCTGTTGCTTTAATATTCATAAAGTTGTTTATTGTAAACTCTGTTATTGTTGATTTTTTTCCTTCATGTTTTCAGAAAAGTGTCATAAATCATCCTGATCAGGAGGTTTGTGTGATTCAGTAATATTAGCTATAAAGCCCAAACTGTGAACAGGTTTAGGTTCTGTGATTATATCTCAGCAGTGGAAGTATTTGAAGATTAGATGTGTTGCAGTGAACAACACAGCAGGAAACTGACCTGTAACTCTATAAGGAGCTTAACCCTGGTGTTTGACAATAGCTGCAGCTGATTGTTGAGCTCTGGAGGTGTGCAGCTGTGTGGCGTGGCAGCAGGTTCCGAATCATCGTGTTCCCTCCCTGCTCAGGCGTGCTCTGCGCCTGCTAAAAGTAGTTTTCCATATTAGAGAGCACAACTTTGCGTGAAGGTAAACAGAGTTTCTGATGGGAAAAGACGCTCCAGCAGATGTTTCCTTCCTGGGAAAAAGGAGAGAGAGAAAAAAAACAAAACACTTTGAGGTGTTGAATGTGATGATGGCAGAAGAGGCCCAGAGGAAGCTCCGTTATGGAAGCACAGACAGTGTCTTTACAGTGAAGTGTGCTTTCCTGTTCCTCTGCAGGTAGAGTTAAGGTTTGTTTGGAGCTGAGATGTTTGTGACAGGAGTAGAGAGCAAACAGGATAAAGATGTAAGTCATTTTAAAAACAAATTGCCTCAAACCTCGTTTCAGTAATGTGAGTGTTAATTCAGCATTTACATTTTGTCCTGTTTTTTATGTTCCAAAACATTTTTTACAGACTTCAGCATATTTTGAGCTTTTTTAGCTGTTAACATATCAAAACTTTCAGCTTATTCAGGAGATGGGTGACATTTTACTTTTAGCTTTTGTAACTTTTATATAAAATAGTTATACAATAGAATTTCCTCAAGTCGTTCACAAACACTCATTTATTATTATTAAATTTTTTTTGCTTTGGGATAGTTGATTGAATTTTGTCCTTTTATGGTATTTTTTAGCTTTCAGCTAGCACTTCGCTACTTTTAACAACCATTCTGCTATTTTTAGATTTTAGCTAGCCTTTTGCTTATTTCAGCTTTTAACTGGCATCATGCAACTTTTAGCTTGTAGTTAGCTTTTTTGTTACTTTCAGCTCTCAACTAGCATTGAGCTATGTTTAGCATTTTGTTAGCCTTTTGCTACTTTTTGCTTTTAGTTAGTAGTTTGTTGATTTAGCTTTTAACTAGCCTTCTGCTACTTTTAGCTTTGGTTAGCCTGTTGCTATTTTTAGCTTTTAGTTAGCCTTTTGCTACTTTTAGCTTTTAGTTAGACTTTTGTAGCTTTTAACTTTTAATTATCTCGATGCTGATTTGGCTTTTATCTGGCCTCGTGCTACTTTTAGCTTTAGTTAGTCTTCTGCTATTTTTAGCTTTAAGTTAGCCTTTTGCTACTTTTAGCTTTGAGCAAGCCTTTTACTATTTGAAGCTTCTAGCTAGCTTTTTAAACTTTTAGCTAGCCTTTTGCTCCCTTTAGCTTTTAGTAGTTTGCTTTTAATAGCTTTAACAGCTTCTTCAGTTACTCAGCATGCAGCATTCATGCCTCGTTTCAAAGAAATTACACATTTTCTGGTTCCTACTGATTTTCCGTCACTTAGACGCTAGCTGCTGTTTTTCTATGTGAAAACTAGAGAAACAGTAAGATTTTTCTTTTGATTACTGTGTTTGATTCTGTCTGGGTCACCAGAGAAACAACAGTTTCCTCACAGACGCTGTAATTAAGCCCGTCAGCTTGGATTGATTTTTCACCTTTTCTAAATCTTCCAACAGTATTTTACATAAAAACACAGCTCAAACAACATTGTGGTGACACTTTAATCTTTGTGATTTTTATTTTATTCATTAATTTATGTGCAAAACAAAACCCAGAACTTCTCAGTCAGAACTTATTTTTCATGTCAGACAGCTAACAACAAACTGCATTAAATCTTCTTATAATAAAGTTTTGATAAATCACAAACAAATAAAAGCCTTGCAGTACAGAGAGGGTTAAATTTTCATACACATCTTGATGATCTACAGATAAAAATCTCATCTGGCTGAGATTTTTAATAATAGTATTTTAGGAGCTGTCACAGTTGGGTGCTTCTGCTAAACACCTGACTCAGAATTACTATCAAATGTATTTATATTTTTTTCTTTTCAGTCATTTCCTTTTATATATTTTTTTTACTTTATAATATAACTTGAATATAAGTTGACGATTCACCAGGATCTATGGAGTTCGTTAAGAAGAAACTGAATAAAACCACAAGCTACAGCATGAGACTAGGAACTGATGATGACAAGCAGAGATGGACTGGTACAAAGAAAAGACTATTAGGAGAGAGTCTAAAGATGACACCATCTCCATGACTACAGATGCTCCACGCTTCAGTTCTGGCAAATTTGATATGCACAAACCAGAACGCCGGCCTGGCAAAGAGATATTTCTGCTGCTGCGAGGCTCAATCCGTGTGCAAACATGCGTGGCAAGATATTTCAAGAACCAGTTGTACATTTTCTGGAAACTGGTTACTTGTCTTTGTGTTGTTTCTCACTGTTTATTGCTTTAACACAACCAATAAAATAGTGTCTTGAAAGTTTAACCCACAGTATGTCATTAACCCTGGTTATTAAATGTATCTCAGCTCACGCTGGTTTATGTTTCAAACGCTTTCATCAACAGAACTCTCATTTTCTGGAATATATCATTAGAATCAAGGTTTGCTGGAGTTGTGTTTTCTCAGGTAATGATCTTAAATTAATTAGATTCAGTGTTAGCACACTGGCTGATTTATTCGTGTTTGCCCATGTTAGAGTGATTTAAAGCTCCTCTGTTTGCTCTCTGGTTTGTTTGATCTCAGAGGTCTAAGTGAATGTTGGTTCTGATAAAAGATAAGTGATTCTGCAGCACTTTTAACACCATGTCATGTCATTTTACTTTCCTTAAAGTTTTTTTTTTTGGTCAAATTTAAATCTAGACTTGGTTGTTTGTCTCATAGTGTGACTAGAATTTGATATTCTGTGGACTGCAGGGAAGCAGAATTTGTGATGAGACCCCTTCAATCAGCAATCAGAGTGTGAGATCACGACATAGATGTTACACATGTTTAACACTCCCACCTGTTTGTCAGAATATTGTAACGTACAGGATTATTGTGAAACTACATTTTGTAAAAAAAAAAAAAAAAAAAAAATTAGGGTTATGAGATCAACAAGTTAACATTTTCAGGGTTTTGTGTCCCTAAAAGACCCTGGAGTAAAAGATTTATGTTTACAGTCCATTTCTACGATATAGATCAGTTTATTTGCTGAATTAAAAGAAAAAAAAACACTTTGACAGAACATTAAACACATTTCACTTCCCTCGAGCTCACATGAAAGTAATAAAACCAAAATAGAACTCGTGTTCTAAAACTGATGCTCGACGGAAGCTCTTCCTCTTGTTTCACCTCTTTCCTCTGTTTCAGTGAGACCGGACACCAACACGTTCAGATTCTTTTTACAGAGACAGCACTCGTATTTAAATTCATGAGGTTTCCTCTGAGATTTCCTTTAGTTTAGTTCTTTTTTTTTAAATCTTTTTGATCAAACGCTTCCTTGAGAGTTTTAGGTGATGCAGCTGAAAGAACCTTCATTCACTGAACTTCTTCCTTGCTGCAGTCTGTAACTTTACAGAATCACACTCTGACTTTGATGTCTATGAAGGGTTAATCTGACAGCAGATGTTCACCTCAGTAAACCTTAGTCCTTCGCAGCAGTTTTACAATAAAGGCTCAAAACAAAACATTGTAAAATGGCTATTTTAATGCTCCAAACATTATTTTCCTTGTTAGTCTTCGCAAATTGTTCAATACATGCTTTTCATGATATAATAAGTCCCAAATGAAATTGCATTACTGTTGAAAGAGACTTAAAACTACATTAGTTTCATCTCACAGAAACAAAAACAAGCCAAATATAAAAAATAAAAAATGACATTAAACAGGCACATTCAGTTTAACCTACTCCTCTCATCACCTCTATTTAAGTCATGTTTATGATGTTTTACTGTTATTTTTATTTGTTGTTCTATTCTTTTGTCTTATACTGCAATTTTTATTGTATGCCATTGTTTGCTGTCTTTGAGTGCCATGAAAGGTGCCTTCCATCCATCCATTCATCCATTATCTATACCCGTTTCTTCCTTTAAGGGTCACGGGGGTCACTGGTGCCCATATCCAGCTGTCACAGTGCGAGGGGTGGGGGTACACCCCGGACAGGTCGCAAGTCCATCACAGGGCCAGGTGCCTTCCAATAAAATGTTATTTATTTATTTATTTATTTATTTATTCACTTTATTACCTTTCTTTAAGTTGGCTTTACTTCAATGGAGACATTATAATACTGTATATAAATAAATGGCAATGGTAAAGGTATCAATAACCGCAATGTACCACCCACAACACATTTCAATTTTGTGGTTCCTCCATTTTTATAGCCTGACCCAGGCTACCAGGGACTTTGAAATTGCATAGTAGGCTGTTCAAATTATTTGATTGGTTGTCTTCTTTTTATTGACACCTTTTTTGATCAACTGGGTTCATCTATTTGCTCTCCGGAGCCCAAAATGTGTAGCGGCACGTGTGACTGACTGACTGTTGAATCGGCCAGTCGACCCAGAGCTTCATTAAAACACCACAGCTGTGTAGCCAATCAAGTAACATTTTATTCAATACACAGCTTTGTGGGGTGTAGACCTTAGGTGACCATTGAAACTTAAAGAATTTATTATGTGGCAGCCATTTTGTCTTTTGAGTGATGACAACAGCAGACATAGAAAACATGGTTTTATGGGGTTTTTGGATAGTTAGCTGACTAAATTTCTCAAAAAGAAAATATAATTTAATGAAGTATTTTGAGTGCATCAAGACAAAGACAGTGATTTTTGTTACCAGAAAATGTCGTAAAAGAAAGGATTATACCTTTGTTACAGACGCCATTTTGGATTGCTTTTGGTCAGAAAAAGAAGTCAAATTATGCATCAAAAGTTTCTGTGTTGAAGCATTTAGGAATTACAGTATTCTGAAATATTTGTCCAGTTTGGAAATTTGCTGGAATTACAGTATGTCCAAGTGTGATGGACATGATGGATTATATTATGTCTTAAATATTTGTTTTGGATGATATTGTTATCATATTTGAACTGGTAATAATTGAGAATCTATATTTTAGCCAAATATATTTACAGTAGGTTAAAAAGTTAAAACTTAAGTACCTAGTTGCAGGTTGGCATTAAGAAGACAAACAAGTGAATACAATATATTTATTTATAGTGAGAATATTGGGTTCGTTGAAAAAATATTATGTTTGTAAAACTTTTAAGGAGATGAACAGTGTCACTCATCTAAATGTTGAAAATGAGTTTCTTACAGAGAAATCTGAACACACATCAGCAGCAGCGGACTGATTTACTTCTGTGTAGCTGCTTGTGTATTCAGAGTACAACATGAACAAGTGTTCATTTCTTGTATGAAGGACTTCAACAAGCATTGATTTGCTGCCAGCAGTTATTATGTAACTGTTATGACCCTGGATTGCTGCACTCATTCCCCTGTGCTTGACTAACTGAGTGTTTTCTCTTTGTGTTAAAAATCTGGAAGTTTGATACTTGCTTATGTGCAAGAGGTCGTGGGCTCAAATCCCGGACGAGCCCCCAGTTATGTGACCTCCCTTTATCCCAGATTGGGCAATAAGAATTATCTTTAGTTTTGTATTTTAATGTAGGAAATTAGCACTAAAGTAATTTGTAAATTATTATGCATGTTTTTAGAAAAAAAAGGTTGCATTACAACATGATTACGTTTCCCACCCAAACTATTCAAACTAAAAGAAAATGTAGGATGTTAAATAAATGCAATGATTTTAAAATCCTCATGAACCCATATTTTAATCTTAATAGGAAAAAAGTAAACATATTAAATGTTTAAGCTAAGATGTATTTTTAGGAAATAGTAAATTTTGTCAGTACATCTTTAGAAATCAGGTGGGGTGCAACAAAAGGCTTTTATGACATTATTTTACTAAAGATTAAAATCCCTTATAAATGAGTGTAAGAATATCTTAAAGACCACTTTCCCTAGTTGTTTAAGGAGAAAATAGGCTAATATCATTTTTTTAAACCTCTCCATCAGAATCCACAAAAAACAAAAAAACTAAAAAAAAAACTGTGAGATCACAGAAGCACTCTGCCATCTGTGCAGTCAAATCAGAAATTTATCTGATGGAGTAGAAATCCTTCCAAATGCAAACTTGTGAAGTCAGTTTTATTGCCTCAAGCAAAAAGTGCACAGCCTCATATGTTTGAAAATCTCACAAACATCTGCAGAATTTGAAACAAGGTTCGGAACAATGCAGGTTGTGACACAAGCAAAAACATGGAACATTCCAAGAACACAATACACAGTTGTTTGAATTGCAACAGTAATAAATTCTAATTATGAGTAAACATCATATGTTAAATCATCTGTTAGGTGTAGATCTGTAGGGTTCAAGGACCCCCTCCTCTCTAAATATAGCACTTCGTGCACCACAGGGAGTAGAGAAGCAGTAAAGGTCAGGATGTCATTTATCCTCCCAGTGTGAGAGGAAATCCTGTCTGCAGCCTGGACACGAAAGGAAAAAGGCAGTATGACTCAGTGAAAGGTTAAAGTTTAAACGTTACCTCTTGGAGCTGCTGGTTGGGATCAGCTTCACTCTTGGAACGAGTTCTGTGATGATTCAAAATGAGGATTCTCCCTCCTCCTCCTCCTCCTCCTCTGTTTGAAATGAACGAAACAGGAGCTGCAGTTGCGAGCTGCATCATGAACCCCAGCAGTTCAGCGAGGTTCAACGTTGCCATGGCAACCTGATCTGGTCATGCTAAAAGCACGACAGCACTTATAGGAATCACGTTTTGGCCTGATGCACTACTTCCAGTGGTTAAATGTCACTGCTTTAAATGCTTTTCTCTGAAATGAGTTTACATGCAAAGACAAACATAATTATTTTTATTTTTATTTGATGCTTAAAATATTTTTGAGATAACTTCAGTTTTAGTGTTCGTCAAATGGAAACACGGGCCGTAAAAACTCTGCTATCACTACATTTAACTGCTTTACTTCACTAACTTTCAAGGCTTGCAGCCTGTTAAATGTGACGTGTAGCCAATCAGAAAGCAAGGTGACAGAAATCCAAAATACATAACATCTGCCATGGAGCACCAGAATGTCCCGTTGATGTCTGAAATGTCTTTTTGTTTTGTTTTTTCTTTGTTAAAAATAGTCCATAAACTATCACTATTGCTTCTTCCTCATCGGCCATATTTATTTACTCTGAACTCACATTTGATCTCAAGAGTTTTTGCAAGATTTCTCATCTACCATCTGAATGTTTGTGAGTAAAAGCTGTTCGTGTGTGAGGTGTGTTATCTTTGCCGTGTGGCTGTACACCACATTGTGTGGGGTCTCTCAGGTTTTGAACATCAACCAACGTTTTTGAAATCCTGCCATGTGAACCAGGCATTATCCATCTAGGGGGGTCATAAGCTGGTCAGGATGTTTGCACCAGTGAGACAGAACCCCCACAAGTCTCCATTTTCCAGAGCCACCAACCATTGAATTTCCAAAAAACAATCTTTAGATCGTCTCTCATCCCCACTTCCTTAACTCAGTGGCGCAGAAATTTTTTAACCGGGGGCTGCTAAAAATCGTGGGTTGGCACCCAAACCAAAAGCCAGAACAGAATTTCAGGATATTTGTCATGTTGTTGTCTTACATAGGTTATTTCACAAATACAGGAAAATGCAGATAAGTAATCTCCTAAAACAAATACATAGATCTATTCTAGTTATTGTTTTTTACGGTTGCACTGTCACTACTCAACTTATTGAAGCTATTCTTCTAACTATATATTTATGTTTAAAAAAAACTATGCATATAACCTCCTTAGACCCTGCATCCTAATGTTGAGGACATTGGTTTTAGACTGATTGTCTTTATTCAGTAGGGTTAGAGTTTAAGAATTATAAACATATATATACACTCAAATAATTTATATATTAAGTTCTAACTGCTCAAAATTAATGTTAAATGTTAAAGGACCAACACAGAAAAGCAACATCATCAGGTCAAGACTCTGCAGTTTACACTCATATACAGCCCAGTGGTCACTCTTTCAAGGATGAAGATGTTCTCATCCTTGGAAGAGAGGAACGTTGGTTTGCGAGAGGAGTAAAGGAAGCCATTTTTGTGAAGAAAAACCATCCATCATTAAACAGAGGTGAAGGCCTCTGAGTCCAGTTGTCCCCCTCTTACAATGTCGTTATTGTGAGCCCACTGTAACCAATAAGCAGCCATTAGAGCACTAACAATCAGTTGTTAGGCTAATGGTCCTCTTTTGCATGCAACCAGTTTCGACTGTCATCATTAAACTTGTTGAAAAAAAAAAGTTGTTGATCCACTATATAAAGGTACTGATAATATTACCTGCAACTCCTCAGACTGAAGAAATCTCTTACTGAAGAGACAAACTGTTTCAATGAAGAAGAGCTCATCTGGAAGAACTGACTCAACCTTGTTAGATTTTTTACTTGTATTATTGAGATGCATCAGGACAATCTTCCAACTAGTAAACCTTATGTTATTAATTATCTGACTTTCCTGCAAAAAATAAATTTATTTCCCCAAAAATGTAATCTTTTACTTGTAGATGTTCTGTTGGGAGATATTGAGCAACAATCCATGCACAGGTAACCCGTGTTTTCACATGTAGAAAGTGACACCCAACCTTTTTTCAGAAATTGACGCCTCAGTGGGTGTCTTTTGAAAGCAGTCTCCATAGATCGATACTTCCTAATTTATTCAGAGGGATGTTGTGATCACAGCAGTTCAGCTCAGTTGTGCTTGAAAAGACAGATCGTTAGATTCTAAATCTGAAAAAAAGAAACATCAAACGCACAATAAATGAGGTGTAAAGCCAGCCCTGTTACAGTTTCAGCTCGCTGTGTGTGTGAGATAACCGTTTACCTCGGTTACCTGAGAACACTGGTGGTTGGTGGCTGAGTCATGGATAGTCTCTGATGTCACTGCAGACAGAATCACTAATAAACCAACAATTTTCCAAACTGTCTGTCTCTGTGTGGCTGCCGTTCTGTTGAATAACTCCTATTTTCCTCTTTGGGTCATTACAAGCAGCTGTCAGAGATGATTCTCAACCACGTCCTGCTGAACAATCCCAGCTCTTGCAACAAAACAAGAATGCATTTTCCATCAAATTCAACCCTCTTGCTGTATTTAAAAGTCTGACTATTATAATTGGTTTAAAAAAAACAACACAATCTGTTGGTTTCTGTCCATTTAAAACTATGAGTCACTCTTCACCTTTTTTTCCCCTTGAAGTCGTGAGCTCAGTTCTCTTGGTGCAATTTAGTATCTGAGGATGTGCTTATGGTTCTGTCAGTGCGATGACAGGGCGAGGAGGTGACGCACAATGTCACTCTTTCTTTAGAGCCGTTAAGTAACCCGTCAGTTTGTGTTAAATGTCACAGAATGGGATTAGGTTTGGGCTCAGTCTTTATGGTTTCACATGGATGCCTGCCTGTATTTCTCACAACAAAGGAAAGTCAAGGACAGATGATGAGTTAAAATCCAAACTAACTGACCAAATTTATTCATATGGCCCATTTAAAAACAACAAATCACGCTTTACAGTTGAGTAGAAAAATAGCAACCAAACAAGTAGTAGGAATAAATCTTTAAAGCTCCTTTAAACAACATCTATGAGATATAGAAACAAACGATGTGAAGGTGTCAAAGCTGTTCCACACAAGCGGTAACCCTGTCTGTCCACGCTGTACTTGTGAACCAAGAGGAACATTTTGTAACTGGTGACTCAGATGTATTTTGCTGCCGTCTCTGTTGTGTTCATAAAGTCACGGCATTATTGAGTTAAAATGCAATAAAGCAAAGGTTGTGTTAAAGGGCAATTCAACAAAATAAATAGCTCACATAATACAAACAGAGATTTATTTTGCAAATTTATTCAAATTAATGCAATTTGTTTGTTTTATGAGTAATTTGTTTGACTAATAAAGAGGACACTACCATCTAAAATTAATTTAAATTTGTATAAAAACTGAAGTTAAATCAATAATTCAGATCATTTGACGAGGTGTTTTGTGGAAAATTCACTTACAGTTAATATCCTTATTGATATACAGTGTCTAAAGTGTCAAGACAACCTTTTATTTCAGAAACGAAAGGGAAAATAATTGATGGGGGGGGCCCTATCTGTAAAAGCTATGTCCAACATCTTGAAAGTCACCATATTGGATCAATGTCCAATTTTTCCAATGGGGCTGTGGTCATGTAGCATATCAAAGAAGGCCAGATTTGTCTCAGAAATGGATTATTGCAATCAGATGTGCCATATTCCATGTGATTCAGAAGTTGTCAACACAGATAGTTCAAAACGTTATCGTTTGTCACAGGTAACTGAAGATGGAATTGATGAAAGCTCTGTGTTTAGCACCAGGAACAGCACTAAACATATAAAACAGCTGTGCATCACAGGCAACGTTCAAGTTGCTGCTGCAAATTTCTGTCTTGATAACTTCTGAACCACAAGTGATAATGCGAATCTGATTGAATCAATCTATTCCTGAGACAATCCTGGTTTTCTTTGATATGCTACATGACCACCGTTCTATTGGAAAAACTTGCCTGTGATCCAATATGGTGGCTTTCAAGATGGCGGCCGTGTTCTGGACGTATTCTAAAAGATACTGTAGGTCCCCTCACCTATTACTTGCTGAGGTATTCCGATATGTCATTTCCCTATTTGTTTCTGAAATAAGTGGTGTCCTGAGCCTTTTGACTCAATTTGTTGCTAGCTCCTTAAATTACCTGAATTTAATAAAAAAAAGTGAGGTGGGTACCAGAGACATATAATGGGTGTTTTCCTGCCATATAGACGTACATTTCACCTATTATTTTAAATGCTCTTTTGCTTAATGAAAAAAAAACTAAAATATTAATAACAGGGAGAATCCACATTTTGCATATAAAGAATTTTATTCTAAACCTTCTGAAAAGTATGGTGACTTTGAAGTGACATACATAAACATATCAGAGACATACATATTCAGAACATTATTGAAGTCAAAGCAAAGATTGGCATAGAAGACAAACGTTTACTTCCAGTGATAGAAATTTAGTGATAAGAGCATGCAACGGTTGCTGAAATCATGTCGTTTGGAAATATGGAAAGTGTTTCAATGCTTGAGGCCATATTTTTGGAGGAGAAAGTCTCATTTACAGGAATCTCATGCAAACACTTTTGGCATATTTAAACTGGTGCTGTGGTTTTATAAAAACAGTCCATAATGTCGCTGTAGTAAAGATTTCAGTTTTTCAAAACACATAATAACATCTCTATAATGAAAACTGTTACAAACAGACACTTTATGGTGTTCTCTGTGAGTTGAAAAAGCACATTTTCACAGTTTATTCTCTGAGCTGTTTGAAGGTCTTTGCTTATATTATTGGCAATGTTAAACGATAAAATGTGCTTACATTCATAACGAGGCTCGTCTCCGCAATTACAAATGAATAGATACATTCAACATGCCAGAAATGGGATTTCAATGTGAGCGAGAGAATTAATTAAAAAATTGCCACCTTGGAAGAAGAAGAGGACGCTTTGTTAAAAACCCTCTTGAGGTTCCTCGAACCCAAATGCATACTCAATTACACACACACACTTAGCACACACACTGAATGTGGCCCCACATGGCCTGACGTGTTGCGTAATCCTCCTCTGACAGCAGCCTTTGACTTTCTGCCACACGGGCAGGTTGTCAATCACACAGCTGACTCACGGAAAGCAATAAAATGACTTTTTCCCCCTTTTTTCGACAGGGGTTTGATTTGTGATGCTACACCGAGGCTAGAGCGGATTTCCCCAAGGCAAAAATCAGTATTAATGAGACTTTCCCTTGACGAGGTGCAAATCAATACAGTAAGTGTGCAAAAAAAGGGTACACGCTGCACAGTTTATTTTTAGAAATCTTTTGCTGCTTTTCCTGTTTTTAATTATTTTTTTAAAGTAATATGCGTCACGTAAATTTTTGCAGAGTCCATTATTTATGAAAACAAGTTTGAGGCTCATGCCTTATTGTGCACCTTGTTAGTTACAAAAACCTCAGAAAAACAGGGGATTCTTATAACTTACAATAAAATATTTTGAAGGATGTATTTTACTGTATTAATTCACTAAGTTCAGGTTCTTATTTGCTTGTTGGTTCATTACAGTACCCTGAAATGTCCAAGTTTTATTATGTCTTCCTAACAAATGATGGATTTGGGATTTTGGAGCAGCCACTTTCTTGTAATGTTTTCAAGAGATTTTGTTTAATAACCTTTCAGGCTTTCTGAAGGTTTTCCAAAGATTTTATTTGGACCTTCGCTGCTTTTACAGCTTTTATGTTCAGTCTAGTCCTTGGACTGGACCATTTTATTAAAAATGAGGTATGTGGAGGAACAAAGAAGACATTTCAGACCTAAAATCTACAGCAGAGGACCACTATCTAAAAGTCATGTCTTCAAAAAAACTGGAGCAAAAAAATCCAGGAAACCCTGACAGAGATTCATCATCCTGCAGCTGATAAGTTTTCAGCTAATAACTCTGGGCAACCCCTTGTTGAAGCTAAAATAGCATACTATCTGCACTGTTTTACATTTGTCATATTTTTTTAAATCTATGAAAAAGAAACGGGAACAAATAGTGTCTTTGTGACCAGCTGCTGGTAACAAAGTGCCTTAAGATCCAATTTAAAATTGCTTATTTGCTAAGTTGTCTGTATGTGTCAACCCAACAGTGATTCATCCTTATAGGAGTCTTTTTATACCTGAATGATTCACAGGTCAGTGTCAAGTGCCTTAACAAGTTCTGAAAGTGGTCCCACACAGAACAGTAAACGGATAAAAAAAACATCAAAAAGTCATAAAAGCTATAGTTCGAGACGACTTCAAAACATTACAAGAAAGTCCTTGAAAATGAAACATAAAAAATAAATGAGGGATGACTCAAGACTTTTGCACAGTGTTGCGTATCTGTTTTGAGACGTGTAAAAAATCTATTAATGTTTCCACTCAGTATCAGAGGAGAAAGCATGTGTTGAAATATCACATAATTTTAGTCCTTTAAACAAGTAATTAAGTTTGAGTTAATTTAATGACCTCACACTGAGACAGAAGTGACATTTTCAAGGGATAATTTTTACTAATTTTAATGGGAGACGTAGTTTGAATAATGTGACCTTTTTATTGATGATGGAAACACTTCACCTAATAAGCATTTAAATAAGCTACAAAAAAAAGGGAAGGTGCATTGTTGGCCACTTCACTGCGCCATGCCGTAGGCTGTCCCAATACTCATGCGGCAAACAAACGCAACTGATAAATCTAAGAAAAAAAAAATCCCCAATAATAATCTGAGTATCCTACTTGACCAACAATATCCCAGGATTCATTGCACCATCAGCAAGCCAAATTGGCCCAGTTTTTTTAACATTGGAGATTAGAAATTCATCATGAACTAAAAAATTTGTTTTTACATCCATGTTTACCTGATGAAATATAATATATATAGACATAAACCCAAATTATTTTTTTTAAACTTTTCGTGAAGTTACACCGTGAAAAGACAAGTGAAGGCATTTGATATAAAACGTATCACCATGGTAACGGGGCAGCACGTGGTCACCCAAACGTACATAATCCGTAGAGTAGACAGTCTCATTTCACAGTTGTTTATGTAGCGTACACGGAAGGTCTATGGCTCACGTAAGGTGTGGCCTATGTGGGCCGTGGTCTACGTAGGCCACATTTTACGTGGACTGTGGTCTACGTGGGCTGCAACCCCTAGATTTAAGCACAGCTTGTGTCAGTGGCGCAAACCTGTTGGTTTAATTTGAAGGTGGGTGGTATCATTCGTGTTAGATTGGCCAGAGTTACAGCGCCGTCTAACCTTTACTTCCAGTTTAACCCTTTCAAAATAAAACCATTTCCCTTGATCAAGTTTATATTTTTATAAATATAGATTCTACATTTTACACACACGGTGCCTGCCACATCCAGCACTGCTTGTTAGAGAGAATAGTTTTTATTCATTTTGGGATAAAAGTTTTTCACTTGTGAATTTTTTAGTGGACTTAAAATTAGCAGAACATAATTTAGCAGCTAATCGGTTCTTTAACGGTGTCCAAAGTTAGCAAAAAGCTAACCTGCTAAATGAGAAGCAAGTTTCTCTATTAGCGGCTTAGCTGAACTGTGCTCACCTCTGCACTGAGACGCCATTAAATTGAGATTTCTGATGTGGTTATTCATTTCAGAACAAAATGCGTCCTATTAGAAATAAAAACTTTAAATCTTTATTCACAGAGCAATGTTTCTATAATGAGTCCAGTTTCACTCTGACAGTGTCGCATGCTGAAATGTCATTTCAACACGCTGGGTAAACAAACTTATTAGCACGTTTCTAGATGATTATCTGATGGGAAGAAGTTTAGTAAATTTATGTGGAACACAATCATCGATGAGTTTAATTATTTTTTTTAACCTAGTCAGGAAGTTTTAAATATGTTGGACGGGAAATTTAATGAGAATTTTTTTGCATTATGAATTAGTAAATACTTCAGAATGAGCTTTTCTCTCAGTCTTTTTGTTTCTTTTTTGCTAAAGTGGGCACATCATCAAAGGACTTTTTGAATTTATCTAAAGATTAAAGATTTTTTTGACAGAAGTCTTTAACAAACAGGGAGTTAGGATGGTTTTCTGTTTAACAAGTGACGGTGAGATACAGACTGTGGCTCCAAGACATTTCATCTGTTTTCATCATTTTTTATGACTAATCCCTCAGTGGATCATCTTTTAATTAACTCGTTCATTCTTAAGTGCTGCAGCTCATTCACCTCAAAAAGCTTGTTTATTGAGTTTGTAACAAGAAGCTCAAATAAAAAGGTTTCTTATGGCGTACATTCAGTATCGGCAAAACAATCCAAACCCTGTTTTGTTCAGTTGAGGTAATGAGATCTGCCTCAAACTTCCAGATTTTCAGTGGCAGCATCGTCATCAAAGGTTCATTTAGGGGGAATAAAATGATAATACATTTTTCAAAAGATAACAGTCAGTCCTAAAAGCCATATATAACAGGATTTAAAAACAACAAAGAGCGCTCCTGTCACTTTAATTAGACTGAGAACCAGAAAATCTTAATTCAAATCAACCGAATCCTTACTTTGGTAAAAAAAAAACTAGTTTGATTGAAAAACAAAACAATGTAATCAATCTTTCTACACATTGAGTCGTGTAATAAATCCCTAAAACATTACTTATTTCTAGGCATGGGCTGGTGTAAAATCGAAAGGAATAACAATGGCAAAATAAAAAAGTACTGTTTCATGGTATAAACAAAAAAAAGTGTTTTAAACGCTTAATTACTTTTATTTAAAAACTAATTATTACAACTGTCATTACTACTGTGGCTAAACTTAAGTAATAACATTTATTCTTTAACAATTATTACTGTAGCTATTTAAAGGTACAATACAGATTAAAATAAAGTGTTTTGATAGTTTTAAAATGTCTTAAGACAGATTTATAAACAGTGAAAGATCTGAAAATAAATGCAGTACAAAAACAGCTTAAGTCAGATATTAGTTATATACAGTTTCTGCCATGGTAACTATGCTGTTTTTTCACTGATAAACTTGAAAGGTTTTTTGCAAACCTTTTCTTCAAACAAAATTACCTTTAAAAAAGAGACGAATGGCACTGTTTTTGTAGACAAGCTATAACTGTCTGTATTGTTTTGCTACATCAAAAATGTCCAAACGGCCAATTTTCTCCTCGTTCTGTCATCATTGCTGAGTTTATTTCTTCTAAATGTTGACATATCCTGTTTACAATTTCTTTTTAATTACAGCTCTTTTTAAAATCCGATCAAAGTTTGATGGTGACAGGATCCAGATAAAGGGATGCAAAAGTAGAAAAAAATGGCTAAAAACGGCTTTATTGTTGTTTTGGGTTTTAAGTGAAAGTGATAGTGAGCATGCACAAAACGAGTTGCTATCTCATTGTTTTTAAAATGTTTGATCTCCAGTCTTCACAGATCCAAGAGAAACTAAGAGAAATTAGTTTCAAAGACGAGTCTATGCTTCATGTGACTGAAAAAGGTCAGAATGAGGGAACAGTGTGTTTTGTTTTGTTTTTAAAGCTGTAAATCTTAAAAACTTTTAAATACAGCCCATGCCTAGGTTTTCTGCTCATTCCTTAAGCCCATCGTAGAATCCTGTTTTACATTTGATTGGGTTATAAAGAGTTTAAAAAATACCCTAATTATCCAAGAATCAAAACCAACATTACTGCTGTGCACAAATTTAACAAGTACAAGTAGAGAGACGAGGTTCAATCTGTCATACATACTGTCATATGTTCAGGTTTTCAGTAAGGCACCAATGGATTATTCCTTTAGATAAATAGCTGAACGCTGCTCATTAAGAAACTAAAATGTCAACATTTGTCTCTCAAAGGACGGTGGACGAAGAAGCAAAGAAGCTTGTAAATTCATAATGAAAGAAAAGGAGCTTAATCCAAAGAGACGTTCCTTTTTGTATTGATGCAAAGCTGCTGCCTGCAAAGAACCGTAAAGTCACACAGGTTGATGATGTTTCTTTTTAAAGGTGAGGTTCCTCGATCTGATCCAGATTTCAGGGTCTCTGGAAATCCAAGAGGAAACACAAAGGCATCTATTGCTTCATATATTTCTATCAGTCAGAATGGACTCATTTTTTTTCAGCTGATGAGAGGAATTTGTTAGACTCACATCTCCGACACCTTTATGTTTTAGTTCGAAGCGTACTTTCCGTTTGGTTTTTTGTTGCTGATTCAGCTGCAGGGACGACATTCAAGTCTGACTTCATTCATCAGTGAATGCAACTGTTTTTATCTGTTTGAGAGGGAAACATAAATGCTCACCAATGCTTAAAGTTTTTAAATCAGAGAAACACCATCTGATTCATGAATGTGTTTGGGTACCTTAGTTTTCAGTTCATCGATGTGCGCAAAAGCATGTGTGTTGTCAGCGTCCCACACATGAAACCATCATTTTGAAGCTGCTTTTCATTTAAAGTTTTCGATGACGGCGATCTCCTGCCTGTCAGCGTGGTTCGGACTCAGGCCATTCAGACAGAAGCTGCCGTTTCTGGTCAGAGCTCCTGGGACGGGACTGAGTGAGAGAGCCATGTTGGAGTAAGTCTCTCTGTCCTCGCAGAGGTTGACTGACAGCGTCCTCTTCCCAGGGGTCATTTCCTGGTTGATGGTCGCGTTAATTCCTAGCTCAGAGGACAGCTTGCGCTTGATGGAGGCAGCCCGCTGGAACCTGTCGTAGATGTCGACGCTGAGCCTCCTGCGGGTTTCTTTGAACTCCGCCGATACGTTTGCCGTCCACTCGGCTGCGTGCGCGCGGAACTCGCCGACCTGCAGCAACAGAGACACAGATTCATGTCAGCGGGTGGTCAAACACTTGTTCCCTTTCTTCTCCACAAAGAAATAGAACAAAATATAACGTCCAGAATATTTTTAGGCCATATTCATATATATTCCTCGCTCCTTTATTAATTTAAACATATATGCTGCTATGAAAGGGACTGAAATCAAAGTCTGTTTCTTGGTGTAGAAATGTGCAAAGACCATTACTTACTTATCTTGGTCTGTTGGCAATTTCTCATGTAAACTGAATTCTGCTCCTACTCTTCGAAAATCCTCTCGACAAAAAAAACCCCAAAACATTTCCATTAGACCATGCTGCTTTAAAGAAATTTTTTTATTTTTTATTTTTAATAGCCTGAAGCACTCAAAAGAAAACAATTCAGGCCTTCGCTACAGCATAATGTAGCCTATTCCAGTAAGGTTAAAAAGTTTTCTTCTTTAACACACCTTGCAGAGAAAGCATGGCTACGTACGACGGCCTAAGATAATTTTTGTTAAAATTACAAGAATAAAGTCATAATATTACAAGAATAAAGTCTAAATAATATGAGAATAAAGTTATAGTAATACAAGAATAAAGTTGTAATATTACACGTATAAAGTTGTACAAGAATAAAGTCTAAATAATATGAGAATATAGTCAAAATAATATGAGAACCAAGTCATATTAGGAATATAAAGTAGTGTGAGAATAAAATCACAATTTTATGAGTATAAAATTGTACGAGAAAACAGTCGCAATAATTTGAGTATAAAGTCATATGAGAATAAAGTTGCAATAATATGGTGCTCTAGCAATGTGTTTGCCAAACTGGCTTTTTGGGTAGCCCCTTTGTTCTCCCATTACTGCCAGGTCAAAGATAACAATATGACCAAACAATATTTCCCAGTCAGTATTCATTTATTTTTTATTGCTTTATTTTGTTATTTTTCATAATTGATAAAGCTGCTATAGCACACTCAGCACCACCAGTTCCCATGGCCTTGCTTAAATGTATACTATATACATACTAAACCCATGTGTTACAATTTCTAACTCATGTTCAGTTGAGAAACTGATTTCTTTAATAGAACGGACCTCACTAATGTGACCAATAATTAAAGAAATTCGCTGTGAGATCATGAATGGCATCTCCATAAATCTCCTCAGACAGCTGTGGAGCAGCTCTTCCCTCAAGCACTCTTGTTCTGCGCTCTAATTAGTGAACCCCGTGAAAGAACTTCCTAACCTTCATTTGTTATCTGTGGTTAATCTCTATCTATCAGGGACCTGAGATTTATGGAAAACAAACGAATAATCCAATACCAGAGGAAGGAGACCTTGGAGTTGATGCAACCGGCTCCAGGCTGTTTTTTTTTTTTTTTTTTAACCTTGCTGCCTTTTAGCATTTGCCTTAAATTAGGAATAAATCTATAAGAATAATTACCTTATAACCCAGTTTTTTTTTAAATTGTGCCGCCGTAAGAGGCAGAAAATAGAAGCGATTGTTCTGAACTCAGTAAAAATGCATCATATTTTTCTGACGTCTAGAAGAAACACGATGTATCTTGTAGAGAGAGTGCAGTTGTGGTTATTGAAAGGTTTAACCTTCATATTGCATCAGGCCTCCTTCTCCAAACTGATTATTTATTTATTAGCCTTTGAGGTGAAGAGGCACTTGAATTGAAATTTATAGTATATATGGTTGAATATTTGGAGCAAAAAAAACTCATCTCTCTGTCTTGCTTTCTCTGCTCATCATCTATGTTTCTCCCTATCAGCAACCTCCCACAGGAAAAAAATAAAACAAAACACTTTTTCTCCCACTAATCTGATTCTCTGCAGAGCTCACAGCCTCCACTTCATTCTGTCAGTGAATCGGAAAAACTCCGCACTTCCAAGCTGGCACCACCCTAATTTGTGTCACAGAGAATACAAAGATGAGGATGTCGGGCGTTTCAGCAGGAGCGCACTTGTTAATGAGTGGCTGCCTTTTTTTAAACCTGAATTAGGAAGCTGTCGGAACAGCAAGGTGTGTTTTTACTGAGCAGACACAGACATCCTGTGCAGATGAATACGGATCACTTTCAGATTAATGCTTAGAGGATAAAACTGCAAAGCAAAAGGAGCATAATTGGTCTGCTTCTGAGAAGTCGTGACCACCTGAGTGAAATGTCTCTAAACCAAGAACATTACATATATCTGCATCTCTCTAGTAAAGACTGCTTGAGGTTCAGCATCATCCAGCAACTGCAACTTCACAGAGAATGCAAAAATTATATATCATTTTATTTTTTATTGCAACATGATATTGTAATGATTAAAGAATGTCATAAACAGTTTTACTGTTTCTTTTATCTGATCTTGGTTCTCAGAATGACATCACAACCAAGATAATGATTCAACTATCAACACTCTTCATGCACAGGGTAGCCATGTTGGATTTTGAAATAGTTGGTCAAGAATTTCTGATTTTCCAATAAGGAACTGCAACCTGAAGGGACGTTTCAGTTGATTTGACTTAAAACTTGAAAATTCTGACTTGAGTACAAATGGAACCCATCATAGCTTCGCACAAGTGTCAGAACAGAGCATCCTATTTTTTTTTTCTCATTTAAGCAGAAATGCTAACAGAAAACACAGTTAGCGCTAACACTGTTTTAGAATTTAGCATTTCTTTCTGCTGCGCATGAAAAGGTTTTAAACAGAAATCGTATAATATTTAGACTATGATTTGCATCTGCTCAATATCTGTACAAATGACTGAGTTCTAACATTTTGTGAGTTTGGCTAAAATTTAGTGCCATTTTGAATTTGGTTGAGTCCAGATGTTGATCAGTCGTCAATTTAAATATGTTTTTTTTAATCAAAATCCGTCATGCTGTTTATGAACTTAGTTACTGCCAAAGTTCTGATCTGATAGGATTAATTCGTGCTCAGAGTTTGAGTTGGAGGTCAAAGTTAACTGACTCAGTCATTTTTGCATTTGCTAAAGTTGACTAGCAGTGGCAGCCATCTTGACTTGGGTTGACTTTAAAAAAATGAAATGGTTGTAAATGTATGCTTATTGTTTATATCCTGACAGCTTCATTATTTTTTTCAAGTGGTATAAAAGATATTTGTGTTACAGACAGACAATTGAACACAAGTAATCATATGATCTCCTGTCTTTCATACATCAGAAACCAAAACATCACAAACAGCCACAACAGGAAGTTAGAAGTTTAAATCTCCCACAAGTCATTGCTTAGAAAATAAAGCAGTGACTCATATAAGCATGTTTATTATTTTTTACCATGTGGCAACCATTAAAGTAGATAATTATAAATGTATTGTGTAGTTTTATTATTTGCTTAGAATGTTGCTTTGATTATTAACCTTTTATTAACCATTTTAATAAAAGGTTCTTTGGTGATGAGCAATGTTCTATTGTTCATCACAACGACAAGCGTAGTTATTCTTCTGCTGCGATAGAAGTACTTTGTGCGAGTTATTGTTTTGTAGGATATTGAGGCTGAATTTACCATTTGCACCTGCTCATTGTCAAGATTTATGAGTCTTTAAAAGCGTCTTTATGGAACAAATCCTTCACTTTACTCTGCAGCTGACAGCTGTGCACAGCTGTGAGAGTCTCACACGATTTGACCTTTAAAATCTATTTACTGTTATTATTATTATCATTATTTCCTCGTGGTTCCTCCAAAGCATCACCTACCTCCTCTTTAGTTTTCTTTGAGATGACTCTGAACCAGTCTCCGATCATGCTGAGAACGGCAGCGAAGTAC
Organism: Cynodonichthys magdalenae; assembly: GCA_031762555.1. Taxonomy (NCBI): domain Eukaryota; kingdom Metazoa; phylum Chordata; class Actinopteri; order Cyprinodontiformes; family Rivulidae; genus Cynodonichthys; species Cynodonichthys magdalenae. Next base: position 11,380,980 of record JARVJO010000039.1, read on the forward strand.
GCCAAGCCAACCAGGATCCAGAACAACGCCACAGGCTTGTAGTAGTACTCCAGACTCTCTGATCTTCCTGCACAACAAGAACGAAAGATGTGTTTACATCTTTGTTTACCTCCGAGATTAATATCCCAAGAAGAGAAGCAGAGAGCAGGGCTTGTGTTTGTGTATAACGATTCAAAGCAGTGAAGTCAGTAAAACTACCTTTCATCAATCTTTTAATGAGTCACTTTTAGACTCTTGTCTCTTTGTTGCTGTCTGGCTTTTAATTGGCCCGATGTCAAAGTACAACTACTTTGTTGGAATATCTAAAAAGGTAAGACTAATAGGAATGAACAAATTGTCACTATTAAAGCAGAATATTAAGGAACTTTTGTCTTTTCCCGGAAATCTAATTATGTGTTCTTGGTGCTCTAATCATAATAAAAAAAAATGAATATGACTCATGCTTCACTGGAAATTGGTCTGATTATATGGGAAATATTCACTTTACTGACCACATATCCTCCCTGGTGAAAATGAGATTAACCCTCTAGTCAAACAGTCTTAATACCACTGATGATAATTAGGCTACATTCAGATGTGACATTTCTTAAATGTGGCAAACTTAAAGCATAAAATTTAGATTCATATGTCATTTTTCCAGAGTATACCAGCTTCAGCATCAAATGTTTAGGTGGTATGTTTATAATGATTCACCACAGGAAGTGTTTAACTACCAGAAGTCAAGGCTAATTGGTTTACTGTAACTACTGGGCGGTTGGTGTAGATGATGTAATCTAATCTATACTCATTAGGCCTGCTCAAGGACTTTGAATTTAACCGCTAAATGTTTGTGATGTTTCCCATCTGCCTTTCTTTTGTTATCTGCCAGGCAGTTCAATTCAAATTAACCACCTGCTACAAACACACACACTTTCTCTCTCACACACACACACTTACGTGGTGTCTCCCTATTGATTCATTGTCGTTCATTTTTCTTCTCACTTTCACTTTCTGAATCAGCACCAGCTCTTGCTGATTAAATCTGTGTGATTTATTGTCTATATATCACCATAGATTTGCAAGAAAATATAAGAATAAAAACACTATAGATGTTATACAATAATTTAATGAACCAGGCGAATCTCATACAGATCTCTTTTGCAAGGCAGGCCTGGGCTTGAAGGAAATCTAAACATGCAGGTTTTTACTCCGTGGGAGGAAGTTCTAAAGTTCTCAATGGACCAAAGAGTGGCAGGGCATCCTGCGGCGTCACCAGCGCCCCAACGCCCCTCTAGCTAAATGCCTGATCTTGTATGAGCACCAACAAGACAATATAAAGCTATATTTTGATACTTAGATCATCCTGATATCATTAGTGGATCCAAAGATATGATTTAATTTGTCTTGTTGGTTACGATAATACAAAAATATTTGGTCTAAATCCTAATTTTGTGTAATTTTAATGAGGATTTTTTTATGTAATTTTAAATAAGAAACCTCAATTAGTATTTGAATATTGAGATTTCCCAGCTGGAAAGAAACAAAAGCTTTGATAGATCACAGAGAAAATCTCAAAATTTTAAGGCGTTTTATTGTTGCTAATCCTCAAGAGAGTTAGTCAGAAATTTTTTTAGGATTATATTTCAGGTAATTCATTCAAATGATATATTGATAAGACTTTTTTTTGGTATATTTTGACAAAATGTAATTTTTGCAAACATTTTAATCAAAACACTATATTTGCTAATTTCTCCACATCCCACTTTTAGACTTAATCCTCATTTCGATGTGATGGGTCACAAATATGTCTGTAATTTGTAAGATTTGTCTCAGTGAAAACAAAAATCATCAGCATGAAAAGTTCACAGCAGCAGTGAGTTTAAACTTTTGCCGTAGCAGATTGTGGGGCTGAACATGCAGCAGAGACTCAGAAGGAAAATCTGTTAAAAGAACATTTATGAAGCAAAGGACAGAATGCAAACGGAAGCTGGTGGGAGGCTTATTACAGCTGAGCACTTCTCCTGAGTCAAGCTGGCTGAGGAATCACTCTTCTATATATACACCATTTCTAATCCAGGCTCCAGACATGCAAATAAAAGAGATAAAAGGAGACCACACACCCTCAGTCAAGTTACTTTTTTCTCCAACGACAAAGTCCCCGAAGCCGATGGTGGTGAGGGTGATGACGACAAAGTAGATGGATTCAAGTGTGCTCCAGTCTTCGATGTACTTGAAGATGACGGCCGGCAGGGCCACGAAGATGAGGCACCCGAAGAGGATGAAGAGCAGGGTCGAGATGACACGGATCTTCGTCTGGCTGACTTTCCACTTCTAGGGGAAAGTAAAACATCCAGAAACAAGGAGTGAGCTGAAAAAAAGTCTCGATGTAAATCAGTGGGAACATCAGGTTAATGCTTCGACAATTTTAAACTCTTCGACCAGAAACACGCAAACACAATCTAATGTGTTGAATTTCTTTTCTCAGTCCACCAGCTACACGCTAACATTTAATTTCACATCAAGATAAACTCATTTCACGTCCAAACTTTAACACATGGTGCTTCCTAATATCTTAAACTGCAAAGATTCAAGTGACGTTGCGTTCACTGTCAGATGGTGCGCCCACCCAAACTGGGATGACTGAAGAATCCTGTCACCTGCTGTAACAGCTGTGATTTTTTACAGTAATTCATGTTCAGTCATAGCTGATATTCTAAGGGTTTCAGAACGGTGGCAGTATGCAAAATCTGCTGTGACTTTGCAAATTGCAGTTTGATTTGAGCCCCCGCAGTCCTTCTTTTCCACCCTCTTGACTGTACATTGAAATATATTCTGACTGCTGCTGATGCCTGTGCAGCTTTTCTTCTTGAGGTGACGGCTTTCAGCTGGTTACACTGAAAGCATCATGCACTTTTTCTCACCAGCTTTGTAAGTTCTGACCACAGTCCATCTGAAGAGAAATTTAAAAAGCAGACATGCTTCGGATCACCAAGTCTGGGATGTTTCATTATCTTGTTGCACTTGGGTAAAAGATAATGTGCAGCACCAGTTCCAAAAAGGTTGTGTAATATGTAACTAAGACCAGAAATCAATGATTTTCAAATTTCACAATCCTATCAATGTAACAAAGTAAACATATCAAATGTTAAGACTAACTAGAATGAATAAATGGTACAAAGGAGGAACAACTGGGAGACCATTTTACAGCTAATTAGGCTAAGAAGCAACAAGTCCGTTAGAGGACTGGCTATAAAAGAGTATCTAAAAGTAGTGGAACTATTTCAGAATACTGTCACTCAAAAGAATATTTGCTCTGATCCATCAAACACCACCCAAGACTGTTGAACAGATAGAATCCTACATCAGTCAAATACGGGACAACATTCCCACTCATCCATTATCTTTACCCACTTCTTCCTTTCTAGGATGTGGGGGTCACTGGTGCCCATGTCCAGCAGTCAATGTAGGCTGTTTTGCTTTGTAAGGCCCGACTCAGCCCACTCATGCTCCTGTCGGCCAGGCCTTAGTCTACCCTGGCCCTGATTGTGTTTGCATTGATCAGAGAGCTGCCTTGATGTGGGTGTGATCATAATATTAAACATGTACAAATCTTATTTTGTTTAATTTGTGACACAACAATAATAGACTGCACCAAAGTCTAAGGAAAAGTACCAAAGGTTGTACCTGACCATCCACCAGTGTGACGCTTAAGATGGGAGGCCAGGAAAACAGATAACAGTAAGCTAATGGTAGCTAACGTTAGCTTGCTGTTGTCTAGATGCTCGCTACTGTTATTGAGAAGTTAAACTTGTGTAAATGAAACATTAGTCACTGCAAATAATTCATGTAAAGTTACTCTCATCTATGTAAGGAAACCCAGGTCATAAACCAATCAATCTGCAGCAGCAGCCCAGCCCGGATTGAACCACAGGTCTCTGGCTTCCAGAAATTGGGGTGGAACTGGGCCATAAGGGCTAATCCAAACACACTGAACATGGGATTGAAGCCAAGCTGGCCCGGGTTTTGCAGTGAGGGGCGGGGTAAACCCTGGGCAAGTTGTCTCTACTAGCATAATGACAAACAATTATTCACTCTCTCACTAATACCCAGGGACAGTTTAGAGTTACCAGTTAACCTAACATTTATGTTTTTTGGTCTGTGGAAGGAAACCGGAGAAACACGATTGGGATAGAACATGCAAACTCTACCCAAAAATACTCCCAGCCAGGATTCAATCTGGCAACTTTCTTACTGAGAGACAACTGCTCCTGGGACAACATTCTCTTGCCATAATATTCAAAATGAACCATGTGTCATGTCTTTTAGGTTGTGTTGCAAATAACAAATAGATTCAGTAGAGTTTTTAACCATTGCATTCTGATTTTATATACATTTCATACAAAGTTTTTTGGAACTGGGGTTGTACATCATACTAACAAATGATCCAAATTAAATCCTACCACCTCAAATTTATCTGAAAACTAAGCACTGCTGTGTTCCAGGGGGACTGATGAAACTGATGTTGCTGTTAGGCACCTTCACTACACAGCAGCAACTTTATCTATTCTTCTGTTTCTATTGTTCAAATGACTCTTCGACCTTTTTTTCCTCCACAGGGAGCAACAAAACCCACAAAGAATCAATATCAAGCTGCTGCTGAGTATCTGGGTCTTGAAAAAAAGCTATTGTACTGAAACTGGAAGTTTTTAAGTTGAAATCAGTCACTATGTTATACAAATGAGTTCGGGTTTGTGTGTAAATGTGTAACGAACATTCTATGAAATTATAGGATAAACTACAAAATTAAAAAAACTATTTTTTTCCTTCTTTCCAGTTAAGCATTTCACAGCTCTTATCTGGATAATTTCATGGTTGATATAAACCAATTTTCATATGGTTTGAATTAGCACAAAAAGAACAATACAAATAAAAAAAAACCTGGCTCCTATTGGAAAAGGGTGCAATCAGCCTTTAATCTTTGGTCAAATGACTTCACAGAGGCCACTTGTATTTATTGGCTACAGCTCCTGTCTGTAGTGGTGGCACTTAATAAGCCATAATTTTCCCTGCAGGAGGAAACACCAACTCGGAGATGAAAAGAAATGTGACATATCTGCAATCAGAGGGTCAGTCCCTCAAAATGTTGTTCACCACAGTGTTTTGGAAAGCTCAATGTGATCTCCTCCTGTTATAACAGCATGCACGCTCTGCAGCTTTCAGGCTTTTCTTTTTATCTTAATAAATGTAATTTTTTTAATTCTACCTGAAGTGAAAAAGCATCTGCTATTAGTTTTAACAAATTGTACAGGAGAAAATTTATAGTTGATCTTAAAAAGCTAACTTTGTTAGATGCAGTTTAATGTTCCTGACAGTCAGAGTTACAATAAACTAAAGCTGAAACTGAAAAACAAGTACAAAAAATTATTTTTAAGGTTGAGCCCTTTAATATTTAAGGTATATTTAATGACTAACTATAAACTACAGTCCTTTAAAATCCATTTTTATTGAGGTCACAGTCTCATAAGTAAGAATTTTTGAAGTGATTTTATACATTTCTTACATTCTTTAGGTAACAATTAAATAACTTATAGCATGTGTCAAACTCAAGGTTAATGCCACTGCATTTAATGTGGTCCACTAGAGTTTCAAATATGTATTAATGTCTTAAAATAAGCATATGCTGCTTTAAAGCCTGTATTGACCATAAACTACTTTTCCCATAATGCATGTTGATTATTTTACCTGCAAAATGATGGCATCCCACCACTAGGTGGAGGTGTACAGAGTTCAAAAGTAGTCGGCAAAATTTGCTGTAGAAAATCTCCATTTGGCTGCATTTTCATTGGTAACTTAAGCTGCTGCCCAGTTGTACTGGGAAGTGGGAATTTCTCACCTACAAGTCAAAAAGTCACAGTGGGTAAAACTGTTACTTTTACTTTTAATAGTATTTCTGTATTATTTATTTCACGTTTAGTCAGTTGTACATGTAGTACTTTTTAGTGTTTATGAGAGGATATGTCAAAAGCTGGTTTTGTGCAGGAAATACCACGTAGAGCTCAGTTTTTGTTTGTTAGTGGTGCTCAGCCATAGCAATGAAAGAACATGACGTTTTGTTTTTAGTCAATGTAAATTAAAAAGTTAATTACAGCTGGCCTTTTGAGGGCCACCATAATGCACATGTGACCCTCAGTGAAAATTAGTTTGACATCCCTGACTTACAGCAATGGGTTAGCAGAGATGCAACCAAGTCATTGTTTTACAAGTCTCAAGTAAGTCTCAAGTATAATTTAAAATTTTTCAAAATTAAGTTAATTTGATTTTCCGTGCTGCAGCTCAGGCACACACATGTACAGAGTGTGAAAAAAAGACAAACAGTCTACCTTTGTTAATACGCAACGAGTGAAATTAATTAATGGGTCCCACTATATAAATATTGTGTTTTAAACTTTAGATTTTGGGTAAAATATTAAGTATTTTCAAGTAAACATATTCAAGTCCAATTCAAGTCCCAAGTCATTGGTGTAAAAGTCAAGTCCCAAGCATCTCAACATTTTTTCAAGTCAAGTCTATGGTCATAATATTAATGACATGTTGAGTCCCTACCTCTGTGGGTTAGCTCTTTTGTAGGGTTCTGAGGGAACATTATGAACAGTTAATATCTTACCTGTTGTGGCTAACACTCTGAGCCACTGCCATTAGAAGAAACAAAGTAACTCTAAACAAAGTGATTTTGCTGTTTCCTTTAAAAAGACAATTTAAAACATGTCAAGGTAGTAAATACAAATGCACTTTTTTAACTTTACATTGCCTTTTTTATTTTATGCTTATTTACATGCAATAAAATCTATAAATAACACGTATAAATAAAATGTATAAATCTATGATCATAAGTTACATCTGTTTGTTGATTTTAATTTCATTTATTAAATAATTCTGGGTTTACCTGCAGCCTGATTCTCTGCACTCTAAATGTTACCTCACTTTCAGTGCAAGTGCACTAATATGTTCAACAGGAAGAACTGGTTTCAAAAAACAGCTGACATGAACATGAGGTTGTTATAAGATGAAATTTTGTTTCAAACTGAGGCCATTCAAAGAGCTATCTACAACAGGTAAGACATTCATTGTTCATACCACTTCAAAGAAAATCTGACCACTTTAAACACAAAAAGGATGCTTGCTGCTTCATCTAATAAAAGCTACTCTTCTAAAACAAATGCAATTTACTCAAATAGGCTTCCATTATTGCGATAAAATGCAGTTTTGATTGCGCTCCACCCGTAGGTAGTCATGGCGACCATAAACTGCATCTAAGCACAAGTGGCCAAAGTCAGAGGCAAAAAGCAAAGCTTGTTTTTGTGAATCTTCTGACAATACTGCTGTAAACGATAAAATCTGACAGCGATGACAAATCCATACAGATGACTCTGCTAAACATACAGAGGGGCGTAAATGAACCGGAGTGGGACATGCTTCCTTCTCCATCTGCTGATCATATGGTTGGTTTGGCTTCCTGGTTGAAGAGTGGGCGAGGGCAGCAGGGAATAACGTGCACCTGAATAAATTAGCCTCCGACAGCCAGTAAATGTGTGGTTTGTTTTTTGATGTTTGAATCAGTGACAGTTCTTATAATGGCGGTTTTGATAAACCGATCCAAATTCTAGGATATGGAGCAACAAAATAAAATGTTAAACACGTTTTCATTATTTAGCTCACTTTCTGAGTGTAAAATCCTACTTACAAAAATTTCACAAACATATTATTATTATTTAGCTTACTGCTCTTACATTTTGCTAAATTGTACAAAATGTAATATGTAAATATTAAATGTGTAAATATTTTTACACATATTAATGTGTAAAAATACTAAATGTGTAAATCTAAATGTAAAAATTAAATCTTACATAAGTATTTCAGAAGAGAACGCAACCTTTGCTGTTGGTTTTTTGTTGTGATGTCATCATCCTGAGACAAAAACAACTGCTAACTCTGCAAACGCTGCTAACTCTTCCTTACAAGATTTCAAAGTTGCAGTTGTGGTCGGCGTCCGAGCTGCACTTCAAACTGCTACCACAGGTACCATCAATATTGTTTTAAATGAACACATTTTTGAATTTAGATGTTTAATGCCATTTTCAGCAGCGTTAGAAGCTTTAGCAGTATTAGCAACTTTAGCATTTGCTTTTGTCTCAGGATGATGATGTCATGACAAAAGCTGTGCACTAACAGCAAAGGTGGAGTTCCTTTCTGAAATTATTAAATGTAAATGTTATCACTTAGCCACATTTACATTTAACTTTTACATTTAGATTTACACATTAATAGGAATTAACATTCCATCCATCCATCCATTATCTGTACCCGTTTCTTCCTTTAAGGGTCACGGGGGTCACTGGTGCCCATATCCAGCC
>JARVJO010000039.1:11397448-11414796 GCA_031762555.1 Cynodonichthys magdalenae
TGTAGATCCATTTGATAACCTTTGGAGTAGCACCCCAACGACTACCTGCAATTCTACGGCACTGGTGTAGGCACATTTCTGCCTTTTTACAGTTTTCATTTACATGTATTTTCCAGTTAAGCTTCCTGTCTAGACACCCAGGGATTTAACTGACTCTGACAGGGAGAGTTCTACACCCTCCAACTTTGGAGGGGAGTAACCCTCCCTTGACTTCTTATGAGTGGAAAGAATCAATTCTTTCTTGTTTGCATTGACAGAAAGTTCCTGCTCCCAGCACCATCTGGATACTATGTTTAATCTCTTTTGTATTAGATTACATACAGTACCTAGACAGAAGCAGAAGCAACATTCATGTATTATACAGTAGAATGCATTTTGGGGAAATAACTCTTAATGATTCTATTTTATTCCAGAAATAGTTTGCATGTAGTTTGCTCATTATGTAAAACATGAGAAGTGACTTTTCAGATTGATTTGACCAAAGTTTTGTTTACACTTCAGAATAGCTGAGAGAAAGGTAAACTGTTGTAGTCACCATGACCCAGGAAGGTCTTGTTGTACCAATGTAAAGGCAGTTTGAGGGTCAAGTTTTGATTACGCAATAATCACACATAAATAGGTCTTGGAAACTGTATGACTGGGTGTTTTGGGAGTGAAGACTGTTCAGCTGGTGTGCCACGTCCAATAAAGCCTGGGTTTGCTGTCACCTTGGAGTTGAGTCTTTTATCTATTTTTGCTTAATGGTTAAAGTATTTAATAAAGAATATGCCGCGTTGCCTTCGATTAGTTTGACCAAGTCATCTGCAGACACATTTAGAAATCTGGAATAATTTTCTGTCCTACAGTACAGATCTATTCAACTCACTTAGTAGGCTGTCGACAACCAGGAGCCAGCACAGGGGCGAGATTACTCTCCCTGTGGACAGTCCCATCTTAGGTTAACAGTTATCAATAGCTTTAAAATACTATACCTTAAATGTCGATCTATCAACCTTTCCATTCCCTTCAGCAAGAAAAATGTTAAATATATGGGTCTGAAAATTTTTGATTATATGTTGGCTTGCCAGGTTTGGGCAGAAAGACAACCCAACCTAACTGGTATTTAGAAAACTAGAAAAGCGATCTAATTATTGTGTCCAGTAGTAATTCTAATCCTCTTTGAAGGAGAAATGAGGAATTGCCATCTGGACCACAAGCTTTAAATGGGTCAAACATATTAGTTGTCCATTTTACTTTGCCTTTAGTAATAATACTTGCAGCTCAGCACCAGTCGCCCTCTGTTGGTTTTGAGTTAGTGACTATAGCTGTGTTTCCATCCAATTTTAATTCTAATTTTGAGCAAAATTTTTAAATTTCTGAAAAAGGGGAAAAAAAGTAGAAATGCGAATCAGATGTATCAGGAAAAGTTGTACTTAGTCTGTCATATCAACTAGTTTTGGCGATGTCACATGCTGTCTGGAGACGTAGAAAAAGAAATGCAATTCTCTTCAAGTTATGAGAATAACTGAGAAGACGCTGAGAGCGGGAGGAGGGTCCAGCTGCAGTCACTCTGGTACCGGTACCAGACAGACAGCAGGAACAGCTGATCAACCATGTGAGGTAAATATTCACTACGTCAGAACTAAGGGTGGGCGATATATCGAATATACTCGATGTATCCCGAGTTTTTCAATGTATGATGGTTAAAATGGCTTTATCGTAACCATCGAGAATAAATTATCATGCAAACAATAAGCTGTGTCCCTGCAAGTTTTGCTTTTCCGACACACTTGAACGCATCACTAGCCCCCTCCCCTCTGGACACAGAGAGAGGAGCATGCGTGCATAGGAAAACATGGCCACAGCGGGAGATTCTGGGGCATGTGAATGAGAACTGAAGACAACTCAGATAAACTAGTTCTGAAGAGAAACAGCACTGGATCAATAACCTGGCAGTGGTTTGGATTTCATAAAAAGGACGTCGAACTAAATGCGGTAATTTGCAAAACATGCCGTTCTGGGTCAGTCAATTTTATCGTCACTGTTTATACTTTTGTATTTGTATTTTAAAGCCATCACAGTTTTTGATTTTACATTTTTTTATGTTTTTTTTTGTTGTTTAAAGCACAAGAGCACCTTTTTAAGTTTCAATGGTTTATTTTTCCCTTTTGATTGATATACTTTTTTGCTGCGATGGTCCATTTATTTTTGAGTTTATTCAAGATCTAGAGCACAGGTTCCGAACTCTGGTTCTCTAGGGCCACTATCCAGCATGTTTTGTTGTTTCCCTGCTCAACCACACCTGATTTGCATGACTGGGTGATTAACAGGCTTCTATCGACTTTAAAGAGGTAATTGAATCACTGAATCAGGTGTGTTGGAGCAGAGAAACAAGGATAACATGCAGGATAGTGGCCCTCGAGGACCTGAGTTTGACACCCCTGATCTAGTGTGTAGACGACAAGACAGTGACAATAATTTCACTTGTTAAAAACTTATGTGTGAAACTGATAGTTAAATCGGTTAAAATAAAACATTTAAATTTGTTCAGATTCAGTATTCAGATTTTTTTGGATCAATTTTTCATCAATTTTGGAGGTATCGTGATATACATCGTGTATCGCAATATAGCCAAAAAATATCGGGATATAAGATTTTCCTCATATCGCCCAGCCCTAGTCAGAACTTATTTGGCAAATGTGTTTCCAGCTCTCCATTAACTCTTTTTCGAAAAACCCGAAAACCACCTCAAGCGAGCGTATAAACTTTTTTGCAAAATTGAGGAAGTTTTTTCGAATTGTGCCGTTTCCATTCACCTTTTCTAATGCGATACTTCAAAATGTGCATTAAAAAACATTGATGGAAACATGTTTTATGACAGTCTGTGAAGTCCCTTCTACCTTAGGAAAGTACCTGGAGAAGATACTGAAGCACACTTGTCTGTGTGACTGGCAATCCTTCTGGTGGAGTAATGAAGGATGAATGGTTGACTTTCGCGACAAGATTGTACAGCTTAGAAACGGCACTATGTCCTTTAACATCTTCACAAAACTTTGTCCAAGAAAGTGAATAAATGTTACAGATGAGTTAATATTTACAACATAAACAAAATTATAAATGTTAATGATTGAGAATAACATAAAAGAAATTATGTTTTGTTTTTACAGTGCTGCTCACCATTATTAGCATCCATAAAGTTTATTACATAATATGGAATATTTCCTGAAAAAAATAAATGAAGTGAAACAGCTTTTGTGTATAGAGAACATGGGATATTGCGGACATATTTAATTAACTGAACAGCCTCCACCTCTCCATCCAAGGAGGTCACACATCCATTCTGGAAATCAGCGACAAAATCACAGCCTTCATGAAAAAAAACAAAACTGTGGAGAAGAAGGATTCTTGATGGAATAACAGACATGTTCCCCCAACTTACATAGTTTCTCCACACTAATAACTTGTCTGTGGTTACAGTGAGGGAGGTCATCGCCTCACACCTTACATCCCTCAGCAAGCACTTCAGCACATGCAGAACTTGTCGGAGGTGAACCTTGACTGGAACTGGGTGATCCGTTTGCACCAGCTGCAACAGCTAACAGTCTGACAGGTAAGGCAGAAGAGCCGCTCCTGGAGTTATCCTGTGATCGGATATTAAAGACCCAATTTCATCAGGTTGATCATGCAAATTTTTTGGGTTGCCCTGTCCTGTCACACTAGTATCCTGAACTCACTGCTGAGGCCATGCTAACCTTGCACCCCTTTCCTGCCATATACCTCTGTGAAGCACCTCTTTCTACTTTGACTACAATGAAAAAAAAGTAGATGATCTTAGAGTGTGGTAAGAGACAGGCTCATACTTCATAATTCACTGTGATATTGGCATGACTGATTGATTTGTCTGTCTATTTGCACAGGAACCAAGTGCAAATATTTATTTTGGATGACCCCTGCTGTTATGATGGTTTTCAGTTTTATGTAAAAAGCTTTATGTACTAATTTGAAGAAGTGGCAAAACATGTATTATTCAATATGTCAGTAAGTAAGACTTAAACTGTTTTTGATACTGTTCATTTCCTCACAGTTGGACTTTTTGGAAAATGAAATAAAAAAAATCTCAATTAATAAGTGCGCCTTGAATAGAAAATACCCTGTGTTTAAAATGGTAAAAACAGTGTTAACACTACATATTTAATCAGGTAAAGTTTATTTTTAAAACAGGTCTTAAGAATTAAGGCTACAAAAATATTCCCAGGGCATCAAAGGGTACAAATGACTTAAAAAGTATTTAATCAGCATGAGGATTAGGAGGGCTCTCTGGAGTTTTGTTTCTCCTGTAGGGGGTCCCTAAAACCAAAGAGTTTATGAACCTCTAAACTAATGTACCTGGTGAGAATACTGACTATGAGTATGGCCTACTCTTTCCGGGTAAAAAGAAAAAAAAGGGAGACTTAATAACATTCACAGCTGGGCTGACTTTGTCTGGAAAGATTGGATTATTTGAAATAATTTGGAATAATTTTCTGTCCTACAGTACCGATTGTCAAATCATTCTGAGCTGATTATATGAGTGTTGTGTTTAGATGTGTATATAGTCATATATGTATTCTGTATGAATGTGTATTTATAGATTTTTTTGTTTCTCATATATATTTTATTGTTATTGTTTCTTTCTTCTATTTAGTTGTTAGAGGTAGGTGCTGGGGTGGGAGATGTCTGTTAATTTAAACATTGTTGGCCTCTGCCTTTTGACAGAAGGCAATATTGAATCTTCCTCATCTTGGAGACATGAGGATTGCAACCCTAGGTGGATAGATCTGCAGTATCATTATCTAAAAGAGACAACGATATGAAATTAGTTTCAAGGAGATATGCAAACATCTTGAGAGAATAATTTGTTCAGCATGGCTGCCTCAGCAAATCATTCTGCTTTTCCAACTTCAATGTTTGCTGTGTGCGTGTTCTAGCATTTATAACCTAATAAGGCCCATTTGCCCATAATATACTGCCTCGTAAGGACTCATTGCTCCTTATAAGAATGCAAAGCCAGGGCCCCATAAGTTAAATACAGTATTGGGTTGAAGGTTAGGTTTAGGACTAAGGTGTGAATTGTCGGGGTTGGGGGTATGCACAGGACAAGAGGTGGTTAGGTTTAGGGTAAGAGTCAGGCTATAGAAATGAATGAAAAATAAATGGAAGTGAATTGAAAGTCCCAGTGACGATAGAAAGACATAATACTGTATATAGGTTTTGCTGAGTCAGGGATGGGAAAGGGTTGTTTGATAGGCACTGCCAACATGTCCGCACTGACCTCTCTGTAGGAACATGAGAGGAGTGTTTGAGACTTGGTCTGCAGAGCCAGTTGAGCAGACGCTGCTTGGCCATGATGCACCATGGAATCTGCAGCAGTCTCCAACAGGATCCACCAAAACCACCAACCAAACCAGCCACGTTGGCAGCAGTACTTAAACTGAGGAAACTCCCCCAACACCAGATGGAAAAGTAATAGAAAAGGGAAATAAATGAAGGGAGACAAGGAAAAAGAAGCTGGGGAGAAATACAGCTGAGTCTGTTCAGGAAAAATATTGAGCTACATTAATAACCAAGGAGAAGAACGTGAGGTATACCTTATTGACTGGAACTGCTTTGGTTTTGTAACCAAAGTTTTAATGATAGGCTTAGAAAGTAATCACTAAATGAACCTCTACAACGTATAAACGTTTGGAGGCAAGCTAATTGAAGATGGCTGCCACCACCAAATGACCTTAGAAAACACAAAAATGGCTATGCTATAACCCAGTCAATTTTACAAATATTAAGCTAAAAAAATTGTAGCAAAAGCTAATAAAACACAGATTCTGAGGACTTTGAACTTTGGTAACACTTCATTGATCCCAAAGGGAAATTAAATTGTGTTTTAACTCATATTATCCTTGTTTCTTCAAAGAGTTGTTATAAATATCGATGCCTGTGGGCAGGAAGAATCTCCTGTAGTGGTCTGTCTGAAGACACTTGTAGTGTGACAGTCCGATGAAGAGGATGCTCAGGGTTGTCCACCTTATGGTCAGAAAGCCTGGCAGGGAGATGCTGGAGCCAGGGGTATAATCCTGCAGCCATGTCTCAGATAGTCTGATAGTCTAGCTGGGTTGTTGTTAGGGTTTGGAGTTTGTCCAAGTTGTTCCCTACGATTGCTCATCATGATCGGTGGAAAAGATGGTTTGAACGTCCTCCTCCTCTCTCTCCTCTTTGCTCCTGCTCTGCATCTACAGTGCCTCCTTTTCAACTCATCTGGGATCAGATCTATAGTTGAGGTATTATTTGAGCTTTTCAAAATGTTAAACAGCTAACCCGGTACAGTAAGTACATTCCATTTACTTTTGGAAGTATTTTTCAGCATATAAATAGTATTCTACAAGTAATGTGTTAAGCAAACTTACAAGTATAATCTAACAAATAAAATGGCAAAATATTTCAGTTTTAGTAATTCATAAAAGTGTACTTAAAGTATACTTGAATAAAGTGAAATGTAGACTAGAAGTATATTGCAGTGGCATTATAGAGAAAAGTATACTTGTGGTATATTTTAAATATAATTCAACATGCTAAAATGTGAACCACAAGTATGTACGTAGTACACTAGTAGTATATAGATGATGTACTTGAATGTATAATTTGATAAACTTAAAAAGATTTTATAACGGTATATTTTATCAACTAAAAAGGTCCCAGTTTAGTCCAAATTAGTATTAAATCAGTACACTTTCTAGAACACTACAAGTACATGATGCATAGAATACTTGATACACTTAAACTAATACTCAAGTATACTTACTAAAATGAACTTCAGTCTAGACATAGAATCACGTTTTCTATTAAACTAGAAATATAGAAAAAAAATCAAAAATACTCCAGCTATATATAATATATAATAATAATATATAATATATAATTAACTTCTAATTATCATTTTATCCTTTAAACTCCAAAACAACCAGCTTTCCACTTACAGCTTGCAGACAGAATTGACTTTTCTGACTAATATAAAAACATTCAGTTCTTGCTTTTTAATTTTCATGTTCACCACCTCACTTTATACTGCCTTTTATCATAGAATTTTATTATTAACATTGTGCTTGAGCAGCAGTATGAAAGTTTTCTGTCAGTTTGTCCCTCAGCAGTTTAATCATCTTTAATATTGGACACTTCAAAGCTTCCCTTCAGACTAACAGGATCAAACTGATTGATACAACAGAAAAGCAATTTTTCATTTCGTTAGAAATTTTTCAACTAGATTTTGCACTGAGGCCAGCAGAATGGAGCAGTGTCAGAGCTGTCTGTTGCCACACTCATCATTTCTCAACAGATGATCTTGGTCTAAAACTCTGGCACCAAGTGATATGAATTCCTTCAGGAAATGCTGGCCTTTTAATCCTTTTTTTTCAACAAGCAGAATAAGTAAAAACCTAGAGTGAGGCTGAAGACGAGTGGATGCAGTAGTGGAAAATCCCCCCCTTTTGTTCTCTAAAGAGTTCCAGTAGCTTGTAGAAAAGGAGGCCATTTGTAATGTTCCTCCAGCAGCCGTTTAATGAGACAACTCAGTCAACCTCAGCTTAATTAAAGCCATGATTCACTTCTTTCACACCACAAGGCTACACTACATCTGGCAGCCAGGAACATTAGTATATTCTTCCTTTCCTTTTTTCCATGTGGACACATGCACTTTATTTGCAATGGCTTTCAAAGGTTTCCCAAACCTCCTGAATAAATCTGTTCGAAATCCTAAAGGAGATACAGGCAGCTGTAGTGATTTGGTTAAAACATGTTTCCCCATGTCCAAATTAGGTTTGAGGTTTCCTCTTTCATGTAACATCTAGGATCCATAATTAGAATCTAGAAAAACATATGAGTCAGACCAGATTTTCAGGGGTGAGCCCGATTAGCAGGACAAATCAAGCCATAGCTGTGAAACATGGAACAACTCATGGTTTCTGGATGATATCAAAATTAGCTTAAAAAGTCAGAAATCTGAGTTCACTTTCACCAGATTTGACACAATCCTCAGTTTGATGTGATGGTCACATAATTACAAAACATAGCAGTAATCAGCTTTGTATTTGTACAATAATTTTGCCATCTGTATGACCAATAATACCAAAGAGCCCACAATGCAATATAATTTGAGAGTTTCAATGCTGTCTGAATTAACACGCGAATGTCTGAGATGAGAGAGATGTCAGAGTGTGAAACAGTTGTCGATTTAGCAACTTTGTTGTTATATTTAGTGAGTTTACAGACCCCTCTAGTGACTGTTTTTTTTTATAAAAGCGACTAGCGAAAAACCAAGTGACTTTATGCTGATGTAAGACTTTTGGAGACTCTGACGTGAACGCAGCTCCTTCCTGTTTGCAAAGCATCGACAGGCAGCTGCAGTCAAATATTCATCCCATCCAGACTCTAAATGAATCGTCCGTGTGTGAAGGGTGTAACAATACATCGATCCATGTCAATATGTGGATTAAATGATTAATGATTCAATAATATCGAGGCAAAATTAAAATATCCATCTGCATCGTCATCATATGCTTGCAGACTTGTACAGTGACAGATGTGATATCGAGAAATATCAAACAAACAAATCGATACAATATTGCAATCTGAGTTTGCATGTTCTCCTCGTACTTGCGTGGGTTTTCTTCAGGTACTCCGGTTTCCTCACACAAACCAAAAACATGAACATTAGGTCGTCTTCCAGCCCAGGCCTCCCTCCCAAAAGAGATCTGTGATCTCAGTGGGATTTGCCTGGTTAAATGAAGGTGAATAAATAAAAAGTTTTTCAGCACTGAACATTCATACTTTATTTTTTCAGAGATTGCAGTTTGTCTGGTTACCCATTGTATTTTCGGTTAAATTGATGCTTATATACACAACTGTGTGCACTATAACATCTAACAGCTTCATGTCTATGTGCAGTTTTATAGACTTATCTGACATAACTTTGTTGGAATTGTACATCCAAAGAAGTTATTCTTAGATTAAGAACACAGAAGCAGCAAGCTTCTGTTCCCCAGACAGATGTGGGTTTTATGGAGGGGGAGGAGAGGGCAGGAGTGACAGCAGTGTTTCTGTGTGAGCCTGTATGATTCAGAGGAAGTATATGATTTAAATCCCCTACAGGCAGGAAGGCCTCACTGATGACTCAGAACTAAAGCTATCAGGGACAGAAAAGTGAAGCTGAACACGTCTGAAGGGGTCTCCAACAATCTTACTCACTCTGAAGGGTCTTTGGCCCCTCAGAATAAGCCTAAAGAACTGGGTCTGTTATTGGTTAAAATGTTTGATGTGTAAATGAGTGATGTACTGTTCTGTCTTCCACAAGCCCAGACAAAAAAGGAAGCCATTGTTTGTCTTTGTGGAGGACAAGGTTAACATCTTAACTGAGTAATCTTGGTCTGAGTCAAGGTCCAAATAGTGTGTGTCTTAGTTTGCAGCAGCTTTTTCATCACCTCTCTAAAAAAGTCTAGACACTGCATCAAGTTCCCAATCACAGTCTGAACTAAAGTACAGACACGTGTAGCCAAGTGGGGCGATGAGTAAATCTGGGAGATTCAAGAAAAGATTTTGGAACACTTGGCACATAGAAGATTAAGAATGATTCTGGCTCTCTGGTAAACACAGCATATACTTGATTAAAACTGCAATTCTGCATCCAAGGGTTGAAAAATGTCCCCCTTCACACAGGGGGATGACCCTGCTTTGATCTCCAGAACCTACAATCAAAGCAAATTTAGAACACCTCCTTCAGTGTGGAAGCAACCATGACTGTGGATGACTGAGTGGGGCGCAGTATTTTACTGGTTAGGGGAGGAAGTAGATTGATTGTTGTATCAGCATGTCAAGAGTGTGTCGTAGAGCTGTGTAGCAGTGACAAATTGCAAAACAGCATACGCTGCTCAGATAGTTGGAGAGCTATCATTGTGGTCTGAAGGTGATGGGGTTGTAGCTTACTTCAGATTTTCAACAACTAAGTCAAGCCAGTGGATGTCGGCACATTGTCATGGATACGCTGCCACCATGATAATAAATGGCCACAACCACACTACATGGTCAAAGCCATTGTGGACCATGAACGTATATAGAACAGCTGGAGTGCGTCTGCACCACATGACCATGTGATTTACTGTAGCAGCGTTGGCACTAACCAGATCAGGCAACCGCCTGGATTTACCTCAATGTGAATGTGATCCAACTAAGCTAAGGGTGTGACTGTTTTAAAATAAATTATAGAGCCAATGTAATTGCTGTTAATAATTGATTTGGCTAATAGATATTAGCTTCAGTAGCAGAATATTGCTGTAACGAGTGTAGAAACTGTATTTCAGTTTTTAACCTAGTGAATATCTGTTTAACCTTGAGATACCTTGACCCAGACTGATTACAGTTCTTTTTCACAATACTCTAATTTTCTGAGATACTGATGAATCAATACTATACTACAATACTATATGAGTTTCACTTTCTGAAATGAGTGACAAAAAATATAACTTGTTCATAATAGTCTAAATTTCTAAGCTGTACTTGTATTAATAATTATTCAAAATAATCTGACTGTAAGGGTCATTTGCTTTAAGCCCTCTGGAGTCCTGAAATCTTTCAAATCACACGATCAGTTTCAGTCACTGCAGTACCAGGAACCACTTAGCTCTGAGTCTGTGGTTTCATTTGTGTCAAAGTGAAGACTTTAAGCTATAAAGCAGTTTTTAAAATGTGCTTAAAGGTCAAGTAAAACTATAGTTGTGATCAGTAATTCAAGCCACATCTTTTTCCTGAAAATCAAAGTCACATTAAACGAGCTGGAGCAAATAAAATATCTCCATCTGCTTACGGCTACCCCTCACTACCGCCAAATAAACACCTTCTTTGTGAGTGAGGGATGGAGTTATTTGTCAAGTAGGATCTACAGTATGAAGATGAACAGGCAGCAGCTTAGTGATTAAAGAGGACAAAGCTGTCAGATAGAAGAAGGAAGATGGAAGGTAAAGAGGAGGAAAACAGATTCAGACGCCTGAGGAGCAAATGAAAGATCTCATATTTGTTCTAAACTAGGATTGAGTTAAAGAATGAACCAAGATATATATATATACATTGTGTCATTTTTAAAGTAGTTCGAAAACCACTCTTTTCAAAATGGACTCTAGAGGCTTTCAACACGTGTACAGGGTAAAGATATTTCCCAGACGCCTGACTAATACCCACCACAGAACATTGGTATGCAATGGCTCCCTCTTTGGTTTTATTAGACCTAGGCTACAGAACTGTGCAACACATTGATTCAGCATTTTGTTAGTGTGTTAATATAAATCTCTCGCTTAAGGCCGATCCTTTCTTGAAATCACAACCCATATACGGAAGTTAAGGGCAGCTTGAAAACTCAAAAATAAATTTTAACACAACTTTAGTTATTTTTTAGCATTTGCAATGAAACAAAGGTGTTTATTTGTTATGTCTATCATATTTTACAGGTCACCACTGCTTCACAGAGACACATGGCACAAATTCCCCACCAGTATCTAAGGAGGGCCCTGCAATAAAGTTTATGGCATGTATAAATTAATATCTGTCCATTATTGCATTCTGTGTGGCAGGGGACTTCCTCCTCCCGCACAGTGCCTCGACCTCCCAGTACATTTAAATATAACATTTAATTTTAGGATAAATGCAAATCGTGTGCATGTGCGGAAATGTGAAATAGTGTGATAAAGCCAGAGATATATGTTGAATTCAGACCAAAATAATTCATTTTGTGGAAGGCAGACTCTAAATGACAATTTAAAGTGCATCGCTGTTTGTCTTTTTTCAGAATAAAATCTATGTATTATGTGTATATTACACAGCGGACACAGTGTAAACCGTGGGTGAGGGAAAGTACTGAGGAATGAACAGAAAAACAGGAAGACAGAAAAGACAAAACACAAGGGATCTAAAGAAAACCAAAAAGCGACACGATGCAAAATAAACTAAACACTGAAATATATTTTTAATGATTTAATGACACATATGCATTGAAAGAGTAATCAATGTGCTGTACTGAAATTAACCATCGTGCTAAAGTTGTAGTTTTTATAAAGCATAAAGTCAAAGCCCTGCAATGAAACCCTCACACACAGTGGTTCCATATGTCAGCTGTTGAGGACTCCTCTGTACGAGGCTAAGGTTAGAACACATCTCTTGCTGACGTAATTGCCATGGGCAATTGCTTTAGTCTGAAGAAAATGGTGTGAAACACGGAAGTTGAAGCTTTTTATAGACCTGAGCAGAGAAGGGTTGATGCACCTGTGCTGTAAAAGGTTGTATACTTCACATGTGCAAAATAAAGCTTCTTAACTGTACTTGAGCAGGGTTTTCAAATTGAACTAGCTTGTAATATTAAACATTCACAGAAAACTCAGGATTCTGGCAATTTCCTTTTTTACCATTAGTCACTTCTAACAAATATTTTCAGAACATTACCATGTGAATGGTAAAAAAACTGACTGAAGTGCCTCAAGGTAAAGCTGCAGTTTCACAGAGAGGTCTGTGCTTTCTCCTCGTCTCAGCTCCAGTTGAATCTGCCTCCACGGACCGACAAAGGTGAGGAATTTTGAGTTTTCTAGAGAAATTTCTAGGAAAAAATAGTTCATTATCACCTGCCAACAAAAGGTTCAAGCACACAATGTTTCTTGCCCCATATGCACAAATGTGTGTTCGTACTGTGTGTCTGTCTCTTCAATACCTCATGAACCACTGGACAGATTTTAAAAAAACTTTCAGTAAATGATCAATGGGTCCAACCAAGATGACCACCACAGCCAACTGACCTTACAGCCCACAAAATTGGCTAGAATTACGTAAAAGTTACCTATAAAAGTTAAAAAAATGTTGTGTGGTAGTTGTTGAGAGTCATTCAAAACATACCCTCCAAGGGTTACTCATTGAGCAAGATCTGGTTAAAACTTTTGCTAATGTCAACCCTGTTTGACTGTTAGCAAAATATCGTATAAATAATGACTTGTGTACATCTACACCTGATTAACTATTAAAGTCAATACAGTTTAAAGATGGCTAATTATTAGACAATACAATAGCTATAAGTCAAACAATTTTACCAATATTGAAGTAAATTTGTCGCACAACACATACGGTATCAGAAGTGGTAGCAAATAACTAATTTCTTATATTAAAATTATCCAAAACTCTGGCAAGAAAGACGATGGGCAATGTTTGTTCCTTTAAGGAATGCGATCCCTTTATTTATGTTAAGACATTCCTTGCTTCCATTTTATCTTGTTGTAAAACGTCTCTAACTCACACATACGCAGAGCAATAGAAACTGACGTGGTTTTAAACGAGGTCACTCAGGTCTGTCTGACCCCACAGGAGCTGCAGGGGCAGACAGGAAATGTGAGTTGCAACTTTGTGGCTTCCAAAGCAGAGAAAAGGCCCAGGATAAACAGAGCTGCAGTTTCTTTCCCTCATCATTCATACGCACATACTAAACCCACACACACACAAAGTTCAAAAATATCATGGAGGCACTTTTGGATTCAATTATAAGTGCAGATTAAAAGATGTAAATTTAGCACAAATCACGTGAGTCTGGAGAAATGTGTGTATTTTAAAACCCTAATGTGGCAAAAATCTGCAGTTTCAGATTCATGAGTAGATTTTTGTCTGCATGTTGCTTTATAACAACTAGTTGATGAGTTTCATAATCTGAAAAACTGAGCAATGGAAAAAACTAACCTTTGTGTTAACAATTTTTAAATAATTTATTTTTAAAGGGTAGACCTGAAACTGCTGACTGGCATAAATTAACTCTCATCAAAAGATATGTTTTTAATTTTATTCTTGGTTAAATGTATTTAAGGGTTTATTCACAGCAGGAAAGTCCTTTAGTCCACTTGTTTGGTCCCGATTAAAAGCTGACTGGTATGCATTCACATTGTGTTTTTGTCAAGCAGACTAGAAATTATAAACAAAGCCACGCGGGTGATGGTCATTGCTCCCATTGGACAGAAATAATGGGGGCGGGACAAAGCACAGACTCAGAAAGACGATGCTAAATACAACTGTAATACCATTTAGAATTTCAAGAGCAGCTCTTTCAACAGCAGTTTCACGATGATACACTTCTAATCAGTAACAATTACTGATGTTCTTTTCACGCAGATATAGCAACACAAGATGAGAGTTTTTTTTTTATTCCCATGTTCCAAAGATTGCGATCTGTTTTTTTCTTAACATCCTAAACAGCCCCCTCGTAAAAGGGGATGCGTTTCTATCAAACCAAAGATGGTATCAAAAGAAAGTGGATTACATACTGTGAGAAATAAAACTCATTAATGCACAGTATGTTTGGCATGTGCCAAGCATTTGCTAAAGGTGGAATAAAATCATGGCGGCATGCACATCGAAGAATAGAAGAACATGAAGGAAACCAAGATCATAGAGATTGTGCTGAAGCATATTTGATGTATTTTATGATGGCCAACCAAGACATACCAAATCTATTTGGAGGAAAACAAATCTCAATTCATCATAAACAGGTCTGAAAAAAATGTCAAGGCATGGTCCGTGTCATAGACATGATAAAGGTCACTGGAAAGTGTGGTCTTGCGTACACGTGGGAAAAAAATCACTGTCATGGAAATATCTTGGAAATTATCTGCTATAAAGCAAATTTGATGTTTCTCTCCAAGAACATGTTAGAGTGTTTAAAGAAACGTTTTACACAGAACAGTGTACTGCTCAAGTGCTTCTTAATAATACAAATTATGACAGTTTTCATATAGGACTTATAACATCAAAAGTTTGTATACCTGTGCAGGTTGGTTTTTGTACCTCACAGGTGCATACCTGGCCCTAAACCTTACCCATACTCAATTCACACCTTGGTCCTAAACCCAACCCCCATCCCACCAATTACTTTTAAACCAAACAGGGACTCAGCTTACGTCCCAATAGGTACCAGTGGTCCCCACATGTAGGTGTTTGTCTTAAAATGGTGCTCATATGTCATAAAATACCCGTCCACACACCAACACACACACCCTCTCACACACACGCACAATGTCCAGCTTTTGACTGTTTCAAATTACAAAATAAAAATATAAAAAAATAAAATAAACAATTGACAAATGTTATTTTAGTGCCTGCAAAATGCAGATAATATAATGCCTGATTCCTTTGCAGGAGGAAGAGGAGAGAAAAAAGCATGAAGGCAGAGACGCAGAGTCAGCGGCACAACATGCTGCTTCTACTGCTTAAAAATAAATAAATTAACACAGGGCAGAAAAATAGATTTGCAGAATGTAATGGAAACTATGACAAAAACAAAAACGCAGCAAAACAGAGACTGAGAAGTGGGTGGGATCAGTAAGTCATTTTTAATGGTTTCATGAAGGGGAGCAGAACGTGGAGTGACACTGACTGTAAACGTGGTTCACATTTATTTTAAGAAATTAAAATCAATTTTCATGTACTTATTTTTAAACACAGTAGCGGAGCGTCTGCGTCTCTGCCTTCATACCTTTCTCTCTCCTCTCCTCCTCCTGCAAAGGAATACGGAGGCATTATCTGATGGTTGCAAATACAGCCATTAAAATAATGTTAGTCTTTTATTTATTTATATTTTACCTTTTGTAATTTGAATCAGTCAAAAGCAGGACATTGTGTGTGTGTCTTGCTCTTTATTTATGCTCCTTACAGGAATCTAGCTATGAATAGGCAACTAAGTGATGAAAAGTTTGGCATTTATTGATCAAAGTTTCAAAGATTAGTATCTGCAACATGATCATTATGTAGGGATGGGGCCAATTCAATCCAGTATCGTATCAGGCTCCGATACCAACAGATCTGAATTTTCCGATTCAACACGGGGAGATTTCCGATCCATGAGCGCTGTCTGTGCTATAATGTTGTATGCTGAAATGACTCCAGAAGAGATTTCTGTCCGGCTGCTCTGCTAACTGGCTACAAACTGTGGAGAAGGATTTCCTGAACCGAGGCGAGTAATGAGACCCCCTCCATTCAGGAAATCCACTCAACAGTTTGCAGCTAGCTAGCAGGGGAGCAGCTCTGTAGCTAACCCAACACAACATGACTCGTGTGTTTAAAAGTAGAGACCTCGAATTATACACTACTTTTTAAATTGTTGCTACTGCAGCGCGAGCAGAGCGCGAGGCACCAGGAAACACAGCAAACTGGATCAAACTCTCCATCAGTCTCAGCCTTATCGATCCGAACAAACAATCAGCTCCTATTTTATGACTGAGGCATGAAATATTTGTCAAGAGCCTAAATTCTGCAGCAGGAGAAAGAAAAAGACGCAAATGTTGAATGAAGTTTGGTGGCGATCTGGAGAGCGGAGTGAGTATATTGGATTGAACTAAGGTGTATTTTGGGTGTTTAGTGTTTAATTTATACAGTTTTACAGTGTTTGAGTTAGGGATGCAAATAATTTTCAAATGATTGTTTATTAGATTAAAATTTGTTCCATTATATTAATGTTTGCTCAGATGAACCGGAAAAATACGGCCCCTCTGTGACTGCTTCTGCGACGCAAACAGATCTATGGTATCGGAATAGTATTTGTATCGGCTAATATCAAAAATTCAGATATCGGATCAGAAGTGAAAAATTGTGGATCGGTGCATCCCTATCATAATGTGGTTTTAGTGCCGTTTATTACATTTTGAAGCCCGATTTTATTACATTATTACATCATGCGGTGTTATTACATAATGCATTTTTACAAGGCCTCTAAATTTGTATTTATTTATATTATTTTAAACTTTATTTAGTTACCCCTGCTAGCATTGATACTGACGCTAATGCTACAGCTATCCTGACTGTTGGGAGATGAGTCTCAGCTGTCCACAGGTAGACGGTCCAATCAGACCAAATGATGGGGTTCAGACTAACATACACTGTACTCTCTGGTGGACTGTAGTTTTCTAACATTTTAAGCTTATTTATTGTTATAATTATTATAACTGTCATCATCATTATTATGAATATAATTGTATTTGGATTTTGAGTTTGCACCAAAAAATGAATATATACTGTATGATGAAAAATAAACAATCTTGTTGTTTACATTCATGTATGTTTACCCATTTATTCAGCTGTCAACCATATTAGAATTGAAACTTTGCTTATTGTGTAAAATATTGCTATTTGATAAATGTAGGACTAAAATGTGATTAAACAAGATTAATTACTTACGAGACTTAGTTTTACAGTTAACCAGTGGCAGATCTAGGATTTTTCTGAGTAAGGGGCCATCAAGGGGCCACTATATTGAAAGAGGGGCCAAGTATTTGTTCAACATC
>JARVJO010000039.1:11438013-11469779 GCA_031762555.1 Cynodonichthys magdalenae
CTTTTTTCGCATTACGGGAGTCACGTGATCAACAACCGGATGTTTCTACTGGCGAAAAAGACAACAAAGAAGAAGACTTGTGTTGAATCCACAGCTCTTCTGTAAAATCACGGACTACAATTTCCCAAAAATGCCGCATTTGTAGCCGCTAGCAAGGGGCTTGTCTCTCGAAAGCCTCGATATGACCCCGACGTCTCCTTTGATGGCTGATGATGAGCGCTAGTGCCGTGGTAGCAATATGAAGATATCTCCTGTAAGTGTTTACTTTATTATAATAATGAATTATAATGACTTATCGCAAGAACAAACGTATTCACGCGTGACTTTAATAGCATTTCTTACGTAATGGAAACACCGCAGTTGCGAAACTGTGTTTTTTCAACATTAACAGAATATCGACAAAGTTTTGTCCACATTTGCAATGGAAACTCAGCTACTGACTGATATGAAGATGACTGGGAGGTGTATTACCAAGCTGAAATATCTTGCCTCTGTACTCGCACCTGTTCTTCAGAAAACATACTTTCTAGGTCCAGCATTCGAGTTTAACTGTATCCTCCACAACCGATATTATTTAAGGTTGTTTCTTTTTTGACAACAAAATACAACGCTCCTACGAAAGATTGTAAACAACATGAAGCACTGTTGTGAAGACGTGCTGAAGTGGGAGTGTCAGAAACGGTAGGAGGTTCTTAAACAGACAGAGGACCATTTCGAGGAGTTGAAGTCAAATTTATTTACAGCATTTTCATAACAACTGAAGGTAACACACTTACTTGATTGTGGTATAGAATTGAACCATGTGCCTTTAATTTACTTGTTGAAGGACTCTAATAGATTTTTTTTGTGAGGTTTATATTTACACTGTTGGTCTTGTGTAGTTTAGGTACATATTCAACAAGACTGACACAAAAGGCACTTGTTCATAGCATATGATTCATTTTTGTTTTGCTGAAATATCTATTATAGAGAGAAGTTAAATATGAAAATGCCTACGAATATACTGTATTGTATAAATTAAACTTGCACTGCACTGTGCACCAATTTCAACAATCCTTTTCACTTGAAATAAATAAAAATGTGTAGATGTTATTTTTTTGTATATTGAATAGCTATGTGAGTTCATTTAACTTGTAGTTTTTTCTGAGTGTAACTCTGTCTGCTGCTCAGGTTAAGCACATCACCGAAGTGCTTTGAATTAATGAGGTTCACATGACATCAAGGAAGGGTTGGAGTGATGAATAGAGCAGAAAAAAAGGAGTCTTGTCTCCTAGAATTTATTACACTGATGAGCTTCCAAACAAATATCCCTCCAGAAGATGGTGCAGGTGGTGCTTAGTTACGGATACAGTATTTTCTGAGTAATGTGGACACTAAAAGCCTCTTGAGGCTTTGATGAACAGAACTGTATTAAATTAAGGTAAACAAAGATAAGGACGGTCGCCTGCAGCTTTTTTAAAGATCTTTTTATCGTAAGAAGGAAGTGAGTCGAGGCTGCAATCCAAACAGCTCACTTAAAGCGTGACCTTTATTTTAAGTCCCTTTTTAAAGCAACCAGTTAGATTTAATTGTCCAAAGAAGCTTTTGTTCTCTGTGCTTAATAAGCGCCTCTCCTTGATATATATATATTTTTTGTGGATGAAAATGTCATCTTCAGCTCCAATCTCTGTCTTTATTATTCACCTCCATCAAAGTGCAGAAGAAATGTGTCTTTTTTCTGGAATCAAACTGACCTGCTAAGTTATGATTCATCAATGACATTCACCAAATTCATCTGACTTTTCATAAAGAATGTGTTATTATCTGTAGCTAAAGCTGTTTTGTGCACATGTGCACGTCAGCATTTCATGAAATATAAAACATACAAATCAATTTTAAAAAAATCATCTAACAGTTCACAATAAAGCCATTTTTAGAACATTTAGGGGTACAAATCTTCAGTATAAGCTAATAAATCACTTGACAATTACATGTAATTAAGCTGCAGGTAGAAGCGACACCCACACCCTTCAAACCAATTAACACAGGAGTCCTGTGAGCCACCGTGAAAACTACTGTATATAATTTGACATGTTTTTTCACACTAATTATCTTCTTTAGTGGCCTCCTGTGTGCTGCTGTGCAGAAATACATGCAAACAACATTCTCTCTGAGTCATTTCTTTGTTTTTCATTTCCTTTTATCAGAAAATTAGATGAAAGGCCTAAAGCATGCAGATCCATTATTCACAAAACAAAATCTTCAATTCATGCACAAACTTCATATTTCTAAAGTAGATAAAGTTACTATAGTTTAGAACTGAACATGATAGTTTATTTGAGGGGAAAAGCCAACTTTATTCATAAAACAACAAAAAGTGTTTTACTGTGAAATTATGCAAATTGCAAAATTCACACAGAGACATAAAATGCATTTTATAAAAGAAGAAAAAAATGAATTAAAAATTAGTTTTTTTAAGAGTAAATCACATAAAATGCTTCGAGTCAAATAAAAAAGCCACTTTCTTAAAGAAATAGTACATTTTTAAACATATCTGAAAAAATGAAAGTTTATCAATTTGATATCAGCTGGTGAAACATTATTCACTGTTAGAGAAGAGCTGTTCAGATCATTTCAGATGGTTTTCAGGATGGCTTCTTTTATCATACCTCTTTATTTTCAAATGGAAATTTGATTCTTGGTTTCGCAACATCACCTTCCCAGGTACACTGTTTGCAGTCAGCAAAAGGTCTTGTATTCTGAGTCAGGTGAAGCTTAAATAATAGTTTGCTGGTGAAGTGCTCTTATCCTTTTATCTGTTCTTTTAAAGCATCACAACCTGCTCATGTGTCGAACTGTCCCATCAATCAGCTTTGAATCATTTTTAGTTCCTTGTCAAACAGCAGGAAGCGCCCACTTTACATTGTGAAGTGCTGCCTTTTGTGTATGATGAATTATTCAGGGGTAAAAACATATCAGCTGGAGTGAATCCTGTTCAAAATTGTAAATTGGATTAGTTTAGTGATTGCTGGGAGAGTCTGCTTGTTTTGCACAGATGAGGTTTTTAGCATAAGAATAAATATTAGCTAAAAAGTTTAATAAAATGTTGACAGCATTAAAGTTGTTATCTGAAGAAATTTCTGTTTCATGAGTTCAAGATTAGAATTAAAGTTCCTGCAACTTATTTTCTTTAGTTAAGCTGTTACAGTTTGATCACTGCAGGTTTTCTCTGAAAATAAAAGTTATTATATAAAAGTTAAATGGCCAAAAATTTTTTTCTGTAAGGTACAAGGGTGTGGTTGGAGTGCAGTCTCTAAAAAAAGATTAAATATCAAAAGCCTTTCAAACCTTTTGGCAGGTGTCAAACTCAAGGCCTGTGGGCTGAATCTGGCCTGTCACAGCAAGCACTTCAAAGATCCTGCTTTAAAGCCAGCATTGATGATAAACTACATTTCCCATAATGCATATAGATTATTTTACTTGCAAAATGGTGGCTTCCCAACATTAGGTGCAGGTGCATAGGGTGGTGGGATGCAGTCATTTTTTTAGTAAAATATTTTATCATTTTGGGAGATGTAGGCTACTTTTGCTGCTGCCCAGCATTACTGGAACGTGGGAATTCCCCACTTACAAGTCTAAATTCAAACTAGAATGCCCTTCCAGTTGGATTTCCCTGTTGAAAATTGGGAGTACTTTTCAGTGTTTATAAGCGGACATGTAAAACACTTTTTCTATGCAGGAAATACCACATAGAGCTCAGCTATTGTCTGTTAGCTGTGCTCAGTTGTAGCAACGAGACAAGGAATGTGACATCCAGTAATTACTTACTGAGAGTTTCATTAGAATTCTTTCATTGTTTCATGAAATATTTTGCTAACAGACAAATGGAGTTGACTCTAGTAGGTATTTGCAAAACATTAAACAAAAATCTCAAGCAAACTGTTGGAGCTCAAAGTACAGTATGTGTTGAGTATGATCAGCTACGCTCACCCCATATTTTAGTTCAATATGTGGAAAACTGGCTGAGTTTTTGCTAAGCTTGCATAATTGTGGCGGCCATCTTGAAATAAGTGTCTCCAAAAAGATCATTTGCTGCAGCTGTGCATTTAATGATTACTTTCTGAGAATTTCAATAAAATCCATCCAGACAAATTCTCAGCCAAGGCAAAAACATTATCGCCCCCCTCCCTGCAGCAGACATTGATTAGACAAAATCCATCCAAAAGTTAATTAACTGCTCTCTGTGTAAACAAGCAACAGCTTGCTAATGAAGTTATCCGCTGAAAAGCAGATGGTATATTAAATATTCATAACCGTCCAAAAATATCCTATGATAAATTTGACTTTTGCTCAGAAAACCATTAGAGCTAAAGCAAAGTCAGTGTGTGATGACCCTGTGATGGATCACGCCTCAGAGGCACATTTTTAGTTTTTAATGTCTCATGAGGTTCTGAGTTATCGTGTGTTCTTTCACACCATCAGCATTTGTTCATCCTGAGGCCAACGCCAGCTCAAAAAGCCGTTTATCAAACATTTTGTCTTTAATAAAACACTCGGGCTGGACTCTGAATAAAAGATAAGAATATTGATTCTGTGCCTAATGATCCATGACCACCATAAAAGGAAAGCGAGCATTATTTCATCCTGATTGTTCACTATGTTTTATGAATGTATTTCTGGATTTGAGTACATCTCCTGGCCATCCTAACTACTCAGCTGTGTTTGAAGACGGTGAGAACGAGAGTGGATTTTAGGAGAAATCCGTTCGCGTTAATCACGAGCTCTAACTGCCTTCTGTTTCTTTGAATCCTCGTTTGTATAGATTTAGTCTGTTGATCCTCTCATCTGTTCTGGGGATTTATTTACATCATGACTTGGTTTGGAGCAGCCACAAAACAAGACAGGCACAAACTGCAGAAAGTTAGAAAAAAAAAAAAAACATTAACACACCTGACCCTTTCTTCAGAACTTTTATCCCCAAGGAACCAGGAAGCAGACAGGTTGACCTTTCAAACCCAGAACAACCTTTTATTTCTTTACCTTCTTTTTTAGCAGCTCAGCAGCAGCTTCTTTTCTCTCACTCTTACACAAAAAGCACCAAAAACATTTTTATTCCAGCGTGTATTATTTTACTTTTTGAATAATTATCATCATTACTGTATCACTCCCTGTACTCTGTTAAACTAAACTTAGCACAAAAAGTAAG
Organism: Cynodonichthys magdalenae; assembly: GCA_031762555.1. Classification (NCBI taxonomy): domain Eukaryota; kingdom Metazoa; phylum Chordata; class Actinopteri; order Cyprinodontiformes; family Rivulidae; genus Cynodonichthys; species Cynodonichthys magdalenae. Next base: position 11,443,199 of record JARVJO010000039.1, read on the forward strand.
GAAATTTGTGTTTGGTAGATTATTCCTTTGTTGTAACAAAGCCTTTTGGCGATAAATTTTATACCAATGGAAAACCTATTTATTTTCCTTTTAAATGGTGCCACATTTGTGGGATGAGCAGTAGATAACTACTACTGTATATGAAAAATGAAAAGGAAAAAATTTACCAAATCCTCTCTGCTGTTGCCGAACATTTTATTCTGTCTTTGACTCATTTGGTGTTTGGTGGACTGGATGATGCGAGTTTGAAGAAACAAGAAATATTAGAAATTTAACCATTTATTCATTTAAGTAACAGGTGCCTCAGTACCATACACAGCCACAACAGCCTGGCTCCTCCTCCTCATGCTGATCACCAGTCTGGTCATGCACTGCTGATGGACTCAACACAAATTTCCTTACTTTTTGTGCTAAATTTTCTAAATCTATTCTAAAAACAAACACATTGCTGCATTAAGTTATATTGTTTTAGACTTTAAGCTCTTTTACCTTGTGTCTGATATTAACAGCAAACAGATCATAATTTTTTTTTTATCTTTATCTCTGAAGTCTTGAGAGTTATTTGTTGAAATCCAGTTGTTTCACAGTGAAAAGTTTGTCAGATCAGTGTGCTGCCCCACAGCGCCATCATGTGGCTGATTTTTATTACTGCCCATGGTTTGAATCCAAACAGAGTTTATGCATCTCTTATAAAACCAACAAAGATGTCAGTACCAAATAAAACAAAGATGTTTTTAAAAAAGTAATTTTGAATTAATATAAAATAGACACAAATCCCTCCTACAGCAGCTGAGTGGTTCGAGTTTTAGAACTGATGATGTTTGTTGAACTGTTTCCAAAATTTCTAATCCTTGTTCTTTCTGTTCTAGTGGTTCTGCACCAACAACCTTACATGATGTTTTTAGTTATTGAAGTAGTTATTTTTCTTATGCAGCAATAATGTAATAAAGTGACTCGGTTATGTAATATAGAGCTTTGGTGCATCTCAGTGCAAACACATGGTGCAAAATCACAAAATTGTGAACAATGTTATTTGCAAAATTTGACCAACATAACTTTAACTTTGTCATTTTTTAAAATTATATTATCTTCGTCTGAAATTTATGGGTGCAAAGTGTAAAATGAAATGTTTAAAATTGTCACTAACCTATTTTTATTATTTAGCTAGTTTAGCGACTGTTTAGCTTAATCCAGCTTTTGATTTACTCCTACAAGTGAAAATTTACAGCAATGATTCACAATATTTGTTCTATCTGCAGCTAAAAATATACAGATGTGTCTGTGAGTTTGTACTGAACAATAAACCCCATAAAGATCCATGATATGAATCTAAACTTATGTCCATTTATATTCCACAACCCAGCTTCTCTTGATCAGGGTTTGAAATCTTTCCCCCAGTCAAACCAGTACGTTCAGCCTCAGCTGATGACATTATAAAGTACGGTGGAGCTCGGATGCTATTATAGGATCAGCATTCCTCATACTCCTGCTCATGTTAGTCTTCATTACCACTAGCTTAGAGCAGGATTACTGTGCTGGGAGGGTGATGGTTCTTCACCCAAAAATGCTGATAAAGGTGTTTTACAGATGCAAATAAAAACATCATTTGAATCCTGATGCTCATCATGATGTTCCCTCTGTTGTGTACAAGGTCTAATGTTGTTCTTGTTTTTATTTAATAACAGCAATAGAGTAAAAATTTAAAAAAAAAGTGCCGGGTTTGATGTCAAAACTGCACAATAAGATCTCAGTTTTATCACATAAATCATGAGCATTGGTTGTAAATATGCTAGACTTTTGTGAATAAGAATTGTTCTCATTCTGTTTTCTTTTCCCATTTTTCTCAGAATTTGCTCATTGTTTGTCACATCTTGCATCGCTGCCTTCTCTCGTTGCAGTGAATCCTCTTAAAGGTGGATTACTGGACTAGGATGTTGACGCTGAGAGAGAACAGGGAAGACTGACTCAGAGAAAGCAGGTCTACAGAAGATACAGATGAGAATAAGAAAATGGAGAGAAGCTCTGCGTTTTGGAGAGGGGTGGAGGATCGGTGTGGTGAGTACTGAACATTTGTCAGAAAACCGGTTGGTTGGTGCCATTTTAGGTGTGTTACAAACTTAAAACATTTACATAATAAGCAGTATTTAATAGGAATAGTTTTTCTCTCCTGTTTGTTGCAGAGCTTGAAACGATGGACCACCCTTCATCTTCCCACCCTCACTGAGAAGACGGGGGCAGACTAACCCTCTGACAACAATGGTTTCCCTCACCTTATCCAACCTCTTCAGCTGGAACGTGGCCTCTGCTCTCTGCGTCATCATCTTGTTGCTCCCAGAGGTCGCAGCCGGCAACCTGAACACTTCGGCCACACGTGTGGGTGGAGGGTCACAGTGTGGGGAGTACACAAACCAGGTACTTCTGCTGTAGTCATCAGATATGATTAACAAAAAGGATGTTTATGTTTGTTGTCCTGATCACAAAGAAAGAACAGAAATAAACAGGTAGAGAACTATTGTATTACGAGTATGTAATAAAAAGACTAATAGTTTAAAATCAACATATGTGACCCATCACATCAAATTCAAGTCAAATTTGGTCAAAATGACCTAAGCACATATTTAGATTCTTGCTTTTTTAGCTTTATTTTGACACATAGATCACCCTGACCCATTAATATTTGGTCTGAATTCTATTATTTTAGGTTATTCTAATCAGGGCCGACCCTAGCCAATGTGGTGCACTAGGCAATATTTCAGGTGCCCCCCCCCCTTGTGCAATTTTCTAAATTTCACTCTTCACATAAATTCATATATCAATCCGCTGTCTTTGTGGGGTCCATATGACTCCACCTGATTTGGCAGTGGTTGGAGGGGCAAAGGGGGGTTGGGGTGGGGTTGTTAGGTGGTGTTTGTGGGTGGCCTGGCTCCCCAATGGGCAGCCATGACTTTTACTTGCTAGCTTTGTTAGCGCACCGCAAGGACAGCGGGAGGGTTGTTTTGTGTATCATATTTTATCTTTAGAAACCAAGTTGTTCAATTAAAATAGTTAATAATATACGAAAATTCCTGCTGGTACGATTTACTCAAAACAATTTTCCAGCCATTTGAAGACATCAAAAAATCAGAAATAAATGAAGGTAGGACACTGAAAATCAGACTTTAACCTAAACTTTATGTGAGATCATAACTGAAACTTCCATTGTTCTTATTTAGTTTTTTTTTATTTACACACTGAGCACCAGTAGTTAGTGTTGACTAGATCATATGATACTTTAATCATAAAATATCCTCTGCACCTCAAATTAAGCAGCTGAGAAACACACAGAACAAGTTACTTTCATTAACTTGAGTAACTAGTGATTATAATCATATTTTTGTTTCACAATTGGAAGTTTAACAGCTCAGAAAGGAGAGCCACCAGGGGAACAGTTAAAGACTAGACCATATGGCAAGTTGTTTTTTCTATTTTGTAGTTTTTCTGTGTCATTAGATATCTCAAGCTAGTTTTTTTTGTTACAAACTCATGGTGTTCAGTGTGTAACATGATCTCAGATTAGGTTCATCTCAAAGCCTAGTTTGTATACATTTCAATTAATATATAACAATTTTATGTTTTTATTAATCTTAAATATTTAGAAAAATTCACTTTAAAGGACTAGAAAATGCATAGTTTTAAGTGGATTTTTTCTAAATTCCTGGGGGTATACTTCTGGACCCTCCTAGGATCACTTCGTACCTCATTACAAATGTTGGCAGGTGTGGAAATGTTTGTCGTAATCATGTCTTGTGAATTATTTGACAAGGTCTTTGCTTTATTTTAGTTATAATGCAAAAAAAATACAAATGAAACCAAGATTTAGACCAATCAGTGGCATAAAATTTATTTTGCAATGTTATTAATGTTATCTTTCCAAAAATACATTCATATTTCTTACAAAAAATTTGATGCACTTTAAATTAAAATACATGTCCTCTGTGGGTAACAGCTTTACAAAAAATGTTTGTTTATTCATTTGTTTGTTTGTTTGCTACCATTTTATTTTGATTTTGAGGCTACGTCACCCCCAATATTAGCTTAATATCTGTAAAATTGAAGGGGTTATTGATATCTTTGTATTTGTTAACATTGAATACCTCTGGCAACCTTTTTTATTTAAGTTGACCCCAAAAGTCAATCAGTTAAAGGTGATTAACTGATTGACTGATTGAAGTGATTCTTTCCTGAATGTTTTCTATAAATCCATTCACTGGTTCATTAGATATTTTGCTAACAGATAAACAAATATGAATTATTTCCAATCAGGGTTTTGCTGTTAAACTGACTGGTTGTGGACTGATTGACAGTAAATACAGTATGTTTATATAGTGAGGTTTCTCTTTAACTAAATCATTTCCAGCTCATGGAGGATGGCATGTGTCGCCTCGTGGCCACCCTGCCTCAGATGGACGAGCGAAGATGTCCGGATTTGTTTCGCTGCACGGACGAGGTCTCCTACTGGCTGCGTGAGAACCAGGAGAGGAAGCAGCAGATCATGGCTTTGAAGGAGACCATCTCTGAGCTGCAGGAGGAACTCAGGAACCACCGGCATCGCATCAAAGTCCTGGAGCTGCAGGTGAATGAGGGCAGATGTGGATCATCAGCATCATTTTAACTGCTTTCTATTCTTTATTTTAGTCTAACTGATGATTCATGACAGGACGGTTTAAGGATTTGTCATGACGTATCATTTTAAAAATGCTTTGATCTTTTGTTTGAACTATTTTTTTATAATCCACCTACCCAAACTAGCATTTGTTTGAACCATACTCCTACGTGGTGCTTGGTGATAAAGCTGGCTTCCATCCGAGCATGTCCTTGACCTGAGTCACTAACAGGATTAGCCTCCTACTCCTCCATGTGTTGCCTCATGTGTCTCAGGTGATGAGCTTAAACAAAAAGAGACTCTCAGCTGGATCAGTCAGTGTTGCATGGTAGAAGTGGGTGGCTCTAGGGCAGGGGCGGAGCTAGACTTTTTTTGCAAAGGGTGGTAAAGGGGTGGCCAAGACGTTTTTAAGGGGCGGACACACAAATAAAAAAATTACGATGGATCTGAATATTCAAGATATTCGCCGCTGCTAATTTCAAATAACTATAACTCAGGTGTTTTTAGACATATTAAGCTGAAATTTTATGTGGTGGGAGCTGCAATCACCAACATAATAGCAGTCTCATCATAAATTTAAAATGGCAGATAAATGGCAGTACTCATCAATGATTCACAAAAACACTCATAGTAGCTCCATTCTATTGCACAATTTATATTAACTGGTTCTTAAACCCAGAACTCTTGCACACATTTGTTGTCTATTAATTCAGTGGTTCAGAAAAGTTTTTTTTCTTCTTACACTTTACTCTGATAGATTCTCTTTACACCAGACCTGACAAATATTTACTCCTTTTTTGCTCTAACTGCCCATCTTTAAAATGCCACATTCCTGTCCCGGTTGTCAATCATTTGGGGGTGGCACCTGAGTTGGCCAATCTGGTGCCAAGGGTGGCTCCGCCCCTGCTCTAATGTTTGTTCAGATGCGAGGACAGTATGTTATCCTACATGTTGACGCATAGCATAGATCGAAAACTTGAGTGTTTGGACTGTTTTTAGATTTAAAAAAAAACATTTTCTGAGTCATAAAAGGAATTTGAAATTCACTTTCAATTTTTTTAAGTACCTTTTATTGTCTCAGTGGGGAAAATAACTCCCTGCATTTTACCATTGCACATGTGGAGCAGAAGAGGTGTCAGCTGGAGGGTTAAGGGCCTTGCTTAAGGGCTCAGAGTGAGGCAATTAGGAGTTTACCACCCACTTTAAAAAAATGTTCCAATCACAAGCTCATCTTCTCAATGCAGAGAAGATGAGGTTTATCTACTACTTCCAGAAAAATTGGAACGATATGCAAAATATTTATAACAGAATGCAGTGATTTATAAATCTTTTTAACTCCTATTTTATTTGCAGTGAAATATTTAACATATCAACAGTTTAAACTATGAAATTGTGCCATTTCTAGGAAAAAAATAAGATAATTCGGAATGTGATGGCTGCAACTTGTCTCAAAGAAATTCCTAAATATGATCCAACTTCTTAGTTTAAAACATGGATATAATGTTTTATTGTGAATAAACAATGGGTTTATGAAATGGGCCAATTATAACATTTGTTTTAATTTACATTTTACACAATGTACAAACTTTTTTATAGTTGTGTTTTATTTGCATATTTAAAAATACAAATATACATAAATAACACTTGTAGTCTTGATGCGAGCTTACCTAAAGCTTACCTAAAGCATACCTTTTAAATGTTTTTCTGCGTTTGTATTTGAACACACTCCATCAGAGTGAAGAGAAGGTCCGCCTGAACATCTCTTTGGAGCTGCGTTTCCATGAGTTGGAGGTCCACTACACTGAAGCCACCTCCCTGCTGCATCTACAGGGAACACTGATCCTGGACCTGCAGGTGTGCTTCTTTTCTCACAGTATGATTGAGCTATTTTTAATGGTTTTGGATTGAAGAAAACTTCCGTTTCTAATTGTTCACATCGTTTCTTTTTAATACCTAGAAACAACTACACAATCTGACTCTTCTAGCGGATAAAGTGAACAGAAGCCCTGGCTGTTCAGTCAGTATCGTCCGTCCCAATCCTCTACTGAACACTCAACAAGCCATGCACCCAGGTAGCTATTCATGCACCAGTCACCAGAGGGAGACAAACATTTGATGATTTTTTTTAAATATTTATTCATTCTCATTGTTTGAGTCTTGTCCCACACAATTTGCCCTCAGAGATCAAGCACATGGGGAACTGTCCCATGGACTGTGCCTCCATCTATCAGCACGGGGTGAGGAGGTCAGGTCTCTACACTGTGGTACCGTTACTGTCGGGCATGCCTATGGAGGTTTACTGTGACATGGATACAGATGGTGAGTCCCAGATTTGGAATATGATGAGTTAATACCAAAACAGTGTGGAAAAATGAGTATGTTGCCTCTGGTTGTAATTAAAACAATCGTTCTTCGAAATGTACTTCATTTCCTCAAATATTTGGGTGAATTCTCCAGTTTTTTTCTCTGCATTATGACTTTGCTCACAAAAAGTACCTTCATGATCTGCTTCTTGGTTGCTCAGGATTTTATACATTTGTTTTAGTTTTCTATTTGCCTTCAGGTGGTGGCTGGAGCGTGATCCAACGGCGACTTGACGGCTCAGTGAGCTTTGACCGCAACTGGAGGGATTACAAGGATGGATTTGGTGACTTGCACTCTGAGTTCTGGTTGGGCAACAACCACATCCACGACCTGACCATCCAGGGAGATTACAGCCTCCGAATTGACCTGGAGGACTGGAGCAACCAGCACAGACACGCCCTCTACCAGAGCTTCAGGTCAAACTCCGTACACTTACCAGACCTGGTTATTACAAACTATCTTTTTTGTTTATTAATTTCTCGATGTGTGTGCAGTGTGGACGGTGAGGAGCATCAGTACCGTCTTCATGTGTCGGGCTTCAGTGGCACAGTGCAGGACTCCTTCAGCTGGTACCACGACAAACAGGGCTTCAGTACGCCGGACAGCGGCAACATCTGTGCTGAGATCTCACACGGGGGCTGGTGGTACAACCAATGCTTCTACGCCAACCTTAATGGAGTCTACTACAGAGTAAGGATGAGGAGAAATCTTCTCATTACCTTATTTTTAACAAAATTTTATCTTTATTTTTTTATTCTCCAGGGAGGCCATTATACCCCAAAAGGAAGAGGCCCACTGGGTCCCGACGGGATCGTTTGGTACTCCTGGAAAGACTCTGATTACTACTCTTTACGCAAAGTCAGCATGATGATCCGACCGCGCAGCTTCCACGCACGATCGTCGCCCTGAACAACAGTCACCATGGCAACGGTGCGGACACAGGAGCTAGCATCCCTCGCAGCAGTGAGGAGACCAGCACGAGCATTTTGCTGAACAAACCCAGAGGTTATTTCTTCGACTGGATCTACAAAATAATGACAAAAGGGAACTTTGTGGAAAATATGAAAACAAACTCTTGTTCTGCTCTTTTTAATATTAAAGTTCATATATTTTTGGTGCTTATTTCAGACGTTGCAAACTGGCACTTGGAAAAGTGGGGAAATTGGTCTAGATGGTCAGGAAACAGGACTGAAACGACTGTATTACAGTGTAAAATATAACATGGGCAAAAGCTGCTGTTCAACATCAGATCACATTTACACAGAAAGTCGACAAACATATTTAATCTAAGACTTGCTGATTCAAGGAGACAAGAAACACAGTTCTTGATAAATCATCCTGATCTCAGACCTCCTAAACTCTGTAGACTGTGCCTAATGTAGAGTCTGCTGGGAGACCTACAAATTCAACTCAGCTCTGCCATATTTAGGTTACAGTGTTAGAATGTTTGTGTAAAATCATACAAAAGTGAAAAAGCCCTGAGTCCTGAGCTGCGAAATGTGCAACAACTTTGATTATCAACTGGTTATCACTACGAGTTTATTAAAGGGGGCTTCTCCAGCCAGTGGGGGTGACATTTTAAACTAAAATTACACAGTGAAGTTTAAAATTATTATTATTTTTTATATTTTAGAACAAAATAAGAGGACATTCATGTAAACAAGAGAAAATATTTAGTTTACACCAAATTTAATAAAGACTAAAACACTGAACTATGTAGAGGCTTTTGTTTTTTTGTAATAGTCGTTTTATCAACTCAACATAGTTATTCTCATCAACTTGTCTTAAAGAATTAAAAAAAATAATCTTGATGCTTTAAGAGAGAGATCCTGTAAGGCTGAAAGTTGAACCATGAAGCAGGTTTCACTCCTTGTATTAGTAATGATCACGTTTGTAATCGACCTGACAGGAAAACTGCTCTGTTGTTTAAAAAACAAACAAACAAAAAAAATCTCGTGTTAGTTTTGGTCAAAGCTCCAGGACTAGCTGTTAGATTAACAATCTGATAAAAAAATAAAAGTATTTTACCAAATCTGAGGTCATTCAAAGAAATATAAGTTCATAACCTTTTTACAAAACTCCACTTAAAAAATTTGAATTATCCCTTTAATGACAAAAACATTGGTATAAACTGCTCATAATTCAGAAACAGTGTGTTGTTTCATCCAATAACATATTATTAATACTTGATTTTTAGTTTTGTAAATGTGTTTAGAGCAGAAACATAATAAAAATATAGAACACGATGAAAACAAATGCATGTTGTTTCAACTAAAACCCAATAATAAATCCAATAAGATCGTAACACTTCTTTAAAAGTGTTTTTTCCTTTGCAACTACTTTGGTGAAATAAAGGTTCCACGCTTCAGTGAAGCAACAAACAGACGTCAGCATGTTTTTAAAAATAACTAACATGAGAACAGTTGATCTTTCAGTTTGATAAATCCTCATCAGAACATCCAGCTGCACCTGATGGCAGCAACAGCCAAATAAGGGGGTTAAAAAAAATTTTTAAAAAAGCCTTTCACTTCCTTTACTAGAAGACACAACAACGCTCTTTTCACACGAGCTACAGACTCGTTTTTATTCTCCTCCACAGCCACGCGGGACTCTGCAGAAGTGAAAGGGTGCTTCAGTGTGAGCGAGTCACCATATAGAGAACAACACGAGGACTCAAACACTCGCAGAAAGGACAACTCCATGAATACAAATCATTGTTTAATAAATCAAAGTTTGCTCCATATTCAATGACACTATATAGCAAATCTATACATCAAATATTGTAATGACAAAAAACACCTGACAGGTCCAATAGAATACTTTTATATATAAATTTATGTATATTTTTTATTGTTACAAGTGATAAAAAAATAAAAAAGTGAACTAAAACAGAAGCTGATTGAAAACTGAATGGTGAAAAAGAAAGAAAAAATAACTTCTTTGTAGCATAATCCAGGACCGTTGACTCCTGTTGCAGCAACACTTACAAGCAAGAACTGTTTTGTTTCCACGAGTACAACAGAAAGAAAAACAAACATAAAACTGAGCCACATCTCAGATTCTTGATTCATCATCCTACACTTTTTGTTATTTCTGACATAAAGTCTGATTGTAGGGAGATATAAGAGGGCTGGAGCTAGAATAAGACTTTCTAGACATAAGAAATGCGAGTAAAGCAGGAAGCAGGTGGGGCTTCCTGTTAGCTTTTGAGGAAGCGCAGCATGAACAAAAAGGAGTAAGGCACTGCCAGCAGTGGACATGCAGTGGACATGCAGAGGACAACAATCTGCCTTTTCCTACGCTTCCAAAGCTAAAGAAAGATCTGCTCCAACTCGCAAAGTTGTTTAACATGAACGGTGTTTAAAGAGGTCAAAACACCAAAATAAACAGACGGTAAAGCTTTAAAATGCAACGTTTGGAGATTAGCTTCCTGGAAATCAGAGCGTGACTTTGATTTTTGACACCAGAAAGCCACTACATATTCATACAGATAAGGTTATGTATATATGTTATCATTTTTGTACACGTATGACTGAAAACCAGTGGAGTATTACTAAAATATCATCAAATGTGATGTTTCCACTCAAAGCTTTGACAAAAACTGTACCACACGGAGACACTCCCGCAATGAAAAACAACTCCTGGCTGCTCAAAGAGCAAAAAGGACGTTGGCTTCCTGTGTTACAAACGACGGACCTTGGACGGAGGAAAGTGTGTTTGTAAAAATCATGTCCTCTTAAAACTTACGAGTGCCAAAGCCTTCTCCCACTCAACTGCCTGTTTATAAATCTGCAAAGAGTAAAGCAAAGATGTGAGCTGCAACTGTCGGCATGTGCAGGAAAAGAAGAGACGAGGTCAGCATGAAGGAAAAGAGGAAGTGAAATTTAAATTAGGAGCAGCGTAAATGCACACACAAGCAAAAAAAAAAAATTATGTAATAAAAAAAGGTTCTGAATTGCTTTATCTTCTTGCCTTGTAGTGCGAGACTGCTCTCACATTGTAGTGAACTGACTGTGCGCTTGTCTCAGCTTGGCAGCGATCTAGAAAAAAAAATTACAAATCACAAAAAGAAAAGCTCACATCAGCACAAAAGGTTATCTACTTCGTATTTCTTTCAGCTGCTTTTCATTGAACAAGGCAATGAAAAAGCCAAACTGTAACCAAGTCAAATTTATTTTAGCGCTTTTACCGTCTCGTAAAACTTGACTTGCTCCTCCAGGTACAACTGCATGACCCTGTTGTAGTCGTAGATACGGTTGCTGTGGAAGTGGTTCATCTCAGCTGCGCCGCAAAGGAGAAGGAAACCGGGGAGATCAGAAGGCATGACACGATAAACGGCACCGCTGACATTTCTCTTGACGGAGGCGGCGGCCTACCTTGTAAGGAGTAAGACATGGTGCTGAGACGTTTGGCCATGGTTCCTTTGTCCTGAGGGGTGATTTTATTAGTGGCCACTAGTTTGTCCCCTTCTTTCACCTTGTCTATGGCCGCCTGAAAGAAAAGAGCCCAAACCTGATTTTTATGATTCGTTATTGAATTTAAATACCTATAAGTGCCATAGGTTAAGATAAGACTTTTAACAGTGCCAGTGAGCAAACAGAGATACACTTTTGTTTATTCCTGTAGTCATAAATTTAAACTGGAATGCCACTCAAGTGGGAAATCCCCATCAGAAAAAAGTAGAGTACACTACAACAGGTTGCCTTCAGGCCCAGGCCTCCCTTGAAAAAGAGATCTGAGATCTCAACGGGACTTGCCTGGTTAAATAACGGTAAATAATAATAATAATAATAATAAAATGAGTAAAACTCTTACTTTAACTTTTAATAGTATTTCTGTAGTATTTATTTCAGTCGTACACGCAGTACTTTTCAGTGTTTAAAAGAGGACACTGGTTCTATGCAGGAAATACCACGTAGAGCTCAGTTATTGTTTGTTAGTGGTGCTCAGCTATTGAAATAAGAAGAGGAACGTGACGTTTCATGTTTAGTCACAGTTGAACCATGTGGCCCTCGGTGAAAATGAGTTTGACACCCCTGCTCAACAACTGTGCAATAAGAAGTTATGGCTGTTTGGTCACTTGTTGCACTTCTGTTCCTGCAGACTTTCCAGCAGAAACCTGATTTAGACTTTAATAAATGTGGATATATTGAATCACAACATTTTTTTCTAGAAAAAAACGATGTTGCTCAGACTATTTCCTGTGTTAAACAAACAAGAGACTGTACCTTATGGACCGCAATGGTGTCTGGGAAGCATCCAAGAAGACCTTTATACTCATTGTTGGTCTCCATGAGGAAGTGGAGGTCTTTCTTGGGCTGAAAATAAACAAACAGGAGAAGATAAATGGAAAAGGTGAGATGTTTAAGTGAGAATCTAAAACGGGAGTAAAAACGCCAAAGTTAACTCCAAAGCAGGAAACGGTGCAATAACTTGATAAGAGTGAATACGGCAAAGCTTTAAGTCACTCAGATACCACCATGAATTCAGATGAACAAGATGAGGCCCTTCAGGGTACAAGAATAAAACATCTACTGATTAACAAACTGGCTAAATAATCTGCTCAAATTGTAGGTTCTGCATCTTTACAGTTTCAGCCTTTTGGATGGTGAGATGAATCCATGTCCAGACCTGATTTGTCCCCCAACACTAAACTAAAAGACGGTACTAAAACTACAGCCAACAACTCTAAAAGAAATCATCTGGAGCCGCACAAGCTTACCAAATGAATCCTTCCTCTGGAAGCTGCTGGGACACCAAAAAAAGCCAAGAACTTTATTATACAGAGCATTGAGCACACAGTTCAATAAAAAGGTACTTACTGCAAAGTCATAAAAATCAGTTACAAATATACATTTCTCATATTAATGGTTAATGTGTCTTTTAAATAAAACATTGAATAGATGCCAACCACCCCGTGCAGTTGTTTACCTACAGAAACAGCTGAAGAGACTGAAAATAGGTCAAAAAGAGAAACGTATGTAAAACAAAAAGCCCATTGATGTGTTGGTACATACTCACACCAATATTGGCTGAGTAAAGTATGCTAAATTAGACTAGAGTTTAAAAAAAAAATATTGTAAAGTTGTAAACTATTTCTGCTACATTTCTACATTTGTTTACCTACCCAGACTACAGCCAGCTTAACGTATGCCAAGACTCAAGTTTTCAAATGTCTCTGAAATGTGAACCCAAATTCCAGAATCACATATCAATTCTAACTTAAAAACAGCTGCAGTAAACTCCTAATCATCAATAAAAAGGTTCAGGACAACATTATTTTTCATACGTTGCAATGAGTACCTTTAAAGGAGACATTTCATTTTTGAAATCCTTCTTTTTAACATTGAAATCGTTCACTTGGGGTCTATATAAACTGGAACAGCAATAATTTGGTCTGAATTCCTCCTTATTGTAACTCCACAAGCTCCTCTTTCACCCCTTTGCCGAGGTGCATCTCAGATCAACTCGTCTTTTTAAATCCAAACGAGGCACTTCACATCCCCACCCCCAGATTCCAGCCTGGGTCATTTCAGTTTATTGGAGGGGTTTGTGACTGTATAGCGGCGCAGAAACTTTTTATTTACAAATTAATTAAAAGATTACGACCAAATTGTAGTTTGGTAAGATTTGTTCGTGTTTCTTTAGCCGAATAAATCAAAGCTTTCAAAGCTAAAGTTTGGCAGGCTTAAAATAGTTATTTAGCAAAAACAGGGCGGCTGAAAACTTAAGAGTAGATCTGATTTAAAGGATGATGCAACTCTTTGGACTTGTCAGGTCTTTGCTGGATGTTTTCCTGTCTCTCAAAGAAAAGGACTTTCAGATACTGTTTATCTGCTGGAAATAGTTTCTCTTTAAGCTTGTCACGTATTGTTTCGTTTCCGTTTCCTCATTTATTTAAACACATTACACAATATGTCATGGTCAGGTATGAGGACCTAACAGTAAGAAATAAAAAAAATAAAGCATCAATTCAAAAAGGAAAAATCTGGAGAGTTAATGTTAAAGACCACTTAAGATTACAAAAAGTTCTGACTTTTTGGAAGAAAATTACAAAAAGTGGATGTTTAAACTTTTGCACAAGACTGTAGAGATCTACTTCAGACAAAAATTGGGTATCAAAAAGTTGTACAAGGATAAAAAATGGTTATATTTAAAAAAATGTTTACAGAAACAGCAGAAGCTGTGAGATGAGAGATAATAATGATATCTAAATTACACTTTAAGATCTTTAAATCATCTTTAACTGTTCTGTTTTGATATAACAGAGCCAAAAAAACCCTAACATGATGCAAATTTACTTTTAAAATGATAAAAAGGCTGTTGGAATCCTTTAAATCTGCAGACAGTATTGACAGTTATTTTCATATAGGAAACCAGAAGAGAGAAAACCACAAAAAAAACACAGCACACTGTTTGTGGTCTGAATCAGAAACTGGGCCAGCTGCAGCGACGGATTCAGCTTCTCTGCGTGGGGCGCTGCGCTCAGCCAGGTGAACTACTTTCTGAAAAACAACAACACTGAAGTTTTTTTTTTTCAAGAGCGAGTGAAAAACCAACCTGCTCTGCCACCAACTGGGCGATCTCTTCATACGTTTTCCCCGCCGCCGTCAAGGCATCAGTGAGAGTCGCCTCCCCTACGGCAGAGAAGGAATTTAAAAATATTTCTCAACAGCATCTGATTCTTCTCATGCCTTTCTTTTTGAATTTATATGAGAAAAGAAAAGAAGTAAAAGAAAAACACTGTCTGTACCTTGGTATCCACTGCTAATGAAAACAGTTGACAGGTTTTGTAAGGCTTTCCCTATTCTCTGGTATTCTTTTGGCAGAGCTGTGGAAGAGACGATATAGCAAGTTTACAAAATACTCGTCATAATGAGATTTGTAAAATGTAAATAATAATTACAGGCTACGGTAACGGAGAAGCCTGTGTGTGGTAAACACTCATTAGGATTCAGAGCAGTGTGAACGTACGTCCTGTGCATCTCTTCCAGTGCTCGTTTCCGACAGTGAGGATTTCCTTCACGCCGTCGTCCATGGTCTTAGTAAACCTGCTGAACTGCTCGCATTTCTTCTCCCTGTCCACAAAAAACAAATTAAACAATAAAAAAAAAATTCCAGATCTTTTGAAAGTTAAAGAGCAATGAATATCTTACCTGTTGCAGATGGTTCTTTGAGCTGCCTCAGTTTGAGTAAATAAAGTTTAATTTCAAACAGACTAAAAAGTAAGCAATTTACTTTGGACTAGCAATTATCTTGTAACTTTTCACTAGTTTTCCAAACTGAGGTCGGTCAAAGAGCTATCTAAAACAAGTAAGATAGTAATTGTTCATAACCATAACTGTTCATATGTTTTTTTACAGTACATAAATTTTGTAAAAGTCTGTAAATTTCGTAAGAGTAGTACAGGTGGCCGCATTTATTTAATGAAACCAGAGGAATACAGAGTGAAGTGCGCTGGTTTGGATAGAAGAGGTAGGAAGCGATGTTACAGTTTCAGCAGCAGCTGTTTTCCCAATTTCCGATCCAGGTCAAGTCCTAACTTTTTTTTTTCTTAAACTTCCGTAAAGTTCACAAGCAGGTGTGTGTCTATCATATTAGTTTAAAATGGCCTTCAAACATTCTGAGAATTTATCGTCCAGCAAAATTCATTACCGTGACAGGCCTAACTCCTTGTTGTTTTACCTAAACTGCTGAGATTTTGTTTGATTTAACTCACACTTCTAACGGATCCAGTTCTGGAGCATCAGGCTCTATTGTGTTGAAGATCATCACGCCAACAGTCTCATCTTTCTCTGCTTTTCTCTTCCCAAACTTCCAGTCCTGCACCGACCAACGCATCAACTCAGTCAAACAACTTAACTTTCACCAATAACATTTTTAGATCTAATCTGACAGTTTTAACCTTTTAGTAATGCTTTGGGTTTGTACAAGTTAAAGAACTCATATTATACCTTCTCATCTTTGTATGTGAGGAAAAGCTGAAATACTTCGCTGCTAGCAACTACAGGGTGTCTGCACATCCTGGTCACCCAACCCTGCAAACGCTCCATACGCATCTTAATAAACTCTTCCTCAAAACGGCCTTCCAAATGAAAAAAGATAAAAAACAAATAAATGAATAAAGAAGAGTTTTTCAAGTTATACCTGCTAACATAATGTTTAATCATTAATTAAATGGTTCCAGAGTGAGGAGCTCACCTGTCACCTGTTTGTCTGGTAAAGAAGGGATGGGGATGGCTGACCCAAATTTGTCCAGGAGCCTCTCGTAGAGCCAGTCAAAATGTTTGTATCTATGATTGACTGGGCGATTTGTGGTCTGCAAACCAAAAGCAGGGAAAAGTCAAAGAAACATGGGACAAACATTTCAAATTGAATTTGTTTCTTTGATGCATGCTTACATTGGGGGTAATTTGGTACTCGATGTAACTCTTGAGGCCGTACATCTTTGAGCCTTTCTTGGGATCAGCTATAACACAGTCCAGTTGATTTTCTGGGTAAGACCACACTGGACCTACCTCTCCCACCTGAGCACACGACACAAAGATTTAAGCCTTTTTCAACTTTGTTGCAAACAAAATTAAGTTAAAACAAAGTCATTAAAGCTGCTAAATAGTGCACTAAATACATCTAAAACTCCAGTAATGTGCAGGTTAGTAGATTGTATTAATCTGTATGAAGTAACTTACATAAATTGGCAGTTTATCTTTGTCTTTTGTAATCTGCTTACAAAGAAGGTAGAGCTCAGGTCCAGACTTGGAGAACCCTGGAAACCTGCTCCAAAATATGCACAAAATGTCTTCATCAGTTTCAGTAACTTTTTCCACAAGGTTAAATAAGTTGACAGTGCTTTTATTTATATATATATTTATATTTTACCATACAGTTTATGGAGCATATTTAAAATATGTCATGGCAGAAACAATCAGGGAGACTGGATTTCTATCACTTTATTACAGAGGAAATAAAAATCCCAACGATGAGACAAATTTAAGTGATGGAATAGTTCTAAGTCTTAAGATAAAAGAAAATGCTTTTCAAACGAATTTTATCAGCTAAAAGAACCAAGGTCACCCGTCTCGTCAAAGATGGAAGGTGATTTGTTTTTCAACCTTACTTCTGATTACTTGGTACTACTTTAGTTATTCTTGTATTGAAACATTCAGCTCATTCAAAATGGGTGCAATAATTTCTTTAGTTTTAATATTTATGTTTTTTAAATACATTAATACAGAGATATTTTCAAGTACTATTTTTCTCTTTGAAATCCGTTTCATTCCACTGCAAAAATTGTCCATCTAACCAAGTTATACAATAATATATCAGCCAAAAAGTACTTTTGAGCTTGTTTTGAGACGATACACTGAGCGCAGAATGTGTTCGATTATTAATCTTGTTAGTCTGGAAATCTTTCCTTATTTCAAGAAGTCTTACCAAGTGCAATGTGCCGCACCGGCATATTATTTCACTTCATTTGAGAAGATTCAGATTATAATTTGGTATTTTTTAACTTCTTTTTAGACTTATTTTAGATGGAAGTGTATATACTTGCTTTTTTTTTGTCTTCTTAAGCTACTTTTAGCTTCTTGCCAGCCATTTACTTTTAGCATTATGCTACAGTTCTGTTACTTTTAACTTCATGTTTTTAGCCTTAGCTATTTATAGCTAAAGCTACTTTTAGTTAGCCTTCTTCAACAATTATGTTACATTTAACTGGCCTATACTTTTAGCTTTTAGCTAACCTTTGACTAGTTTTATTTTGTAGATAGAACTTGCTACTTTCAGCCAATGTATTGATTTCTTTTGTTTTTAGCAAGCTTTTGCCTACTTTTACCTAGCCTTGCTACTTTTAGTTTTAAGCTATCATTCTGCTACATGTAGCTAGTATTTTGCTTCACTAACTAGACTTTTGATAATTTTAGCTTTGAGCTAACATTTTGCTATTATTAGCTTTTAACTAGCATTTTCCCTTTTAGCATTAAAACTCAGTTTCAGCTTGTTACCACTGCCTTCTCAGAAAGTATACAATTTCTCCAATTAACTCTTGTTTTCTGTATTAAAATGCTCATGTATTGATGTAAAACTCTTACTTGTTGAGGGATATTTTCATCGATGAATGTGCTCCACCTCTTTGCATCGCTCCACTTTCTCCTGACTCAGATTCTGCGTAGCCGCCAGTGGACTTCGCGTCGTCCCATTCATCATCCCACTCATCAAACTCGGCCCCTGAGGTGGGATTCATCAGATGTTAGCTTCAAATCACTGGCACAAGTAAACAATGTTGTGCACATCGCTGCAATGATCCACAATGTATAGAGAGGTCCATCCGAGAAAGAGATACAGTCTTAAACAGCACAAATCAAAGGATTAAAACATACAGTTTAAACTCTGAACCGACTGGACATGGTAGAAGTTTATTTTCATGCATGCATTTAATTGGATATTAGCAATAATGTTAAAAAAGCCAAAAACAAAACCACACATTTAGTCAAACTTTAGTCCAGAATCTGATTTTTTTTAATCAGATTAACCTAAATATATTTTATTCCACAAAACACATAACTTTAGCTGCATTCACTTTTTTTAAAAACCAATTCAAAATCTTTTTACATAACTTGTGTTTTTGCTTTAAGACTGTGTCAAGATCCAAACACAACAAAGCTGAACTTATTCTGCTAAAAGGGCAACTGCTGAGTCAAGATTCATCTGCTACATCAGCCGAAAATCAAAGATCCTGCTCCTTTGTAGCCGTCTCCTCAGAGAAAACTTGAAATCAAATAAGCTGCCCTCTTCTTGAATCTTAAAAGAGGCAGAAAAAGTATTTTTTGCAAATTAACACAAAGCTATTGTACGGTTAGTGTTCACTTCCAAACAGGTTTTAAAAAGCAGCGCGGTTGCAGGAAGTTTCACTTCTCAGCAGTTCACACATTCTAATTAGAAAACATCCATCAGGCAACACATGGATACCTGTGTAATCAATAAGGTAAGGATAGGGGTAGATGTCTTTGACTATAGAGGAGGGAAAAAAAGAAAGTCTGTTAAGTTTTTTTTTTTCTTTAAGCTCATTTAATTTGTTGTCTTTTTACTAAAGAAACTCTGAGTCACGACTCTGAGGCTGACTTTTCCAGTCTGGCTTAAAAAGAATTTCATCTGGTTCATAAACTCGACCACTAAAAAACCCGCAAGAGCTGAGAGAAAGTCAGACTCAGACTGCGCATCCAAGATAGCCAAAGTTTCAGATTACCTACATTTATTCTAGTCCATAACAAAAATATCTTACATATCTATAAAACTTGATTCTGTCTTGTGACTACAGCCAAACTTTAGCTACATATTTGGAGAACTGAACCTTTGTCGACAACATTTTTTCAGGTTGTTTATGAGCTGCTTTGGCCTCTATCGCAAAAACAAATCAAAGCAAGAAGCTCAACAACAGGAAGACCGCATCGTTTGAGCAACAGAGCGAGGAGCAGATTTATCAACTGATGTCCACTTGCATCTGTCTGTGGGCGGAGTCCTGAAGCTGTGCTCTATAAACACAAGAGCTTGTTTCTTTTTATTGGGTTTACTGCAGTGAATAAACTCATACATTCAGCTCAGAGTCACAACTTTACTTTGTTCAAACGCATTCTGTTTTCTTTATAGTTCAGGATTTGATAACCGACACAGGTGAGGAAGAGTCATTCAACCAATCTAAATAACAACAAAATGTAAAACAGCTTAATAAATTATTTCTCTCCACTCCTGAAATGTCAACAGAAGCTCTCATTCCAGGTGTATTTTGAATAAAAAAGAGAATACGACCTCACCACTTTGGATTTTTTACAATTTTTGGATTTTGACGAAAACAAGGAAGACGAGCAAATTCGCAGAGAACTGGAGGAAAAGATGTAACACACAGTTAGCATGAATGCTAATCTTAAAGCATGAAGGAAACTAAGGTAGCGGTAAAACTCAATTCACGTTTGTACATAGAAGGAAACACATACTCAGGTCTCAGCACAATAAAAGATAACAAGAATAACTCAAATACAGACAAAAACATACATGTAACACGCACAAAAAGAAGAGGTATCATCATCATCAACAAGAAGGCAGTGTAACTTAAAGCAGGACTGTTCAACTAAATTGCTCTGGGGGGTGTTGCCAATTAATGGTAGGTGAAATACTGCAGCATGTAACAGAACAAGTATTATCTTTTACTTTTTAAAATTGTTATTTTGTTGCATTGAAGCATAAATTGTAAATTTACAAATGATTTATAATGAAATATATTTTTATACTAAATAAAGTGTGTGTGTGTGTGGGGGGGGGGGGGTGCTCATTGGCGGGCCGGAGGGAGGTCACTCGAGGGCCCGTGTGCCACCAGTTGAACAGCCTTGACAAAGTGTTTTTTAAGTCATCTCTTGAAAATTCCTGTATTTTTTCATCTTACAGTATATACTCCAGGGTTAGAAAAAATTGAAATGTCAGTGTTTTCAAATATCGTAAAACCACCTTTCATACTTTTTTTTTGCAACAGCTCACTGTCACATCAGGCTCTACAGCCAAAATAATAAATATAAAGTCTGAAACACTGCTTCCTGTGAAGGTTTATTGAACGGTCATTTAAATTGATCCTAATTACAACATTGTTGCAGGACAAACACGGCTGCTGAGAAAAAGAACGCAGTTTTTACCTGGACCTTGGTAAGCCTGAGGGTGGCCCTGCGATACAGAACCCCAGGGATCTGCAGCGCTCCTCCCAGTCTGAGTGCCCTCCGGATTAGACGCCCAGTTGTTGTTGGAGCCCCCCGAGGGGTCCGCATTCCACGCCGACCAGGGATCATTCCCATTACTAGCCTGGGACACACATAAGGAAGAAATTGTGAGGGAAAAGGGCAGGACTGTGACGGCGGAGAGGACGGAGGACAGACGGCATCTGTTCCATTAGAAGCTGAGAGTCGACTTAAAACAACATGCTTTTCCGCCCAAACTGTACGCAGAGCTGGTCCACAGCAGGGAATGCACCATGAGATAATACAAGTCTATAATCTGTAAGTGCAGAACTATGAGAGAAAGAAAAAAAAAAGATTTCTAATTAGGATCAAATAGAGCATGTGCAAAAAGTTCCCATTTTGAGCACTTGTGAGCTCAAAATGAAACTATAAACAGCATGCTTTTCAAACCTGCAGGCAAAGGCATGCAAAAGGGTGTGTGTGTGTGTGTGTATCTCTTTTACGGGCTAAAATTAGCATAATGCTAACCAAACTCTGAGCTGATTAAATGCAGTATTACAGGTTGTAAAGCAAACATCTGCAATGCCACCAACAAACCAACACTAAAGCAGTTAGAACCAACACTGCACCGTGTTTTTTTTTTTTAATCAGATCTTTCATAAAACTTTTTTTTAAAAAAACCAAGATTGTTTCTATTGATGGCATTTTAATAAGTGATTTAAAATCAATACATGTGAGATTTGACAGAAAGAGTGGCTCATTCTTGTGAGATTACTCAAAATACCAGTGAATAAATATTTATTTATATAATTGAGAGTGAGAACTGATTGGTGCGATCTGTGTGTCTCTGCTGCAGTGCCACCAGAATAAAGAAGGTGAGATCATGCGTTTTTTGTTGTTTTTTTGAACAGGGGGAAAAGTGTCACAGCAGACCAATCAGGTGGTTTCGGGGGTGAGGCGGGGTGAAGGCAAGAAGGCTTGGACTAATGCCTCTCGTCCCGCTCACCGCCCACCGAAGTGGCGATTACCTCCTCAGGGGATGAGAGGGAGGGGGAAACTGGGGAGTCGGGGGTGTCCGGCGGGGCACTCAAGGCCCCAGCATCCACCTTGAGGGGGAACAGAAGGTGACATCATCACAAAGCGCCTGCGGTGCAGGTAAATACTGAGCAGGGCGGGGGTGAGGGTTAAAGTGATACTTTAAAGTGATACTGGAGTAAAACAGCTGACTCGTTTCCTGCCCCGGCTCCTAAAAAGCACGGATTTTTTTCACTGAACAAGCAAGGCACACATTTTTGTAGAACTTCCTGGCAGCTGCAGAAAGAACACTCCACCGAGCCCATTTCCTCTCCACTCCATATTACTAAAGGAAAGAAATCTGCTTCAGTTTGAAATGACATCGCTCGCAGGCGCCGCTCTCACTTCTGCATCTGAGGTTCGCACAAACGCCAGGAAAGGCAGCAACGCTTTGGTCATCACTTACTTCTGCTTTTTGTTCTTTCCTCAGCGTCATCCCCGTTACACATGTGTGAGCGGGAGAACAGAAACATGACATGTTGTTGATGCTGCTGGGTGCATTTCATTACCTGTGGCGGCGCTGACGAAGGCGCGAACGCATCAAAAAAAGACAGGTCCGGGGCTGCAGCATTTCCTACACTTGGAGGAGGGGCTGCTCCTTGGAATGCGTTGCTGAGCTGCAAACGACAGGATAACAAGCAAGGAAAATTAGGTGAATGGATTTAGAATCCACTGGATTTAATGATTTCTAAAGGGACATTCTTCATTGGTAACATAATCGGTGACTTTTAGGCAAACGCTTTACAACTTAATACAGCAACAGTTTCCTTTTTTGTCCATCTGAAAATTATTCATGGAACGGAAACTACGACCCCAATTCCAATGAAGTTGGGATGTTGTGTAAAAAATAAATAAAAACAGAACATGATGATTTGCAAATAATTTTCAACCTACGTTCAATTGAATACACCCCAAAGACAAGATATTTACAGTTCAAACTAGAGATTTATTTATTTATTTATACACTTTTTTTGTACCCCTGGAGGGGAAATTAATTCTCTGCATTTTACCCATCACATGTGAACACACATGTGGAGCAGTGGGCTGCCAATTACAGCGCCCGGGGAGCAGCTGAGGGGTTAAGGGCCTTGCTCAAGGGCTCAAAGTGGGGATGCACCGATATGAAAATTTCAGCCAATATCGATATCCGATATAATTATTACTCTTACGGCTGATAACTGATATTTACCGATATTACACAAAAAAAACACACTTGAACTTGAACTCGTTTGTTACGTTAAAGTTGTGGTTTCTGTCAATTACTGACTCTGTAAACAAACATGACTTTAAGAGTTGTGGCAGAAAGTGTTTCAAAAGAAGCTAAACTGTTAACATCACAGAGCCCACTTTTAATCACACTCAGCCTTCTTTTTAAATGTCTTTGAGATGAATCATATCCCCATGATGAAGTCAGAGTTTCTGGATCGAGCCGGACACAAACACTCTAATCAGCAGAACTTCTGAAGGAGGTACATCCTGTTTTGATTTCACTGTCAGACAAAAGACAACCCCAAAGCGTGGACACAAATGCTGATGTGGCAAAAAAAAGATGAGGAGATTAAGACTGAAAAATCTAATTTTGTTTTACCTAAAACAATTGTTTTATTTAGCTGGAAGTACACTGGGGTAATGTGTGTGCTGTAAAACATCTGCTGCATCAAGATCTTCAATACAGTGTAGGAGTTAATTTATCTTTAAAATTATCATTAGTTGTTTAATTCATTAGGATTACTTTTCTGTTTGTATACATTATTTTGGTATTATTTTTGTTGCATTGGTTTGATTGTAAAGATTGGGTAAAACTGGGAAACTCATAAATATATGGCCTCGTATAGTTTGTCTGTTTATAAATGGGAAGTTTTTGGATTAAATTATCAAATGAAAACATCTGCATGGAATTGGACAATAGATTAATTTTTGGCCTGTGTTAAAAAAAAAACTACCCCACTGCCATGGGGGCCTTTTAAATAATTGGATCGTAAAGAAAATCATCACAACATATCAAGCTTACCTCAATGTAATCTTCAGGCACTAATCCAACCTCCCCCCTTGAGTTCTGAGCTTCGATCCAGCCACCTCCGATACTCTACAAGATAAAACCCAGAAAATAATATTAGTATGAATGACATGGGCTTACTATTTGAAGGAGAAGGAAGAAAATTGGAAAAAGGTGTTATTTTTAGAAGCCGGCCAATTCCAAACCTGATTTTTAGGGAAAAAAAAGACAGCTAATGGATAATTTGTTAACCCAGTTTGTTTGGTTTTGTCCCAAACAATCTAAATCTAACACTTTAATACAAGTGGAAATTGAATTTGAAAGGAAAAAATAGTGGTTTTGTAATTTAACCCAACAACCTGCTGCAGATCAGTGCTTATCTATTTTATTTATTCAACCTTTATTTAACCAGGCAAATCCCACTGAGAACACAGATCTCTTTTTCAAGGCCTGCAACATAAGGCAGCCTAAACATGCATGGTTTTGGTTTGTGGAGTACCCGATAACAGCCCAAGCAAACACAAAAAGACCCCGTTTCAACTCGAGGCTTGAACCTAGGACCTTCTCCTTCTGTGAGGCAACAGAACTAACCACTATTCCACCGTGCTGCCAAACTATCTAAACATTTCCAATTTCTCCATAGCAGGAAGAACAATGACGGAGTCTTGATGTCAAGCATAAATACTGTGTTGCCCTCAGATGTACATGGCTTTAAATTAGCTTGGCATGCTCAAATGTGGTCAGTGCCAACTATTTAAAAAAATGGTAAAAGCTGTTCAAGTATTTGGCCAAACAGTCAATCAGTAGTCCTCTACATATAATGTACTGAAAGTTTAATTAGAATCTTCTTCTTTCTACATGTAGGTTTAGGTTATTACCTATATTTCAAAGGCATAAACACTGATAGCTAAAGAACAGGCTCCAAAATATATAATCAAATCCCAAAACAATCACAAGAACAAAGCTTTAAAGAAGAGTGAGGCGTTTGAGTAAGAACATAAAATAAGAACCAGACGAACCAATTATCTATAAACTTATCTGTTACCAGGACAATCTCATCCACTGTTTATTTAACAAAGAAAACAAAAACCATTCCTGATACTAATTCCTGGCAGGACTTAGATTAGAAAACTATGTAGGTCAGCACAAGGTTAGTAACCTTTGAACTGTTGGCAACTCACTGCAATGACATCATGTTTGTTAAGTCAGTTTTTCTCCCCGGTGCCTTCTTCCTTTGTACGTATTTATGAGACAACGCTTCATTACGACAGAACATCATGTGGTTTTGTTCTCCAAAGATGCCTGTGACGCTGTAGGACGGGTTTCTTAAAGGTGCAGTAGGTTGTCATAGAGAATGTCATTTTAGTAAAAAAAAAAAAAAACACGTCTACATTTAATTGTAAATATTAGTACAATCCAAGGTTTCAACCAACTCAGACACAACAAGATCTAGTGTGAATGCTTAATGCTGAAAGATGTTTGCTGAATAGCTTAAAAAGCTGAAATTTGACTAAAATAGTTTAAAATGTAGATGAAATTAGCACAGAAAAAAAATGAGCATGTTTGTTGAATTAAGCAGTAAGAAGCTGAAATAAACCCAAAAAGGTGAATTTAGTTTAAAAGAGATTAAATTAGCTATAAAGTAGCTAAACACAGAAAACAGCTGAAAGAAGCACAAACAAATTAGCAGAATAACAGAAAAGGTCAGAATGAAAGCTAAATAAGCAAGGAATAAAGCTAGAATCAGCTAAATAGAAGCCAAAGGAAGCTGAAATAAGCACGTAGAGGTTGAAAAAGAATCAGAAGCATTTATTGTCATTGTACATTGGCACATCGCACATACACAACCAAATTAATTTCGGAACAGGTAGATTTAGAACAAAAGATAAAAAGTAAAAGACATTTGAGGGGTTTTAAGGATGTTGAAGACAGCTCCATTTAGTTTCAATGAGAAAAACATGGCTGAGAAAGCTAAATGTCTCAAAAAGTATAAATTGGTGAAGTACCAAAAGCCATAGCAGGAATGTCCTGATGGAGCTGAACGTTTTGATTTTTAAATTGTACAAAAAGCACAAAAATTACGAACAAGAGAACTCTGTAGAGCAGGGGTATCCAATCCTGGTCCTCGAACAGGGTTGCCAGATGGGACATGGTAAACTGTTGTGCTGTCCCTTAAAAATTATTGTGTTTAGACCCAAATATGCACACTGAGTGTGTTAGATAAAGTGATAAAAATAAAGTGTGTGTTGTGTTTGGTGAAAATGGGCACAGAAAAGGAGGGGGGAAAAAAACAAACAAATGTTTATTCTTATCTGGCAACCCTGTCCTCGAGTGCCGCTATCCTGCATGTTTTACTTCTTTCTCTGCTCCAACGCACCTAAATTTGGATGAATGTACAATTACCAAGCTTCTGCAGAACATGAAGAGGTAATTAAATCACTGCGTCTGGTGTGTTGGAGCAGAGAAATGAGTGAAACATGCAGGAGAACCTGGGCCCTCATGCATAAAGGAGTGCGCAGCTTTCACACTAAAAGTTGGCGTACGGACAAATTTAGAAAAGTGCGCCGCACAAAAAAAATTCAAATGTATAAAACCGTGCGCACGCATGTTTCTGCACACCTTTACTTTATACATCCCAACGAACGTGGAACTGAGCGCACCTCAGACTCCTCCCCTGACACGCCTCCATTTAAATATGTAAAACAATATGTTAGAATCATGAAGTCTCTCATTCAGATCTGCTCAGGATCTACTGTAAAATACCTGACTGTAATTAGTTTGCTTTGA
>JARVJO010000039.1:11469879-11486560 GCA_031762555.1 Cynodonichthys magdalenae
GGCTGCTCTGTTTTCTTGAGGTTAAATGAGGTTCAGTTTCACCGTTCAGGTTTAAACAATAAAAGCTCAAACTAAAAAGTCTAACACTGTGTTCAGACGCTCCTTACATCCAGAAAACAGCAGAGAGTGATATTTCTGTGGATTCAGCTCAGATTCATGACTTTGTGGGTTAAAATTGTTGACTGAAAAACTTTGCGTGGCTGCCGCACAGGATAGCCCACCTATGCTGTAGCGTGATAACAAAACTGAAAAGTGAAGGAGTCTCAGTGTTCGTTTACCTGGTTGGTGATGGTGACGGTTTCGCCTTCTTTTACTGTCAACTCATTGTTTCCAGCCTCAGCTGTGAAGTCATATAAAACCTGTGCCTGAAAACAATCAAGAGAGAATCCATTAGACTTTGGACAACTGATTCATTTCTTATATGCATTTATGTGCACTAAATAAAACACACATTACAGGATAATTGAGAATGCCTATAGCAAAAGAAAAAAAAGGAAAAAACAGCTGTTAGAAAAAAATAGAGGCAAAGTTAAACAAGACAAACTAGTTCTTTCAGGCATATAAATGCTACGTATTAAATAAACTCCAGGGTTACCCAAAACAAGGCCAACATGCTACCTGACTGTTTATTACAGAAAACTAAACGTCCCTTCACATTGACTAATCTGTCTCTCACCCTGGGGGGGTCACACAAGAGCAAACACATATTATTTATGTATTAGTGAGAGAAAGCAGGGTGAAAACTTTTCCAGGATGTTGTGAATCTCTAAAAGATAATAAATAACTGAACTGTTCATTAACCTGTGAGATGAAAAGGGAGACATAAAAATAAGTCGATTTTAGTTTCAGTGTGCCATATTCAAAGAGTCAAGACAGATAAGTGTTTGTAAAACAGCAGCTATGTAAAAGTGAGTCATGATACATGGAGCACATCTAAGTGTGATCTTGATCTTCCTTATTTGGTGGTTAATATTGCTTTATTTATGCTGAGCGGAAAGACAGAAGAGCTGTGTTTAGTCTGAAACAAATAGATTTATGTTTGTCTTAAATTGCTCTTTAAAATATATAATTTTGAGATATTTTTGACACTGTATAAGCCAAAACTTTAGTTTACTGTATATTAAAGTACTCGTCCTTTAGTTATAATTTAAAATTTAGAAATATTAGCTGGGCATAAACAGATTTTTTTCACCATAGATGTAAACACTTTTTAAAAATGTGGTTAGGGTTAGATAGATAATATAACCAATCTATTGAGATCTGGTGCTCAAGGACGGATTTATAAGTAAACCAGCAGCACGTAATGAATGTAAAACATTAACTAGTTGAATCAGTAAATAATGCATAAAGTCGGAATGATTTAACATAAATGGGTCATTCGGGTAAATATTGGTCACATAAAGCATTGAAATTTATAAGTTTTGCTTTTCTCCCCTTTTAATAACAAGTTTTATTCTTCATTATGAAGTGGATGTGATTCTACTGCTGCTACACATCAAAGACTTCATTTCCCAGAATTCCACAGTCGTAGCAATGACCCGCAGCGGGGAGGTAGTAAAATGTCACAAGACACTTTCTATTTAATGAGACACATTTTCCATGTTTATTTAAAAATACAAGGGTTTACGTTTGATAAACACACGTATTGTCAGCGACAATGAGAAACCGTAAATGCGTTTAGCTTTAAATTTGTAGCTAACTAAAGAAACTACAACTCTGAGAACGAGTCCATGATCGCTCACAAAAAAACAACTGTCAGTGGAAACTACAGCAGATTGTACAGTCAGCATTACGGGTGAAAAACCTATGAAAAGTTGTCAGTCTTACCTTTAACGCCATTGTGGTAGCATTGATCAATCATTAAATAAAAACCCAAATCAGGCCTTGTTAGTTTTCAAAACCTCCAGTCCTCAGCTGGTCATTTTCCCCCTGTCCTCCTCTTCCTCTCCGCCGCTCCTTCAGGCCAGCAAAATACGACAACTCCTTCAAGTTGGAAAGCCGCACTAACATCCAGTCGTTCTTAAACTATTAAAAACCGCTTATCGTTTTTAAAAACAGCGCAGACTGGAGCAGAAATTTGGGCTAGCGTCGAAACTTTCGGAGAGCGAAGTTTGAACCGCGTAAAGAGCTGCTGACAGCCCGGAGGAGGGAGTGACCTGCGATAGAGAGAAACCGGAAAGGTTGTCCAGGATCGATATGGCTCTTCTTCACACAGTTTAGCTGTAAAATATCACGGTCTAAATCGTCTCAGAACATGGGAAAACAAAATGAAACCAGGTATTAAAAATGACAACATATCTAAAACAAAAATGCACCCACTTATAGTTTTTTAGAAAAATATGAGTAATTCCTAGCAGAAACACATCGTTATATAGGTTTTAATTTTTATGGTGATTATATATTATTAAAATATATTTAGACAACCAGTTTGTAAACTTA
Organism: Cynodonichthys magdalenae; assembly: GCA_031762555.1. Taxonomy (NCBI): domain Eukaryota; kingdom Metazoa; phylum Chordata; class Actinopteri; order Cyprinodontiformes; family Rivulidae; genus Cynodonichthys; species Cynodonichthys magdalenae. Next base: position 11,472,319 of record JARVJO010000039.1, read on the forward strand.
AAACTGTTGCTGACAGCTGAGCTGGGCTGCTGCAGCTCAGATGAATTACCTCACACACCAACACCCTGGTCACATGTCATGTTCTTACGTCGCCCCCTGCTGGCTTTGATGTGCTATTACATTGTAAGGCAAAATTTCCTTATCATGGCAAGCCGTTTGTGTATTTATTTGATCTCCTTGTTCTCAACCGTATTTTAAAAAGTGTATTTCTGTGGGCTAAACAGTCGAATAATCTAGATCAGAATTGAAAGTGTGACTATAAACAAGTATTGTTGTCAGAATGACTTTTGGTATTATTGTTACATTATTAGATATATTACAGGCAGTGTAATATTAAATTATTAGTGTAATCTATGTTTATTGTGTGTATGTATACAAATGTAAAAACAGTTGTAATTATTAAGGTATTTGTTTTTATGACTTTGATCATATAGGACTTTTATTTTAGGTATTCAAAACTGTAAATGTGCATATTCTCACTTTGGATGGGAGCACGTTGAGAGAAAGGATAGGATTTGATAAGCTAATTACTTCATCCTGCACCTTCTTGAACTTTTTTTTTAATGTTTTTTTTATATTCAAGATAAATAAAGAAACAAATAAATCATCATTTTCGACAACTAACTCAGCAGTAGCTGCACATTTCGGTGCACTAGTTTAACAAGTCTTCTTACTAGTCACACGTATGTTTAACTAGTTGGAGCAGAATCATACTTGTTGGAGACATTTTGACACACGAGTAGTCTAAAAGACCCAACTACTTGACTTTTTAATGTGTTTGTGGACCTCTGGATGCAACCAGCAAATAACAACAGAAAACCTGGCTTGCAATAAGGCCACATCAAGTCCAGCAGGGGGCAACTTAAGAATATAACATGTGACCAGGCTGTTTGTGTGTGGAGTAACTTTGTTATATGAGACAACTGTCTGTCTTATATGATCTCTATGGTAACACCCTCTGAGCTGCAGCCAGTTCACCTGTCAGCATAGAGTTATACAAACAACTAGAGTGTGCACTGGTCACGTTTGACAAGTAACTTCTGTGGCATATATTACTATACACTGTACAAGCTGAATCATGCTACAATTTAGTATAAATGAATAAATAGTACTAGCTGGTATTGCCTTTGGTTGTTGTAATATTTACAAAGTGTAAAATATTGTTATATTTGCCATTTCAGACATTTACCTGACACTAGTAATGCCTACATACATGTTAAAAAGTTAGTTGTTAATTTATCTAATTCAAATGTTATTGTAAAACGATTATGACATCACAAAAGTAGCAATGAGTGGGATAGGCTGTAACTCTGTCGCTGTCAGCAACATGGAAAATTAACCTGGTTGCCCAAAGATGATATAATAATAAACCAGACAAGTTAAAGTCAATTTTACATTTAAATCCTTGACATGGTAGACATGATACAGCACCACTTTATGTCTCCGCTCTGGTGATAATGTTGAAGAATTTAAATTTTAGAATTAAACAAATCATTCAGAGATTGTCGGCTCTATGGGAGACTTACATCTTTCCGATGGGTAGCATGGTGGAGCAAGTAGGTTCACATTCTGACCTTTCTGAGTGGAGCTCATGTTCTCACAAATAGGTTTATTTTCCCTGGGTAATTAGGTTTCTTCCCACATGAGAAAGACATAAATAGACACCATACTTACAGATAAATATATGTCAAGTATTGGCATTCATTCTGGGTCCAAACAAGATACATCCAGATCCACACTGCCTCAACGTGACGTTTACATTTTCTCCGACATGTCTAACTGTATCCACAGGGATTTTCCTCAAGGTAACCTAATAACCAATCAAAATGTATTTATAAAGTGGATTTCATTATTAAAACAACCCAATGTGCTTTTCAATAGGAACATAAAACATGGAAAAATATTTTGAAGATATTATTCTTTAAAACTAACAATAATTCTGTTTTGTTTTCCATTTTGCTGCTGTACATTAACATCCACCTGCCCATGACACTGTGAACCTGTTGATGCCAGTCACCTGGACATGATGCAGGATATCACCGTGTTGAAAAAAGTCCAGTACAGTCACCTGGTTATGTAATTCTTTGTGCATACTATGACAAACCCCATTGTTTTGGAAAACCAAATTATCCAACATGTACGGGTTCTTTTCAAATTCAAATTCAAATTTAAAAATACTTAAAAAATAAAAATAATTGATCCCAGAGAGAAAATTAGATGTTGTTGTAACTCATTTAACTAAAGAGTTATTGTAGATGATGGCTGTGGGCAGGAAAGCTCTCCTGTCGCGGTTTATGTTGCAACAAAACTGAAGAAGCCTCCGACTGAAGACATTCTGTTTTTCTATGACAGTCTGATGAAGAGGATGGTCAGAGTTGTCCACAATGTTCTTGATTTAATTTTACATACTGGTTGAACATGGAGCCACTGTGACATCTGATGCCTCACCGGTTGGACAGTTGTATAATACAACCAACACCATGCAAACCCTCAATCTGACCCCTATCAAATGCTCTGGCAACAGCCTGATAACACCATTGCTCATGATGTCACCACTTATGCTGTTCTTAATGAGCAAGTTCATTGGCAAATGTAACAAATTACATATAGTCAGACCAATTTATTTTTAAATTAAAATGGAACTGCAATGCTTTGGTGTGAATTCCCACTTATTGTAACTCCACAAGCCCCTCTTTCACACCTTTTCTGATGTGCGTCTCAGATCAACTTGTTTTGAGGCTTTCTCCTTAAATCCCAACAAGGTGTGTCCCCCCCCCCCCCCCCACACACACACACACACACACATTCTAGTTTGATAGCAGAGATGCGACTATAACAGCGCAGAAACTTTTTATTTACAAATTAATTAAAAGATTTCATCAAGGGATGACTTGATCATCCCACCTTACATGCTGGAGCCAGACTCTGAACCAGAGCCAGAGGAGAATGAAGACCATGAAACTCTAGTTGGTAACCATCGCAAATACTTCAGAAATAGTTCACATCATAGAAAATAGAGAGAACTGAACAGGTTGGAAAACATTGATCCAAAAGGAATATAAAGATATCGACTAAATTCAACTTTTCTGCACTCCTAGAGAAGTACACAACAAAATGCATTTAACAGCTACAAAAGTGGAGTTTGCATGATATGTCCCCTTTAAGTACTGAGGAACATATTACCTGGGACCTATGTTCCACAGTGCCTTTTGTCCCGGGGTAATAATGAAATATAAAAGCAAATAAAATAAATACTGAATTACAGTGTAAGCATTGTTTTAGGGAACATAGGTACTTGGGAAACAAAGGTACTGGGAAACAAAGATACTGGGGAACATAAGTACTGGGAAACATAGGGGTGACCCTGTCTTCTGATAGCCTGCCTATTTTCCTGGTACCCATATTCCCCGTTTCAATGCCTTCCTGTAATTCAGGTACTGTATGGACCCGGTGAAATAGGATTTGTTGTGAATGACTGCTAATCTGTGATTGATAAACACAAAATTAAATTAATCTTCTTAGTTCTTTTTATGCTCACGACAAGGTGGTGAGCATCAGATCATGTGTTCTGATCTTTCTTCAATATTGATAAAGTTAAGATGTTTAAGGATAGTTACACACGTACACACATTTTTATCAAATGTAAAGCTAACACGGTTGTGTAGCGCTTGTGTTAATTTCATCTGGCTTGGACCTTACCTTATGCACCCTTACAGTACATGTACTTTTTGATTTAAAAGGGCCATTCAAAACCCTTAAACAATAAAATGATAATACTAATGTATAGTCAAAATAATGAAATGCAATTTAGCATCACCCCAGTAATCAAAAACATCACTCTGATTATTGTAATTCTAATGAAAGTGTAATTCACTGGCAGTTGTTTGATTGTATTTTTAGTATTTAGTATTACTTTTTTAATTTTTGCTATAGATTAATAATTTTTTTATTCAACTTGGCAACAACAAAATAATAGGCAGCACTAAAAATGACTGTTTTTCTTCAATTCATACTATATTGTTGCAGCAGAAAAAGAAAACAAGCAATTTAGATATGAAAGTGTTTTAGCAGCTTGTTAATAAATTCATTTTCATCAGAATTTAAGTTACAAAGGTCAAAATTCTGTTGAGAGAAAACAGCACGCTGTTCTTGAAATGCCATGTTTGTTGTCCTTGCTGTTTTTTTTTTACTTGAAGACATCCCTGTGTAACCCATCTACAGTTTTTCAAATGACCTGTTTCACAAGCCTCAAATATAAATAAATAATAAATGTCATGCAAAACTAACCAACCAGTCTTAAAGTGTAAAAGTACCTCCAGACAAATGACCATTGTTTATCTTTGCTGACGTGCACGCCTGTAGTGTCTGTAAACTTTTGAGCCCTTGAAGCCTAGAAGAGCTCAGCTCCCTGCTGCTGTCTGTCATTCTTTATATTTTGAGGTATCTTGATAAATAATTTACCCAACAGTTATTCAGATTAGGAGTGAAATATTTTATTAAGGCCTGCTTATTAGAGTGTGACTATAAACATAAAGCCAAATAAAAGAGAAATATTTCAACTTCAATGAACAAGAAGTAAAATAAGTAAGTAAAGTTTTATTTATAAAGTGCCTTTCATAGAAATACATTCACAAGGTGCTGTACAGTCAACAAACAATATGAGGACATAATAAATTATCAAAAAAATAAAAGAAAGAAAGAGAAGAAAAAAAACAAGATAAAGAAGATAAAGAAGAAAGTTCTGGTAATGTGGTATGAATTATACAACGTAAATAATACTGGAAGTACAAAAACACAGTGAGTTTCTGTGTTTCTTCTAAACCTGCTTGGCTCAACAGAGAGTCATATTCACATTCCAGCTAGAAGAGGTTTGGCTCAAATTCAGATAAATGAGAAGGCTTTGGGTTTTCCTCTAAATGTCTCAAATATCAAAAACAGCGGAACTTGTTGGCAGTCTGCCAGGGAAAAGACCAAAATCCCTTCAGTATTGCCAGTATTCGCGAAAAGCCATGAAAATGTCGAAGTAAATATGTTGGTTTTCTTGGCCAGACGTCACGAAAGCGACACAAACAAAATCTGAATGTGTAAATATGCTAAATAATTTAGACAAAGGATCTTATGTTGTTTTACAGCTTTAAAACTAATCGTGAACTTCCAGATTAGACATCAAGAATAATTTGAAGAATTCCTTCAATTTGACGCTAACAGAACACTCGCACACACAAAAGTATTCGGGAGCACAAAAACGGTGCTGTGTGGTGGATTCTGCAAGGTCAAACTCTCAGTGACTGGGCACTTTTTCTCTCCCCCCCACACACATCACCTGAGCTCATCTAGCAACACAGGTGTGTTGTTGAAGAGGGTGGGAGGGTGTTGGGCAACTCTGAAGCTATTGTCCTCAGTTCGAAGGTTTCCAGCCTCACAGAGACATCATGTCAGCTCTGCTCTTTTTCCTCGTCGTCTCACTGGCCTGGACCAAAGCAACATTGGCCATGGACTACAACTTGACTCACTCGGTCTCCCTGGACACGAACGTCAACCTGAAGTGGGGTTTTGATATTCATCAAGAAAACATCACATTCCAATTGACAATCAGCACAACAGGCTGGGTGGGCCTTGGATTCAGTCCACACGGAGGCATGGATAATGCAGACATTGTCATGGGGGGACTTGGATCCAATGGAAGCTATTTCACTGTAAGGTTTTTACTTTGAATAAAATATTTTTAGCTTGTTTTTTAACAGAAAAGCATAATTGAACATTCTGCTGTTTTAACTCTTTGCCTATATGTGCATTAGGATCGCTTTTCCACTGGGGACACCATGCCCACCACGGATGAGCCGCAGAATTACCATCTCATCTCGATGACTGAACATAATGGGGAAACCATAATGACATTTCACAGGCTCTTGGATACGAAGGATCCCAAAGACTATCACATTACTGTAAGCCTCTTTGCTTTTTCTTCCTACCTTCATGTTCCCAGAAGATACAAAGCAGGAAAGAATGAAGTCATAAATGCCTCTACAATTAGGCAAATCTTTGAAGATATTAATGGATGTTTCACTTTAAAATTATACCAGTGTGTAACTGATGTTTTTTGTGACAAACATGGGAAGTTAAAACTGATTGAAACTTCCTACAATAATAATAGCAAGGATAAATAGAATAGTAGATCTGACCTGTACAACTGGACTGAATAACCCTTTTACACCCATTATCCTTTGTTCAGTTTGCACATTGTCAACACAAATCCTAAGTTTGTTTTCTTTGTCATAAGTTCTATTTAAAATGTTACCTCACAGCTCTATTGTTCACCTAATTCTTTAAGGCAAGCTCAAGTGTCCAAATTATCATTATGTGAAACATACTGAGTTTCTATGTTGGACCTGAACATTCATTTGTGCTGCCTTAAGCTGTTTTTCAAAATGGAAACAAAGGCAACACAATAAAATGCCACACAGGATTCCTTTTTCTACGAAAAGGCTGAAATACTATACAGTTACTGTAATAATAAACCATTACATTACTATGGCAGTTCTATATGCATATGGAAAATAAAAATCAAATGCAAAATTCTCTGCATGTTTATTTAAAAAAAAATGTTTTTGCTCATGTCTTGACTAAAATAGTAATTTGTCTTGCAGGACCAAACCATTTATTTAATTTATGCCTATGGAGACTCAGATGTGATAAAATACCACGACCATCGTCGAGGCCAAAAGCAAGTGAATCTGCTCAGTTATATGGAGTCTTCTGACGCAAGCCGATTCTGCGCTTCCTGGACTGTGACCACAGGAGGAACCATGCTTTTGCTCTGGATTGCTTTCATATAACCTGGCAGCATGAGTAACAGATCATTGTGCAGTTTTAATAAAAATAATAATAATATTAAAACGAATAAACTGATATAGGAAAGTAGGACAATTAAAATGTAGGGTTGTTTTATTTTTGTCAATAATATGTGCATTCATAATCTTAGAATTAATATTTATAGGTTTAAATTCTGTTTTTAATCTTCTGCATAAATAAAAAATAGTAATTTGAATTTTGTTGTTCTTCACTACTGGCTTTTTTTTCTTCTTCTTTTTCTTTTACCATAAAATGTATTCACTTTATTATGAACACCACATTTACCATGATTGGTAAGTCAATAAGCACTGTAGATATCCATTTAAATTTAATGTAGTTTATTTACATTTAATTTACATGCATAAGCGTAAAAATACCTGCATTTTCTGTTATTTTTGTTTATTGCATGCTTTGTAAAAGTAGTTGTGGAGATTTATATATATACAAATGATCAAATAAACTATGTTTTTTTTTAATCAATGCTTTTTTGTGAGTAATACCAAAAAAATGATGTTATCGTATTCTACAATAACAGCAGTGACTTTTCCATTGCAGTTCCACATTCATCCTCTGGGGGCGCTCTAATTTCTCTGTAATAATAAACAAGGAGAATAAGAGTGAACAGCTAGCCCCCCGGCTGGTAGCTTCGGCAATGTTGTCACCATCAGAATGATATCTCAGCGGGACAGAGGAGAACTTGCTCGGTTTTATACTGTCACGAACCCTACAAAGCATAAAGAAGGCCATACGGTGTACAAAGTCACCGCAACCGTAAGTAAATAGAGTCTTAGCGCTTTGACAGCTAGTCTAAAGCTAGCTGTGGCTAGCTAAAGCTAATGAGATGTTGTATGGAAACAACAGCAGTGTAATCTCGTGACAACCTGACAGTGACAAAATATATGTGAAAGCCGCAGATGTAATTTAGAAACCTTGCTAATAAAACATAAAGTCATTTTTATTTTCTGATGGTTTAAACACCAGCAAAACAAACCGCTTGCGCAGAAGCAATGATGAATGAAATATCAAATGAAATCGAATAACAGTTTATGTTGTCATGGGTAAAGTTTTTCGCTTAGATGTATTAAGATAAAATAGTAGACCTGTTGTAAAGTGAATAAGGGGCCCATAAGCCATTAAAAATGTAAATAGGATTTTGATGATGCTGTCCAGATTTGTGGTTTTTGAACTGCACTTGATATGATCTAGAGATGCCAAAAAAGCATTGAAATAGTTATACATTAATAAATCTCTAACAAATTATAAACTATCTTTAAAGTGATCCACAAGTAATCCAGTCCAGATTTGACAAGTCTGGGTATTTTAGATTTTAAATTAGAGCTGATATAAATCTGTCCAGATGCGTTTAAAAAAAAAGTTGTAAAGTAACTCCTTTTTTTTAAGTCAAAAGTGTCATCTTTCCTCTCACAGAAGCTTGTGGTTTTCTCATTAAGAGTCATTTGTTTGTGGTTCTCAACTGGTTTTGCCTACTACTACTACTACTGATAATAATAATAATAATAATAATAATAATAATAATAATAATAATAATAGTAATAATAATTTTATTTGAAGGTGCCTTTCATGTCACTCAATCCAATTTGAAGAAAATTTTCTACTTTTATTGAATGCAAATATGGTGCAAGAAAAATAGAATATCACAGTATGTCATCACAAAAAATTCCCACATTTAATCATAAAACATAACCAAGAAATGGTAAAGCTAGACAGGGAGATACAGTATTTTGTTCTGCCCTCACTAGCTGCATTTGACTTGAAATCAAAATGCTTCATTTCAGTAACCTCGGCTATTTTTTTTAACTGACTCAGCAGTGTGTTTGCACATGATCAACAAACAAGAACTAAAAACATTTTTATTCATCTGAATACCCAGTCATTAACAAATACCAAACAAATTTTTCTTTTTAAATTTATTCAGTCACTTATTAAAGTATTAATTATAACATTGATCAGAATGCTGATTTATTTATTTTTTCTAAAGATATTTTTGCCAAGACAAAGGCTCACGATCCACCTAAAACAAGCCCATGACCCAAAAGTGGGTTGTGACCCACCTTGTAAGGCAAATTTTTGTCTTACTATTTTTGGTTTGAGACTCCATACCTTAGTGTATGGGGAAGAAAACACAGAAAACAACATGCAGATTGAGGCTGAATCACTTCCTGTTATATAAACATACTTTATTCTTTCTGTCAGACTTCCAAGTCATTGAGTTTCATAAAAAAAAACTTATGACGAGGACAGGCTGAGTTTATTTTGTCGCTGCCATCCTGCTTGTCATGACTTGTGGTGATATCCCGTTCTAACACACAAGACTTTCGTCATTTGCTCTATAATGAAGTCATTGTGACACTGAAAGCTGGGTCCTCTTTTTTTTTTTTTTCTGTTTTCGCTCTTCCTCACAGATAATCTCCAGGAAGAATCCAGAAGATGTCCAGGAGGTAAGATACACAGCCATAGTTTGTTAAATGTATCTTTCTGCTTGTGCAGCACATTTTAAACCTTCTGTTCCTGAGGACAATACAAGATGACTTTCTTCACTTCATGAGTTAGGAGACCACATTTCATCCCGACACATTTTATTGTATCTATTTAAGAAATGTCCAAAAAACAGAATAAGACACTGTTAAAAGTTATAGTACAATTTTATGTGGCTTTATATTTTGCTTTACGAATTGAAGTTGGATTCTTACAAACCAAAGCTTCATTGTTTGTGGCCAAATGTGTAAATTTTACTTAAAACTTAAAGCTACGCCCACAAAAACATCAGAATTTTATTACTAATATTACATATCTATATTTATACAGGCAAATTATTCCGAGAAATCTCTCATTTCTTTGACGAGCAGCTTACAAAAAGTTGCTTTTTGTCTTGTTACTGTTTTTCCAAGAACAGCTGTTTCTCCCAAAACAACTTTTTTATATTTAATAACCAGTTTTTATAATTTTGTATCTTATTTTAAGCAGTAATTCCTAAGCAGGCTTCTAAAACACACAGAGAAAGGCTGTGTTGCATGAAATTTGAGCTAACTCAACCAGCGTGATGTCAATTGCATTACAATTAAGAGTCTCAGCAAGGGAGATTGGCCTGCGAGCTCACATACGTTTACATTTTAGTAAAGCTGTGTTCTGCCTCAACATTAGATCATCCCGTTTCTGTAAGTCGCTTATTTATTCCTGTTTGTGTCAAAAGAGTTTTAGTTGCACACATTTTTTGTATTGGAGAACCAAAACAAATGCTTCATATATTGGTAAACATTACGTTATTGATTTCTCTGTTCAGTCAGTTTCCTCTCTGTCTCCATCCACGCCCTCTCCTCCTGTCTCCGTAGATAACAGTATGGAAGAGATACAGTGATTTCCGGAAGCTACATCAGCATCTCTGGCAGCTTCACAAGAATGAAAGCTGCCAGTCTGAGCTGTTTCCTCCCTTTCCGAAGGGCATAGTTTTTGGTAAGAACCTTTCACTATGTTTTGCACTTTCTGTATCTTAGATATTGACCTTGATAAATATATGGTGTTGGTTGGTTCTGGTCGAATAGTCTGTTATGGCTGAGAAAAGTGTTAAAAATGTAAATTTTCTTAAATTGCATGTTTTTCAAATACAAATTGTATAATAAAACACCTTTATATTTAAGAAACTTAATACATATGATTTTACTCATTTTGTCACATTACTGGCATATTTTCTTTTAAATTTGGCTCAGACAAAGTGAAACAGGAAGTGACATCAAAGGGGAACTCCTTAATAAAAGAAACTCCCTGTTTTTTGTTTATTGAAAAAGTATTCTGGCTCTTCTTCCTCTTTCTCACAGTGACTCAAAACAATCTAAAGAAACATCAGATTCTTCTCTGCAGTCTGTGTTGTCGGCCATTTTACCTATGCTCTATTCACATGCAGACAAGCCCCTTTGATGTCACTTCCTGTTACTTCACATGCGAATATCTCAACAACTGTTCGTCTCAGCGGTGAAAATTTTCTTTTGCTGTCTTTTATCAATGTTATCTTTTCAAAAATGCCTTTATGTTTGTAACAAAACATTAATGTCATAGGCACTTTAAAGAACCTCTTTGAAATTTTATGGAAACCAGCTTTAATATTGTCTTAATAATCTTATATATGATGGACTTTTCCAACCTCCAACGTAAGTTTCATTATTAAGTAGCCTGTGGTTTTTTCAATTCTGTAATTTTTGTTTGATTTTCTTAGCTAATAAATTTATTATATATGTTTCTAAATTAAAATGCTAAATAATTTAATTTTTGTAAAAAATAATGAGCAACATTAAGCAAGAAAGCTGCTCCGGAGTCAATCTACAAAGATCATGTTGCACCAAGAGGAAAAGGAACAAGCACAACATCTGTATTTTCAAAATAAGTCACCAAAAGGCAGACTAATTTTGTTGAAATCCCAACTATATTAATCAATATATGGATATATTTCTACACAAATGCTGTCAGAATGTATCGTTCTGTTTGGGAAGCAGATGGCAACGTGTAGCATGAAGCACGTGTACACACACGATACATGTGGATTTTATTTTGAAATCAGAAGTTTCAAAAAGATGACAACGATACAGTTTCAACCATAGATATCAAAAGCTTTTATATCTATGTTTTCAGCTGTGTTTAGAGTTTGTCTTTCACAGAATTCATTATTTTTTGCTCTGACTTCCACATTTATCACTGGATCAATCGCATCTCCTTCCTGCACACACTCCCTCCTCTGTGTGTCGCACCGGAGCGGACGCTGTATAAATTCGGGTTCAGTCAACATGTATAATTGCAGCACTGGATACAAGCATCATCAGTTGTTTTAAGTGTTCGAATGTTTGGATCCTCGAAGCATTTTTTAGAATTTTTTTACAAATTTCAACTTGTCCTTTCAGAACTACAAAAAATAATTTTGGTCTCACTTTTTAAACTATTATTTCTCCTAATGCTTTGCTGCCTTAAGGCAGATCAGCACTTTTTTATTTTGCTCAGTATTAATATTACATCTATTTATGTGTTTGTATCCATGCATTTACTATAGGCCGATTTGATAAGTCAGTGATTGAAGAAAGAAGACAGTGCTCTGAGGATCTCCTTCAGTTCTCTGCAAATATTCCTGCTCTGTACAATAGTCAACACATTCAAGATTTCTTCAAGGTATCCAATCATCTGTGCAGGAATCCAGGCTTCATGCCAAAAATATTACTAATAGCATTATAAATCTCTATTTATATATTTTTGTTTTTTAAGGGAGGTGAGGTACACGACGGATCGGATCTCATTGGACCAGCTGAGCCCTTTTCTGACTTCCTGGCTGACAGTTTGTCAGATTGTAGCTCTGATGGTAGGATTTCACACAAAACGTGTCTTTGTCTTGAAGTAACAGTTCAAATCTATTAAAGTAAGATTCTATTGAAAAAATACAAACGATAAGCATCTCGGCTTTCCCAGATAGCTCTTTGAATAACCTCTGTCTGAAGAATTAACGTTTAAATCTGACTGGATAGATGAGCTACCAGCTAAAAAAATTAATCACCAGATTGCTGCTGAGTTAAAACGGTTCCAGTTTACATTGAGTTATGTGGTTCTTTACAAACACAGATGGCATTACAGCGACTAGCAGTAGAACCTGCATTAAGAATTTCTGCCAGAATAAGTGTAATTCAAACCTGGTGATTGTGGAAAGATTTAAAGTAATAACAATGTTTAGATTATTAGCTGTGAATTGTTTAAGTTGGAGTTATTTTAAGGCAGGCATCCACTTGGGTCTTGGTCTCAGTCAGACTGCTCATAAGTTTGTCAAACTTGCGTTTTTTTCAAACTGGTTTTTCAAGATATTATTAGTTACCTTACCACAGAAGTCTATTTTAAAAGATCAAAACTAAATGATGTGTAAAGGCTGCTATTCCAGTTTGACTTACTGACATGTGGGCCCTGAGACAACGTATGTTGTGACTTGGCGCTATATAAATAAACTGAATTGAATGATTTTCAGTTCAAAGAGACCTCAGTGGTGCAGAGGATTTGACTGTAACATCTGATTATGGAGGTAATGTTTTCTTCAGCATCAAACTAAATTGCGACCCTCTATTTAAATGTGATTTTTTTGTGTGTAATTACTGGTCTACATGCGTGTTTTTCAGGCCCGTCTAGTGACAGTGACCTGACCTCCCTGGCAGTGGATACAGACTCTTTGGATGAGTTGGATGATGGCATGGCCTCAGGTCGCACCTCCCCAAACCAGCCACAAGGGGGAGCCACCAACATTAGCAGCAGCTGCAGCCCTCACTTGCCGTCCCTGCGTGAATACCGCACCTCGTCACCTGCCCCTGGTTCCTCAGCCCCTAACCCAGAGGTCAGCCGGTCGGGTCGAACATCGCTGCTCTCCAGCAGTCTGAGGAGAGCCAGTGGTGGCAGCTCAAAGGACGTAAAGTCGGACTACTTAGACAAAGCCAGCGAGCTCATCGGGTTTGCAGTACAAAAAGAGAACGAGCAGGACTACCAGGCAGCTTTTTCATACTATCGCAGCGGGGTTGACTTGCTGCTGCAAGGAGTACAAGGTTAGAGTTGGAACCTTTGCACATGGGCTGGGGTTTCTGCTTGCAAAAGCTTTAAGCCACCCCAAATTTCTTTACAATTCAATTAAAAGCTTTAGTTTCTAACCTTTTAAGCTTCTGACCCACAAAATAACACCAGCAGGGACTTAATAATACATTTACTATTATGAATAAAATAACAGCACAAAGGAGCCCAATACAAATTATAAAATGTAATGCATTATTGACTAATGTTTTTATATATATTTGACAATCATAGTAAAATTATACCACTAACAATCAGTTTTTAACTTTATTTGATTTCTCGAAAGCACCTCAACACCCACGGTTTGTGGTTTTACAACCCACAGTGGGGTCCTAACCCCAGCTTTGGGAACCGTTGTTTTGTAGGATCCATACTTGAAAATCTGGGCAACAGTATTTATGATAAAAGATAAAAACTTTACTTCCTAGTTGGACTATTGTTTAAAATACCCCACAACACATATGTAACCCTGATTTTGAAAGTAATGCCTTATAACATCTTCAACTCAAAAACACAATGATTTAAGGATAGGAGTGTAAAATGGACCTTATTTTCTGTGTTAAACCATAAATGTATCACTTCTACTTTTGCTTTTGATTGTCAGAGTAATGATGTTTTCATAACACTTCAAATTACAGAATACTCTCACTCTTCCCTTTTTCAGGTGAACCAAGCGCAGCTCGGCGAGAAGCAGTGAAGAGGAAGACAGCCGAATATCTGATGCGAGCCGAACAAATCTCTAGTCTGCATCTGAGAAGCATCATGGGTCAAGGATCAACACAAACTGTGGTGAGGG
>JARVJO010000039.1:11487371-11567865 GCA_031762555.1 Cynodonichthys magdalenae
CCCGGCGGTCCAGTATTCTCTGTATTTCATTGACTGTCTGGTTGTCAAACACATTCAATTTGTTACGTTATGTTTTTTTTCCCTCAAGGCCTTTGGGGCTCAGTGCTGCTCATCTATGAGCAGAGGCGGACAGCAGAGCTCATTTGATGAGCTGATGGCTTACAGAGTGATAGGGGTCATAAATAAGGTAAATATGTTATTGTAAATTGCATCCTGCAACCAGTTGTGTGAATCCTTATCAAGCATTTACATTATTGAGATCAGTTTTTCTTGCATAAGTTTGTCGGCATGTGTCTCGTTCCACAAATTTTGTGCTATTTGTACAATTTCTATATCAAAATGTTCAACTCCTTCAAGACATTCTTGCTATGTACATTTGTACTTGAACAATTATATTTTTTAGATCTTGTTCTGCCATGTTTTTCTCATTGAAACTGAATGGAGCTGTCTTCAACATCCTTAAAACCCCTCAAAATGTTTGGAAATATTTAGTGTTCTTTTTGCAGATTTCAGCTTCCTTTGGCTTTTGTTTAGCTGATTTGAGTTTTTTTCTGCTTTTTAGTTGTCTTTAGTGACCTTTTCTTTTATTCTGCTAATTTCAATGTTTTGTGCTTCTTTTGGATATTTTCTGGTAATTTTAGCTGTTTTCTGTGTTTTAGCTGCTGTTTTTTAGCTAATTTTTAGCTATTTTTCAGCTAATTTCACCGTTTTGTAATTTATTTCAGCATCTTACTACTTAATTCAGCCAATGCGCTCATTCTGTTTCTTTGTGCTTATTTAAGCTACTTTTATAGCTGTTTTTGGTTTCAGCTTTTCAGTTTGGTTTCAGTTTCAGCTTGTTTAGTTATTCAGCAAAAATGTTTTGTGACTAAGCATTTACACTGCTTTTTCATAGGAAATGCAAATTCACACTGTTTACTCTACAAAGTCTTTTGTAGAGTAAACAATATAGAAAGTAAATTAGACTTTTTAAACACAATGTATTTCCCATCAGTGATAGCAGTCAGGTCGGGTTGACCACCATTTATTTGATCGTAACCCCGACTCTGACCGTGGATCGTACCATCTTGGAATTTCTCCTCCTTATGTCCTTTCTCCCTTCTACCACCTCTTTTATCTGAGGCAATAAAGCGTAATAGATTTACTAGATGTATGGCAAGGCCTGAGTGTGTGTATGTTTAACGTCAGTTATGACTACCACAAGGTCAGTTTGGGTTGCCGGTCCTCTCAAACAGCTGCCGGCGAGGCAACTTCACCACTCAGCCATGAAATGACTTGGCACGCGGCTCAGAGAATGACACACAACATTGAATCTATGATACTCATCCTTCACACGCACACACACACACACACACACACACAGAAAACCCTAAGGAAAATGTTGACTCAATACCAGCATGTGTTATTCCATGGAGGTGGGTGCAAAATACACAGTAATACAAAAACTGCTCAAGCACAGTTAAAAAAAAAAAAAGTTATTCAATAAGGGCCTGGTCTTCCTCTTCTATGTCTACTTCCTTCTTTTTAATTCAAACGAGGACAGAGGGGACAGATGGCAAAAGCTCCTCACCCTACTGCTCCCCGTGCCCCTTTCCTCTACCCCCCTCCCCCGTTTCCCTGATGTTTGCTTCTTAATTATATTAGCACCCTGGCTAGCTCTGCCACTCTGTTTACTCACAGCTCCATTCATATCCATTTAGCCTGCACCTGTTTGGTCCCAATCAGGGTCGCACACCCACAACACATGCAGCAGGATAAACACAAACACACACCGGGGTCACACACATATGCTCAAGCGCTCCCCTGAGACGAGCGAGGGGCACCAGAAGAGCAATGGAGATGTCAAAGAGAGAGAGAGAGAAAAGGAGGGCTGATGGCGGGAGCAAATTAAGATGTTTTAGGAGAAAAAGAACAAAAAACGAGTGCAGGAATGTGAAATGATAAATGGGAGGAGCTACTTTGTATGCTTTTGGATGATTTAGAGAGGAACTTGATTGAGTGAGGACACACTTTATGATGCATTGCACTGCTCTGTGGTGACATTTTTATCATAGAGCTCCAAAACAGAAAACCTGAGAGCACAGGAAAAATGAGTGTTTGTTATATTTGATTGTTTTAAAGGGGGTTATTATGCATTTTCCAGGCACATAGTTCAATTCTATACCATAATCACGTAACTATGTTACATTCAGTTGTTATGAAAAAGCTGTATATATCAAATACAAATTTGACTTTGCATCATAGCTTGTCTAAACACCTTGACATTGGCCTCTTTAAGAACCTCCTACTGTTTCTGACACTCCCACTTCAGCACGTCTTCACAACAATTCTTTGGGAGAGGGGAGCTCTGTGGGGCGGGAGCTCAGCTGCACACTGAGCTCCAGAGAGGAGCTTTGTGTAAATAGGCGGAGCTTTGTACCAAAAAGTGTTTAGGCAGCTCCACATGGCTACCACAGGAGACTCAAGGATTTCTCAAACATGCATGAATGAGTCAAAACAACACATAACATGATATAAAGCTCAAAAAAGTAGTGCATAATACACCCCCCTCTCCCCCTTAAGTATATTAAGGATTCCTGTTAGTTTATACTATAACTATTTAGAGTTTATAGTAATTTGTCAGTTATTTTTCCATGTTTTTTAGTTTGTGTTTAAAAAGATAGGAAAAGGAAATTTGCTCTAATAAATTGTAACCAATGTAACATCTGCTCCTAGTATTTAGGCTTACAGAGTTTTTGTTATCTTTTGGACAACACAACCAGTTTTTCTAGTATAATTTGGTTACCCACAGTTAACTTGTATGACCCTGTTCTGTCAATGAAAAGCACTACTTTGAATACTGTGTAATCTTAAACCACTTATGCTTGCTCATACCTAACAATTAATGGCATTGTTCCACGACAGGTTCTTCTGGTCATAGACAAGAGAACACAAGAGACGTTCATTCTGAAAGTAAGTATAATTTGCCTGTGTATGTGTGTGTGTTGCCCTGTGTCCGTGTCTTTCTGTAGGTGTGAATTGTGCCAGGAGCCCCTGTGTGTGACCGGTGTAATTGATTCTAATGGGCCTGTCTCTGCTCTCAGGTGTGAGACGTGTGCCAGATGCTAACGCACAGCCCAGGCGCAAATGACTACACGCAGACATGCATGCATACCCCATACACTTACACATCCAATGTTAACTTTGTGGGTGACACTGATAGATTAGTGTGGCTCTTTAAAAGTTGTCTGCTGAATATAGCTTGATGAATCCAGTGTCTTTGGGTTGCCAAGTGGGATAACTGGTGCTTTGTTAATGGACAATTTCTCCTTTGTCTCACACTCATCATTAATTGCTCACCTTCTTCCTGCTGTCCAGTCCCTTTGTAGTTTTTCTTGTAAATTTGTTGTTAATTTTCCTCACATCTCTGCATTACTTTCTTGCCATTTTTTTTCTTTTTTTTTTCACAGGGTCTAAGGAAAACCAGCGACTGTGGGCAGGCTAAGAAAAACATCATGCCTCATTCTGTGCCCCACATGGTGCAGCTGAAAAAGTTCATCATCTCTGAAGACACTGTTTTTCTTCTGCTGCAGTACGCCGAAGGTAAGAGGCAGAAATGTAAGGCCCTACGATTTCTGCAATGCGGATGACGGAATCACCAAATAAAATGGTATCTAGTATAAAACGCGGAATCTCACGGAATTCGCTCATGTGGGCGAGTTTCTGAGGTATTTTGGCCGCTGCTGCTCCCTGTACCTGACCGTACCTGGTTACACGGGTAGCCTCTCTTCACACAGACATAAAAAAATAGGCTTAACCAACGTTAAAAATTAAAAAATGCGAAGCGTAACTCTAAGTTTAGGGCAGAATAATACCTCAGTGATTTTTATAAATCTAAAGAACCTTTCTATAAGTTTTGTCAGCACACGATCAACTGGATGTGTAAGGACTCGTGATGATCACTTACTGTCAAAGACTCATCAGAAACAGGAGAAGAAGCAAGCTAGAGCGAGCCCTGGTGCCTGTAGAGGGGAGGCGTGAGTTTATCCAAGATTTTGTTGCTGTGTGTGTGGAATCAAAGATTCCTTTAGAAAAAAAAAATTAAAAACTTTGTCCGTTTTTGATAAAGCAGTGAAACAAGGAAGGGCTCTGCTAAAACGGAAGTAAGAATTAGCATAGCAATTCAATCGGCAAGTGTTCACAGTTGTTATTGACATATTTAATAACTAAAGAATTTATTTTTACAAAAACATAACTGTTTTTTTAAATGAGATTCTCAGTTTTACCTTGCAAAAGCAGTTAGCAATTTTAGTAAAACTCTGACCTGACATTTGTTTTAACCGTTTCTGGTTTAAGTACAACATATGGTGCTAGTACTAATTCTCTGCTTAGCAATGATTTCCTCTCAAACCCCCTAAAGTCAGGTACTTACAATGTTCAGTGTGTTCACTTAATGGAGGTAAAAATGTCAAATCTTTGGCTATCAGATCAGTAATGTTAAAACCATTTGACTTCGTCTCTAGATTTTGGACCCCTTATAAGAGATACAAATTTTACTCACCAGTTTGATCTTCCACTCTTTTGTCTTCTTAGCTTGTTTTCCTCTCATTTGTCTGCTCCCTCTTTTCTCTCCCCTCCCAGCCCCTCTTTGTGCCCTTGTTTCACACAGATGTTTTATTGAGATGGGTGTGTGTCACAGGTCATTATTCTGAATACCAGGTGGTGCCATGCTTCATTAGCTGTACCAACACCTGGGCCTCCTTACATCCTACTCACTCTAGGATGTGTCTGTAGGCCATGTGCGTGGGTGACTGCATACAGTGAAAGGCAGCCATTTTTTTTACAACCCTGTAACCTGTTCAGTCTGGCGTACTCCATAACCACCTTACTATTATGTCGTGACAAGTTTTGAATTTAATTCAGAGCTGCTGATCTAATAAAGACACTTAAATGGTATTTTTATTAAAAAATATGCTTGTGATTCAGAAATACGTTATGTCTCTGTAATAAGCTTCTTTTTACATGGAAGAAGTTGATGGTCTGAATGAGAATAGACAGGCACACAAAGGGAGGCAGTGACCTGAGTGACATTGGACACAACAACATGTGGATGGTTTTACTTTCTAAGCCATCGAGCTGCCCCACTGTCATTATCATCACTGCAAACTCCCGATTCATTCTCATCACACACAACAGATGCTGGATTCTAATTGCTCACTTTACAGCTGTGTGTGCGTCTGCAGGTTTGTTGCGTGTGCGACTGTGGCCAAGTCTTTGAGATGCGACGTTTTCATTTACTGAAAAGTGAGATGCATTTCTGTGAAACACTGCCAAGTGTTCTCTGGCTATTTTCAGTTACCAACAGCACAAATTGGGCTTTAGCACAGCCACCCAAATTTACTTTTACTCCACTATAGTTCCAGCTTGTCTTTGTGGCAATATGCTTTACTAAATTACTCAGTAACTTTCTAAAAGCTGTTATTAACCTGTTTAAAAATACTGGTAATCATGTAGGAGGATTTTTACAACTGCTCATACACCCTGATACTCTGAACCGATACAAATACCAGTATCGATACTCGGATACTAGTATTGATACTCCATTGAGTGTAATATTGTTTCCATTACCTTTTTTATGTGCATTTTGAAGTGTCGCATTAGACAAGGTAAGGCAAAATTTGAAGAAACATCCTCCATTTTGCAAAAAAGTTGTTATGCTAGCTTGAGGTGGTTTTTGAATGAAAAATGTTGATGTGCAAAAGGGGAGATGAAACACATTTGTTGAATAAGTACTGATGAACATTTACCTCATATGATTGATCAGCTATTCCTGCTGTCAGCGTCTTCTTGGATATTCCCATACCACAAAGAGAATTTCATTTCTTTCTCTCGTCTCTGGACAACATGTAACATCAACCATATCAGTTAATGTGACAAAACAATTAAAACTTAGATAGCAGCATGTTCCTGAAAACTTCTCTTCGTTGTCCCGAGACGTGTGGTCCACGATAGTTTGCAACCTACAGCGGAGCCAACGTCAACATCTGACAAAATGGATGGAAAAAAATGGAACAGGATGGAAAATGGAAAAAATAAATTGTGTTACAGTTTATATTTCAAGTGAAACGTTTACCAATTCCATGTTTAAGAAATTTATACAAGTTGAAATAAAATCTTATTCTTATTCTAAATAAAAAATGAATTTTTAAAATCATTTTGTAATATTTAAGTTCTAACTAAGTAAATATTCTGTATTGCTGCTCAGTTTGAGAAAAACATTTCGAACGAGTACAAGTACTTGTAAAAATACTTGTATTGGGCAATATACTGATACCATTATAGATTTCGGTATCGGGACACAACCAGTTGTTACAATTATATACTTTTTTTTTTTTTTTTACCAAGCAAGCTATGACTCAAAAATGTAACATTTAGACAAGTAAAAGTTTATACATTTAAAAGTTTAAAATTACACATTTAATTGATAACTACATTTTTGTTCCCGCCTTCCTCTCGTTATATCCATTTTCATTGTATTATGCAAGCCTTTTTTTTTTTTTTTGTTGCTGTTCATGCTTTGCTTCTTTTGTCTTCAGGTGGGAAGCTGTGGTCTCACATCGGAAAGTACCTCCATAATTCCAGCCCGGAGGAGAGCTTTGACATTCCTTTCATCCAGAAGAGTCACACTGCAGCTGTACATTCTCCACAGCATACAATACCACATTTAGATATAGGTTCTACCAGTTGTGATTCAGATCCTAATCCTGGTTCAGATTCTGTATTAGACCTACAGAAAGAAGAAGAAGAAAACCCCTTTGTGTCAACTTTTAAAAGTGCCCTCCCTCCAGGGTTCATTGAACAAATTGAGGCTCAGTCAGACTCTGGAGCTACCTCTGAAGAGGAGTGCACCAACAGTTATTTAACCCTTTGCAATGAGTATGAACAAGAAAAAGTAGAACCAGATGCACTAGAAGAGGAAGAGGAGAGGAGCGAACAGGAAATGTCCTCTTTGGAGGTGCCTAACACAACAGCGACCATGTCTTCACGGAGCCGCTCACTCATTAGCAATGACAGCCTTTCTTCACCAATAAGTTCTCAGGAACTTGGATTCTTCCCAGAGTTGCCTGACAAAAGTGGGCACACTCATGACACTGACCATTGTAGTGATATAGAAGACCATGACCACAGTGAAGTCTTTAGTCCTTCACGTTCCCCTGTCGGTCCTCTCTCGTTAGACGAGTCCAAACACACACCGATGGAGTTTTTCCGTATTGACAGTAAAGATAGTGCAAGCGAGGTGGCCTGCTTTGACACAGGGGAGCACCGACCTTCTCATAAGCAAGCTCTCACGTTTTCTGCATTCAATTTGAACTCTGATGTCACAGAGGATCTTCCTGAGCTGGCTCAGGAGGTAAAGGGCCCAAGCTTGGGGTTTTGGGGATTGGACTCTAGTGATAAAGGCTCCAATGAGTCAGTGCCAGTGATCTCTTTTGAAGAGGCAGCAGCTGAGGATGAGGGTCATCCACCAGACTTGTTGGTTAATCTGCCCGTAGTAAGCGGGACTGCAGATTCTTCACAGGAGGAAATGAAACCTTCTGGAGTGTGTCTGGGCCTTGAAGTTGCAGACTCTTCTCAGAAGTGTATCCAGCCAGATGTTTTACAGCTTCATAACCAACCTGAGGAACTAGAGGAGCAGCCGTTGGAACAAGAGCTTTTTTCTTTCTGTACAGCCTCTGAAACTTGTGACACTAGTGCTGCAACCTCTTCTCCTTTCAATTCGCTCTGGGACGACAGCTTGGCAAGTAGACAGGAGGCGTCTTCCAAAGTTTTTGATCCACAAAGCCAAAACGGTGGTCTTCCCCATGACACGGACATTTTGATTGCTGATTCCGATCGTGAGAATCTCAAGCCTTGCACCGGAATAAACACAGACTTGGATCCAGACCTCAGTGACAACAACTCTGTGAATGGGGCTCAGACGAGTGCTGTTGAGAGTTTATTAGGTCTCAATGGTGAATCAACAGGAGATGATAGTAATACAGGTGGCGGCGACTTTGATAAAAAGGTGTCGCGGCTGTTTGCAGAGCTGGACGAGCTGACGCTAGCTGCCTCCCAAGCTCGTATCCCAGAGGAGTTTGTGCGATGCTGGGCGGTAGAGATGGTGACAGCCTTGGATTGCCTCCACCAAGAGGGCATCATCTGCCGGGACCTGAATCCTAATAACATCCTGCTTGACCACCAAGGTTAGACTTATAAGTTCTGCCTATTAAAATAGACACGTCATGCAGACACGTCAAAATGCATTTTGTTAACTTGTCTCTGTAGGAGTGCAAGTTAAGTCTCTCCTGGTGCTTCGTAGATATCTTTATATTCTATTTGGGTCATATTTTTCAGTTCGTTCATTTTTCCTCTATTCTCTGCAAGGCCATGGACTTCCCACTAATCAATTTCACAAAGAGACAGCACCAAAAGGAGTTGCTCTCAGATGCACCTCAGAACAGGGATGAAAGAGGGGATTTGCGGAGCTACAATAATGAAAAATTCAGATCAAAGCATTGCAGTTCCACTTTATATAGACCCCAACTGAATGATTTAAATGGGAAAAAGGAGGATTTAAAAGCATATGTCCTCTTTAAGCTTTTGCAAGAGGCTATCTTAAGTCGCTAGATGTTTCGTTTATTTTTATATGACACGTCATGTGATATACACGTTTATGTTTTGAGAGTAAAATCCTATAAATTGAACTATGTACAAGGTGTAATGCTGGTGAATTACTAAAAATACAAGAAACTAAATTTACCAGCTGTTTGTCCTTTTAATAAAAAATGCTATACACTGTAAATCCATGGCAGTTATAAAAATGTAAATTATAGAGAGCTGTGATGAAAAAGTGTTTTTTTTTTCCTATTTCTCTGAGCTGTTTCACTTCTGTGAGGCAATTAAAAAAAATATCACAGCATACACGGGTAATATTTTGCTAAAAAGAACTTAACTTTGTTCACAAGTTACTCATCTGACAGTTTCTGAGTTAGGGATCAGCCTTGATCAGTCATTCCCAAATTTGTTTACCAGAACAGAAGCTCCTCTAGAAGGAAAATCGTTCTCCTCCCATGATGTCAGATTGCCCCTCAACAACTTCTTTTGTCGTCCTGCAATCATCTCTCTCCACCTCATTATCAACAAGCGTCTAATTAGCTGAGTGGCTGTTTTCTTCTCCCTGGTGGTAATTATTGTTCTAAAGGGCCCATCAGCGGCCTAGTGTGGTGCATCAGTCTGGCTAGCCGAGGCTAATGGCTACGGCTACCTAATGACACCATTAGTTCTAATGATAGCGTTAACGGGTAGCCGCTAAACAGGAGTAATCGCCGAGGCTGCTTGCTTGAAAACCTCGCAGAGGGATGTAGAGAGATGGAAGGGAAAGGAGGAAGGAAGTGGGTAAACAGTTGGGAAAGTTGAATGAGAGTGACTTCAGACTGAGTGAGTTTTAAGAGAGGTAGTTTCATAAATCTGTTTTATCCTCTATCTCATTTCAGGTCATGTTCAGCTCACGTACTTCTGCAGCTGGTACGATGTGGAGGAGTCCTGCAACGAAGACGCTATTGCCAATATGTACTGTGCACCAGGTGAGACTCAAACATTTACCTTTTATAATATATTTTCATTCTTTAGAGGCTTTGTTTTTATTGGGCATTTTGTAAGAGTTCATAGAAATTTGGCTCCATTGAGGATCACATATGATTTTAAACAAATAAGTTACAGCTTCCATCATTTTAGTTCTTTACAAGACCAATTGAGATTCGAAATGTAAATTTAAAAGAGACACAATTAATGTGATGATTTGAACCTTTTATTTTAGGGTGTCAAACATAAACTTCATGGAAAACATGATTAATTTAATTCCAAGCATTTTTCCTGCATAATTATTATAATTATTATTAGGAAACAATTAACCCTCACCTGTGCATGAAATATATTTAGGTCTACACCTGGTTGATTCTTTAGGTTAAGTTAATACAGGAACATGAAGGACCGCCTGGGACCTCCTTTTAAAAAAAAAAAAAAAAGTTAGGCCCAATCTAAACTGTACTGTTGTTCCTCTGTAAGTTACTTTGGATAAAAGCATCTGCTTAATGGATGATTGTAATTTAATTAATATGTAGTAATAAATTGTTGTAATTGAAACAAAGAAATTGTAGTACTTTCTAAATGCCCCAACACTTTTATTTTTACCTCAGTTTTTACACTCTAGAAGATATTGCAGTTGTGATTTTGTCCTGTAGAGGGCGGTGTTATGCTACATTCAGCAGCAGTTTGACATGTCTGTGTCCTGCTCCCAGCTGACTTGTGGCAGCTCTGGCATGTTGTTTAAAAGCTGCCTAAAACAAACTGCTGCTAGACTGCAGCTTAAGTTCTCTATTTAGCACTTCTGTGTGTGTGGGTGTGTGTGTGTTATTTTCCCCTTATGCTCAGAGCATATGTCTGCATACTGAATGTATAATCATTCTTTCAAATACACAGAACTGATTACTGCTAATTCTCTAAGAGTTGTGCACAATGACCCTCACACTCATCCCCTCTTCTACACTTTTTACACTGAGATTTTCTTAATTTATCCCCCTATTTCCTCTTTAAATCATGTTTGCAAATTACAGCATCTCATCGATGTAGAGATTTTTTTAGACATTATGAATGTTGAGGCATGTATTTTAATAGACAGCAGCAGGTGATCTAAAGAGAGAGGTAAATTTCAGATTGGGAGTTCCATGAGTTGTTCAGTTTAAAATCTAAATTCTCAGTGCTTTTTTCTATTTGAATTGTTCTGCAACAAATGGTGTTTAAATCCTAAACTTTTTGTTGTTACCTTCCACAGATCATGAATTGAAAGTATTTTAAAGTAGTTAAGAGAGAGAATTACCGACACTGAGCTGAACAGGAACAAAACTGATCTCAGACCAGGTGTGAAATATCCTAATAATTAAATAACACTTGATCTTTTGTGGATGAATGGCTGTAATGCACCGTATCTTCCAGTAGGGGGTGTGTTACACTGCTCTGAAGTAAAGAACCGCTTTACTGAGTGTTTAATTCAACTTTCTTTTCCTTAATTCCCGATCTGCTCACTTTTATGTAAAATCACCTACAACTTCACATTGTTATATTTTTATTCATCACTTTGCTTTTATATTTTTTTTTTCTGCAGTCACATTCTTGAATATGTCATTAGATGTAAGTACATGGAAACACACACACATTAATGCATAGGTTAGAGTGTGTGTCGCCACTGCCCTTGTTACGCATTGCTGTTTATCCAGACAGGGTCAGCTCTAGCAATGACTTCAAACCTGATGACAGATTTATGACTGTTTGCCAGAAACCTAGCAGGGGGTCTGCTGTGACTGAATGCGCCTGTGTGTGTGTGTGTGTGTGTGTGTGTGTGTGTGTGTGTTAAAAGGAGGACAGCATGTTTTTAAATCGCACATATTCACACCCAAAAAAACCCGGGTGTGTACTTGGAAAATATGGTGACATGGTATTAATCTGTTTATCCTGCACTTGCGCTTATTTATTTTCTCACTGTCTTGTCATTACTGATAAACATCAGATGGCTAATGTTTTGTTCACTGATAAGGGGAGGGTGAGTAGAAAAAAAAAAGCTGTTTTCTGTGACACGACCTACTTTGCGCAGAAATGGGAAATGTTTATTGTTCTCTTTAAAAAGGAAGCAAATTTAATAGCGATTGTCTTGATCGTCCAAGAAAAGGGAAATTTGGTTTTCTTCCTCTCTGAGGTAACAAGGCAATTACCGAGGACTCCGTCATCTTTGTTTTGTGATCCTTTTACCTGTTCAGTCGTGCATGATCTAAAGGAAGATAAGATGTGGTTCCTCTTTTGACACAGAGCTGTCATTTCATTGTTTTTAAAGGCCTTTCAAGGAAGATATAACATGACAGGACTTCTGCTTTATTATACGACTAAAACATTCTCACCACGCAATTAAGACACATAACAGCTTTGTTCCAGAGTTGTTCTGAATTAATAATTTATTTGGTTGTAACAGCTATCTCGTCTGCTCGCAAAATCTTTGAAATGTCTTTTAAAAAAGCACATTTAGGGAGATGCATAATAAGTTTATTTTCTTAGAATTGTCACTGTAGCTGAACAGAACTAATCAGTGACAGAGTCTGTTATAATTTTCTTTTCTTTTTTTTTTTTGGTCGTTAAAAATAACAAAAATTAAAATAATAATCAGCCAAAAGAGAAAAAAGTCAAAGCAGATATTGAGTCTTAGTTATAATTAAAGAGAACCCCCACTTGTTGCGATATTAGACATTATTTGATAAACATTTACTTCAACTATAAAAACAAGACAGTAAAAATACTGTAGGCTGTTTTTATAAATATTAAAAATTATATTGTCACACGGACGGCGCCATGTTTTTTACGCCACAACGCATACCGGGTAAATGATGATGTTCACTATGCTTTTTTAAAAAGTTCATGCTGCTAGTTTATGAGCTGTTATCCACCCTATAGGTTAATTTTAGACATTATCTGACAATCATCACTTTAAAATGAATCCAGAGCCCGTTGACACAGAGAAAAATGTAGAAATGACTCGACTTGTAACTGAAAATAATGGAGGATAACAGAGCTGCTAAATGGAAGGAAAACCTCAGCTTAGCCTGTTAGCTTTCATGTTAGCTCCCCAGCTTATATATATGGGGATAGCTCCTTAGCTAATAGTGTTAGTTTGGAATTAACTATATAGTTAGTTCTGACCTAATTAGCTACTGAGTATTAGCTGAGGAGCTAACGCTATATCGTCATATATATGTGTGTGTTGGTTCATATTTAACTACTATATATATTGCATGTGTAGTAGCTTGAGTGCTAACGCAAATGCTAAAAGGCTAAGCTTAGGTTCTTATTCCATTTAGTAGCTCTGTTGTCCTCCATCATTACCAGAGGGGGGAAAAAAAAACTTTCACCAGAGAACCTAGTAAACCTCATCATTTACCAGGTATGTTTTGCAGCTGAGATAATATGGTGCCGTCTGTGTGACAATATATTTTTTTTTATTTATAAAAACTAAGCAGCCTACCAAATTTTTACAGTCTTTGTTTCATAGTTGAAGTAAAGATTTGTCAAAATAATGTCTAATATTACAAGTAATCGGGCCTCCTTTTTAAATAATGTTGTCATTACAGCGCGTTATTAGAACTGCTAACTTTTTGTTGTACTGTATTTATTTCAAAATACTTCAAAATTGTTGCTGTGAAACAACCACACAAGTCAGTTTAATTTTGATATTGCTTTAAATGCTTCAATATCAATTTCACAATAAAAAGAAGTACACAAATAATTTATTAGAGTTCCCTTGGACAGTTTTTAGATTTTTGTTTTCTTGCTCATATAAACAGAAATGATACAATTAACATTTTTCAGAATTAAAATCTGTGAAAATAAAGCAGTAGGACAATAATAATTAATCATGGAGAGCAAATGTAATAAAACATGACAAACTGGCCAGGGGATTGAATCGAATCAGAGGATTTTCTGAATCGATATTGATTTGGTAAAAATATGTAAAGGGTTAAAAAAAAATATTCTGAAACTCTTTTGTTCCCCTTAATTCTTGAACATCCAAAAATACATTTTTTATTACTGTATTTCTCTACATTTTTTCACTCTTTCTGCATTTGTTTCTATTTTGTCTTATTTACTCTCTTTTTGTCTTTTGACCTGTCCATACATGTAATAGTTTTTAATATCTTCACGCCTGACTGTCTTATGTACAGCACTTCGTTAGAGTGTTTTACAGGTAAGCTTGTCGTGAAGCATCAAACGCCAACCTCGTCTTACTTCCTACCTGCACACACTTCACTTCCTGTTTTTGGTCACGCTCGTCAGTTAAGTTTTTAGGGAAGTCCGTCTAAGAGGAGAAGAAAGAAAGTTCCTTATAGGCGCCCGCGAGTGTTGAGTTGTACGTGAATAAGATAGAAAGCAGAGGAGGGAAGTTTTCTGTTGAGGGGAAAGGGAAGGAGAAGAAAACACCATTGTTGTTCTGTAAGCACACGTTTTTTTCTTGTAGAATTAGTTTTTGTTTAACGTCCTGCTCAGAAACAAAGAATTCCAGGTAGTGTAGGTGTTCCAGACATTCTAATTAACACATTATGTAGCCTACTGTAACAGTGAGCTCTGAATGACCCCTGGCTTGTGGACGCAGTTAATTCTCCCTTCCTGTTCACTTTTTCTCTGTCTCCTTTGCTCTCTTCCTCGCTCTGACAGAGCAGTAAGTGTAGCCAGCCCCACTGTACTCTCCCTGCAGCTCCTTAGACATTAATCCATTGTGATGACATCGACCTTGCTCTGAGACTGTGTGTGTGTCTGTGTGTGTGTGTCCAGTTTCTTCCCCCTAGCTCATAACTACACAGGTATCAGTGGTCCGTTCAATGACGATCTTCTCTCCTTGGCTGTCAAAACAGTGGTCCTGGGAAGCCCTGAAGACTGGTTGCTCAGTTGGTTGTGTGTTTGTGATTTTGTGCGTGTGTGTGTGTGAGAAACATGCAAGTCGTATCATAGTCCTCTCCAACCTTGGCTGCAAGAGAGCCATACAGGGCCCCTGGAGCTCCCAGCAGCCTCCAGGAAGCGAGGGGTCTTTGTCTAATATGCTTCCCCAGCTGAGGAGCCTGGTCCCTGGGCACACACAACCGTGACCCAGGGTCCCGGCCCTCTGGGTGACCAGGCACCCCACCCCCTCTCTCTCCCTCTGGAGGTGAGGAGAGGCAAGCTGAGTAGCACATGAGGCCATCTGGTATCCAGCAGAGCTACCAAACAGCAGCTACAAATGAATGTCACTCTCAGTTTCTGTATCTTTCTGCTGAGGACGCCCCGTAGCCTTCAGTCCTGATGCCTTTCAGAGCAGAGTTCTACTGAAGTGAACAAACTTCTCATGAAGTTTTTGAAAGTTTGTGTTAGTTTTTTTTTAATCCCAAGACATTATAAATGCAAAGAGCAAAAAAGAAAGCACAAAAACAAATGCTTCTCTAGTGCTTAGAACCTTAACGCGTTATCATCGCGTTAATGCAGCTGACGCTTAACAGCTATTTTTTTTTTTTTACGCGCATTAACGCAGTTATTTATTGTTTTATAATACTCCATTGGATCTCTGTTCACTGGGCAGCTAGCACACACCAACACACAAATCCAGTGGTTACAGCGGGGAGGCGGGATCTTGAACACTTTTGGCTTTAGATGGCCTTCATCACGCTTCTCAACCAATGAGAGCATTTTTTGTCGAGCCGTTGCGTGGCAACACGCAGCCGCTCTCATGAACCCGACCGAGCTGCAGCCGGGGCAGAAACATGACGGAAGTCACCAGATTTGTCAGGACATTTTCTTATTTCAAAACTTTTCCCAACGACTGGCGGGCTGGAAAGAAGTAAAGTTCTCTGTAAGCACTGCAACGCTAAACCATCTCACCACTGGAGCAGTTCGATATCATATCACTTCAGTTTAAAACCAGTGTAAACAAACAGAGGGAGGTTCTGAAGACGAGGTTAACCAGGTGTTGGAGAGGAAAAAAAAAGAAAAAGTAAGACGGGCTTACATTGCTTTACTTACTTTTGCTTTACGAAATGCCGTCCACAAACTGATACACAACTTTGCAGGGCTTCACTGTATTATTTTATTTTGACATTTTCCTAACAAATAAAGTATACTAAATACAACAATGATTTAATGCAAAATGATGGAAAAGAGCGTAATTCAACAATACAAATAACACAGTGTTTGACTATCTGTTACCAAGTGTTCCCACTCTCCATGTCTTGGTGTGTGTGTTGTAGGAGTGTGTGTGTGTGTGTGTGTTTGCGTTTGAGGTCAGGTCATGCAGATGGTGTGAAGTTGCAGCACAGACGGTTTCCTCAATTTAACTGCTTTTTATTATGCAAATCGCCCTTTTATGAGACACACACTTTGTGCGTGTGTGTGCGACTGTGTCGATGATTCTGGGCTCGATTTGAATTAATTGGGTGAAATTGGCGAAATATTACAAGGAGATGATAGGAAGCGGCGTTTGACATAAAGGAATAACTAATAACGTTTAAGATCAGGAAAATAGTTTCATTTATTTTCCTGCCTCTCCGGTTGATTTGCCTGTTGTTTCTCCCTCACACAGTTTCTCAGCTCAGTATTGATTATCTTCTTTCTTCTCGTCTCCAGAGGTGGGAGGGATCAGTGAGGAGACAACGTCATGCGATTGGTGGAGTTTGGGCGCCATCCTGTTTGAGCTCCTGACCGGCACGGTGAGTCAAAAAGTGAAAATATTTTTGTTGTGTGTCTTTGTTCCTGAGGGGGGGATGTCTGCTTACAAATGTCTGTCTTTAGGTGTCTTAGCTTTAAACTCTCACACTCTTTATGGCTGCGCCTGCTTGTGTGTCTGAGTGGGTGGAGTTTGTTGGGGTTTGTTTGTTTGTTTGTGTGCAAGGTTGCGTCTTGGCTGCAGTTTTTTACTCTGGTTCTCTGGGAGTGGCAAGGGTCTCTGTGTGACTTTCTCCCCCCCCCCCCAGCCTGAGCTCCATCTGCTGGGCCACTGGGTCAGCTCTCCCCGGGCCTCTTTACTGGCTCCTGGAGCAACGCTGGGCTCCGGGTTCGCTGCGTTCAGATCAGCATGCAAGGTGGAGACCTGGGCAGCTCTCAAGGTGCTGCAGCTTGGCTGGTCCGGGATCAGAGGGACCATCTTTCAAGACAGGCTTAGGGAGGGAGGGTGTGTTTTCTTTTTTTTTCTTTTTTTTTTTTTGTGGACAACAAACACATAAACGCACACTCTAATTATAACTTGCGGCTCTCTTGAAGGACAATTACAGACTGTAACAAGCGCAGTCATGTGCAGGTGCAGTGTCCCATCAATTTTTCATTGTCTCCTAAATTTGAATAAATTCTGATTGCCAGTGGGCATGTTTTTATATCAGCCATCAGTGTTGGGTTAGTGTCATTATGTTTAACAATACACACCTACTTACCTGGGTGTGGGGAGGGGGAGTAAAAAAAAGAGAGAAAGAAAACTCATCCACACAGATGTCTCCTTTGATGATTATGTCTTTGTACGGCCCTGGCAAGAATACACACACAGGCACACATAGTGTCTCTTGATCCTTGCAGGATAAGATCTTGCCTGGAGCAGTCCTAACTGCTGCTAGGATCGCAGCCAGAACTCCTGCAGCACGTATCAAGGGAGGGAGAGAGGCAGCAGCCCTAGATGGTGGAGAAAGAAAGAAAAACAACACGGTTTTTATGGCTTTTACTTGCTGCGCAGACTCTGTGTTCCTATTTTATTATTTTATAGTGGAAGGTACAACATGTGAAGATTTAGTAATTATTGTCAATTATTCCAAAAAGCTCCATACTTTGGGGTTTTGAAAGCATTTTAAAGACTTGTGCCTTTTATTTCCCCACGGTGATAACAACAGTGTTTCTAAACTTGTGCTTTACGGTCAGGCTTTATTTTGCGAAATGTTCTGTACAATTGAAGACCGAATCTACCAAAAGCAGTCATGATTTTTTTTTTTTCACTCTGTCTGACTCCCACATCAGTTCCAAGAAAGAGCAACAGCAGTGACATCATTACTTTGTTTGTGTGATCAGTGTTGTTTCAGGTGTGCCGCTCTTTGGCCTCCTCCTATTTTTGTTCAGTTCTGATGCTTCAGCGTGACTCGAGCTCTGCAGGAGTCCCAATATTCCATGATTAACATCGACAGTCATCTCCCCCCACCCCTTCCCCCTTTCTTTCCACCCCTCCTTCCCTCTGCTCCAGTCTCTAGCTCGCTGCCATCCAGCAGGAATCGGCCGACACACGGCCCTCAACATCCCAGAGTCGGTTTCAGAGGAGGCCCGGTCTCTGCTGGAGCAGGTGAGAAGCCGCACACATCCTCAAATCTGATATGTTTCCATTTTATTACTTTTTTTTATGATCCATAAAGTCAAGTGTTCAAGTCACAGAGGAACGTTTAATAAAATGAAGTCAATGTCACAGTACAGTTGTCATGACTGAGTTTAATGCTTCTAAAAAGTGGATTAGAAATGGTGAGAAAAACATGTATTTAATAAACATGGATTTATCATTTTGATATAGTTCATTCGAACGTTTGTCAGGATTAGGCACCCAATACTTTAATTATGTATTCATTTATTTAGAATATTTGTAACTTGTGCTAAATTAAGCATTTTACTGCTATCTTTACTGACCCATCTCTGTCCAGTTAAACCATTTTAGACTTTTTAAAGGCCAACAGGAGTCTGTCATGAAGTCACAAAACAAGTTTTAGCTATACATTTTAACTGATTTTTTTAAATTTGTATATCTATTTAATTTGTGTTTTTGAAAATTTTGTGTTATTTCTTTGCAATATCAAATATTATACACCGATAATAAACAATTATTTTCTTGATGTATAGACATAAAATGTTTTACATCATCTTGCAGCTTATTTCTGTTTTGTCCTAAAATTTGGTTGGTTTGGTTTGTGGATAACCAGGAGGAAATAAAATAGAAATTAGGAAAACTTAAAAAATGATTGAGTCTAGTTTAATGTTTTCATCTTCTTTTTTTTTTTTTTACATCAAGTTCCCAGTAAAACATTCTGTTGTAACACTGATACTTTAAAATCTAAAAACTCTTTAGATGTGCGTTTTATGCTTTTTATTTCCTCTGCTTTATGTACAAATCTGATGTAAATTATGTGTATTTATGCTAATAAAGTGTAGAAATGAGCTTAAAACTTAAAACTATGGCGCTAAACTAAAGCCATAAAGTTTGTTCAAATAACAAAAAATTAAACTGAAAACAAATAGTTTCAAAACTTAAAAAATTTAAACGAAAACAAGATTTTAATCTGAAAAACAATTTTAAAACAAAACAAAACAGATTTAAAATGGAAAACAATAGTCTGACATAAATTTATGATACAACAACCTGACGTATTTTTTGATTATATGATGTAACAGCCTGCCATACAGACTTAATCATAAGATACAACCATCTACCATTTTTCTAACTTATGACACAACAGTTAGCCATGCCTTATTAATTATATGTTACAATGGCCTGATGTATATTTAGTTTATACAACAGCCTGCCATACATTAATTGCATTATACATCAACCTGCCATATGTTTACATTTCGTGACACAATGGCCTGCCATAATAAATATGTTAAATATGATACAATGCCATGTCTTTTTATTATATGATAAACGTCCTACCATACTTCATTCTTTTTATTATACAGTTGCATGCCATTCTTATCATAGGATACATGTAGTTTTTACTTTTTTTTTTAGGTTTCAAATAATTTTATTCAGTTCCAAAATTTTTCTTTCAGTTTAAATTTTTTCTTTTAACAAACTTTATGGCCTCAGTTTAGTTTCATGTAAACCTACTATTTCTTATCTCTTATTCCTCAGCACAGTAGCTGCTGTCTTTTTCCACTCTGTTCACCTGTTCTGATGTCTCTCTCTTCTGTTCAGCTCCTCCAGTACAACCCAACGGAGCGTCTGGGGGCGGGCGCAGGAGGGGTCGATGATATTAAATCCCACCCCTTCTTTACAAAAGTGGAATGACCCAAATAGATTCCACGCACATCGTGAAATTGTGAAAACCAGAGTTGCACGCTAGGAAACTGGATGAGCATCCCCTCCAGCTGGACTTTCAAATGCATGTACAGTAAAATCTGAAAATATGCATTTTCACTGTTTTTTCCCTCCATTCGGTTCACGTTTTAGATTTTATACCTTGTTTAACACTTGACACATGTGGCGCAGTGTGAGCAATGACCCACAACAGCATTGCTACTTTTGCACTCATTTATTAACTGTGAGCTAAAAGGAGATAAAGGACAGACATGCGACCCCCTCTGCATCCTCATGTCTTCACTTCATTAATCAGGTACTGTAAAGTATCCACTGACAGGTCTAAATCATCCTTCCTTAAGATCCTGCTGCAATACTCCTAGCTTGTTTTCCTCTGAGACTCACATTAGTTCTTACTGATATTTAACATAAAACTTGCTTTGATCGATCAGCTTAGATTTCATTTTAAACATACTTTTTGTTCCAAACCAGCCTACGAACTGCAACATAACCTGACACTATGCAATGAAACTGAACAAAATATATAAAAATAAGCGGTGGTTGTTGAATTGAGTCATTGTGAGATTATTTATTATGTTAAAGCAGGGAAAGTCTCAGGTGAAAAGACAGTTTACGCACTGTATAAACTGGTTGTATTTTATTTATTAAAAAAAGAGAAATGAAGCAGGAGGCTATGATTACGTGTTCATAAACAGCCCTTTTACAGTTTGATATTTTTATGAATGATTTGAGAAAATTCCCTGCCCTGTACAACCCTGCATTTTGTGCGCGTAGGATTATGATTTTTGTTGAACAATAAATTACGCCTTGTAAATATATCTTTAAGGATGTTGTGTTGAGTAAAAAGGTACAACCAGGTGTCAACATTTTTGACTTGTCAATCACTACAGCTCTGATCAGTCTCTTTTTTTTATTATAGTTGCCACGCAGACCTTTGTGTTGATTTTATATCTACTGTGACTGGTTTACAGTTTTATGGTTGCAGCCATGTATCATGTCTTGCATCACTATGGAAGGATTCTGAGAAATGTGGGCGCATAAATACTTGATATAGTTATTTTTATCAAGTGTGGTAACTAAAACATAATGTAAACAACTAGCTTTGTTTCACCTTTTTATTTTATAATTAGACAAACATTACTATCAAACACTTTTCATGTGTGTAATGCGTTCTCCTGTCTGGTCTTTGTGTTGTTTCAGTGCACTTTGGGAAACAATAAAACATACCTGGATGAGTAAGATGAGAAGCAGTGATATGTTTTCTTGTGTGTTGGGTTTGGTCTCAAGCTAGAACATGTCTCATCCACCGGGCAGATGATGCTCCTAGAACGCTGCAGCCACTCCGACTGTTGCTCACCGCAACCATAATATGAGGTGACAGACTGTGTCGTTCAGCAGTCGGTTGTTCCAGTCTTCTACTATTTTAAAACACATGTTTTGCATATTAAAGAGAAAAAAACTATCAAGTGGAGGAGTTTAGATATCCAGGTGTCTGGGAGATGGATCAACGGATCTGGGCTTCATCCTCAGTAATGAGGGTGTTGCTTTGGTCGGTGGTAGTGAAGAAAGAGCTGAGTTGAGAGGCAAAGCTGTCGATTTACTGGTCTGTTTACGTTCCAACCTTCACCTATGGTCATAAGGTGTGAGTCATGACCAAAAGAACAAGATCCTGGATATGAGCTGCTGAAACGATCTTCTTTCGTAGGATGGCCGAGCTCAGCCGTACAGAGAGGGTGAGTAGGGGGAGCTCAGAGAAGTATAAAATATGGTAGAAAAAGTATTTGCTTTTTGTAGTTTGACTAGCTTCAAATGGTATTTATAAAGAAACAAACTCAGTAAATGTTTTTATTCTGAAAGGGTTAAACTGGAAGTAACACGTTAGAAGGAGCCATAACTCTGGTTTTAATTGGCTGATTTGCTACAGATAATCCCACCCCCCTTTCAAATTAAACCAATAGAAAACCCAACAGACTGTTGTAGAAAATTCTAATGTGTTAAATTTTATTCAATAAAGCCCATAACTTTTTGTGTGTCTGATTTACATATGGCCAACCAAGAATAAAAATATAAACCAAAAATCCAAACTGTAAATGCATTTCTGTTTAACCCCCCTGCTGCCCTTAGGTCAAAATGACCCATAAGGCTGCAAATGAGACGAACTGAGTCAATTTGACCCATAGGCAGCTGGAGTGTTTATACAGTACAACACATATTTTGGATGTTTGAGTGTATTTAAGTTAAAGATATTGCTATTTTGATTGACATATTAAAAAAGATGTTATAAAAAAGATTCTTGAAGTGAAAGTTGGATTGTATTAATTAAAAAATGTGTTTTTCTTCACTTTCACTGTCATTTATATTTAAGTCGAACTGATTTTAAGGTGATGGTGTTCCTTCTAACAGAAATGGCCCATGTGAACACACACACACACACACACAGGTGGAATTGTTAACACATTCCCTGGTGGCAGCTTTACCGCCACGGGGTCAAGAGTCTCAGCTGATTAGTGCTCATCAGAAGACCTGTCTCACATTACACACACACTCAGGGCGAGAGGTTCCCTTCAGCTCATTCCTGAAACCTGTCAATCTTCCTCAGCAGCAGGATCCCTCTGGGCATATTTAACGCTCTATAAAAACTGCATTTTGTTACATTTACTGACATTGTGTGATATAAACTTAAAACGATGTCATAGAAAGCTGCAAACGTTTCAGCTTGTCTTGATTTTTTTTTATTGATTCTGCAATAATGTTTCATAACAGCATGTTTATATAGAAAAACTACAGGCAAGGTTTTAATTATACAAGATGACGCTGTTTTAACACTTTGGTTATTAACATTGCATTTTAATAATTCTGTTTAAATACGATTGAACAATTTGTTCAACTATAGAAGTATTTTGGTTGCTCTGAGTCTGAACACACATTTAGGATTGTAGGGATTTTTTTTTATATTTGAGATTACCAAATGTTCTTTTACAATTCTATATTATCCAGTTTCTTCAGTGAAATTATTAAAAAAAATGTGAGATTAAAAAACAAAAAATCAAATTAAATAAACCAGCAAACTTTTCCTATGTGACAAATGCTTTCACTGCTTTCACCATGTCAAAGTGTAGTATTTTTTTTTTTTGGTTCCTCACATAAAAATTATAATGCATGTGTTTTTTAGGGTGTGTTTATGAATGGGAAGCCACAAAAATAAATTTGTTCAGAATTAAGATACAAGATGCAAAACCAGACATCTTGTAAATGTCAGTGACAGGTTAAATGGACCCCCTGAACCTCTTCAGCTTCCTTATCCCCTCCTTTTTTTCCCTTTAGTTTCTCTTGTGATCTTTCCCACCTCAGTCTTCCCTTAAATGTAACTCTTGGTTTTCAAGCGGGCAGCAGCAGCCAAATGGCCTGCCCTCTGCTTCATATTGCTGGTGGTCAGGTTTTTTTTGTTTTTGTCTTTTATGGTTTGACTTTTGTTCACAAACTCCAGGAGGACTCCCATAGCCCAGGGACACACACACACACATATACACACACACTTACACCAAGCTGAAGAGTTTTGCTCTGAAACCTCGGGCATCTTCTCCAGCTTCTGTCAGAGCCATGATGTCATTATGAGGAGACACAATGCCTCTTCATCATCGCCCGTACACACACACACACACACGCGCACACATTACTTTCATGGTCAAACATAAAACCAGAACACATTAAAGGTGCAGGTTAAAAACAAGTACAAGAAGAAAAAACTTGTAATTCTATTATTTATTACATTTTCTGGTGCTTTTCTCTCATTTTATTATTTACTTTTTTACATAAAAGAAAATTACCAGTAAAAACTAAACAAGGTGTAACAACACTGCTTATTGAGCTTCCTTTCGTATTTAAATTATATATATATATATATATATATATATATATATATATATATACACACACACACACACACACATATATATTTATAGATATATATACAGTATATAAATAAAAAAAATTGTGGTGGGTTGGACTGAAGTTGCCTGCAGGCCGGATGTGGGCCACATGCCGCCCTGGTTTAGGGTAAGGGTCTAGGTTAAGCTACAGAAGTGAATGGAAGTCAAGGAGAGTCCACATAAGGATAGAAATACAAAGTGGTGTGTGAATTAGTAAAAAATAAATACCTATGTTTAGACTTTTTGTGGAATATGGTGAAAATTGATCCAAAACATGATTAAGTTACATATTTAAGAGATCAAGATTTTGAGATCTGAACTTGTGTCTTGAGATAAACAAACACACAACTACTTAAAAAGTTCAACATAAAAAAGATACTGGACTTCAGTTCTGTAGTTGAAGACTGCATTTTTATTGTGGACTACTGCTGCTTTATGCTTTATTTAAAAAAAAAGATACAAGTCTTAAAACTTGGTCACTTTATTATACACTTCATAGGTTTTTAAAAAAACAAAAATCAGTTATTAAAGTATGGACAGTATATGTTGATCTGTAGAGATAAAAATAAAGGTCTAACTAAATCTGATCTGATTTTAATTACCTGCTGTAATACGACGTGTTAAAGGCAGTTCCCTGCCCTCGTGCCTTCGGGCTGTTTCGTGTTTTAATCTGATCAGATAGCACAAAGCAGCTCTGTTTCTTAGCTCGGCTCCTTTTGCCCCGACTGACAATGTTGGGCCTCTGCGCTCGTAATGCAGTAACGGCACAAAACGTTTCGTGTGCGAGGACAAAATCGGTTTGTGATTTCTGTTTCAGCAGCAGATTAACTCCAAATTGGCCTTAACGTTGAACTTATCTTTGAGACCGATCACTGACCCAATTAGTGCGCCACACGCCCCTCCACCTGCAGTGGTTTACAGACTGGGATCTGATTTCTGCCTCAAGACTGCAAAAGCTGGGTCACTGATGGGTCAGTTGAAAGATGTTCCGTTTGTCAGGCCTTAGAGAGTCAACCTGAAATGTCTGGGTTGTTTACTCTTCATTCTGAGGACAAAAATGGTTATAAAAAATACATTAAGACAATAATTTAATTTTGTTTTGTTGAATGAATGAATTTGCATTTATAAACTGAATTTCCAAGAGTTTTGGCTGACCAGAAAGGTTAGGTTAAACACCACTTACTGACTTTTTGTTCACTAATCATGTTGTTACATCAAGGGCGTAATCACCATCTCAGAAGTGAGGGGGACAAATTTTTCTGAGGTCTAGAGTTTTTTTTATCATCAACTTGCATTCAATAACACCTCTCCTTAGTTGAAAACACACACAGTACAGCACCAGGAGACAGACTTTAGTTCTTTTACATAAGTACTCCTCCTCTTTGCAACTCATGGCCATCTGAAGCATTGTATATGTGAAGGGCACAGTGGTGGGGGGTCTGGGGGTTCTCCCCCCAGTAAATTTTAATGGAAGTAGATGCTGTTTCCTGCATTCTGGAGTATTTTAACAGGTTGCTAAACATATTTTTACTTACAAAAATAAACACTTGATTTCATAACTATTATTAAGTTCATTAACTAGTCCATATATGATTCATCCTGGTTTTAAACTCACTGCTGTGGACGAGATC
Organism: Cynodonichthys magdalenae; assembly: GCA_031762555.1. Lineage (NCBI taxonomy): Eukaryota > Metazoa > Chordata > Actinopteri > Cyprinodontiformes > Rivulidae > Cynodonichthys > Cynodonichthys magdalenae. Next base: position 11,512,562 of record JARVJO010000039.1, read on the forward strand.
AGGAAATTAATGCAATTTAAATATTTTTTTCTATTCTTGATATAGTTTTATTTATAAACACATGACATTGTGCCAAGCAGTAATTTTACCCAATAAACAGGTGTAATTATGATAATCACCTAAATTTACTGATGGACCTATATAATCAATACTGACATGACATCATGTAACCTTTAAATAAAAATACAAATAAGTTTCTAAAAAATTAAGTAAGCAAGCTTTTCATAAAAATTAGGCAAATATTAAATCATTGTAACTCATAAACCAAGTTTGGGATGGAGGATTGTGTGTAGTCAGAGCTGCTAACCTGGATCTCTCTCTGGTCTTTGGTCCCTGTCATCACTGACTAACCCTAACCTGATTTGTCACGCTGACCTCGGCTCTTTCATCACAGAAAATATGTTTATTTAGCACAATTGGCTGCATCTTGCACTAATTTTATTTTAATATAAGAATGAATGACATACTTCAGTCACTTGCGGTTATATGTTATGGTATAAGAGGAGTGGAGTTGTCTTCGTCCAAAAAGCTTTTTTTTTGTTTGAAGCTTAACACTGAAAACAGGCTCCTCTTTCACCCCATGTCTTTGCTGTGGAAAAGCATAAATACTATGAAAACTGTTTAGATTGAACCATGGAGGTATGCTCGTTGGATTAAACATGCACATAAAATATAATAATAATAATAATAATAATAATAAGTAAGGGGTACCTTTGAACAGTTAAAAACAAAACAGCCTATTCATTTATGCTCTGACCCCAACAATGGCTGGATCTCTCTCAAAGAGACAGGGCTGCTAAAAAAAATAACTAATAACTAATGTGTGGCCATTCAATAGTATTTTTTATCCATTGTCACTGGACGGGCTCTGCAAATGCTTGACATCCAGAGAAAGTAACAAATACTGTCAGGAGAACCTCATCCCATCTCTGAAAAATGTTGGTGCTTGTAAGATTTTTTTTTATAACACCTCACTTTAAAAAAAACTGAACTATCCCTTTAAATCAAGACAGGAAACACAATTGGATTACAAAGTAAATTTGTCCTAAATGCCTGCTAACCCTGGGAGATGTCTCAATGTGCTTCAAGTAAAATTACTCAGGGTGTCTTGCCGCATAAAGCGTCCTCTTTATACCTCGACTTGAAGTGCCCGTTATTTTTCCCGCTCTGAGCGATGTTCTACCTCACCTTTCCCGCCACATTGAATTTAAGGGTCTCTTTAAATAACCCGCACGCCTGCGTGTGAGTCATGATACGAGAGGCTCAGATGGTAAAAGGAGTCCCAACTGGTGCCCAAAAAGATGTGTCACTAGTAATACCTCGCCGCAGGCCTGAGGTGTCTCCTTTCGTTGCGCTCTCGGCCTCCCTGATCTGTGTGGAAAGGCGGTGTGCCAGGGCCCAGGCACGCCGTCAGCGGCGCACTAACATAGCATTAGCTCCGCGGTCATCTCGGTGGGCCTTTGCTGTCTCAAACGTTTCCTCACGCTTGAATACACACACCTTCTGTGGCTCCACACACCGCTTGTTAGCCACAGATCCCCCCTCTCTGTCATAAGACCACCCCTCCCCTTTCCCCTTTCCTCTGATCATGTCTCCTTCTAGGCTTATCTCTTTATTTCTGTGAAGCTATAAAGAAGTCTCAGTTCTTACATTTGTTATGAGGGTGAGACCACTTAAGAAAAGACCAATGACCACAAAAAAAAAAAAAATAAATCCATCAGATCACTTTCTCCTCTCCTCTGTGTCTGGGGCTGCCAGGAAGGACCTGGAGGGGGAAGCAATGCTTGTTAAGGAAGGAGACGTTCCTGGGAATGTAGCTTGAATGCTGTGCTCGGAGCTATCTTCGGTCCGCTAATCTGTGTGTTCCTCTGAGGCCAAGGTCTTTCTGGCTATGATACACATTCTGTTACCAAATACACACATAGCTCAAATGATAGTGCCACCCAGATGACATCTCATTCACCCTGAGGGTAAAGAGCTAAGGAGGAGGTTTTGAAGAGAGAGGAGGGGGTAGGCTGGGGTAAATGAGCAGCCGATTGAGGGAGGTAGATGACATCCCTTACATTTTGATAGAAGGTGGCATAAGAGGAAAAATGAGGGGTTTTAGAGAGTTGGAGAAGAGCTAGCACAACAAAGGTAGGTACTTTGATGAAGGGATAGGACTTCAGTGATGAGTGGCAGGTGAAGAGAGAAATGTAGAGGAGAAGCAGCTTTGGAAAGCAGTGAACAGAGGCTGCAGAGTTTAAAGGACATCACGATCTTATGGTGTCTAAGGTACAGGTAGAGAGCAACATCTGATTGTGAGGTGAAAGGAGGGGCCGCGGAGGGAGGTGAGCAGGGCAGACAGCAAAGTTCTTAAGGGAGTGTTGAGGACCCTTAGAGTCCTGGCACCTTATGGCATTGCCTGCAGTCAAACAGATGCTGCAGGCCTTGCCAGCCTTGAGCAGGGCACAAATGAGACCATTAGTAGCACCGGAGAAACGTGCCTTGTCTTACCGAGCAGCGCAGGAGCAGGTGTGTGTGTGCAGATTTGTCTTTCAAAGACAAAAAAGAAAAAAAAGGAGCACACAATGTTTGTTGATGTTATGCTAATGCACCCTGATGTCTTCAGCTGATTATACCAGAATGTCTTGGCTTCCAGATCCCAGAAGCACCTTGTATTTTAGATGGTTTCAGTTCAATGAGTGCAAATCATGTAAACTGACGGTTTAATATGATAAAAGATTTTCATCTCATTCGTTTGGTGTGTGTCCGATGTGTGGATAAGGCCACAGACAAAAATAAATAAATAAATAAATAGAAATTAGATGTAAAAACATGACTTTAAATGGATCTCTGACTGCTTTTTGACTGCCTGAATATGTTATTTGTCTATTCTACTAAAGTTATTGTTTGTGATTGTGACACGTGAAAACCTATAATTTCATGAAAAATGTTATATTTATTGTGTAAACGCACACTATAGAGATTTTTTTTCTTCTGTATGTTTTTAGCATGTATCTTGTTTCACAATTTTTGTGCTACTTTTCCTTTTTATATGTCAAAACGTTCAGCTCCATCAGGACATTTAGCAATTTATACTTTTTTTTTTTTAGATATTTGGCTTTTTCACCCGTGTTTGCTCTCATTAAAAATAATCGAGCTGTCTTCAGCATCATTAAAAAACACTTCAAAATGTTTATAAATCTTTATTTTTTAGCTTTTGTTCTAATTCTGCTTTTCTTCTCAGCTTCTTTCTGCTTCTATTTTGCTGATTTTAGCTTTTTATCGTTTCCGCTATTATGCTGCTAATTTCAACTTTGTGCTTAATTCAGCTTCTTTATACTATATCAGGCTTTTATGCTTCTTTTAGCTGTTTTCTGTTCATTTCAGTCGTTTTCTAAGTTTTTAGCTTTTTATAAATTTACATTTTTGTAATAATGTCAACTTTCTGTTTCAGCTATATTTGTGCTATTTTAGGCTAGTTTCAACTTTTGTAGTGATTCAGCAAAAATGTTTCAGCATTAAGCATTTACACTGCGTTTTCATAGAAAAGGAAAGTTTTCTAGTTACATTTTTCCTTTAATGTTATGATTTTGTTACTGATGCAGTGCATTGGGGATGATGGGTTCCAGTTGTAAATAAACCCCAAGAGTTGAGGTTAAAAAGCGTTAAAGTGTGACAATAAATTTATATTTTGTATTATTTTTTATGTTCTGCACAATGAGTGGAACCAATCAAACACGATGTTTGATTGGTTCCACCTAAAAAGGACTAAGTCCTCCCTGGTGTTGACAATAAAAATGTTAAAACACCTAATAAACACAAATAAAAAAAAATTGTACCACATTTTGTAAAAAAAATAAATAAAACATTAAAAAATTGGGCGGCTCAGTTAGTAGAGTTAATGCCTCTCAGCATGAAGGTCGCCGGATCAAATCCCGGCCCGAGGATCTTTCTGAGTAGAGTTTGCATGTTCTCTCTGTGCATGCGTGGGTTCTCTCCAGGCACTCCGGCTTCCTCCCACAGACCAAAACATGACTGTTAGGTTAACTGGCAACTCTAAATTGTCCCTAGGTATGAGTGAGAGAGTGAATGGTTGTCCGTCTTGTTTGTCTCTATATGTGGCCCTGTGATGGTATTTGCAACATGTCCAGGGTGTACCCTGCCCCTCGCACAGTGACGGCTGGATATGGGCACCAGTGACCCCCGTGACCCTGAAAGGACTAAGCGGGTATAGATAATGGATGAATGCTTTTTGTAAAATTTACAACAAAGCTGGAACCAAACAGTCTGGAGAAAGTCTTTTCCAAAGGGCTAACTTTTCACAGCCCCATTCATTTAATATCTTTCAGGTACAGAATGATTGGCAGATGCCTCGTCCCACCCCCTCGGCTTGCCGCTCATTCAGCGTAATTTTTTTCAGCCCAGGGTCAGCCCAAAGCCACAAGCTTTAGCCAATGAGGGTCGATGTACAATAATGTGCCTCAAGCGAGAGTGGATGTTTGGCGTATGATAGTGAGCAGGATTAGCATAAACGAGGTGGATTATTTAATTTCTCACTCATTGATGACCTTTTGTGCCTTGCCCTCCTTGTGCAAAGTGTCATTGGTGATCTTTTGGACAACTGTCAAGTCAGCAGCCTTCCCCAGGATTGTGTAGCCTACAGAACTAGACTGAGAGACCATTTAAAGGTCTTTGCAGGTGTTTTGAGTTAATTAGCTGATTAGAGTGTGACTCCAGGTGTCTTCAATATTAAACCTTTTCACAATATTCTAATATTCTGAGAAGCTGAATTTGGGGTTTTCATTAGTTGTCATCAAAATGAAAAGAAATGAACATTTGAAATATATCAGTCTGTGAATGAATATAAAATACAAGTTTCACTTTTTGAATGGAATTACTGAAGTAAATTAACTTTTTCATGATATTCTAATTTTATGACCAGCACCTGTATATTAGCTGACATGAAAGCTAATGGGCTAAAGCTAAGTTGAGCTCTGTTGTCCTCCATCATCATTTTCAGTTGCAGGCTGAGTCATTTTCTGAATATATAGTTCATGTCAGAGCACCGCTAATTATTTATCCAGAATGCTTTCCACCGTAAATAACATTGCGATGTCCGTGTGACAATATCTTTTACATTTATAAAAAATAACCTACAATATTTTTAAAGTTGAAGTAAATGTTTATCAAACAATTTCTAATATTACAACTAGTAGAGAACGAGTTCTCTTTAAAGTTCAACTATTGCGTTCAGAGGTTAAAATGTCCGTGTTCTTTAGGTCTGAAGAGCGATGTGTCTGGGACCAAAGTTCAATAAGATCTACAAACACAACTAAATAAAAGTGAAATAAGTCAAAAAGAAGGAAAAACCTTTTGGTTTTAGAAATTTACGATTTGTAATTGTTTTAAAATGGACACTGCGTTATGTTACCAACACAAGTGGGATGCCAACATCATGATGGCAAGTATTACTGCTCATTTCATGGGTGACTTTCAGGTTAGTGTAACAATGCTAGTAAAGCAGTTTTTCTTTTTTCAAGCTCTGAAGCAAAATATGAAAAAACAAAACAAAACGTGTTTTTTAGCAAATACGAGTTTATTTTACAGACAACCTAAACTCTACATGTAGCCTTTTACAAAATAAAAACCTGGGATTTTGAACTGTCCTGCCTTCAGTTACAATTCTGTTAACCAGTGCATTAAGGTTCGTACAACCAAAACATCTCACTTCCCCATATCTTTCTCTTTTTTACAAATAACACTATCATGTTTAAGGAAAGTATACAGGTCAGAAAAATATCTTCCCTACCGAATCTACGCCTCTGTTTTAGAAAATACGGACTCTAGTGGGTGGAAAGCATGAAGTAAGTGGAAGAAGAGCAGCGCCAACTCTCTCCTCACCGTCTATTTTCCCTTCTCCATCTCTATTTTTTCAAGTGTAAGTGAAAATACCCCCCCCCCCTTTTTTTTTCTACCTCTCACCGGCTTGAGTGATTTGCTAAGGCGGTGTGTTCGAGTGTGTGCACGCGTACGTGTGTGTGTTTCTCGCATTAGCCTTTTTCCATTAAACCAATTTCGCCGCCCATTGTATTCCTGAAGAGGACCTGGGAAGTCACTAATGGCGCCTTGCGTTCACCCTTGCGCGCTAACACACACACACGCACGCACACAGCCGAACATCTCAAAGCGTGCGCTATCATCACCTGTCGCCTGATTGCTGTAAAACACACACATTAGCATAGAATGAGACACATTATCACTCCTGATTATGGGACGCTAAGAGGTTTCACAGAATAAAAAAAATAAAAAGACCTCACACCTTTTCTCCACAATACCCGCTGCTAGTGAGATAAATGCATGTTGTCCAACATCTCTGATGCTACTGAAACAGCCTGAAGACTCTGCTGATGGATTTAATGGCCTCTTGTTGTTCATGTTCATAACTGCTCAGATTTGTCATGTCAATACTAATTTTTTAAATTCAGAGAGCGCTGTGATCCAGCTGCCACCACAAAAAAAAAAAAAAAAGTACTTTGTATGTTTCCGGCTGTTTTTGAAAGTAGAATGAAAAGCACACCCAGGCTGGTGATTTCAATGTTTTTTTTTTTACTGGGATCAAACCAAACTAGAGACAGAGAAGCACATCCGGCATGAAAGGTGACAGAGCGTGATTAGCAGGTGGCCTCCTCTCTTCCCCGTCTTGATGAGTAAAGGAAGTGTCGGCCGTGTACAGCGGAGGTTGGAGACACTTGTTTGAGCCAAAGGTCATATCTTTCTGCTTTATGTGCTTGTTTTTGGAACTTTCGGGGTATCCAAATGGGGTCCAGTCGTGTCTGACAATCATCACTTACTTAAGAGGTGAAAGGATTATGTTATGCTATAGCTGCGGAGGAAGGAGGGAAGATGTTGGCCTCTATTTTCTTTTGTCCTTCCGGTATTTTTCCCAGGCAGACTGGAAATGAGGAAAAGCCATGTCTGCATCCTTATATAGACTAAAAAGGTCACAAGGTAACGGGTGTGGGGGAGACTGAAATGGGAATTTCCTTGCATTGGAGTTTAGTTTATGTATGATCAAGGGGAAAAAAGGGGACTTACCCAGTTAGGAACGTATTTATGTCTTCACGGAACATTTTTACCAGAAAATTATGAATCATTCAACAAAGAATGTATATTTTATGGTCCAGTTAGCATGAAATGTTGTAAAAAACCTTTATGATAAATGACTAGATGAAAAGACAATACCCACATGGCATAATTTGTCTGGTCCAGTTCTGGCCCACACAATGCACGAACATTCGGCCAAGATACTACAAGGAATGATGGTCCTTTGGTGGCCTAGATGCAGTTTGACTGAGGTGGTCCATGCATAGACCAGCACCATATAAACCAAACCACAACTTGGCCAGTTGTGGCATTGACAGATGTGAGCCACATGAACCAAACCACAACTGGGCCAGTTGTGGCATGCCATTTTAAAATCAGCCATCACTGCCAGACCTGGCTCACATCCTGTTGACAAGCCACTTGGGGTAGTTTGACGTTAGTGTGGAGAAGCCACTTCCTGTATGTACTGTAACTCTTTTTCCATACATGTGAACCAGTTTCTAACTTGTAACTAACTCAAAAATCCCTTTGGTGTCAGTTCTCACATAGCAGACAGGTGTGGGCCAGCTCTAGTGTCAAACTGGCACTGCTGGCATAGAATGTGGTTTGTCAACCAGATGTAGGCCAGGTCTGGCAATGGTGGCACTGTTTTTAAGATGGCAAGTCACAACTGGCCCAGTTGTTGGTTTGGTTTATTTGGTGCTGACCCATGCATGGACCACCTCTGGCAAACTACATCTGGGCCATCCATCCATCCATTATCTATACCCGTTTCTTCCTTTTTAGGGTCACTGGTGCCCATATCCAGCCATCACAGTGCAAGGGGCGGGGTACACCCTGGACAGGTTGCAAGTCCATCACAGCATCTGGGCCATAGTTCATCAATATTATTATTATTATTATTGTTATTATTGCATTGGGCCAGAACTGGGCCAGGCAAATTTTGCCATGTGAGTTTAACTTGTACATCCTCTATTATTCTGATAGCTGTTCAACAGTGTTTACATTGAGAATTAAAGGTATTCAAACTTTCTATTCTGATAAAAGTACATATTTTTATCCTTTGTGTAAATCATTACTTATAATTAAAGGTACATATTTTGTATTTTAATAACTTTAAGGTGTAAGCAGATAGATTGGAGTGTTGTTCGAGACATTTTCATAGTTTCTTTAAACTATTTAAGGATGTTCTTTGTTTTATTTGTCACTTCCAAAAGGCAGGCAAAAATGTAATTACGTGTGTGTGTGTGTGTGTGTATCATGGTCTTTGTGGGTTTTTACTGTTTGGGGTTTTGTTATATGTTTATTTTCTGTTTCCCTGTTGGTTTTTGGGATGTCTTGTGTTTATTTTTGTTCCCCAGTGTTTCTTTGTGCCATCAGTTTTTCTCCCCCTCAGACAGCTCGATCTTCTGCCCCGCTCCTTCACTCACATCTGTTTCTGGTATCTGATGACTCTCAGATGTCTCCAATCTTCTCATCATTGTCCAGCATACTTATACCTCTGCTTCTCGCCCACTTATACAGTCATACTTCTTTGTTTCCTTGCCACATGATTGATTGATTGATTGATTGATTGATTGATTGATTGATTGATTGATTTATTGGTGTGTGTTTGTTGTCACATCAACACATTGTTTTTGCATTGTTTCCTTGTATTTTTTTTTTTTTTTTTGGCTGCGATGTCAGCTCTTTTTTTAAAATTATGAAAACCCTTAGTTTTTCTCATCAAGTCCTAGTAAGAGTCTGCATCCTTGGGTTCTGTTCACAACTCAGACCCTGACATTGTGTGTTCAGTCTTTTTTTTTTTTTTTGTATTAGCAAAATATCTCCTGAACCAAGGAACAGATAATGAAACTCTCAAAGTAATGATTGACTGATTGAATGATTGACCTTTAACTTTTTTCAACCCCAATCAAGATGACATCACGGCTAATGGACCATAGTAAACACAAAATGGCTTTAATTCAGCCAATTTTACTCGTGGTGAGGTCAAAGTTTGTATGGTAGTTCTTTAGAGTACTTCCCAACACTAACAGATGATGTGAAATCTTCATTTTAAGCCTTATTATTAATAATTAAAGTCAATTCTGTTGGCAAACAATCCCATAAACCAGAAAACTGATTTTATCAATAATAATAAATAAACAGAATTTGTTAAAGACATTATATTTAAACACAAATTTATCACTGGATATGCTTCTACAACTAATTAACACAAAACTGGCAAAAATCTGTCAGTTTTATACATACTGAACCAAACTTTGTGTGTTAGTACCTGAGAGTCTTTTACAAAACATACTCCAAGTGCTAACAGATTGTTCAAAATCTCACAGTATGTTGGGTAATTATCCCTCATTAATTTCAAGATTTTACAAAAAAAAGCTAAAACTCTGCCATCTTTCAACATAAAATATTTTCTATTTAAAATTTTTGTATGGAAGCCAATTAATTATTTCTAGGCATACAAAGAGCTGCACTGCTGGAACCATTCGTGACTCATTGAACTCCTTTATTTTTCTTTAGTAAAACCATTGCTGTCAATGCAGTGGCTTTCTTGATTTAAACAAAATCACCCAAGAAACACTCTAAATACAAGCTAACACCACAAAACTTCTAAGATTTTTGACGTTACAATCAAATTTAGGAAGTTTCTGTATCAACCTGAAAGCATGCTAAAAAATTTTAAGGGGGTAATACAGAAAGAGTTCAGGTTTCTTTGGCATTTGGTAGCTTCATTTTCCCACCTGTCACCCTGCGCGCACACACACACACACACACAGGTCTGTGATAATGACATAATTGTCCTGGAGCACACAGCCATGCAAATATGGAAGATGGTTTGTGTTGCCATCCGTAGGTCTCTGCCATCTATTTCCATTATTCTAATGCACTGCTACTTATGACCCGCTCTCACACAATTAACAGTTAGTGAGAGGCTGAAGCAAAATGATGAACACAGACAGATGGAATGTGTGGTTTTTGAGAAAATCACTTTTTTGTAATCCATGGTCTTCTGACCTTAAACAATATGGCCAAAAATTCCAACTTGTGGCAAATGTTTTGCTGATTTTCCTCATCTTTTTTTAACCCAGAGCAATGTTAGAGCATGAAGAAAACAGGGGGAAAAAATCTTCACTTCTGATGTCATCTTCTCCCATATATTCTTCTTACCTCCATGTTTTTGTGTGTGTGTGTGTGTGTGTGTGTGTGTGTGTGCGTGTTTGATCTTGAGAGAATGGGCTGTTGATTCTGGTCTGTTCCTTGGCTCCCCATCTCATGGTCTTGGCCCAGGTCTGAGCCCCGTGATTGGATCGGAGGGCTTTTGTGGTGGCTGATGGGACAGAATTAAGCCAAGTGGCACACAGTGAGCGCGCTCCGTGGCGGGCAGATGGACGGAAAGTGAAAGAGCTGTGATTTCTCATTGTGTCCCACCGTCTTTTGGGGTGTGTGTGATATCCCCAGAGCACATCTTCCATCCAAGAGCTCTGTTCTCAAATCAGTGGCCACCGCTTCCTGAGTCCAGAGACACGCCTCTCCAAGATTTCATCTCGGTATCAGGCCACAACTGGGTTGTAGGCAGCTTACTGAGGAATAATGTGGGGCAAGATATGGCTGCTCAGTTTTAGTTCAAGGCTCTGTCAAAACTATGCATCGCAGTTGCAGAGTTTATATGATTTCAGGAGATACATATTCTTGACGTTCCACTACATGAGTTTAAGTTGGGGCTAAGATGGGGTTCTGTGGGAAGGCTATGAGCAATTATTATCTTACCTGTTATAGGTAGCTTTTTGAACGTCAGAACTAAACTCATGGACTTTTTTAAAGTACCTGTGCCATTACTCAAGTCGACATCACAGAATATGATGTCTTATATTTCCTGTATCTTACTTTAGTTTCTTTAACACAGTCTCTTCTGCCGTACAGTGCCACAGTAGAACCAAACATAAATGCATTCACTGTATAAACCAAAGAACACTAAACTGGAGAACTTTATCTCTCTAAGGGTGCATTCACACCAGGAAAGTCCTTTGCTCCACTTGTTTGGTCCAGACCAAATAGCGGACTTTATTTTTTTTTATTTGGTGCGGTTTGCATTCACATTGTGCTATTTGAAAGTGAACTATAATTTATAAACAAAGCCACGCAGGTGACAATCATTGCTCCCGTTGGACAGAAATGACGGGGGCGGGACAGAGCACAAATAAAGATTGATAGGCTAATGTTGCTTAGCAATGGTGGCCCATGAAGTCCAGAAAAGCGCATGTTTGCCAATTTTCCCAAACTGATTAAAAGCACATGAAGGGGTTAAATGACTGAGGCAGTAAGAGTTATCACAGATAATATTTAACCTCTTACCTCCGGTGCCACCCCCATGTGTCCGAGCCCTGCAGCTTAGCCTTGACCAGATTTACATCACAAGTGTGCGTAATAGTTATTTGACCTGCTGCTTTTTTTGTGCACATGTGAGTGTGTTTTGATGAATTTCCCCCGATTAGAGCAGATTACTTAAAACTGGTGTAAAATCAGGAATTAGTTCTTAATATGAACTGCTTTTAGGGCCATAAAATCTTTGAAGATAATCACGATGGCCAAGGGGAATATCACACACCACACTCATTCTCACTATTGCACATTTTAAAAAAAAAAGAAAACTCCATCTGTTTGCTGGCCTCCTTCTGCTCCCAAAAATGCCATCTGAAAATGACGGCGGTCCTCTGATCTGGATATTAGGGGGGGTTAGTGTTATCCATAACATAATGCCAGGGAAATGTTTTTCCTTCAAGTCTACTCTGTTTTAAGTTAATCATGTTTTTTTTTTTGTAGGACAAGGAAAAATATGTTACCATAGTTAGACAGTGGTAGTAACATGGCATCCCCGGTAAGGGTTGAGTGATCTACTTAGAAAGGGCCATGGCAGGGCTGGCCAGCAGAAGCCAGATAGATGCCTGAGCAGGCTGGCGGTGAACCAGACATCCCTTTAAATCTGCTACTACGGCTAATCTCTAATCTGGAGATTTACTCAGCCTGTTCCCCACTCTGCATCGCTTTCGTCTTGTTTCTGCTCCTCCAAATCTATAAACGGTGCAAAAAATATTAAAAAAATATTTATTTATCCCCCAAAATATGTTAATAGAGATGATCTAATTCCCTGCACAACTCTTAGCTATACACTCCAGCCCCACCTCGACACACACACACACGCATACCCACACATTCCCAGTTCTTTGCAGATGGTCACATAATGCACAATCAGCCAAACAAGACGGCTGATTTGAGGGAGGAATGTTGGACTCCCTCTCCTTTGGAGGCCATCCTTAGTGGACATTGCAAGCTAGAAGCCATTACAAAGCTGCATGTTGGGTGCCAGCGCCAGGCGCAACCAATCCCAAATCTTCTTCTAACTGGACCAGGTTTTAGTGCAAAACTGCAGCAAGGATAAGCTTTCCTGCTTGAGACAATGGTGCTAGATCAATGCCATGTCCAGTGCTATTACCAGATGATTATTTCACCTTACAAACAAACAAACGGGAGAAGGGCGCACCTGCTAAGACGATAAATTCAGTTCAAATCAGTTAATTTAGAGCCAAGTCACAACGAATGTTTTCTCAGTGCACTGTATACAAGAAAAAATCAGTCATTGGTGACAGTGGGAAGGAAAACCTCCCTTTTAACAGGAAGAAACCTCCAGCAGAACCAGGCTCAGGACGGATGGCCATCTGCCCCCACCGGCTGGGTTTGAGAGGACAAGAAACAGACAAACACAAAAGGACTGGTCCAGGTATATTTTCCTCTGGAAGAGAGACAAAGAAAAATACATTATTGATACAATTACATTATATTTCATGTTCATTAGAATGGCTTAAACACTGAACTCGGACATTTCTAACATTATTGTTTCTCATGCATTTTCCTTCATATATTGCCCTACAAGTCTGGTTCAGGTGACTTCATGTTCATTGGAGCACCACCGAGTCCATGCAACATTCACTGATGCTGATGTGGTGCACGTCAGAAGAGGAAGAGTCCCTCCTAATATGCATTTTCTTCTGAGCTCTTTCCTTTCAGCGCTGCCAAAAAAACAATGCATCCCTCCTCCCCCTCATTCCCGCTTCTTCATTCTTAGACTCATGCAACAATTATGCCCAATCACAGGGCCTCAATAGGAAGCAACCGTGGCTTGTTTGTGCCTCGGCGGTCATTAAGAGGGGGGCGAAGAAAGGAATTAATGACTTAATTGAGGAGGAGAGAAAAAAAAGGGGGAAATCACACAGACTCCGGGACCGCGTAGGGGGAGAGTATGAATGGGGCGCCTGGAACGTTCCTGAAGCAGGGGATTGTGGGATTGCTGAAGTGTGTCAAGATTTTGGTTGTTCTCCAGAGCAGATGGTGGCTTGTCGTTCGCATACCATCTATTCTCCTCTTTGTCAACCCCGGAACGGGCTTCTTTTGTTTGTCGCTTTGCTGCAAAAAGTTCAAGCAGAGAAAGAAGAAGGGAGACAAAAAAAACAAACAAACACAACAACAGAACTGAAACAGTGGTCCAGTTTGCTCTGAACATCTCTCCCTCCCTTCTGAAAGTTTTGACCAAATCAAAAAGGATGCTGTGTCTCAAGCCTTGCTATGCCAGGCTTGGCACATCGCTATTCATTCCTGTCTAATGTGGCCGTGTCGCCCTACTGCCAAGCTTCCACTCCTGCTCCACAGACACCTGATTACTGTGGATAAACACGCAGGAGGAGACAACCCCCCTGCCCCCATTCTCCCTTCCATCCCCTCCAACTGAGACTTGAGCGATACGCTACCTCCAGGAAATTCTGGCTTGACCTGCTCTCGCAATTACTCTTCCCATCCAGGATTTCAAATGGATAAAGTAATCAGGAGGAAGCTGAAAAACAGCTCGCTGACTGTTGTGCATTTTTTCCTCTTTGACTGTTGTGCACAAACAGGGTGGACGAAGCTTCGAGCCCCGGGGGGTCGACAGAGCTGATGACAGTTAGCTTTAAACGTTTTCCTCTTTTCTTTTATGTGTCGTCATTCCTGGAAGCATTCCTTCTGTCAACTGAGAAAAAAAACACTGATTCTTTTTTCGGGGAGGGGTGGACTAGCACCTTTTGCAGGGCTGAATAATTAATGTATGCTAATGCTAGTTATTCAAATATAATCCTTTTAGACAACAGAGCTGTTTACCCCCATTACTCCCTCTGAACGTCCACTCCAAACGGGGAGCGCATAAAGAGAAGAAAGCAAAGGAAGAGAGAGGAGAGGCGAGTGACACCAGCCAGTGCAAGAATGAAACAGCCAGATTAGCATGACAGAGAATACCACACATTAATACACAACATGAACTATAGCCATAACCCTCAGGGGCCCGATCCAACATGCAACTCCTTTACCTCCTCGGTTCTCATCACTGTTGTTTCTTGTCTCCATCTCTCACGTGTTTTTTACCTCCTTCTTTCCCACCCTTCTGCTCTTTCTCAGCAGACGTCTGAAGGGCCCTTCATCACTGAGGAGATGAGGACTCCTCTGTGCTGGAGGGGGTGGGGGGGGGGAACAGAAGGAAAGGAGCAAACTCTTCGGTCTGAAGAATGGAAAGATGGTTACGAGTCTGAATGTCGCGGAGAGGAGGGCCTCCCATTGATAGATTAAGGACCAGGTTGGCTGCATACTCGAGAGCTATAGTGCTCCATCGCAGGAGGTGAGACTGGAGAGCCAGGTCACGCATTAGCATGTGTTTTGTTTTGGGCTTGGCCGTCCCAGAGTCCGCTGCTCAGCTGTGTCACCAACAAGCAGGAGAGACGTAGAGGAGGGGAAAGGCCTCCTTGTTTGTTGAGCGGTGTTTACGCAGAGATTTAAGCTTCTGGAAATCTTTCAAACACACAAATGTTGCCACCCTGTTAAAGGTTTGACGCCAATTATTATTTTAGTTTTTCTTTGTAGTGCTAATCGCATCACTCCTTAAATAACACGAGCTAACTGGAGGGCTATGAGCTATCCATGTGAAAAATTATCAGTTTTCAGAGGGACGTAAAAAATTATCGATACAAAATTACTCCATGCAGTATAACCTTCCTTCCTGATTGAAAAAGTGTTAATAAACTTTTTAAAAATGTGCTTTGAAGCCCCACACCCCCAGCACCGGGGCCAAAATACACTATTAACTTCTGTCAACTTAAGGTCTTTCATATACACACACATATACACATTATATATTTTATATATATATAAAAATATATATAATGTGTATATAATGTGTATATTGAAGTGAAACAATAATTTATCATAGTTTTATTTGAATAAGGTGAAAAATAAATGTGTGGGAAATTTTCCAAACATTCAAAAACAAGGATTTTATAGGCTCATAAGAAAAAAAAGACAATTCCCTTTTTCAGTTAAAAATCTAAAATTTCCCAACATTTATGGACGATACCAACACAGTCCATCCTGTGCGGAATGACAAAACATTGAGTTAGAAGGTTGTGACCAGAAATACAAGAACAGAAGTGAAAACTAAACTCCATGCAGTATTTTACATTTTCATTAGCCTCCTTGATCATTTAAACAAGTTAATTTCTTTATGTAATGGATGGTTTTTCTTCAGCTGCATGATTATTTGTGCCCAAATGTAATTGAGTGTGTCTCAGCACTTACAAACTTTATTTAAATAAACCTGTTATCAAAGCTAACATTTAGAATATTGTATTAGAAGTTTAATGATCACAGCAGCTGCTGCTGTTTCAGAGACAGTGAGGACGAAACTGATGTTTTTCTACATTAGACAATATAACCCTTATTAAAACACCATGAATAGGATATAAACACTTGAAAACCATAACTTCACATGTAGACATTACCTGTGCAAAGATTCATGCTGCTGCAAAGTTACAGAGGTTTTAGTAAAGAAATAACTCTCTTTAGTTCCACTTGCTCTTCTTGTCACCTGTTCTCAATCTACTCACCTGTTGACACTCACTAATCACCTCTTCAGCCACAATATATTCCTGCTCTTTGCGCTTCTCCTGTGTGTTCAGTGTTGATTTGTTGTTTTTGCATGGTCTTCCTCATTATTTATTGAATTTTAGGTTCTAGATCTCATCAACCTGATTCATGCTAACCTGTATTTCAGTCATAACTGATTGGATCAAAACAACAAAAACTAGATTAGGTTATTTGTTAAGAAATTATAAATTAGTTTAGATTTAAACTAAACAGCGGTCAAGCAGTTGACTGGTTCCAAAAGATAATGTTGTTTAAACCCAAATTAAAAGTCTGACTCTGGGGGGAAATATGTTTTAATGTGGAAAATGTATTTTTATTCAATAAGTATATCTTTTACAGCTTTCATTTTCTTAATATTAGGAAAAAAATATTTTGCAAACCTAAATTTAGTTGGTTTATGTAATGCAAACTTTTGTTTTGTTTTTCACTGTATCATCATTTAAAGTGACTTTATAAATTATAAACTTATTTGCATTTCATTACTTTTGTTTAACCCTTTGAGGTACCTCCTTTTTTAAAAATGACCCAACAAACCGTAGTTCTTAAAGGATCCAGAAACATTCTGTTTTCTCTTGTTAAGACCCTGAGCGTTGCTCAGATCACCTCAAGCAAGACCCTGAAGGTGACTGAGACTGGGGTGGGCGGGTGTCTTTGAACATCCCCGGCTCTTCTCCTGCTGGCACAAAAGATCAATGTGTCTGCGAAAACTCAAACCCGACTGAGTTCAACCCCTTCAATACCACACACACACACACACACACACACTTGCTCATCAAAGGTGGACTTAAATGAGGAGCAATTAAGGCATTTTTTACCGCCGCCATAAAACAAAAACCACATGACAAAAGAGTCGTGGCTCCAACATTTACAATAATCACCCACTAAGTTCACACATTGTCACTCAGCAGCAACAAGGTTAAAGATGTGAAGCTGACCTGCCTTATTTTTCTAGTTTTTAATTGTTCATGCCAATCATGATTCCACCAAGGGACTGTGAAACGGTCACTTGAACACTGACAGCTACAGAACCCCCCCCTCCTCTATTTCCCTTTTTGATAAAGATATCAGTAATAGAGTCTTTTGTTTGATAAATTAGAGCTGTTATTTCTGATAGGGGATGATAATACACAGCCATTATAGTTTCTACTGTTGGGACTGAATCAATAAACGCTTCAGCATGACAGAAACACACACACACACACACGTCTTGAATGTGTAATTGTGAGTTAGATTTTGAAGTGGCCAACCACTTTGGTCAGGTAAAGAGGGACACAAAAGTCCTTGGAGTTATTGTCACTGGTGTAACAATGAAGTTGATTTGGGGTATTAATCATACACTGTTTTCACCCTTTTTGTTTTGGACGGTTTTGATGCTGCTAGAGAACTAATAATTACTTTAATGGCATGAAGCTCTTTGGGTACATTATAGGAGTTTATAGGAGGTGAATGGCTGTCGTCTATACAGAATAAAGCATCACTCTCATACACTTACCTCTTCAAGTCACAAGGAGCAGTTCATTTAATTTTTTGCAACAAACAGGACAACTCTTTAAGAAACCAATACACAATCAGTGATCCCTGATTCTTTGTACGTCTTTCCATAAACAGGATGTTAATATGTCAAACAATGGAAAAACACATACTAATACTTTAGAAAGTATTAGTATGTGTTTTTCCATTGTTTGACATATTAACATATTAACATTAAAAATAAAGTTTAAAATCAAAGTAAAATTAAGGGTAGAACTACCCTTAATTTTACTTTGATTTTAAACTTTATTTTTTCATGCTTGTAAGCAGCGTTGGGCACGGTTCCGCTAATCAGCTAACAACTAATGGCAGAACTGAATCATTTTGTTTAGCTGATTAGCTAACAGCTAAATACCAAACCAACATCAACAGGTTTGTGTCAGTCCCATCAGTCTTCAGCTAGGAGATGAAGACGTGTGACGGTCAACTTAATGTTATTAGCTTTTAGTGTTCGATTCCGCTATTTTATTTAATTTTTTACATATTTAGAGGTTTGGCATTAGTTTCAGCAATTGTTTACATGTCAAACAGTTTAGTGTTAGTGAAGCTATATTTTAACTTAGCGGAATATGAGCTAGCAAAGCTAACTTTTTAGTTAGCTGTACCCACCACTGCTTGTAAGTAGGGGTGTCCAGTTTTCTCAAACAGAAGTCAGTTTGAGTATTCGCCGATACTGAGTACTTACTAAGTTAAAATTTAAACATTACACAATGACTTTAAAAACTTTTTTTTCTTTAGAACACTAAAGGTCTACAGCTGCTCTGACTGATCAAATCAATTATACAGCAAGATGTATGCTGCTGCAACTATTTAAAGTAAATAAAAATAACAAGACATTACAATGGTTTTTATACTTGTAGCTAAAAATAATATTTCTTAGATTTGTGTTCATGCAAGTGCAGCTCATGCCCACTTTTAATGTACAAAATGTGCTCCCAGAAGAAACAACTTTAGAACAATTTTAGAACACTAAAAATATCAGAACAACCTTTTCTTCTTGTCAAATTTGCAAAATGAAAGGGTGGGGCTAAAAAATTAGAGGTAGGGGGGATTTTTTTTTTTTTTACACAAGTACCAGAGACTGAAAATGCAATTTATCTTGATGACTTCAGTGCAGTTCTTGCCACTGTGACATTTAGGAAAATACCAACATTTTTGCACATAATTCCAAACAATACTCCCTCCAAAAATGGGATGTTTGAGCATCCTAAAAACGCAAAGGCAGCTCTTCGTACGGCAGCTCGGGGGTGGAGAGAAACAAAAAAGTTTAAAACTCTGCAAAAAAACACAACTTTCCACTAGCTCCCTGCCAACTTCTGCGAGTCCAGCTGCAACTGCCAAAACACTGATTCACAACCTGACAAAACTAGATGATGACAAAAAGCACATTCTTAACGGCACAAACACCCTGTTCTGATGCTTGAGATAGAATTTCTCTCCTTTGTGGGACGTGTGATAATGGGTGAAAACAAAGAAGCAGGGTGTAAAATGCTTCAGCTGAGCGTGATTACAGCTGTGGCCGTCATTAGGCAGCCTCTTTAATGTAATTGATGGAGTGGATTCTCATAGCAGACCTCAATAGACTGGGCAGGGTCTCCTCGTTTATTTGGACTCCTCTGCATTTGATTTGTGTGTGTGTGTTTGTGTGTTTACGTGTGTATGTAAAGCCAGAGTGTGCTGTAATTATGACTTCACACTCTTCAGACACTTAGAGAAAAGAGCAAAACAAAGCAGAGTAATCAGTGTGTATGTGTGTGAAATGTGCATGTGTGTGTTTTCAGACTCACATGCTTGTGTCTGTGTTGGATAGATGTGTGTGTGTGTGTGTGTGTGTGTGTGTGTGTGTGTGTGTGTGAGACTGTTTGCATTTGCTCAAGGATCCTGACCCTTCAGAAATGACACGTTTTCTCTGTCTACCCCATCCTTTCCCCACACATTAGGTGCTTACAAAAGACAGAGCACTAATGCATCATCTAATTGGCCTAGGCTCCTGCCTCTGCCTCTCCCTCCATCACTCTATTAGCTCAGTAATTACCCATATGCCTCGGCGAGGCGGGCGTCCAGATAATGGCCGCCTCAAGGGCCCTTGAGCGCGGCAGAGAGGGGCCGCAGTCTGTCGCAGCGGGAACAGAGCAAGCTCTCGAAACTATCCCAGCGCCGCACAGGGAAAAAAAATACAATGGGGAAGAAGAAGTTTGGCAACAATGGCCCCCCCCCCGTCCCCCCCCCTTCCCCCACCCACTACCCTCTAACACCAGCCTTCTACCAAAAAAAAAAAGTTGTGAGCAGAATGAGCTGCTAGAAAACTGACTGGTGGTTAAACTTTCTGTACAACTTAACCTCATACCCATTTTTCTTAAAGACTTTTAATTCCCTCATGGCCTGGAACTGTCTCTGGACCTTCTGGGAGGAGCTGGAGGAAGTTGCTGGAGAGGAAGAGAGATCCTTCCTGGTCCTGTTGCCGTCACAACCTGACCTCCGATTAGCAGACAAAAATAAATTGATGTGACCTGTATTAAAATGGTTCTGACAGTGATGCTGGTCTTTGTCTTTTTCATCAGCAGTCTTGTCTAAAGTTTAGAATTCAATTCAGCTTATATTGTTTCAGGTCACAATGAAGGCGTCGTCCTAGTGCACATGGATCAGTCTAAAGGCTCAGTCACACTATAACATTTTACACAACTTATGCCAACTTTTGAAAATTTTAAAGCCGTTGAAGATGGAATTTAAAAAATCAACTGGAAGCCTTTTTCAGGCGTGTACATACTGTCATGCTAACATATTGATCAATATATAACTTTTATTAATAATTTAGACATAAAAAATTCAGAATTGGCATAAATTGTCTAAAACGTTAGTGTGACAGAGCCTTAAAGAAGTCAGCAGATTGTGTTGAATCCTCACTTAGTCACAGTCTCCCATCCTAAGCAGCATGTTGGTAACAAAACTCCCTTTTAACAGGAAGAAACCTCCAGCAGAACCAGGTTCAGGACAGGCGCCCATCTGCCTCGATTTGCTGTTTGAGAGGACAAGGAGACAAACACAAAAGGACTGGTCCAGGTGTCATTTTCCTCTAGAAGGGAGACAAAGAAAAATACATTGATAGAAATAATTACAACAAACATGTAGTCTGGATTATATTATCTCCTAGCTTTACTCATAAGTCGATTTTTATTTTGCCAGTTACTGACTTCTACAGTGTGAATACAGCTTTATGTTTCCAGTTACTCTTTCTTTTATGCTCATCCTTTTTACAGTTGTGTGTACTAATGGTCAGCAAATAGTGAATACTTTTGATTTCATTCTAATCTCCTACAGAGACATTATTATCCTTAAAGACATCTGAAAATGATAGAATCAATGTGAAACTAAACACAAATCACCAACAATCCATCTCCAGTCTTTATCCTCTTAATTGGAATCTCACAATCTGACAGGACAGAGGAAGCTGTTCTCATCCCGTCCCAAAGCACCACTTTCAAAAAGAATACCACAAAAGAGCTTCTTAAATAATTCCCCGGCTCTGAGCAGCATATAATATGGATTACAGAACCCTCTGCCTCTTTCTCTCTCCAGCTTCCACTCTTGCTCCCTCAATCTGGGATCTGATCTCATCCCTTCATCCTACCCAAGGCAGATTTTCCGACACTCAAGCTCACCAGGCAGCATTATCTGTTTTTAAAAATCTGATAAATATATAAATAAAGCATCTCGCAGTAATGCTAATATATGTCCTAAGAGGGTCTACGGCTTCAGATCTGTGGACTTAATCTGGATTTTGGAGAGGTATCTTCCCGTCGCCGTTCAGAGATTTGTGAGATCGCTGTCAGTGCTGGGCTGGCTGAATTATCTTTGCGTATTGTGTTAATCTGTTGGCATGCAGATTGTGGTGGACTAAGGTTCAAGTGGGAAGGATTAGGGGAGATCGGAGCAAAGCTGGTGCAGGCTGCTTTCTCAAAAAAAAAAAAAAACAACCCACACACGCTCAGGCTCCTCTGTTTTTTTTTTGTTTTTTTTTTTCTTCTCACACACTGACCAGGAGCACCAACCGGAGCACGTAACACACACACACTCACACAAATTGCCTTCATTTCACCCTCTCTATTCCAGATAATTCCCCTCTTAAAATCTCCCCTCAGACCGACCACTTTGAGTGCAGGACCCAAAATGCAAAAATCAGCGGCCTTGCCCACTCCACAAATCCCCAAACCTTTTAGAGCTACTTGACAGAGAGAAATCCATCTGAAGAGGATATCCACCATCCATTACTTAGAGACTAATGTCTAGTTTTAACTCAACAGTGTTTATTTACATCATAACATCTAAATAAAGCCCACAAACCTACTCTGGTAATGCCTTATTAAGACGTGTGTAGCATGTAGCCGGGACACGGACAAGGTTTCTAACTTTAATCTGCGCTTTGTGTCGGACTCTTGGTGATTATCTCTGGAGAGTGATAAAATCTCTTCAGGTAAATGAGTGATTGGACTGAAGGACCGCTAAAATACAACTCATCAGTCCTTCAGCGGCTTCTGTTTGCTAAATGGAGCTGCGCAGTGGGGAGGATGAGGAGGCTGGAAGGGTCACGGGGGTCCGTGCGGACCAGCAATTGCACAACTCTCTGAGGTACGAGCGACCAATCGCGTTCTCTACAAAACCTTAACCTCTGTGCCTGTAGATCCAGGCAGGAGAAGCGCTCCTCACCAATCGCTTGGCTTCAACAAACGCTAATTGAACAATCCTAATCTCTCAAATCACTTTTTTTTTTTTTTTCAAGTTTAAGGTCTGGATGACAGAATTAACAGTGGTGAAGATGTGCTTGTCTTTATGGTAACGTTTGAAACAATCCTCTTTATCTTGAGCTGCCCCAAACAAACTGGCTATAAAAACAAGACTGGAAAAATACAGATCAAGTAATTGGATGTTTTCATGTGTCACAAACAACTTTTAGTAGAAACGTATTCAGGCCAACATGTGCACATATAGTCAGAGATCCTTTTAAGGAAGACGAGAGGAAATAAAATCACCTTGTTTTGAATGTTTGAGTAAAACTCCACACTAAAAATGATATAATAATTAATACGTGGTTGCATCTATTCAGTGGTTCTAATGAGTGCATAAACCAAGACATGGAAAAACAGAACTGATGTCTCCATCTGCGTAGTTTAATTACCCCGTGTCTTCAGTTATCCACTCCTGCTTTATTAAACAGCATCTTCTACCTCTTTCTGCTTGCATTCAGAGAGTTAATAAGTGTCTAATTGCCTAGTCAGGGATGAAGGAGACCCAAAAATTTTAATTAAGGAGTGAGTGGCCTTTTTTTTTTCTCCTTTGACTTGTACTTTGCCTTCAAATTATCTCCCAGATGTCAAGACTTTAGGAGCGGTTGTTTTGTCATCTCTCTAATTAGAGAAAGTCGCCGCCTAATTTCTTCCCTCGGATTGTGAAGCCTGAGTGAGCAGAGCGGACAAAACCTGATTAGCTGTGGCCAAAAAAGGACTCCTTCATTGATTCTTGTCCGATATTATTTTCTACAAACGTAATTAGGTTTGGGACCTAGATATTAATTCAGCTCATCATTTCATCAATATGGTTTTTACAGAGTTTTTAAATAATTATACCCAATTTTCTTCCTCTTTGTCCCCCCCACCAAAACATACTTCTTAAGCAAATCCTTTAAAAGGGGAAAACGCATCGGAAGCAAATATAGGCTGAACAGAAAAGCAAATGTGCAACAAATACTTGTTAGTCTGGCAAAGAGTTTTAAAAAGAAAGACAAAAGCTCAATTAGCATTAATGTCAAAGCAGGAGCATCCACAAAGGGAAGGATTTTAATAACCAGAGGAAATTAGAGCGTTTCTCTGCAGCTTAAGCTTTGGAACTACTCAACCATTTTTGGTGGTGGAGAAGAACAAAGCGCTTCTTTCAGAACCATTCTGCAGAGAAACATCTGTTTGACAATCATACGCCTCTAAGCTGTTTAATAAGTGTTTGAGCGAAGTCTTTAAGATCCTCGTTCAGAGCCGGCAGGCCTCAGAGTCTGAGACATCGACTGTGTGGCATGTAGGGGGAGGATGAGGAGGATTTTTGGGAAGCGTCTGGCATAAGGATGAAGAAAAATGACAGAGGTTTAAGCCTCATAAGAAGATCAGCGTCTTTGTGTGCGGTCATGAAGTTGTGTCTGTCATGGAGCTAATTCTTCCAGTTTGTTGCGTTTGTGTGAGAAAAAAATACTTTTTAAAATCTTTTTTCTTGTTTGTATTTTGCAGGAAAATGTTACACATCAAGGGACATTGGCTCAAAATGCTGCAATCAGGTAATTCAGAGATCCAAAAACTAAACAAATGCCTCTACCAGATTTTTAAATTGAGGTGAAATCTGAACTAACAGATAAATAGTCAACTGTTCCTGACCTCTTTTGACTCCTTAAAGCGGCCCGTTTGTGTTTACAGATGGATTTTTTTTAAAAACGAAACCGTCAATAATCTGTTTTCCCTAAACGAGTTTTTAATCACCCTCTCAAATATTTGTGCCATCGCTTGTGTGGACTTGTGTCCTTTAGGATTTCAGATGGCCACAAACAACAGCGGAAAAAGGAAAGAGAAAAAAAAAAGCCACCGTCAGTATAAAAATTTAAAAAATAAATAAAAAAGATCAACAAACAGGCGAAGCATAGAGACAGAACAGTTTGAGGATGAACGCTGCTAATCCTGACCTCAACTAATGCTAATGCAAATGCGTGTTTATCAAATATGTAATCGACATTAGTTAGAAAAACAAGGATCTGCCGGCACGTTGCTCTTTGTTCCGTGATTGTGGAAGAGGGAGATTAAGATGGGCTTTAGTGATGCTCAGATGAATAGAAAGAAAGAGGGATGGAGGGACGGCTGGATGGATGCATTTGTGCTCATTGTCAAGTAAAGTAGTCAACCTTTGAGGTTAAATTTGCTCCTCTTCTTCATTTCAGCCTAATGACACTGTCGTGGCATCATTTTGATTTTAGTGAGAAGAATTATACTAGCAGTCTACAGATTTTAGCAGGGAATCGTCATGATTTTTATTTACAAAACTCACTTTATGCCTCTTTTTTGTGGCTGTACTTTTACCTTTTAATAGAACTGTTTCTCAGAAATCTAGTTTTACTGCATAGTTTGGAAGAGTTTTGCAAAAATTCAGAAGGTTTAGAAGCCAAAACTCACACAACAGATCAGTCCACTTTGTGTTACACGTGTTGCATCAGTTAAGCTGTTCCATTAATCAGTTTTACTTGCTCAGGTGCAGAAGTAGTTTTCTAATGCTTTTTACTAGCCTGGCTCTTGCCCTCCTATGCAGTTCTGCTCAATTCTAGTTTCCCTTCAGTGAAGGACAAGGGGCTGGTTTTTACCAGGCTAGCTTTTTACTAAACCAATCAACGAACGTTTATGCCCAATGTTAAATATGTCAACTAAAAGTCCCATCTCTGAAGAACAGGTCAATAAAAGCTGAAACTGTGGATGGAGGACAACAGAGCTGCTTCATGGATTGGAGAACCTCAGTTTAGCTTTCATGTTAGCGCCAAGCTAATACATAGCAATAAAGCATTAGCGCCTGGGCTAATACAAATATGTATATGGTGATACAGCTTTAGCTTTACTAACACCACATATTTATTAGTTATATAAGGCGCTGAGACATGAAATAAATTAGAAGCTGAATTTTTGAACAAAAAGAGTTTCTCTATACGTCCTATACATGTATGGTGGAAAATCTGTGATAAACAGACAATCCGTACAACTTGACATGCATGGGCCTTGATTATTTATCATTTTATAGATATTAGTTTGCATTTCCTCTGCTTTTATACCTTCATTTTCAAATGACTGTGCATATTTTTGATAGGAATTTTATAAGGTGACACAGGGCCACAACGTTTGTCTTCTCTAAGCTCTAAGAAATACAAAAGTCACTTACTATTTTCTTTTAGCAATGTTGTCCAGTCAGACAAAAACTGTTTTTTGATTTTATTGCTCCTTCAGGACACTTTAACCTGCTATCTTTATCGCCTTTTTCTCCGTTTTGTCCTGATATTTTGCTACTGAAAATGTTTTTTTCTTTTTCTTTTATTATTGTTGCTATCTTGTCTGTGTTCTCAATTTCAGTTTCTTTGTATCTCTTTTTTCTTTCCCTCTCTTTGCCGACACACAGGGATAAAGGAGCGGGCTTGTTTTCATTGTTTGTCCCAGAAGGTTGTAGAGTTTGTTGTTGGTAAAATGAGGTCATTAGAAGACAATCTGACCTCTCCAAAGGCATTTGTTTGGCTTGATGCATTTTTTTTTCTTCTTAATTTAAATGTACACCTTTTGCTGGAATGGCCAGATGCTTGCATCATTAATTTGTCATTATATCAACAAACAAATTAGGGTGAAAAAGTCCATTTCCATATTGGTTTAAGTTCTTTAAACATCAGAGATGACATTCAGGCATACATGTTTTCTTTGGTCACATTCAGATGCTGTGACGTTTCTCTAAAATTAGCTAACCTTATCTGTTTTAAAAATTGCTCCATAAATAAATGCAGCTTGATTTGATGTGGGTGACGTCTCCAGGTGAGCCTCGGGGGCCTTCGGGTCTGCTCTCGGTGGCACAACGCCAGTTCCCCCTCAATGACACCTGTGAGCCTTGGCAGAGCTCCTGGTTTACAGTAGCTGTTAGCAGCCTTTCATGTCAAACAAAACACCAACACAATGTGTCCTCTCTCACTACACCTCAACAATTCCCTACCCTCGAATGACTCCGGCCCACTTTCTCCTGCACTCAAAAGTGGCTGCGGCTCTTTCCGCAATCATATGCTACTGCAAACACCGCCAGCGAATTAGTCTTTTCTCCCATCATGTCAACGGGTTTTAATTATCAGTGAATGTCAGGGATGTCTGCTAGGTCTAGCTCTTCCCTCTCAGAGCAAAACCCATTTCTTGTGTTGTGTAACACCGTTTTCCCCATTGTCTGAGCGCACTCGTAAACATACTTCATATGCAGCATCTCTGGAGTGTATTCCATTGTTCCTCAAGTGGTGAGACGAGTGTTGCTCCTCTCCAAATGGACATTGGCGCATCTCCTAAAACAATGCCGTTCCCCCGCGCCACATCACTCACACATGCGTTTAAAAACGGCAGACCTTGACCACTTACGCCTGGAAAGAAAATTACCTGAGCACAAAGCGCCGGCTCTTGTCTACGCCCTAAAAAACACACCGTAGCACTCTTGTGATTGCAAGTGGAGGGTCTATTATAAACAATTATTTTAGCCCTTCACGGACAGTTTGGTCTTTTTGATGCATTGTGTTGTTGAGTGAAGAAGTATAAGCAGTAATCAATGGAGGAGTCGTACGGTCAAGGTAAGGCTGCAGGATGATCTAAACACATGTATAAGAGGGAGAGGAAAGGTGCAAAACTCTAATTGTTTGATGTACTTTATGCACAAAGGCTGATAAAGCACAGCTGTGGAGAGGACTTGGTTTGGATAAGTTTTCAAATGTTAACTGAATAAGTCAATGTCATAAGGTTAAGCAAATTATTTGATTTAGTTTAAGCAACAGTTTAAACACACTGGATGGTGGATTTTTACAAGTTTGTTGATTCAGTAAAAATTGTGGATATCTATATTTCAAAGGAGTAATTCTTTTGTACGGAGTATTTCATTTTTTTATTTCATGTCAGCTTGTCATCATTTAAAACAAATACCTATCCAGATTTATGGTGCCTCCCGGATAGTGAATTTAATTTTGGTTGGAAGAGAAGTATTAATATACCAGTCCAACAACTTATTGGAGTGTATGTAATCCATCACACCTGCATATGACAGAAATCCCATCACACTCCAGTAGGACATAGCACACTTGTGTAGCCTATATGAAGATGACCATGGCAGAAATATATATGCAGCTGAAACAGGTGCATCCTAAATTTCTCAAGATATATGACATTATAGTCATTATGGCCTTTAGAAAAACTTTTTAAAACTCATTTAAAGTATTACCTTTGGGGCCAGATAAAATAGTAACAAGGGCCAGATTTGGCCCATGGGCCTTGAGCTTGCTTTAGATCTTTTGATTGATGGCTTAGGCACTAACAGTCAAGTGTCATGCAGTCTGAGACATACAAATATCATCTAGATGTGTAAAAACAGGACTACAGGTCAGATAAAAGCTTCAGATCCTTCTGCCTCGTTTCATTTCAGCATCTTCCATTCCTGACATGCCATCCAGTAAAAGTCACACAGTGCAACCAGTGGCCTGTGGTTGACAAGCAGGACAAGCTGTGTGATTTATGACTGCTGCTGTGATGTTTCTCCGTGTTCAACTTTGACAGATATGGGTGTTATTTCCAGAGTCCTTGCCCGGAAGCCCGCTGGGCTCCAGGGGGAATCAGCTAATCCTCCCCGTGTCTAATATGTAAAAGCCCTCGGTTACCTGCTGGCTGCAGCCTAGAAGTCACTCTCCCCAACAACAGAAAAACACACAGATAATATTCACACATAATCACTTAGTGTTGCACTTAAATATGCCTCTCGGGAGTTCCAGTGTCATTCTCGGGGAGGAGCGGAGGCCCCTGGGCCACAGCTGCGAGTGTCTGAGTCTGATCTGGTACCCTGCCACATGACGGGAGCCTTGGAGCTCCAGGCTTGCCTGGAGGCAATGGCCAGGCCTCGAAGGAAAAGAAACAGAAAGAGGAGATGAATCTCTCCTAAGCCAACAGATTGAACTTGTGTTCAACAGTAGTATGAGAAAGTTGGTCTTTAAGCATCACGGCAAAGCTTTCTGACACTCCTCCTGTGGATTCTCAGTGCTTTAGATATGTGCCCTATGTCTCTTACACCATTCACATTCACAGAAGATGTGGACGTTCACATTTAGTGTTTGCCCCATTACTAAACATCTGCCTGAGAAGTGGCGGTGCGGAGCATCAGTGCTTCATCATTGTCATCTCCTCATCATCTGCATTCCTTCTCCTCCTTCGCCCTCTCCCCCATCCATCAGTATTTTCAGACACAAGCCTCTGACAAGGGCACATCCATCCCCTGGCCATACATCACCTTTAAAGGGGGGGACGGATGGTGTAGGGGGGGGACATGGTTGTGTCCCAAACTCCTTCATCTTTTGGGACAGAGCCAAGTTTTTGTTTGGCCAACTCCCATTTACCTTTGTGTCAGAAAAGGAGGCTTATGAAAACAAGTTTTTTTCTTTTGTGAATTTGTGTGATGAACAATATACACTCACTGGCCACTTTATTAAGTACACCTTGCTAGTACCGGGTTGGATCTTCTTTTTCCTTCAGAACTGCCTTAATCCTTTGTGGCATAGATTCAACAAGGTGCTGGAAACATTCCTCAGAGAGTCTGGTCCTTATTGACATGATACCATCACACAGTTGCTGCAGATTTGTCGGGTGCACATCCATGATGTGAATCTCCCATTCCACCACATCCCAAAGGTGCTCAATTAGATTGAGATCTGGTGACTGTGGAGGCCATTCGAGTACAGTGAACTCATTGTTGTGTTCAAGAAATCAGTCTGAGATGATTCGAGTTTTATGACATGGAGCGTTATCCTGCTGGAAGTAGCCATCAGAAGATGGGTACACTGTGGTTATAAAGGGATGGACATGGTCAGCGACAGTACTCGGGTAGGCTATGGTGTTGACATGATGCTCAATTGGTACTAATGAGCCCAAAGTGTGCCAGGAAAATATCCCCCACACCATTGTACCACCACCACCAGCCTGAACCGTTAATACAAGGCAAGATGGATCAATGCTTTCATGTTGTTGACACCAAATTCTGACCCTACCATCCAAATGTTGCAGCAGAAATCGAGACTCATCAGAGCAGGCAACATTTTTCCAATCTTTTATTGTCCACTAAAGATGGTTGTGGGTGAAAATCCCAGCAGATCAGCCATTTCTGAAATACTCAGACCAGCCTGTCTGGCACCAACAACCATGCCACGTTCAAAGTCACTTAAATCACCTTTCTTCTTCAATCTGAAGCTCGGTTTGAACTGCATCAGATCGTCTTGGCCATATCTACATGCCTAAATGCCATGTGATTGGCTGATTCAACATTTGGGTTCATGAGCAGTTGGACAGGCCGGTGAGTGTAGTGTAAAGAATTCAGGTTTAAAGTTCTCAATCATGCTTTAAAGTACATGTGACATGCACTTACTTCAAATACAAAAAGTAAAAAAAAAACTTTATATTTAGGAAACTTGGCATAACACACAATTTTACCCATTTTGTCACATAACTGGCAATTTTGTTTTGAAGTTTCCTCTGCCAAAGTGAAACAGGAAGTGACATCAAAGGGGAGCTCTTTAAGAAAAGTAACTCACTGGTATTTGTTTAATGAAACATTATGTGAACTTCGACTCTTCATCTCTCATAGTGACTCAAAATAATCTGAAGAAACAGATTTTTCTTTACAGACTGTGTTGTCAAACATTGTAGCAACGTTCTATTCACATTCAGACGTTCCCTTTGACATCACTTCCTGTAACTTCACAAGCGAATATTTCAATAACTGTTCATCTCTGTGATGTGTAATTTTTTTACAACACATTATTAATGTTGTCTTTCCAAAAATGCATTCATATTCATTACAAAAATTTGATGTCACAAGTGCTTTAAAACACTTATCAAAGTTGAAAAATCAGCATAAAGCTGGGTCATTTCCAGCAGAATGTTGAGACCCACACATCTTTTTTCAGTTTACAAATATTTAAATGATCGAAGCCAGAAAGAATGTACTTTTAAATGTTCAGATTTTTACGTTTGGGCTGTGTTCCAACTGTCTGCTTATGAAAAATTAGGACCCAAATGTGCCGAGTCTTCAAAGAGTCACGACTGAAATCAGCACAGATCAAACTTAATGTCACTTTAATCCTATATCACATAAAAATGTCAGAGGTTGACCAAAAAAGGGCTTTTTTGATGGTTATGTGCTTTTTCAGATTATATTATAGTTAATATGTTTAGAAATAAATTTTCATCTTTGGGTTAAACATGAATCGTACGAGGAGGTATTTACAGGTATAAATAGTAAAAATGCTTGTTTTCCCCTCTGTTTCCTTTCCTCATGGGTTTACCTTGGAGGACAAATTCATGACCCTGTCTTGCTCTTCTCCTCTACGTCGTCCTCCATCTCCTCCTCTCCCACCTGTTCCTTCACTTTCCACACCTGGACTCTATTCTTGGTTTTTGTTTACCGCTTCTGTTTTCCAAAGTCCCGTCCTCTTCCTCAGTCTCCCACCCCCACTCTCCCTCCTGCTGCACCATCTATCACTCACTCCCTCCTTCTCACCTCTCCCTCTTTCCGCTGCCTTCTCCCCGTCTGTCCTTGCTTCGTTTCTCCTCTGGCTCACCTCTCATTAAGCCCCTGTGCCCATGGCCACCATGCCCAGTGTCCACCCACACGTCTCACAGTTCTCCTCCTCCTCTTTTTTGTTGTCGTCTTTTATTGCTCTCCTGCTGTCTCTATTCATCTTTCTATCACATCTGAAGTGATGTATCTGGATAAAACTTGAAATTAATCTTCTGATCCCCTCTGACGTTGCAGGTTGCTATCACTGTTGTATCAAACATCTGGTTGTTATTAAATACGTCTTTAATCCTCCTTTTTTTTTTGACCATAGAAATAAAAAAAAAATATGGCTTCCTGAAGATAAATATGTCTTGAACAACTCTATTTGTGGTCTTGCTCTAAAACATTGAAAGAATCGCTTTACAATTTTAAGCTAAGTAAAGAAATTGTCGCGGTTTTAGGAGGATTTGGATCCAGAAATGCAGACTTGCAGTTTTGAAGAAATATCTAAAACTTTGTTAAAGGTAAAATAAAAAAATGAAAGTTGACAGATGAACCTGGGCTGAGAATGGGCGTGGCAGGTCTGACTGAAAAGTAATACTGATTTGATGAAAAACATAGTCCAATGAAACATTACTTTAAACATAAAAGCCCTGTTCAACAAATCTCGTGGTCTCTTTAAACCTCTTTAATTTGAACACTTTGTCATAGTGCATTAAATGTATAATTGCTCCAAAATTGAATTACTGTTGTTATATTATAAAGAATGTCTTTATTAGTTAGCTTATGTATGTTCTAAACACCGTGTAGAATATCATTTTGTGTTTGTATAAGAATACATTCATGATATATTTGCAAGAAGGGGTGATCCAAAGGGGAACAAAAACACAGAAAAGTGTAAAATAGGGCAAGTTTAATTGGGGACTGGGAGGACAACAGATGTATTAAGAGGTACATTGAGAAGAGGCGGGTATAAGGGAGAGGGAATTGGAAGTGTGTGTGTTGGGGGGGCGGGGTGCACGAAATGCACTTGTGACACAAAGTAGTATTGACAAGTTGGGCTGATGCCCCTGAGAAAACCTTCAGAATTCAATCTCATTGATTCCCCACAGAGGAGCATAGGACGCTGCCTCTGGTCCATACCCTGAGTCATTACACACACACACACACACACACAGACACACACACGAAACTGTACAGTATCTGGGTATTTAAAGGGATAGTTCAAACCTTTTGAAGTGGGCTTACGTGGAAAGGACATAAACACTGAATAGAGGTCTGAGCATGGCTAAGATCAAACTGTCTTAAAACAGCCCCAGTTCTAAAAAAAATATCTAACAGCAATAACCATAAATCCTGTTTCATAAACTTATATACTGCTGTCGGTTTGGATCTTTTTTTTTCAAATCTGTTTATTCACGAGCAGAAACAGAGGGAGGAGCTAGATACAGCAGGTTAGAGCACTTCCTTTTGGACTCATAATATTTCTGCAAGAATAACCAAGTACAAGTTTTCTCTGCAGGGTAGCTGGACTCTCCCGTAGAGACTTGGTGTTCAATAAGATTAGTAGTCCAGGAGAGACTCTTAGTAGAGCTGCTGCTCCTCCACATCAAGAGGAGCCAGTTGAGGTGGTTCAGGCATCTAGTAAGGGTGCCTCCTGGACGCCTCCCTAGGGAGGTGATTTGGGCATGGAAACCCCAGGGAAGACCCAGGAAAGGCTAGAGTGAATATAGGGCGCATCATTCTCAATTCAAAGCCAAATAGTTTACGCACGGTCACGTGGTTGCTCGACATTCGTTTTCGCACACAACTTTCATAGCGCATGAGTCACACTGTGCTGAGCTCCTGGGAAACCACTCCTGCTGTGGTATACGTCACTGCACGGGGTTTCTTTCGAGATATCGGAGTCTCAACTCAGATAACTATCGCTACTTTGGCACAGATCTGTCCCAGTTAAAGCATCATAATTTTCAGCAGAAATATTCCTCCGTGCACAATCTCTGTGCTCTCTCCGTCCATGAGTTTTTGGTAGCTTGACTATCTTTCTAAATGTCTGCTTCCTGGTACAACAGTCGGATTCTGGAAGAGGAGTAGTTGATGCAAAATGCCGGTCCTAGTCCTTTCAGCATAAACAAACACACCCACAAACTTTTGACCAATCGCATAATAATTTTGACTGTGGAGGCAGGTGAAATGTTCTCTCGGAGTGACAAGAAGTTGAAGAATAAAATTATACAATTTTCGTCTCGCAACTGCGACAATGGGAGCAGATTTTGCAAGTTTGGTTGGACCATGCAGAGGCCTTATGTCTTTTGGTCTTGGTCCTGCTTGACCTGCCATCTGGTCTCAATTAAACAGTTTCTCCAAAGTAAGGTTGTTCATCTACAACAGGAAAGACAATTCTTCAAAAGGTTTCCAAAGAACCCGATATATTCTTTTAGAAATTACATCAGATTTCTTATTCTGCACAAAAGAAACATTCCACATCCAGACCTTAACCTTTTAAACCTGTTCTACCTTTTTTTGTTAGTCTGATTATCCATCCATACGAATATGTTCATACATGTTCATGTATTTGTTGTGGAATCAAAGAGGAGGAGGAGATTGTGACGGTAGTTGTGGTGACAATGTTGGAGGGGTGGATGGATGGCACGAAGTCCATGTGTTGTATGACCTTGGTCACCGCTGAGGGGACCTAGATTCTTGCCAAACCAATCAATAAGCTAAACAGGCGGAGGATGGCTATTTGAAGCATGGGAAGCCAAATTCAAATACTGATAGTTTATCTGCCTGTCCCAGCACCACTTCTGTGCAAATATTGGACCAGCACATTTTTC
The DNA here is from genome assembly GCA_031762555.1 of Cynodonichthys magdalenae. Taxonomy (NCBI): domain Eukaryota; kingdom Metazoa; phylum Chordata; class Actinopteri; order Cyprinodontiformes; family Rivulidae; genus Cynodonichthys; species Cynodonichthys magdalenae. Next base: position 11,546,350 of record JARVJO010000039.1, read on the forward strand.
ACGGTGACTTGCATCTGAAAAAAAAGGGAGTGATTCGGAGAGAGGGGCACGAGGCGAGATGTTGGGAAAGTGGGGGTGAGAACAGACACGGTTGAGTGGATATGTTTCAGGGCAAATTCACACTCCTCCCCTTCAGCTCTCTCGGACCTCCTAACACCCAAACCTTTAACCAACAAGTGCACCTTGTTTTTTACTCACGTTTTACACAGACATGGTCTCAAAGTCCTGAAAAGTGTTTAAAATAAAATAGTTACACCAGACTGAGCTCAACTTTTGGACAAAATTTCAATTTTCTTGTTTTACCCCACTCAATTTGAAGTCAAATTTATCAATAAAATATTTCACTGCAGCATAGAAAACTACTTTAAAAAGCTAATAATCATCAGCTGTCTCCAATTCCTTTTTATGTAAATAAATACATCAATTTTACACTACATAGTAATAGTATAGAGTTGCCAATTAACCCAACATGCATGTTTTTGGACTTTGGGTGGGAGTACCGAAAGAAAGACCATGAAAGTACATGGAAAACATGCAATCTTTACGCAGAAAGGCTCCAGCTGGAAGTTGGACTTGTGACCTTCTTGCTGCGAGGCAACAGTAACCAACTGTTCCACCATGCAGCCACTATTTCAAAGAGTCTAAAACCAATTTCTGATTGTTTTACCTTTCATGTTTATTAAAGTTTTGAGATAGTGCTTTGGTCACTCTCAAAATTTCTGAAAATCTTTATAAATCTCAACCACATTCAAGTATTTTTTTTTTTCATATTTTGTGATCCACACCCAGAAAACACCTTCACAGAAAGCAAATGCAGCCTTAAAAATGGAAGAAAACACGTTTTATCAGGAGAGTAAGCATCCTCAACAGTTAAATTTTTTTTTTTAACATTCAGAGGATAATGTTATTTTAAATCAGGTTATATCTTTTGCATTGGTGCAGTTTATACTTACCTTTTAGCAGATAAAAGCTACACTTCCAATGTGATAATAAAATGTGTGTGTGAAAAGAAAAGATGAGGGTGTTTCTCTGAATGATCTTTAGTAGATGACGGAAGCTGAATCTGATAAATAATGAATGAGTGACACATGCCAACCACTGTATCCCTTCCACTTTGGAGACATACCAATATGTGTGTGTGGGTGTGCGTGGTTGGTTGTGTGTGTATAGAAGAACAAAATGTGTGAAAGCAACAGAGAGACCCCTCTGAGACAATTCAAAGCTCAGCAAAAAAGAGAAAAAGTAATAGAGAAGTAGATAATTAGACAGAAGGAGGGCGAGAGGGTGAGGCGAGCACATGTATGTGTGTGTGTGGGTGTGTGTGTACAGGGGCGTTGCTCTGCTTTTCCCATCAGGTGTAAAAAAGAAAAAGTCAAAGCCAGCTTGTGTCGCTGCAGCCGAGACCGGAACAATGACTTCAAGAGAGGCGCGCAGCAAAACCACATTAATTATTAGAGAGAAGCGATCAAAGCGCAACTGTGACATGAAATAAATGAATTAAAGCTAGGAGAAAAAAAATATTGCCATCTGGATGAAGGGTTTCACATCCCAAAAATCAAGTCCCTGCTCAAATGCACGCCTTTGTTTTTTTTTCATTATTTTCTCTTTTTACTTGTCAGTTGAGTAGTTTTGTAGCATGTGGGCTAAACTGGATGCAACAGTTGGAAGAATTTGTTTTCTCTTGTATGAAAACATTTCGCAGACTGGTAACTTTACAAAAAAAAAATAAACTTTAAAAGTGTTAAATGACAGAACATTAAGGATGTTAATTGATTAGTACTTAATTGGACTAATAATGTATTAAAAAAACTCTCATACCATAAAAATTACAGTTTGTTGTTTTAGGTCAGGGCTGTCAAATTCAAACCTTGGTTGAAACCAAGGGCCAGTTTCTGTCAATATTATTTCCAAATATTGCATTTAGACCCATCAGTAGCTTTCATTTTTTATATCTTAAAGATACATTTCATCATAATCCAGTTAGAAGAGGATATTTAATGTTATTAATTGTTTATTTAATGCCCTACAGGCTCTGACATGTTAAATAAATTTGACTGGCTGTAAAACATGAAAAAAATTACAGGCAATTTGACATGTATGCTACTGAAAAATTCCAATTAAATTTTCTTGGCTTGAAAGTTGGCCAGCGGTCATTTGAAGGATTCTCTAAATTCAGAGACGAAAAGAGAAACCATAAAACGATTTCACATTTAAAATATTATCTTTAGGGCCAGATAAAATAGTAGCAAGGGCCAGATTTGGCCCGTGGGCCTTGAGTTTGACAAGTGTTTTAGTATCCAAACTTTATGTAAAGTAGAGACAGACTAATCAGTGGGCTAATTAAATAGGCCAATTTTTACATTTTCATTAAAAAGTCAAGATCCCCTGAACATAAAATACAGTCATAATACAAGACAGGCTCATTTGTAGTATTATATTTTATGAAATAAAGTTATAAATAAGCATAATGCAGCCAGCTGGGTATCACCTAGAATGGTGATTTGATACTATTTTTGATACAAAGCAGTTTGATTTTAATAGACATATTGTTTTACCAGCAAAATATTATATGAATACATTTATTTATAATTATAAATACCAAAATGTGTCCAAATGTCTACTATTAGGTATAAAGGTTATTCCAGAATACTGCTGGCCAATAGCCTCATACCCGCTGCATGTTGTTTTTAGCATTAGCTCCTTGAACTAGATCATGAAAATGTTACAAAAGTTAAAGCATCTGCAAACTACTGGTACAAAAAGTGAGTTCTGTTGTGTAGGTAGGAGGTACAAGAGAGTAGTTAGTTTTTCTCCATATTCCGCTTAATGAGTTAAGGTGACAACAGTGGATCATAGCAATACGCAGGGAAAACAGTTATAAAAGCTCTCGCTTGCGTTTGTAATCGGCATTTCAAACCTGAGGATATTCAAGACAGAGGTTAAAAGGAGCTGTGCAATTATCCCCTTTACTGCCAAGACCCAAGAGTGCAAAGATATCTTTCGGGGGACAGTGAGGAGGAAGCTAACAAAACAGCCAGTATAGACGAGACGTTCATAAGGGCCACGATTATGCCACCGTTCCAAACACTGTAGTTGTGGATTTAGTGCTAGAGGTAAATGATATCCGGAAATCTGCCAGCTACAGAAACAGTTTAAGAGCCTGACGCTGAGGCAGCAGTTCTGCAGTCACCGTTTTGTTGCTTCTGACAAGAACATTTTTCACAAGGTAGGTGCGTGTGTGTGTGCGAGTTTGTGTTATACAGAGTATGAAATTATTTTAGGCAACTTTTACATGAGTTTTATGCAAAAACAAAAACTTATTAGAGTGTATATTACAGTGTAGACACAACCAGAGCGCCGAGCGCCTCCCGAGTAGCGAGAGCAGCAGAACATTCGCATGAAAATCATTACATGTTTTCAGTGCACCAACGTCGGGGCAACATGATCCAAGTAGCCCATCAATTTAAAGTCCAGACTCTGCTCTTTCCAACAATATGTGTCACTGCTCTATGTGAAAAATCCAGACAAGCAGCCAAGGAATAGTGAGAAAAGCTTTATTCTGGAACCATAAACAGTAACATCTTAACTTTGTTTCTTTTTATGGTTTTGATCCGCTTTAGAGTAATTTTTTCAACTTGTCAACTTGTACGTCTCCTGTGTTAATGTTGGCACATGTAATATGCAAATCTTGTACTGTGGACATCATTAACAGTCGTTGTCGAGTGAAAAAAGCCATCGCTAACACAGTGTTGCCTGGGAACCGGAAGTGTCTTTCGTGGCCAAAAAATACGGAGGTGCTAGAACGGAAGTCCGTGGCATAGAGGCTATTTGCGTACTCATCAATCTCATTTACAGCTTGCTATTCCTTGCTCTGAACAGACATCACTCATTGTTATACTGCCCCCTAAGGGTTGGGAGAGTGTATCCATATCAGAGGTGTATAGTAATGAAATATGTTTACATTGTTTCAGGGCTTAAATAATTTTTTGAGGATTTGCAATTTAACCAAGTATTTTTTTTATCGTAACTTCTGTTTTTTTACATTCAAAACATAAAAACATACTTATAAATTTAACACCTATAGTTACACGTTACAATTTAAAATATGACCGGAACTCATGAAAAGAGTTGTTTATGCAGGTTGGGGCTAACAAATTAAATGTTGAGTTTACTTAACCAAGTTATATCAACTGGTTCCACTAAACCGAGTAAATTAAAGAAAATCTGTAAGTTGCTCAATTTACTCAACTCTGAGTGGAACCAGTTTGGTTAAGTAAATTCAACACTTCATTTCTTAGAGTGTGTGTAAAAATACTTTTACTTTATTTTTCCCGAAAATTGTGAGCAGTTTGATGATTTTTTACTTAAGTACTTAGCTTATCAGTGACATTACTTTTTAAGTTTTTTTACTTTTACTTCTTTTAAGTACTTTATATATATATATATATATATATATATATATATGATCAATATTAAATGAAAGAAAATCAAAACAATATCGTTTTTAAAAATATCAATATATTTTGATTTTTATGCACAGCCAAGACAGAGTTTGCAGTTTTACAGAGCTTGTGATCAGAAACTGAGTGTTTGGTAACAGAGATGGCCTCTGTTTGGTCTCTCTGCAGCTCTGGCAGCCTGAACTGGTGTGATGTTTTCTTCCTGTTAAAGCTCCTCCACTTGGTTCTGGCTTTTATCCCTCATCTGTTTCCAGCTATTTCATTCTCCTCTTAACTCTCGCTCCTCTTTCTCTCTCTGTCTTCTCCATTGCTCTGTCTGTGTCGCTCTCGTTGACACTGGGCACTGCCACCCTCCCTGACCATCTGGGCCTCTCCTCCATGAAACTGTGTGTGTTTGCGTGCACAAGTTAGAGAGCAGCTTCTCCTCAAGAGGACATATATGTGTATGTCTCTGTTAGTGTGTTTGGCTGTGTGTGAGTGAACTATTTGTGTGTGTGTGCGCCTTCCTTCGCCAGGTGGACAGCTGCTACTTAGTAGCCTTCCAGCCCAGCCAGTAAAGTCAGGGAGAGAGAGAGAGAGAGAGAGAGATAGTGGACTTAACCCTTAAATCACCAACAGAAGGCTTTAATATTGATTGTGCTGCTGATGTGCCATGTCAGTGTTACTTTACTCTCTAATATTTCTTACCAATAAACTTAACATGCATTGAAGGTTTCAAAAACCCATTTTTTCCCACCAGTTTAAAAAACCTATTTTCATCTTGAGAAAGAAAAGAGTTGAATTACCCAAACTGAGGCAGCAGGTAGTGATAAGAACGTTAAAGATCCTGAGAATGACTCTCAAAACACATCCTACTGAGCTAAAAGGCCCCCACATGCACTAAAACCTCCTACAATCTGTATACAGTGCAGTTAGAGATAATGTGTCAAACTCAAGGCCTGTGGGCCAAAGCCTTTGGTATCGTTTTATCCGGCCCCAAAGCTAATACTTTAAATAAGAAATTGTTTTATGGTTTCTCTCTTTGTCACTGGATTTACTACATCTTTCAAATGACAGCTGGACATTTTTCAATCAAAATTAAAAATTAGGTTTGAATTTTTCAGTAACCTTTGATTTTGATGTAGAATGATCAGAGTTGATTTTAATTAGCTTTTTTCTGTATTTATTTTTTCTTAATTTAAAGTCAATTGGATTTTTAGTGAGTTTTCTTTTTTACTTGATTTGCTGGATTTTGATAAAATGTATCTCTAAGAAATAATAAATGAAAAAGTTGTTATTAGACTGTAAAATATATGAAATGTGATGAGTCTTTCTAAATGTAATTGCGTTTCTTTATCCAATAGGGTATTTTCTGGTATGTTAAATGTTACATAAAACATAATTTGGAAAAGGTCATTATATTTCTGTAATAATAATAATCCATGCCTGTAGGGCAGTCCTACAGACTGTTGTTAAACTATCTACCTTCAAGGACATGCTGATAAGTTCAGTGATCAGGTGCAAAATGAGATGTTATGTAGTTTTGCAAAATCCTGTTTTGTTAAGTAACATGGAGGCAAACAAAAACAGTTTAAAAATATTCACTTTGAAAAGAGCACTGGTTTGCACAGCAGACCAAAGAATTAGTTTAGCCATCTCATTATTTGCCAACTAAAACTACAGCTTTAACACTAACCACTAAGCATGTAAAACAAAAAAAATTGTGAAAGCTAACGCTAACAGCCAATTGCTAAGATGATTCTGTCTGCATCACACGTCTGTCTCTGTGGAGCTGAAGACTGGAAGGACTGACACAAACATGTTAGCTTGAATGTTAGCTGTTAGTGGACTAATTAATCCAGTAACAGTTTTCAAAGTTAGCAAAAAAAAGCTAATTTGCTAAACAAAATATTAGTTTAGCTGTTAGCTAATTAGGGGACCATGCCCACCACTGGAAAAGGGTTTGTAAAAATAGTTGTGCATGTGTTTGACCGGAACAAATGTAGCAGAAAAAGGTTTAGGGTGGACATACAGTAGATTGAGCCTTTGTTGGTGTACCCTACATCATGTACATTGAGGATTAAAGCTGGGATTTCTCAATAAAGGTTATTTTATATGGATTTAAGTACAGTAAAGGGGAAAACCTCCAGTTTGCCCTGAAATAGTTTCAGACGTTCAGCCATGGGCCTCAGCTAGCAGGCATACAAACATTCTCCCATCACTGACTGGCTCTGTGTATGATCTACATCTGTGTTTCTGAGCCTGGCAGTCAGATTTAATACTCTTATCCATCCCAGAGGCCCTGCCTTTGTCTGGTCTTTAAATGGAGGTTAAGTCTCCCCAGTGCAGGCACTGACTGGATGAGCTTAATCAAACCATTAGGGTCCTGAGCTCCGAGGAGCATCTTACCACCTCCTACAGAGATCTGCTTTAAGACTTGATGGCAGTGGCGAGCACTCAAACCTCTGGATTAGATAAGCTCTCAACGACTAAGCGGCGTCGCTCTTCTGCTTCCTCTCCTCCTCGTGTTGCTCTCAGTCAGGCTTTATCTGTCCGTTTGACTAAAAGCACTTCCTTTAGAGGTGTTTTAAATATTCTTAGACCAAAGCAAACAAGTCCAACCCTTTCTCGACCACTCATCATACTTGTTACACAGATTTGTTTCCCAAGCAGTCTAAAATGTTTTTAAGTTTCTAACTGATGGATGTTCATAACAAAAAAAATACACTATTTATATAATGACCTCTATGTTTCTGACTGTCCTTGAAAGAATAAAATTCCCTTAAACTTGGAACTGTCCCTTGGAGAGGTGTTTCTTCCTTGTTTTCCAAACTCTTCATCCTTAATTGATTTTACATACAACATACAAAAGTGGATTGTCTCTCTAATGTCCAGTGTGTAAACCATGAGCTGTGACAATGCCTGCTTTTGTCCCTGGCCTCTTTTCTTGGCTACTTGTGTTTCTGTGTTCTTGCTTTGATAAACAATATTCCTTCTTGCCCCCAGTGGTTGATGGGAATTAGTGAGTTTTTTTCTGTCGAGTCTGGACTTCACTTCCTTCTCATCTGAGAGAGAGCAGCAAATCAAAACGCTTCCCCTCAAGTCCAAATGTTTCTCCATGTTTAAAAGATTAGAAACTGTGGCCTAATTTGAAGGGAGAGATTTGGAAACATGAAGAAGAGGCCACCCTCCCCTGTGTTTCGCTTGTAGGAAGTTGACAGAGATTCCCTTCATTGTTCACTGGGGCATTTGTTTGAACAAAAAAAATGAGAGCTAACAAGAAGGAAATGGGGCATATTCTAAAGCTTTTCTGTTTTGTAGGAATTAAACAAATGCAAAAAATAAAGAGGAGGGGGGTTAAAATCGGCTTAGACTGTTGAGACAAGTACATCTAAGAGAATGCACAAAAGGAGGGATGTAAACGGCAGATTCTTCCCAGCTAAAAACTTATCAAGCACAGGCTTTGTGCTCAATCCATTTAAGTGAGTCCCTAACACGCCCCTATTGTATGCCTTTAATGGTCGAAAAGTGACTTGTGCAGGGGCTATCGCCTCTTCATGGGGATTACGGCTAAGTGCTTAAGTTGTAGTGAAACCCGGATTTACTGATGGCAAAGAGAAAAGGGGGAGGGAGGGAGGGCTGGAAAAAAGGACCCTTACCAAGGATTTGTGTCAGGATTGCACTGTTTCCCCTCATCTGTCTGTGAGCAGTAGAGGACAATGGGTGTTCAGACACTCGCCAGCACACACACACACACACACACACAAAAGTACAAAAGTACAAAATCTTCTCCCAGTGCCTTTTGGTGTTTCCTTCATCGTGCCTTCACATGTAACCCTCTGTCTCTCTTAATCTCGTCCCGTTTTAATTAATTCCTCGCTGCGCTGCCGCAGGAGCCTTGGCCCTGGAAGTGTCTGCTTCTGCACTTTTAGCCCTCCTCTCCTATAAGGCTTTGCCAGAAAGTGACTCAATGCTCCTTGCATTCCAAGGAGGAGAGGTAAACCAATCGAGTAAAAAGAACAATAAGGACAATCACATTATACGTAATTAGAGAGAAAAAAACACTGCATTGTGCACGTCGCTCAGCGCAACATTAAATATTTTTCCCTAATTTTATATTCTTTACGTCCAAGGAGCCAAACGTATGTAATCTTTTAAAGTGGTCTTAATCAATAGTTCTTCAGGGTTTCTGAAGGTCTTTTAAAGTTTCATTGAAAATGAAAGTTAATCAAAACCAGACTCAGGACCTACAAGATGCTTTATCCCCCAGCTGATCACCTTCTTTATAAGTTTTCACCTAATAGCTCTTTGGGAATCACAGTTTTGATGCTAATTTTTTGTGTAACTGTTTGAATCAAACTTCCATAGAGTCAATAAAAAATATGAGAAAAATTACATTAGTGATAATTGATTGATTGATTGAGTGATAGAAATTGATTTTCTAAGTTGTCTGGTAATGATATCACTGAAGTATAGTCATCTTTTAAGGTCTGAAATGATTCATAGGTCAGAGTTAGATAGCTAAACAAACATACAAATGAACAAAACGGTAGAGAAATTCAAATAAATTTTAATTTGAGGTTTATTCATCTTCAGTATACAGGAAAGTCTGATTTCCTGGAAGCAACATGTGAAAGATGACTCAAAACTTTTGCACAGACTAAGTCGCTCTAATTTTACTGTGAATTTCAAGGACCAGCAGTTTAATTATGCTCCATCTATAGAAGATTCTAGAGTTTCTCTTTTTAAACCTGTAAACTACGTGTGAAACTCAAGGCTGGATTTTATGTCCCACACAAGCTTCAAAGATGTATTAATGTGTCAAAATAACCATAAGTTACTTTAAAGCCTGTGTTGACCATAAACTACATCTCCCATAATGCATTTTTGATTATTTTACCCACGAAATGAAGACATCTCACCACTAGGTGGAGGTGCACAGGGTTTAAAAATAGCCGCTAGCCAGCAAAATTTGCCATGTTAAATCTCCAGTTAGCTGCATTTTCACTGTCTGCATTTACTGTGGCCCAGTTATATTGGGAAGTGGGAATTTCCTACTTACAAGTCATAAAGTTAAACTGGAACTCCCCTCCAGTGGGAAATTCCTATCAGAAAGTGGGAAAATTCAGAATTCAAGATGACATCTACTCACCACAACGCAGCAGTAAGTAAAATTCTCTTACTTTTACTTTTGAAATATGTCTGCATTATTTAAATCACATTTAGTCAGTCCTACACTTAGTGCTGCCCAGTTTTATAAGAAGACATCTTAAAAGGCTGTTTCTATACAGGAAATACCACGTGGAGCTCCATTAGTGTTTGTTAGCGGTGCTCAGCCGTGGAAATGTGACGAGGATCGTGATGTTTCATGTTTAGTCAAAGTAAAAGATGAAATGTCAAAGGTAATTACAACTGGTCCTTTGAGGGCCACCATAGCGCTTATGTGGCCCTCGGTGGAAAAGAGTTTGACAGCCCTGCTATAAACTCAGACAGCACGGTGTGTTCTGTGTACTGAGTGAGTAAATGCTTGTCATCAACAGGCAAAGCTGTGGAAGCGCTGTCCCTTCCAGACATGAGCAACATGATACGCGTTCATTTCAAAAGGAAGACATCGCCGTGACACAGATGACAGGCGAATGGCGCAAGTGTCATCGAGAAAAAAAAACAAAACGCTTCTCCTTGAGCTTTGTCTGTTTGTGTGTCTTGTCTCTGAGCTAACAAACTGCACCAAGGCAAACTCTGGAGCACCTGCTCCTATTGTCGCTGTCTCACTCACCCACGCTCACACACCTTTCCCTTCAGCACACAAACACCCAATGCTGAGCAAAGATGAAGAAAGGGGCCAAGCCCTGTGCAAGGCAAAGGCTACCTATTGACATAAAGACAGCGAACCCTCTGTCTTTTCTCTTGCTAAGCCTTGATATGTTCCTCAAAGCGGCTGAGGCCCATTGTACCTCCACCTTTGTTGTCTTGTGTTTGAGCAGGCTGATTATAAAGATGATGATGATAGTAATGATGACGGCCGTGGCAGTGGCTTAAGGAGAAGCAGCTGCTGAAGGGTTGAGAGAAGCGCAGACAATCGGCCTGTTTACTCAAGAAAAGGTACACTTTGGATCATCAAAGTGGCGGATGCTGAATGGCGACTGCCCTGTGTGCTTGCGTGTTTGTGTGTGTACGTGTTCATCTCACACAGTTTCCAATTAATGCTTCAGACTGATTTGTTTGTTTTTTGAACAGGGGACTTGGACAAGCAATAATTGACAACAATAAAGGAATAATAATAAACCGTGACAGGAAGTGAACAAGGCGAGCTCGTTATTAATTCCATGTGTTTTTACAAAGATGTGGAGAAAGGCTGACTTAAGGTGAAAGGGACCATGACACATCCTTTCTTGTTTGTTTGTTTGATTCAATTTAGCCAATTTGCAAAGAAAAAAGGTAATCACACAGCGCTGTAAGAACAATGTCAAACATTGTAGACCGGGCATTTTAATCAAACATCACCAAAACTTAAAAATTATACAATATTATCCTAGCATCTTAAGCACCAAATTTTATTTGTTTATACCAGTTTTATTGCAAGAAGCTAATGGCGATCTCCACTCATTTCGTTGAAACTTTAGCTGGAGACTTGGAAAGCAAGGAATTGTTAAAAAGACTGGTGTTTTTACCTGTGTTATCTGGCTTAGCTAGTCAAATCTTGTGTGCGTGTATATTGGTGATGTCTAAAATTTTTACACTTTTGGAGTAAGTTTAAGTGGTAATGCTATCACTGTATGTGTGACTGAAGTAGAACGCTGTTTGAGCCTAAAGATGCTACAAAAGTAAAGCTAACAGCAAGCTACTTTAAAAACAACACAAGGTTTACTGTACCTTTTTAGGGACAGAAAGTGCAGGGATAGGATCAAGGTGGCCCTGCATTGGTCTTTTTAAAATATTTGGAGCAGACGTTAAGTTTATGGTTGCACTTTATTTGGTGAAATTCAGCTCGTCCCATCACTGGAATCTAGCTGTTAGACTGCATCTTAGCTTGGGAAAAATGATGAAAAATTCACTTTCCATGTGGGGACGATGGCTGTATCTTGAGTCACTGTTGCAAGTACTGTAGCTCAATGTTTTGTGATCATCCTAGTGGAGTTTGATGCCATTTTCCCAATATTCTTTAAGTTTAAACACAGCTAAACCACGCACTCTGATTGAAACCAAACAAGCAGCTAACAGAATTTGTACACACAGGTTTGAGCTGACATAGTCACTTGATTAATGTTCTAAAAATAACCTGAACCAAGGTTGCCATATGTCAATTAAGGGGACATATCATGCAAAATCCACTTTTTTAGCTGTTAAATGCATTTTATTGTGTTCTTGGAGTCTCTAGAAATGCAGGAAAGTTTAATTTAGTCTCTCCCTGCGCTGCAAAGATATCTTAAAATTTTTTTGGGGGGGGTCATATATTTCAACCCGTTAAGCTTTCCCTATATTCTTACGTTTTCTGAACTTTTATGCCAAATTATTGTTGACGGAAGAGACTGAACAGGTCTGAACTTACCAACTATAATTTCATTGTCTTCATTCTCCTCTGGCTCTGGGGGCTTGTGGAGTTACAATAAGGAGGAATTCCGACCAACCAAATAATTGTAGTTCCACTTTATATAGACCCCAAACAAATGATTTCAATGTGAAAATAAGGATTTAAAGGCATTGTGTCTACTTTAAAAAGACAGAACTAGACATAAACATTTAAAAATTTCTTCATAAAACAATTAAAGTAAAATGATCTTTCAGCATATGATGACAAAAAAATAAATAACAGTCTAAAAAACATGTATCTTTTTAATGTAAACATGTCTAACAGCAATAAAAGCAACTAGATTATCTTATGAAACGTTCATTAAAGTGTAAAAATTCTTGACGGGGATTCAACGAAACTACTTAACTGGTTTGAGTCGTTAGTTTCAAACCAAAGGCTAAGACGATTTTTTTTCTCCCAGCTTGCTGTGTATGCTGTATTTGTGGTGGCATGACCTGGTCTCTCATCTTCCAGGCTGCTCTCAGGATTTGCTGTCCCCTTGCCGTGGCAGCACTGACATTTTTGCCCTACTTAAGCTCCAGATGCTGAGAGCCTTCTTGTAGTAGCATGGCTGCAGGAGCGCCAAAGAGGTTAATGCACCCAGGGAGGGAGAAGCAACCAGCTGTTGGCCTTCTAACGCTAAAAACCTCCTTCCTTCCCTTCATCCATCTCTGTTTTCCTCTATTCCCTCTCCTAACCAGGCCTCAAAGCAAGAAAGCAAAAGCGATCAAAAGTGCTCAATTGGCGAAACATCTGCTGGGAGTGTTTGGGTACAGCTGAGAGCGTCTTAACCCCTCCTGAGCAACAATGTGAGGCTGTTTTCTGGTCAGGGGGGCGACAGGGACTTAGAAAGAGATAAGAGGAGATAATGGCTGGATGAAGGACTTGGGGGCTGCAAATGCACAATCAGGTGGTCCGCATGGAGATGGGAGGAGGCAGTAGGAGAATATATGAGGCCAGGGGAAAGTGGTTTGGTAAACAATGGCTTTGCATTAACATGATAATCTCAAACATGCCTTTATTTAGATAAAGATGTAGGTTATACTGGGGGGGGGCGTATGCAAAACAGGTCCTGTATGTATGTCCACACACACATTAAAGACATTTGAGATGGACAAAAACATCTCTTGTAAAGGGATGACTGGACATCTGAATATAGCTAAAATTAGAACATGTTATGCTACAGCTTTACACTGTGCTGAAATATTTACCATTTAGGAAGCAGAATGATTGAAAATGGTCAAAATGTTTGCAAAAAAAAAACTTTTATGAAGAAAAAAAATCTTTTCTCCAAAATAACATCACATTTTGTTTATTTTAAATATTCCAATACAACTGTAAAAATGAATGAAACTCAAGAAAAATCAATCTTTTTGTTCTAAGAGTTACAGTACATAAAGATTGATTGTGTAATGTATTTACATAAAATCCTATGGTAAGTTGAAAACACAAAAAACAGCAGTAGCAACTAGCTTTAGCACTTCTGGCAAGAATATAATATTATTTTTGCTGTAGTGAGAAACTGTCAGCAGTGTAAGATTTATAAAAGGTTAAGAGTTGTTTTAAGATGACTGCGAAAGGTCTGAGCCCAGTTCAGACCAGCCCACACAGCTGATTCAGTCATTGAATTATGACTTCCAAGTTTTGCAGAATCCTGATAATCACCCATTCATTCAAATCAGGTGTGTTGGAGCAGAGAAACAAGCAAAACATGCAGGGCTGGGCCCGTAAGGACCAGGATTGCCCACCCCTGGACTAGCCATTAGCTCATCAATCCAGTCAGGATTAAAATGTAGTATTTCTATATGAACTCCACCTTCATGTATAAATTAGGGTTTTTTTTCTTGTTTGTTTGTTTTGTTTTTTGTTTAATATTATTATTTTAAAAGGGGTATTATGCAAATTTGACTTTTTTCAGCTTTATATCATGTTAAAATGTCATTCCCTCATCAAAAACATACCCAGAGTGTTGCTTTGACTAATTCATGCTTGTTTGAGAAATCCTTGAATCTCCTGTGGTAGCCATGCGGAGTATTTACCCAAAGCTCCTCCCCTGGAGCTCAGTCCCCAGCCAAACTCCAGCCCCACAGAGCACCCCCTCCCTCGTACCTCCCCATACAGCTCCAGCAGACTAGCAGCAGCAACACTTGTTGCAAAACATATTCTAAAAATGGTGGATGTTCCTGATTTCATTGCAAAACATGGCTTCATAATGATCTATATTTATGGTTTCTTTGCAAAAAGTAGCTTAACATTGACATATATGTTTGAGAGGATGACTGGGAGGTATAAAAAGCTGAAATGTCTTGTAAGAACCTCTGCACTTGCTCCAGGTCTTCAGAAAACATACTTTACGAGTTCCACATGGGATCATTTGAGTTGAGTTCAACTGTATCCTGATTGGCCCTGCAATGAACTTGTGACTTGTCCAGGTTTTACCCCACCCTTCGCACAGTGGCTGCTGGATATGGGCACCAGTGACCCCCGAGACCCTGAAAGAAAGAAGCGAGTATAGATAAAGGATGGATTTATCGTAAGTACCATTTTCCAAAACCAATATTATATAATGTTACTTATTTTTTACAACAAAATACAACGCTCCTCCTAAAGGTTGTAAACGGCATGAAGCATTGTTGTGAAGACATGCTGAAGTGGGAGTCTCAGAAACAGTAGGAGGTTCTTAAAGAGACAGAGGGACATTTTAAGGTGTCTAGATAAGCTATGATGGAAAGTCCAATTTATTTTTGATATTTACAGCATTTTCATAACAACTGAAGGTAACATAATTACTTGATTATTTTTGTGTGTGTGTGTGTGGGGTGGGGGGGGGGTGTTCATATTAACTTGTTTTTATTTTGTAAAGCATCTTAAGTTGCCTTCTGGTGTGAAATGTGCTATACAAATAAAATTGCCTTGACTGTATACAATTTAACTGTGCCTGGAAAATACATACCTCCTGTTCTTTTTTACCTGTTTTTGGTCGAAACCAGAGTACCTGGAGAAAACCCACAAGTGCACATGGAAAATGTACACACTCCATAGAAAAGCCCCAAGGTTGTAAGGCAATCCTGCGGCCTTCTTGCCGGAAGGTGACAGCTCTAACCACTCCGCTTAGCTAGAAAACCCCTATTATTCAAATTAATTTAACTCATAAAAAGTGAATGAAAAGCAGAAGTAGCAATTGTTTACAATAAAGCTTCAAGATGACACTCTTCTACACTTCTGTTCTCATCACATGCTCGTCATGTTTAGTGAGAAGGAGCAACAGGTGGGGTCACCTCTGAGTTTGGATTGGATCTGGACATGTGGGTCTCCACTTATGGTAATCATATCTTTGTTGTGGCCTTATGGTGCCTGTATGGTGCACATGTGAGTGTGTGTAGTGTACTGCATGTCTGAGGGGATTCTATGAAGCATTTGTTTCGTGTGAAATGTGTGCACACGGCCAGGCACCACTCGGCCTGATAAAAGCCCTTTAACACTCAGCTGTTAAACTCAGTGGATTATTCACACGCACATAGCTTCAGTGACCTCCGCCTCCAATACACCCTTCCCTAAATATGTAAAGGAATAACTCACAAACATGAGTGTGCATTATTGTTCCATGTGAAGCCCTTCCACACGTGTTGAGCGGCCTGCTGAGGGCGTCCTTCTCTTTGCAGCTCCACTGCTCTGCATTTTAACACTGCAGCGACAGGTGCTGCTCCGGGAGACAATAAGGCTCCTCCAGAGCTGCAGCCAGACTCACCACAGCGGCACCAAAAAAACACAAGAGGGTTTGTCATTGTGGGCCGCGAGAGAAGCAAAGAACAGGCTCCCCGCATCTTTTCTTTTCTCCTCATTTTCGCCTGAATTCAAAGGTGAGAGCGAGAGGTTTTCAGAGAGGAGTTTAAGATACTGTGGCGGGTAAGTGAACTCGAGTGGCCCAAAGAAAAGTAGAGAAACAAATATAAAAGGAAAGCATGAAAGACGTGGAGCTACACCCCTGCTCATGGTTCTTTCAGCTCAAAGGAGGACGAAAAAGACTGTTGAAAAGTTTTCAGCGAGTCTTTGATTCCGTCAGTTTGCAACGTGACTCCTATCGGGCACAAAAAAGTCGACGTCAGACTTTTTTTTTTTTTCTTTTTCTGTCAGCCACACAATGCAAACCCCTGCTGCCAGTTTGGATTGGATCCAACATGTTTGGTGGTTTCTGCCTGATTATTTTTAGTAAGCGTGTAATGTACTGTATGATCCTGGGTGAGAGCATGCGTATATAAAAAGCCCCTCTTGGCCTCTTGTCTAAATAAAGTTCAGATATAAACAGCCCCTTCAGAATTCATAGAAAGTATTGCCTTTGCATTGATAATCTGTTTATTAGACTGTGACAGGTTTTAGATTCACACATGAATAAATTGGTAAATTAACATTCATAAGACTAATAAAATCTTAATAATTATTTAATGTATAGAAAAAATATGGCTGACATGTCTACAGAAGAAAAAACGGCTAACAGTAGGGGTGATTCACTTAAAGGATTATGTCATCTTGACTCATTTATTTTCGTTTAATTAAAACAAATTAGGACATCAGATTACAGATAAGGATTCATAGCAAAACTTCCTCAGTTGTGGATTTCATAAAAAAGCATTATATTTGGTGAATGTGGGAGTAGATG
This sequence comes from Cynodonichthys magdalenae, assembly GCA_031762555.1. Classification (NCBI taxonomy): domain Eukaryota; kingdom Metazoa; phylum Chordata; class Actinopteri; order Cyprinodontiformes; family Rivulidae; genus Cynodonichthys; species Cynodonichthys magdalenae. Next base: position 11,563,016 of record JARVJO010000039.1, read on the forward strand.
TCCTGAGAGTCCTGGCCTGTTGAACATCGATCTGATTTTTCCTTCGCACTTACAAACACTCAGCACTGATTAAGCAGACACGTGACTTTGCAAAAAGGAATAATGGCTTTTCTTTTCATATTGTTTTTTTGTTCCACACAGACAATATTCATGGTGGTCATAGTGAAACCTTTAGTTCTGATGGTTTGTTACAGGAGTCATCAGTAATTTTATCAAAGCTGTAAAATTAGTTGGAGATGATTCCATTTGGTTTTGTAGCATTAGAATGAAAGGATATTAACTCAGTGATGAGGATGAGCGACCGCAAACTTCAGGACCCTTTTCTAGACCAGAAGTGACTCATGACTCACTGTCTTGCATGTTTTAGACGTGTCCCTGCTTCAACCCACCTGACTGAAATGAATGCGTGATTGAAAGGTTTCTTCTAAACTTGATGACATTCTGAGCAGGTAATTTAATTATTTGAATCAGGTGTGCTGAATCAGGGAAACAGCTAAAATATGCATGACAGTGGGTCCTGAGGAACGAGGTTAAAGACCTCTGTTCTAGACTGGATTATGTGATGGTGCTTTTGAACACACAAGGTTTTTAAGTGTTTACCTTACAAAATATGTTTAGAGAGAAGTTCAAGAAACTATTTCAACAACTAAAACTGTTTTAAAATGAACAAAAAAAGTTTTACCATATACTTTTTTCTTTTTTTTTTTTTTTTTTGGTTGAAATGAAAATTGATATTTTTTATTGTTTTTACATAAATAGTCTTGGAGAAGGATGTAAATCTGCATAGAAGCCAAGAGAGGAAATTTCAAATAAGACATTTTATTTTTGTTTTAATGAACTTTTTTCAAGAGAATTGATCGTTTCATTTTAGAACATTTTATTGTTTGCTTTGTTAAAAGTTTTAATTATAATTGTAATTTTAGCTATAAAGCTGTTTTTTTTTTCCAAATAAGACAAAACCAGCCATGTTAATTCCAAAGAGGAAATGAAACTTGCGCTCATGTTATGTGGTGAGGATGATGCTCCACTACTACCAGACTCCACCAACTCAATATTTGTAAAAATTGTGTTATCCCCATTTTAGTGTTTGCTAAGGCTGATTATACGCGACAGCCATCTTCAATTCAGCAAAACAATCAGTTGTAGATGGCACCCCATACATCCAGTGGCCACTTTCTTAGTTTTGTTCAAATCTCTCCAGTGATGTCGAAAAAAGTTTGTGTGTGTCATTAGGGGAAGATGGCAGCGTGTGTGTGTGTTTTTGGCATGTCGAAGGGGCCAGGTGCAAGGCTGGGTCACAGTCACGCGCGCCGGTTCTGCTCAGGATAAACAGGGTCTCTTTCTCAGCCCTCCAGGGGCCACGGTTTCCTGGTAGGCCTTTGTAATGGGAGGAACACAACATCACAACAGCAGAGAGGATCAAACGGCGCTCGTTTGCTGAGTCAGGATTAAGAAGAACCTTCAGTCGACTCCAAAACATGCGTGACTGAAGGGGGACGTTCAGCCACACAAATCCTGCCGATAGGCAACAAATCACACGAAGCATCTGTCTTGTAAGGTCACATGTTATTGTTTTGTTATTTGTAAACAAATTTGCCAAGTTTTACTGTAAATTATGGGGTTTTATTTTTGTGCAGCTGCTACCCAAAAAAATATTTTGGTCAATTCATTGGCCTCATATTCAATCATTTATTTAACCATTTGACACCACATCTTTCATTTTTTCCTCTTCAGAATTCCCCCTCAGCCTGTGATAATCTGCTGTCAACCCCCCCACCCCCCTCGCCCCCTGCCTGGTGGGGCAGGAAGCGGAGCGGCTCAGACGTACTGTACAGTCCCTTGCGTCTGGGCCGGAACCAGGATGTGTTGCTAGGCGCAGGGATGATTGTGTCAGCACTTGCTGGCCGCTTCGTTTCCTTACAGGTGATCTCCTGAATGGACAATGACAGATATACGTTTCCTGCTATTTTTCAATTTTTATTTTTTTTTTTGCAGGACGGGATCAAATAAAACACACACACAGGACCCTGTGACCACGGGGGTCACCTCCATGACTAAGAAAGCAAAACCCACTAAAGTTAGCAGGACTTCAGACCGGGTGAGACAAAGACACAATCAGCCTGTCAGACACGAGAACTTGCAGTGACCCTGAGACCCTCGGACTCGGAGGAGGGGGCGTGGGCATGGACTTTTTTTTTGGTCATCAGCGGCTTCAAATCCAGGACGTGGAGGGTGGATGATGAGGAAATATTGAGGAAGCTCCTCTTGATTTCTGACGCGTTTGATGAACTCTGATGGGTAGAGGGTCGAGGAGGATGAAAGGGTCTGGCGGGGGACAGAGAATGGGGTGAAGAATGGAGGATGGGGGGGTGGCGTGTGGCAGAATAGTTAAGGTCATTCATTTGATTTATGATTTTTTTTATGTTTTGTAGCTTGAGAGGTTGCAACTATATGCACAGCAGGAAAGTCGAGGATGCAAGGATGAAGTGGAGCGTCGGTCAGTCTTGTGATTTATGGCGGAGGTGATTAAGGCCCAATAATATTACCTCCTGAAAAAAGTACAAGTGTCTTGATTTAAGTTATGTTTTGCTTTAGTAATGTGAAAAAAAATAATTTTCTTATCCCTGATGTCATTATACTTTGCTTCTAAGGAGCCAGAAACCCCTGTAATTTTTCAAAGTGGTCTTAATTAATAGTTCTTAAAGCTATGTAAAGACTTTCATTCCATGAGTTTAGGTGACGTTTTATGCATAAGTGATTCACAGATTACCAAAATAAACATAAATAAAACCAAATCACCTCATCCAATAATCCATCCATTATCTTTTACCCGCTTCTTCCTTTCTGGGTCATGGGGGGTCACTGGTGCCCATATCCAGCAGTCACTGTGTGAGGGGCGGGGTACACACTGAACAGGTTGCAAGTCCGTCACAGCAGTAATCCACAATCTTCCCTATTTGTTAGCAAGTTAGAAGACAGAAGACTGTGGCCATATTGGAAGGGGCAGGCAGTCAATGTAAACAATTTATCATGGATTTTTGCATAGAATTACATTTAAATATTAGTTTTCATTGGTTAGCTTCTCCATCATCCATCATGATTTCATTGTTTCCGTGTTAAAATTATTTCTAAATTCACAGATTAAGGGAACAGACACAAATTATCTCTAAATCAATATACTATATACTATAATATTTATTTGAGAAAAGTGCACTTTAAGATGATCACAAGTCATGAAAAGTACATTAAAACACACAGTTAAATCAAATTTAAAAGTTTGTGCTATAAATACACTGTTTCCCTTCATTCACTCTACAGCTTTTGGAGCCAGACAGTCAGTCTGGACTCTTTAAAAGAAAACAATACAACAAATCTTGGGATTTTTTGTTGTTGTTTAAATATAAAAACTGTGATATTTATTTCTGTCTTGTGTTACAACTCAACAAGTTAATAGTAATTCTCTTTTCATCCCTCACGAACTTGTAGCGTGTCTACGCTCACTTATCTCCCTGAAAACTTGGACATGTGAAGAGGTGACAGGAAACACTGAGGTCAGCCATGGTCCGGGACCTCTACTCAGCCATCATTTTTATAGAACATAAATCACATAAAACCCACCGGTTCCTCTCGTCTTCAAAGGCCTTTGTTTTACAGCCTCTGCTCAGAGGTTATCAGCAGGGCAGCAGCAATAGTGTGTATAATCGGCCTTCTTACGCTCCCTGATAAGATACACCGAGACTCTCACTTTAGGTTGTCAATAGTAGAAGGGAAGTTTTTTCAGGCTTTGAATGACATCACATCAATGTGACAGGAGCACGATTTTTCGACTTGGCTGCCAGTGTAAGCAGAGAGGGGGAAAAAACTGTTTGGGTTCCTGTCTGTAGATTCTATGGCTGACCCTGTTTGGGTGATTGAAACGACTCTGGGTTTCAGCGCCATCATCATCGCCGTCCCTGGCTAGATCAGAAGGTTAAGCGCGGCGCAGAGTACAGTAGATATTGATGTCGTCGATAAAAGTGTCTCGGAGTTATGTCAAGCCGAAGAGACGCTCCAAGGTTAAGCGCTGTTAAGCACACCTTCTCATTCTTGTTAGACACTGTTTGCCTCGGTGTCAGTCACGCCATATGTCAGACTCTTTTATGTTTGCTCGCTCGTGCCGACAACTTTTCTTGCTCCCACCCCGACACACACCCTGCTTTTCGCTAAAATACACACATCTAGCTAATCGTAGGTCACCCTCACGGTTGTGCATGTGTTGAACTAAGGAGTGGGGGGAGATGAGGGGGGGCATCAACTATCGCTAATCACTAACACTACAGCTAACAGTAGCCCTGTGGAAGCAGTAGCCTAGCAGCCGTGTGATCTCCAGCTAACCTTGCCCACGGGCCTCTTTTGTCTGCACGCCGCACACGCCTGGCTCCATCCTCTCTGTTATTGAGCGGCTTGTTGGTGTGTGTGCGTGTGTTTGGGGGGGGGGGACTAAATCAATGGCAAATCGCTGGCAATGTTCTCAGGACAGTGACCGAAGCCCGGTGTGTCGGCCCCCTTTTGCCTCAGTTCCACCACCAGACTAGCCCCCCCGTTTCTCCTGCATCCCTCAAACCAGTCCTCCACCCCTCAGCTGCCCCTCCAACCCCTCCCTGTCTGATTGACACTTGAAAGGTGGCCGAGGACGGGGCCGGAGGCGATGTTCCACGCTCTGGAACCCTCCGTGCAGGGGAACAGCTGGTGACATCTGCAGAGAGGCCCACAAAAGGCAGTTGAAAGCGTGCAATCGTGGGGGGGGGGGGGGGGGGGGGGGGGGGGGGGGGGGGGGGGGGGGGGGGGGGGGGGGGGGGGGGGGGGGGGGG
>JARVJO010000039.1:11567965-11588707 GCA_031762555.1 Cynodonichthys magdalenae
TGGTGCCCCCCCCCCCCCCTGTTTCTCTCACTCTCTCCTTCTCTGCCCCCCCACACCCCACCCTCTCTGTCTCGCCAACCCTTCTCACCCTCCTCGTTCTTTCCCTTTCATTCTCTCTGCTCCTGTCCCCCCCACCCACCCCCACCCCTCTGTCTCTGCTTCAGATGTCCCCCTCTATCTCCGAAGAGCTGGCCCCTTTTGTCTAAAGCAGTGATACAGGCACAGGAGTGCCTTTGAATCGTATCCTTTAAACTTGAAGAGCGCACGCTGGAGCATGTGTGACTGAGCAAAGAGAAAGAAGAACAGAAAGGAAAGGGGGTTAAAAAAAAAAGGGACAAAACCACGAACGGGAAGACGACACCTGAATGTTTTACAACAGCAAAACAGACACAGTTTTTTCACCCCCCATTAAAACAAACTCCCCCTCAGACATTTTATCTATTTATGCACTTCTTCGCAGAGAATCCTCCCGGCGTCTCCGCGTTTTGATCTCCTTACATGGAAAACTATCAGCTTTATTGATATCCACGAGCACACGGCCAGTTAAAAGCTGCCTTTTAAGAGGTCCCATTGTCCCCGTTCAATGCATTACCCTGGCTCAGCTCACAGTGAGTGCTTAGGAAGTGGAAGGGGGTATCGACTCCCGTTAAAAGAATCCAAAACGTGTTAACTGACGAGACACACATCGCCCACAGGAATGTCAAACTTCCGACCCGTTCCCTCTCACTCCCTCCCTACCCATCCTTTTTTTCCTCTCATCCCACCATTTCTCTGTCCTACAAAGAATAGCCCCATGCTATCTGTCCTCTGCTGCGTTTTTAAGATTTTTTTTCATTAAAAAATGAACGTGAAAACTTTTTTTTTTCCAACAAAGTTCTGCATAGCTCAACCAAAACATCCCCTGTAAAACTTGCTGTTCCCCATTAGATGACACCTGCTATACTTCTCTTCCCCTCCTTTATCTTTATTACCTTTCCTTCTTCGAGAAGCAAAGGAGGGGGGTCAGAAGGTCGACGTACTCCAGGTGCCCTTTCGGCATCAATATTTCAAAGATGTGTGAATCCCTCCTTTCAGGGAATGAGACTCGTTGACTGAAGGTATCTTCAGGACCCATGGGCTGGCTGACGGACGAGCACAAAGCACCCGTCAAGCTCCAAGCAGCGCCTGTGCACACACTGTCCGCGCTATGTGTGCGTTTGTGTGTATGTGTTTGTAAGCGGAAGGCTCGGGCAGCTCCCCTGCAGTCTCCTTTGTTGGGCTAACTTGCCGTTTGAATGGAGGGCGAGTTGTGAGTGACAGAGGAAAGTGTAGCTGGCGGTAAAGTGAGATATTGACCTCTCAATTGCCATGGAGGGGAAGCGAGGGGGAGCGTTATCTGGTCGAGGCTTATGCGCGAGTGAAAAAGGTGTGTAAAATCTTTGAAGTACGCACAATGGTGGGCAAAAAGATTAAGTGAGGTTCCACTCGTCTACAGTAAGTTTTCAAAAAGGGGTCGTTCCTGCTGGGCGAAGGGGCAGCGAGCTGTTCTGCGAGTCGGCGGCACAGTAACATGAAACAAGATTCCCCCCAATGATAATATTCAGTTTCAGCTCTGCCAGCACGTCCTGTCTGCCCCTGTCCAGAGCCCCTCCAAGACAAAGAGGGAAGGAGCCCGGCGGGGGAACAGTAGCTTCTTGTTATTATGACATGCGGTAACATGAACTCCTTAGAAGACTTCTCCTGTCATCCCGACCTGAGGTCCTCTTTATTCTGCAGGCAGGGGGACGTGGAGGTCACAACCTCCCGGACAGATTATGCTGGAACATGCTGCGCTGCGTTGAAACTGACTTGAATAAGTTTATTGGCTAAGCCGGTGACAGGCCTTTGTGCCAACTCCCTCAGGAGAATGAATACAGATTAGCCCATTGATTGACTATTCATATCAGATTGTACTTAACCAGAGCTTTATCTGAACGCAGCGTTTTCAGTCCATTCTTGAGTTTGAAGTCAGGAATAAGTCAGAGGCTGTTTGCAGAAATACTCTATGTTTTATTATTTTTATTTAAGTCTCATCTTTGAAGGTTACATACAATCAAATCTAATAATCTTTCAATCAGACTGTTTGAAAGTTCTGATCGCACTTGAACAAAGCACTCGCCTCTAATTTGAACATTCCACATTTAAATTTTCCATCATTTTCATATTGGCCAAAATTGTGATCATCAACATGTCACCAACTCCACAAGCTTTGGACTTCAGCTACATTAGTTCTACTTTAACTGCAGCTTCCAGCTTGCACTTGATCTCCTGGAGAGCAGGTTTTAGCATCTCTATTCACAGCCAACATGTGATGGAGAAATAAAACGAGTCCCCCTGACAGGTGATTTCATGGAGAGGAAGCTGAAGGACTTTAAGAAACACAACAGTGACCTTAATAAGACAGAGTGGGGCTTAGTTTGCAGTAGCTGAACTTAAAATAAAACAACAATGTCTGAAGATGTGACAGATTATCAGGAACTGTTGGAGTTGTTCACGTTCTATTTTCTTGTTGCAGAAACAGTAAAAAAAAAGTTTTTAAGGAAAAGCAACAAAAAAAATAACCTTCGAAAACCAGCCTCACACAGGTCGGCGTGGCTACAACTTGCCTTCTATAAAAATAAAACTAATATTTCTAACAATTTATTGCATTTCTGGTCACATCTACCTATCATAAACATGGAAAAAGTCCTATTTTTTTTGTACTTTTTGAGTTGTTTAAGTTTAAGAAAAAAGGCAGAAGTACGTTTATAACCACACGAGAAGTAATGGGCACCATTTACACTTTAATGTCCCTGCAACTGTAATTGTATTTATAAGATCATATGTGATATTTTAAAGTTATTACGTTTATCCCAGACAAACTTATGGACGTCACTGATAAATTTGTGGCATAGCTGGAGATCACTCTGTGTATGCTAGAGCATCAAACATGTAAAGGGGCAATGTTATGTGTTGTACTTAGAGCCACGTCTTCTAATAGTTACGCAAGACAGATGAATGAATCTGCACAATCACAACTGTCTTGGTCAAGGCTTAGGCCAGGATGTCTAAAGAAATGGAGACTGTGTTTCAGTGAAATCTGTTGTAGGGATCTTGTTTTGAAACAAATAAGCAGACTTCATGAATACTTTTGTCATGATACTTGTATTTTGGGTAATGTTTTATGGTTTTCTGTGTTTTATTGGTTTGATATTCTTGCATTTTATTTAGCGTCTTTGTGTTTCCTGTCAACCACCTTCACCTGCTCCCAGTCTCCAATTAGTTCATCTGTTTCATATACCTTGTTACCTCTACTCTATATAACCTCCACCACCTCAGCAGATCATTGTATGGTTTCGCCCATTAGCTCCTCCCGTGATTCATGAGTTTTCTGTAAGTTTTTCCACCATGCCAGCATTTTCTTTTACTTAATAGAAGTATTTTTAGCTTATCCTTCTGTGTATCCCCATGGTGTCTGCATCTGGGTCCAAACCCCTCCACGACCATGACAGCTTTTTAGACTACAATAGTTGTAAGCATATGCATTACTTATTCAACTTTTGGCCAAAAAAATGTAATCCAAAGATGCTGGCAGTTAGATGGGCACCGATGCTTGAACTTCTTTACAACCAATCACTGAGGCAGATCCCAATTAAAACATGAAATTTACAATATTCACTTTTCTGGGAATTGTTGTAGAAACTACAACTAATTTAAAAACAATCAAAGTGGGAAATGGACAAGAAAGCTTGAACTGTAAACTGTACTATTTGTTTAAATATTTATACCAGATTATTACATCTTATTGCTTTGAGAGTCATTGGAATCTTGCCATAAAAACATGTAGTTTTCCCCAACCCAACTGTTTTTTTTCCACCACAGGTCAGTTTGTCAGACAGAAAAGTGTCCCTGACACTTGGCCTCAGACAGAACCGTGCTTTTTAAACGTCATGCTTGCTTCACTATTAATATTCCCACTCTAAAGTCCGTGGCAGGGTTCAAAGGCGCTCGGCACAGAGTAGGAGATGACAAGTCTGCTGTGGCGCCAAGCGAGCCAAAAATGTGACAGCAAACGTGGCCCGCTCTTTCTTGTTAGCGAAATAAATAAATGTGCTCTGAAAAGCCAATAAGCAATGGGCGGGAGGCAGAGCCAAAGATTGCTGCGTCAAAAACAACCGATCCATCCATTAATCTCTCTCTCTGCACACACACACACATTCTCTCCCTCACGCTCCATCCTCTGAGAGAATTACTGCCATAGATGTATAATTCACGGCGGTTTGGCTTTAGAAGGCAGCGGTTCTGTTGGAAAACACGGTGACAGCCAAGTTAGCGCACCCTCTCATTCAACTCAGCCACCTGTTCACTGGGGAGGGGGCAGAAAAGGGATGCTTGATTTATATTTCATCTTTCCACCCAGTCTAATGACTTTGTGGCGTGCTTGGGGGGGGGTGGAAATTGTCTCATGTATTAAAGATGACAACTTAAAGGAATCCTAAAGCCCTGACATAATTGAACACTTAGACAAACACTTTTTGGTTGCAGTTGAGATTGCTTGTGTCAAGTTTGACTTGTCAGCTTTTTATTCCCAGGGCAGCTCGTCATTTCAAGTCCAATATCTGTCATTAAGTTTAAAAAGAACTTTTGTGAATTTATGTGTAAAAAAAACCTCTCTCTAGGTTTCTCTCTGAACAGCAAACTTTATTAAACAATTACTTTTAGGCAAAATTAAGGACGAGTTTTTCATGCTAAAGTTTTACACTAAGATCTATTTATCTTAAAAAATTATGGATTTTCATCTTTTTTTAGTTAAATCTTGCACGATTGCACACATTTTGTGCGATCTGTCAGGGTTGAGTGTGCAATGTAGATGACTTTCAGCTACTACATCAAATTTGAATTTAATATCCGTTAAACTGACCAACAATGTTGAGTCAGGTCCTCTTTCTAAGGTTATTTGTTGAAACATTTCGCCTTTACCAAAAAGATGTCTTCAGTTTCTTTCAGTCTAAATACAAGTGAAGGTCTCAACATTCTCCATCCAAACTGCCAGAATCTATTTTCATTTTCACAGTCAAAGTCTTCCACCCCTTCTTGTCACAACCCACCAGGAGAACTTTTCACCCTCCTCTTCTTTAGAACTTACTGTGTGATTGGTCAAAGTTTGGGGGCAGGTTTGTTTATGCTGAAAGTGCCCGGACACTGCTTTTTGCTTCAACTACTTCCAGAATCTGATTGTTGTACACGGGAGAATACATGGCTAAAAACTCATTGATTGAGATAAATCAGGCATTGTGCACAGAGGAATCCATTTGCAAAAGACTATGGAGTTTTAACCAGAACAGACTTGTGAACAAAATGACGGATATTTTTTTCTCCTGAATGTAGACTCCAGCAGGAAGAAACCCCATTCAGTGACGTATACTGCAGTGGGAGGGGTTTCCTAGGAGCTCGGCACGGTGTTTCAGGGGCTGTGAAAGCGAAAATAAAAGTCAAACATGACTGTGTGTCGATACTCCGGCTTTGGATGAAGTATAATGAGCCCTTGATTCAGGTCTTCTAATTGGGTTCTAATTTGTTGAAACTTTTAATTTTTTATCCAAAAGATTTTTTCAGTTTCTTTTTCAATACGAAGAAAAGACTGAAGAAGTGCTTTAGATAAAAAATGAAACCTTTCAACAAGAAGAACCTTGTTGGATTTTTCCACCTGCATCATTGACATGCATGATTGTTTTATAGTTTTTTTTTTCTCATGTGGAGCTGTGTGGGATCTACCTTGAGTTGAGTTGGCTCAAAAAGTTAATCAGCTGTAGAAAGTTTCAGTGATCTGTTTGTAGTTAACAAGATATTTTGCTTACAGACAGACAAAGAAAAACGCACACAGACACAATTACATTCTCTCCCGCCTTTCGTGGCAGCAATAAAACACCTACTCACTGTAAGAGTTTATGCCTGCGTATATGCTTCTGTCAGAGCATCTGTTCACAACCGCGCTGGTGTCAGCATCAGTTATCAGCGCCGCTTCGTTTTTTGGAGGTGAGGAGGAATAACAAGTTAGAGCTTTGGCAGCCGCTCGCTCTTGCCCATCTGCGCTGCCCCTGCATCAGTCTCAGGGTTTCCTCACCGATGATGAGGGCTGTCAGGGGCTTTTTAACCTCCTAACTGCTGCTCCCCACCGGCCCTAATCACACATTAATGACATCAGGAGGACCCCAGGGCTGGCCACGTCGCTGCCTGCGCAGACAGAGTACTGATGAAGAGGGCAATTACTGACCAGCGAATAGCACAACCTCCACTGATCTGTACAGAGGTTACCAGCTATTAGCTTGCAGGTTACACTCACGAGATACAGCAGAGGTTTAAGGAAGGGTCTGGCGCTGGGAGTAATTGGGGAGGCGAGTGTGTTTCGGTGGGTGGATGTGTGTTAGACAAAGATTTTAGTTTTGATTATAATACGTAGAGACGTGGCCGTTCTGACAACAAACTTGCCTTGTTGTAAAACACCTCTAAGTGGGAAAACTATTTATATTTCATCAGAAAGTCTTTGATTAGACCTCTTCACACACTCAACCATGCTGCGCTCTCATTCATGTCCGTTTTCTCGCTTGGAGATGAGTGAGAGTGTTTGTATGAAATATTAACAGGCCATTTGCTCCTCTGCTCCTCTGTTTGAGAGCTGGATGTTGGCCCCCGTGTCTCTGGTTCCTCTTTGAGGCCATCTGCTGTGGTACAGGCACAGGGGAGGTTTCCAGGAGAGAGGGAAAGTTTGGAGGTGGGTGTGGGGTGGTGCCCCCCCTTGTTACCCAGTCAGAACAGCCCCAGAAAGCAGCGTTGCCCTGGGGATTGATTCATACGACCTGTTAGGTGACGGCGCATCAAAGCCCCCGCCCCCAGAACCTGCTAGATCATCGTACGAGGAGCGTTGATATGTAAACGCCGCTGCCTTCCCATCAAACCCTCGGGGAGCTGGCGGAGTCTTTTTTTTTTACGCTTCTAAAGAGATGTTTTCAGTTTAGTTTAGGTGCTATTTATGTTTGCCTTTGTAGAAATGCAGCTTGGTCACAGAAGCCTTCACAAAATGCCCAGGACCCCCGTTTAGGTTTTTAATTTTCCTTTAAAGGCTGCTTCCCTAAATTGAAAACTATGGAAATAAATTAGTCTCACAAAGATTTGAGTGTGCACACAAGGTTTGTTCAAGGCTGGTGAAAAGCTGGGATACCTGAGCATTACCTTTTACTGCTCAGGTGTGTTTCCATGGCAATGTGTCCCTCACTCTTTGGGTGTGATTGTGGGTGGATCGTCAGCACAGAACTTTAGCCGTTGTGGTTTCATCATCCAAAAGTCAGAAATTTTTAATTTATAAGTGCGTGTATAACTGTGGGTGGACAGCTTGTCCGAAACCTACCAGTCGCTCTGTCCAGCTCGAGCTGTGCTCATCTCCTATCCAGAAAGAGTTTTTAGGAGGAGTTTGCAAATTCCATCTTGGCTTAGCCAATCCATGGGCCGCAGTCTGCTGACATCAAAATTGTTTGTGCGCAATACCTAATTTTACCCTCCTGGAACCACTGCTGAGGTGGTTCTGAAAATGCAATTAGAACTGGAAATGGAGACATGTTTGGCAAAGGCTGCACTGATAAGAAATGCTTAAATGCATGCCCACAGTTTTTATTAAGAAAATACATTTCTGACATGCCACAATAGCTTATAAACCCTACACATACACATTATGGCATTACTGGGTTATAAAAATGTAACATTTTGTGGACTGTACAGCTGAAATTAACAACCTAAACTAAAATTATCAGAATAAAAAATAAATACAAATTACCGGGAAAATACATTTTCTCTGTAGTTTATATCTATTTAGAGATGTTTATTTCAACTTTAGAGTCCACAAAATTAACATTTTCTAAAATGATGTGTACGTTCAAATATTACACATGCGCTCAAAGAATTTTGAGACTTATTTACCTCTTTAGAAACTGCCTGTTTTATTCTTTCCCACGTATTACCCTAGAAAGCGTTTTAAACTGACAAACTTCTTTTCAAAGATTCTAATGCATGATTGAAGACAAGTCACTGTTTTCCCATCTTCTATCCATCCCTGCATTATTTCACACTTTCATTTCATGACCTCAGTCCAACATGCTCAGAAGAAAGCTCAGACGAACTGTGTGCTCACTGACGTTTCTTGTTTTAGGTAATGGATTTGTCAATTGCAGTGAGAGGGGCTGGGCTACATTCAGCCTTATGAGGCCCCTGGGTTAAGGAGGCTGCATTAGCTCACCACTAAGTGATTACTGATCAGACAGCTGCTACACACACACACACAACATATGCAAACCTGCCAGCATGTATATATGTGCACACACATGTTCATATGCACTTAAAACTGCACTGTTACCGTAATAAATAGGTCCATAAAGTAATGTAAACGGCTGCAAATAAATGATGAAAAGACACTTAATGAGTCTTTAATGAGCTCCTGAGTTATTTCTTTACCTAGCGGTGTATATTCAAATAGATATTTCTGCCATTAGAAGTATGGGTTTAAGTACAATTTTAAAAGAACTCCATTGGAACAAAAATTTAGTCAAATAAAAAGACGAACCAGAATGATGTTTGTCCACATTCCAAATATGCACACACGCACACATACACACACGTTCTGTCTCAAGCACATCTTGGCCCTTTTCTCGTTGGCGGCTGCGTATGCCAGGAGGCCGATGCCACGCGTGTTCATGTGTGACGCTGGCAGCACCTGGGGCCTCGCAGTAAAAAGACAGCCATCAGCAGAGGTCTTTTTCACAGACCAGCACGCTCTAAAACACCGGAGCTCCCAGTATGATGGTCTTTGAATTACCAACAGGACTTTTATTTATTTAATTTTTTTTTTTGATTATTTTTATCTAACAGTGGAGCTACATTTTTTTTTAAGAGCAAGGATTTTTAAAAGCTGCATTCATGAGGGCAAAACCAGAAGCACTAAAGCCTTAAATGGCTCCTGTGACACAATAGAGAAAAATAAATGTGAGGCTGTGTTAATGGATGATTTTAGTTTCAAATTACACCCATATGGGAGAATTTATACTATATACTGTACATTTAAAGAGTTTCAAAAACACCTGCTCACTCATGGAAATTCTGTAATGTAATGTAATCTGTTGCTAAAAGTTTTAACTAAAACATGCCAAAATTTGGATTGAAGTGAATCTAAAAAGATTTAGAATTTTGTGTTTGCATAGCTGGACAGAGGAGAGATACTGTGCATACACAGAGGTTCATGTGTGCAGTGCATAAATAAGGCAAACTGAGGTGTTACCATCATTATAGCACATTTTCTCCCATGAAATAAAGCATTGTTTCTTCTGTCGCCGTCCCCAATGGGAATTCCATAATCCCAGAATAAAAAGGATGGGTTAGCAGACACACACCAACGCACAATGAGGCTTTTGTTATGTGTGTGTGTGTCCATCTATGAGGGCTGAAGCCTTCATTTTTGTTTGTTTGTTTACTGTACAGCTCACAACACCTGTGAGAGGGAGAGAAACGTGGTCATGCGTGCACTGCAGCAACGGCTCACGCAGACGGGGAGCCGAGCTCACTAAACGGCAACGCAGGCATCGTAGGGAAATTTAGTCAAATGATTTGTGACAGTAAAGAGCTGCAAGTTGTCATAGTTTCCCATCAATGTGCAACTGATATGACCACCAGTGAAGCTCAACAACAGTGGAAGAGATTCATGGTTATTTATCATTACCTTTATGCCTGATTGTTTTGTATATATCGACAAGCTACAGAAGACGGCAGTGTAGATGCAGTGATCCCAAGGGATTAACATCAGGAAGAAGGAGCACGAGAAGCTCAAGAAATATTATGTAGTAAAAGAGGAAGAAGAGAACCTGTGCAGAGGCATGGCCTCGGTGGTGGAAGGGGTCATCGGAGTAATGAGCCTAGCATATGATCCAAAGCCAAACAATCGACTATTGGTGGTGGTGGGAGGTTTGTTTTTTGCACACACCTTCCATAGAAAGCTCCTGGGAAACCCCTCCTGCTGTTGGAGACAACACGGCACAGGGTTTCTTTCTGCTGGAGTCTCTACTCTGATACCCACCGTTTCCCCACAAATCTGTCATGGATAGAGCACCACTTTTGTCAACATACATATTCATTCGTGCACAATGTTTATGCTCTCTCCAGCTGTGAGTTTTTGACCACTTGACCATCTTTCTAAGTATCTAGGAGTCGTATAAATGAACTTACTTTCTGACTGCTCCATGTTGTTTGAAAACACAAAAGCCGTCCATCATTGTTATCGAAGCACTTTTCTGCATAAACAGACATAAAACTCTGCACATTGGCCTGTGAGAAAACATTCAGCCTGAGCCGTGTATCGAGAAGAGAGCTGCGGAGCCGCTCTGCAAACGAAATGATGTCATTTTCGTCACGCCACTTTGTTGATGAGTGTCGATTTCGCAACTTCAAATGGAGTCTAGGGGCCATGACTCAGTGCTGTGTGCCAAAAACTGAAAGAGTGGCTCCAATAGATCCCAGGAACAACCTCTGTCCAGAGGAGTACGGTCCTGAAAACTACTAAGACACTGTGCAGAAGCTCCCAAGCATCTGTTAGACGACCCAAGATGAGTACGTCTATACATCACAGAGCTGCACAAGCAGAGCTATCTCCCCCTCTAACATTTTTGTATAGTTCTTGGTCAGTGATGCAAGAGAATCTGTGGGTCACATAGGAGACTGGAAATTTAAAAAATAAATAAAACAGCTCAGAAGTTGCTCGCTGCAAGAGATGTACCTCCATCATTTTCTGCACCCTATAGCCCGGTTATCCACCTCTGTCACTCATCTCTCCCACTATAAGAGGGTGTGGGTGTGTGTGTGTGTGTGTGTGGTGGTGGTGGTGGTGAGAGAGTGGGGGAGTACGAGGTGATCCCAGCCTGCTTAACCTGCTTCCCAAGACCTGTCTCTAAAAACGGGTGAGAGTGTTGGTGCTTCCTGTTAACCTCAGCGACACACTGTTTGTGGCAGGTACCAAATCGCAGCAACATCTGGTGCCATAAATCAGACTCATCCAACATAAAAACACATCGAAATTTAAGGTCGTGAACTTATTTTCTTGTTTGCGGAAATAAAAACGGTTCACATAGAGTTGACTTTTACAAAAATAAAATAAGCTAAAATTTGCCTCACGGCTCACCGCTAAGGGTGGAGGTTTACTGTAAATGTCAAAATTCCTAATTGATGATGTTGTCTTGTAATATTTTAACTTGAAGTGATTTGTCAATGAGCAGATCAACAACTTTATCAAAGGACTTTCCATGCAGGAATTATTCAGTCAGTCATAAATGTCAACAACTTTTTAATCTAATTACCTTGTTGTTTTGACTCAGGGAATTTGGAGCAACTTCAGCTGTCGAGTTCAAAACAAATAAATAAACACGACTTTCCGTAACATGACTCAATCAACTAATTTTAACTATTAAATATAATTTAATTAAGGTTATTTTATTAAATAAATTTATATTGCGTTAGCTCAGTTGTTCACAAACTTTTTCTGTTGGACCCTCCTTTGGTCCACCCCACAATTTGAGAACCACTGGATGTGCTCAAGAAATGGAGTCATCATTCCACCATAAACTGATTTTACCAAACCTTTACAAAAGTGTCATAAGTTGATCAAAAATTACATTTTTTTAATCAATTTTTACTTCATTTGAAAGGTTTGTGCATATTTTAAGCCAAAGTTTTAAGCCTGTTTGGTTGTATGGTAGTCGGTTTAACTAAAATCGTATTTTTTTGTGTTTACAGTGAATATTTGTTTATTTTTGTTCTTGCTTTTTCCTTTGAGCACATTGATTATCTTGTGGATTTTGAAGCATTCAGACTGAAATCAACAAAACTAGTACAAATTAATGCTTAAAAATCTTATGTTTTATAGGTAAAACAATGATTAATTAAAAGGAAAATCAAGAAATAATGATAATTATCACAAACTTACACATTAATGCTTGTATCATTTGATATTAAATATAAAAAGTATTAATTATTGCTGGAATTACACTGAAATTTTAATACAAGTGCAATATAAAATTATACAGCTCTTTAATGCTTCCAAAATATCAAGTCCGTGCTGCTGGTTGTGATATATAAATTAGTCTTTTTTTTTTACTTTACAGAATTTATATTCAGGTACATCATACTTAGGAGAGCCAAACTTCTATGAAGCATTGTTGCTGAGTCGGGAAGCTTCCAGTGAGCCGCTCTTCGATGTCAGTGAGACAAAGATCAATCAGTCAGATGAAGGGAGGAAGTCTTCAGCTAAAGAGAAATTAAACAGAGAGAGAGGGGCGGGGAGTGGTGACTCTCTTAAATAAAGAGAAATTAAACCGATGAAGGGATCTTTAAATACCGCTTGGTGCGCCGTGCAGCCTCCCTCATCCTTTAATGTAATGAGAGGAGGTGGAATGAAAAGGCTTGTCCCCAGGATGAAAAGGTGATGGCATTTTTATTTTTTTTTATTATTCTTTTTTACCAGAGTGATGAAAGCCTTATACTAATGTAGATTAGATGGTAAATCTGACACACAGAAGGGTGAAGCTTTGCTTAGAGTCTGTTCACCTCATTTCACTTACAAGGTTGACAGAAAAGCGTCCTGGAGACAAAATGGAAGAAAAGTGGTGACATTTTAATTCAACTTTTTGTCAAGAAGTCAGTAAAATGCTGTTGTTTCCTGATGTTTGACATAAACATATTCAGGACACTATTTGTAATATATCACAATGTCTGATTCCTGCACTGAAATGTGAGGATAAATGTTGTTTGTTGGTCAAGCAGGTCATTTGTGAGTGAGAGAGAAGTAAAAAAATATGTAACAATCTCTGTGTGTGTGTGTGTGTGTGTGTAGGTGTGTGGGGGTGTGTGTATATGTGTGTGTGCTTTTTCCTAATAATCCCCATGAAATCCAGATTTCTCAATCCAGTAGCTCAAGCTGACACTTTAAATAAAATCATTCTAATCCCACACATGGGAGGAGAAATGAAAATGAGGAGATTAACGTGGCGATAGGAGATTCATCCTCCTCCTCTTACGATGTTCTCTCACTCACATCTCTCTCATCCTTGAACATTAGTTGCTTCCTCTGATCCCCCTGATGGCTTCCTTTGCACAATTTAGGAATTAAAGAATGTCATTAAAAATAATGTAAAACCAGAAAAACTTAAATTCATTGTTCAGATCTTTTAAAATAGATATTATGAACAACAAACATCTTACCTGCTGTAGATAGTGCTTTCAATAACCTCAGTTTGGGGAAACAAACTTTAATTCTGACCAGACTGATGAGCAAATCCAGGGACTACAACCTGTGGCTCTGGGGCCACATGTTGCCAAAACTAACAATAGATTGAAGTTTTTTTTTGGTTTGTTTTTTAAACAACGGAACAAGCTAGCTTTAGCAGTTTTTCTGTCAATTTGTTTGTGATCATTGTTTCATTCCTTGTATTAGTAACATGCTGATTAGATCATCTACTTTGTTGGTGACTTCAATACAGTGAAGCCCGGATTTCTGTGGGAGTTGCATTCTTCCGTGAATCATGAAAAGAAAAAAACGCAGAAATTTGATGCGGTCCAGAAAAGGAGTACAGTGAATTTTGGGGTGGCATCATAATGTGGTAAGAACCAAAAAAAAACACACGAAAGCTAAACAGTTAGCAGCTACATGCCACACGATACTGTACAGTAAACTGTTAGTAGGCAAAAAATTTGTGCTCTGGCAAGACCTGGGCACAGGACATACATCACGTACTCTACTGTGTTTTCTCCATCTTCATCTTCTTCTTAAGCATATCCATAGTCGGGTCGTGGAGGCAACAGGTCCAGGAGAGAAACCCAGACATCCCTCTCCCCAGCGACACTTTCCAGCTCCCCGAGACGTTCCCAGGCCAGAGAGAATACATAATCCCTCCAGCAAGTTCTGGGTCATCCCCGGGGCCTCCTACCAGTGGGACATGGCCAGAATACCTCTAAAGGGAGGCGTCCAGGAGGCATCCTAATCAGATGCCTGAACCACCTCAACTGACTCCTTTTGATGTGGAGGAGCAGTAACTCTACTCAAGCTCCCCCCAGATGACGAAGCTCTTCACCCTATCTCTAAGGCTGAGCCCGGCCACCCTATGAAGGAAGCTCATTTCTGCTGCTTGTATCCGGGATCTTGTTATATCGGTAATGATCCACGCCTAATGACCATAGGGGAGGGTTGGAACGAGGACAGACCAGTAAATCGAGAGCTTTGCCTTTTGAATCAGCTCTTTCTTCACCACGACTGACTGAAGCAACGTCCTCATTACTAAGGACAAGGCACCAATCCGTCGATCCATCTCCCTCATCCTACCATCACTAGTGAACAAGACACTTGGATACCTAAACTCCTCCACTTGAGGCACTGTGTTTTCTTGTTTTTTATTAAATTATGGAACAGAATTGAAATTAATAATTATGTTACGGAATTAGTAAATATTGTTAATTATTTAGCTTGAAAACTAACAAAAAAGGTTCAAATGAAATTGGCGTTCCTTACTGTATCACATTTCCTTTTTCCACAATATAACAGGGATTTTATAAATGAGTCTGCAAACAACATGGTGCTTTATTGAAATCCAACTTCCAGCCTTACAGGATGGTCTTTTGCTCAAAGCATCAAGATTTTGTTACAGATTTTTAAGGCAATTGTTGAGAAGAAATATAGTAATTTGTTTAGATAACAATAAGTATTAAAAACATGCCTCTGTAGTTCAGTATTTTAGTTTTTGTTAAATTTGGTATAAACTCATAAAATCTTTTTTTTTTTCTTGTTTACATGAATAGGGTCTTTTCTGTAGTCCACGCCCACTGGCCGGAAAAGCCCCCTTCAACAACCTCAAAGTGGCCCACCGGCCACCAGTTGATAATCAAAATTGTATTTCCCAGCTCAGGACACATTTTCTTAGTGAGCTAAGGGGCATGAAGGGCTATTTGTCTGTTTGCAGATGATGCAGTCACTTATTAGCTAAGATTGATTAGCATCTAGAATCAGGTTGACTTTAAAAGTTAATCAGTTGATTAATCAGTTACTTGAAAATTCAACCTCTGGTTCGTGAGATATTTTCCTGACAAACCAACACAGGCGTTTACATGATTGCCACCTTTCATGATGGTATATGGTCTTTTTATTTTAGAATCCTGGCCTAAAATTCTTTTCACAGAGTTTATGTGTAAAAAAAAAATAAACTTCCCGTTACCCAAACCAGCATTCAAATCTGTTTCATTTAGGTGATGAGTGCTTCACAATCTATGTTTTTATAGTTTAATCCGTCTCTTGTCCTCATCCTTCCTGCTTCTCTGTTATCTTATCTCTCCATCTCTGCCTGTTTGTGCCAACCTTCCTCCACTTGCTCCAGCTCCGTCGTTTCACCTCCACCTCAGCGTCTCATTTAGACGTTTTTCACCGTTTCGTTTTCCTTTCTCACTTTTTTTTTGTTAACCCACTCCCACGCACACTTTATCTCCATATGATTCATTTGCCCTCTCCCTCCCTCCATCCACCCCCTCTGTATCCATCTCTTAAGCACATCCTTTTTTCACTCCTTCTGTGCTCCATCTCCATCGCCATCCCTTCCTTTTAAAGGATAATCTTCAGCTAAGTGGACAGCACTCCGCCCGCTCTCATTCCCTCTTAAGAGACCATCTGATAATCTCAGAACTCGGTTGAACACCCTCCACATGGTGGTGTTCAGATAGATGGATGAGCCCAGAATGGAAGCCCCAGAACTGGGTCAAGACAAGGCCAGTTCCTGGTTCCTGTGGGGCTTTTTGGTGTGATGGACAAAAAAGGCAACTGCCAAACAAAGTTGGAAAGAGACCACCACCACAGATGGAATTTTTTTCCATCCTTTTTTTTTCTAAGGCTGATTGATCTTAACTTTAAAAAAAAACTACGTAAGCCATAGATAAAGAGGTTTTTAAGACCACTTACCGGGGCGCACAGAATAACAGGGAAC
The DNA here is from genome assembly GCA_031762555.1 of Cynodonichthys magdalenae. NCBI lineage: Eukaryota > Metazoa > Chordata > Actinopteri > Cyprinodontiformes > Rivulidae > Cynodonichthys > Cynodonichthys magdalenae. The sequence continues at coordinate 11,584,012 of JARVJO010000039.1, forward strand.
TGAAGAGTCACGATGTGGAAATGGTCGGTTAAAGGACGCATCACGTCATACACACAAGGGCAAAGGTCGTGCTGATCACACAAGATTTATGCTGCCTCCTTACTTTAAAGAAGAAACCCTTAGTCAGGTTACTCACATGTACACAAACACACACTTGTGTGGGTCTTTTTTCTTCCTCTGTCCTTTTCACAGGTCAGCGGGTGAGTACAGCCGTTGTCACTTTCCTTCAGGAAGCATCAGTGACAGGCGGACTCATCACAATAAACTTCCATACAGGAAGAGGAGATTTCTGCAAGGAAGGGGCCCGAAGGATCAGGAACGTCCCCGGGCAGCACTTGTTCTCCGGCTTAGCAAGCAAAACTAAAATCCGCTGTAGTGTGTGTGTTTGTGAGTAAGATGGAAGTTTGGTTTAAGGAGGGTGAGTAGTTCAGACATTGCCAAGATCTGCAACTTTCTAATCAAAAGAGCCTGTTCTCCTGACTCCCAAGAGTTTTGTCACAAGCAGGTTGTTGCATCTAATTCTTGGTGTTATCACAGACAATTAGCACATTTTTCTATTGTTTTCCTTTTTATGGTTACTATTTAATTTTTTCTGTACAGTAGGACCAAAGAGCCACAAGTGGTCCCAGAGCCACAGGTTGCAGACCTTAGAACAAAAAGTAAGTATATTGGTGTTTGGTAGATTATTTATTTGTTGTAACAAGGCTTCTTGGTAATAAATCTTATGCCGTTGGAAAATCTGTTAATTTCCCTTTTAAATGGTGCCACATTTATAAGGAACATGCATTTGTGGGAAGAGCTGTAGAACTGAGTATGTGGGTTGCACACATGAAAACTTTGTTAAATCTCAAAGCTTTTTAACTGTTGCTTACTTGTATTAAGCTTCTGGTACGATTGGACCAAACTCTATCCTCCAACCTGACAACACTCCCCCCCACAGAGCGTGGTGTGTCAGAGACTTCCAGAATTTGGAGTGGAGAGGATGGAATGGCCTGGCAGCAGTCTTTAACCATATAGAGGCAGCACTTGGCTGTTGTGGCTGTTTATGGTTCTTCCACATGCTACTGAGGCTGTTGTTTGTAAAAATGAATAAATTGCTAATATATTTAGTTCTTTCAAACATTGCTCATCCAGTCCACCAAATACCAAATGAGTCAACAGCAGAATAGGCTGTTTGGCAATGGCAGAGAGGATTTGGCAAATTGTTCAAGTGCACAACCCACAGCTCTACTGTGCATCCCACAAGTGCATGTTCCTTACAAATGTGGCTTCATTTAAAAGGGAAATTAACAGTCTTTCCAACAATATAAGATTTACTGCCAATAAACATTGTTACAACAAAGAAATAATCTACAAATGCAAGTTTACTTGCTTTTTGTGCTAAGCTTAACTATATCATATCACTCCAACAAGAAGTTTTCCTCCTATATAAAACATGAGCTACAGATGAAAACAGACATGATGTATCTGAGCTGCAATAAGTGGGAGGAAGCAATAATCTCAGGGTTATTTATACCAACAATACAAAAGAGACAGCCTTCTATGAGACTTTCCCCACACTGCACACATGTCACTGCAACTCATTTATAGTCATGTTTGGTCACGCTTTTAGCATGTTGATAGTTCTGTGGAAGACTTCGAAACAATTACTAACATTTATTTTTAATGTGTGTCTCATCGATGCCATAAAAAAAGTTGCACGTCTCGCTGATTTTTTTGTCTCCATACTTCTCAGGCAGATGCATGCGGGCACACAAAGAGTTAGTGCTAGCTCGGAAGCCATGTGTGAACGTGCTCACGTCCTCATGCAAATACTTGTTTGCATTCGCTCATGCATTTCTGTGCATGTGTCCTGAACTTGGCTAAACAAGCATTTGTGCTCGAAATTCAAATTCAAAACATTGCATTTCACATTAAAAGCATGCTGTTGCCTTTCAGTGAACCAAGACTAAACGCTTAAAACATACTTCTTATTTCTTTAAAGGGGAAGTCAGTATAGTTGGGTGTATGCCAGTTAATACAAGGCAGAGTTTTCTTTCTCATGGTGAGTTTTGTCTATAGCAAGACCTTGAAGTGGAATGCCAAGAAGCAAGAGGTGGATTGTTTTCTTCGGTTTTCTTAGCGTCTCCCTCTGCAGCAGTAAAAATCAAGGGAAACAATCCGCAGATAACGTAACACTTCACCCATTCTTTGTTTGTTTTTTATGTGTCTCTTTGGCTCTGTGACAAACTGGGCTTCTCTGATGAGCCTAAAATAAAAAACACTCTCTCCTTTCCAGAAACATCTCACCTCCTTCTTTAGAGAGGGTCATGAAGTAAAGGTGCACCTCCTCAGCCAAATTCGGCACGCCCTGAGGTAAAAGGAACAGAGGGAGCTGATTGGCCCAGAACACCTGTGCCAAGCAGGCACACGACAGGATGAGGGTGTTGGCATCCTCCTGGTAACCACTCACTTCCTGCTGTTTTTGCTGTTCTCTTGTTCGTTTTTTTTATGTCTGTCTTTCATCCATCTCTTGGAGCAGGAAGTCATTTCAGTGGGGAAAAAGTGTTAAATGGTGACGGGGAGGAGGAGGAGGAACAGTTGGTAGAGTATGACTTTAAACAACTTGATTCCCCAGCAGCTAAAACCTCCTAAAGATAGGTAGGCTGTAAAGAGGAGAGGGTAAATGATGGGGATGGAGTGAGGAAGAGGGCAGCTGAGGGCATCCAGAGAGGGGTGGGGGTGGTCTCCTCGAAGGTCAAGCTCAGAGGGCGTCACAGCACGAGAGGCAGGATGTTATAGTTTATTCAGCCCAGGAGAGGGGGCGACGTGGACAAGGTGCGCCTTGCCCTCAGCACCATCCTCAGCGTGATTTATGGCAGCGCTGGCAGACCCCTCTGTCCACGGGGAAGTCTTTGAAAACGCTGCGAGGGTTGTGCACGTCTGCATAAGCCCGTACATATGCAGGGTGCATCCTTCTCTGACGCATTCGTCGGTCTGTGCATACGTTCAGGTGAGCACATGAGTGCTTCGAGAACTGCTGACTTTTGATCTGTGGCTGGAGCTGGTTGGATTGTGTTGTTGCTCTGATTAATTGAAGCGACACACATACATTAAGCACCTAAATCCTCATGGTAAGGCACAAAAATGCGACCAGCATAGCGGTGAAAACATCCATCATACATCTCAAATGGTTACATTCTGTAGAAAATGTTAAAAAAAAAAACTATTACTTTTAAATTGTGCGTGCCAAATTCAGCTAAAACACCATAATATGAAACTGGAATTTTTTTTACTTTCAAGTTTCACTTTAGTGGGACATATTGTGCTGGAAATGTATTTTTTCAACAGTCTTAAGTAGTTGGAATGTCAGGCCAGGGCCGGCCACTAGCATAGGCAGTTTAGGCAAATGCTAAAGGCGCCGTCCATCTATGGGGGCACCACAAATGGGGATGAAGAAAGATGTTAATTTTTTTTCTGCATATATTTGATTTAGTCCGTAGAATAATCACTGGTTACTCAAGTTTATGAAAATAACTTGTTCTGTGGATTTCTTAGCCTGCTTTCTTACTACATGATGTGTTATGTGGTGTAGAGGATCTCAGATAAAGTTCAGGTTCAAGTCTGGTTTTCAGTATTCTACATTCATGAAATACTGATTTTATGTTGTTTTATCCCAGGAATTTAGTCAAATGCTCTTCAAATGACTGGAAAATGCATAGACAAAGCCCCCTAGAACTGCTTCACTCCACAGCTGCTTGTTAACATGAACAGGTGGTGTTCATTGCTTTCAGCTAATGTTGGCAGGTATGAGGTAGATTTCTGCTATTCTGTTTCAAATTAATTATATTGTTAACTGTTAATTGTATTTTAATTGGACAACCTAAAGATAAAAAATAATATCAAAGACAAAACTATTTAATTGTAAATGGGAATTGGCAGTCAGATTTAGAAAGTTGTACGAGCACCACCTGAAATCTTGCCCAGGGTGCCAAACTCAGGAACACTGTTAACAGATATCCCTGAATTTAATAGTAACAGTTAATCCTCTAGATTTGCAGCTTAATTCAGACTTGTTTCCAAACATTTCATCACAATTGTGTTTTGTGTCTTACGTTTTTATTAACTCCACTGTATTAGATACAGACTGGGGTTTGTCATTGTCTTGCTGAAATAAGCAAGACCTTCCCTTAAATAAAGTTATCTCAATCTAATTTTCTTTGATACCTCAAAACTTATTCTGTCAGGATTCACAATTCTTCAATATAGTAAAAGTTGCCCATGTCATTTGTTCTAATTCCCGAAAGCAGGTGAGGCTGATTTTTAATTCTGTACTGATAATAAGCTGAACTGATCAGGTCTTAGTGATTTATTTTCAAGTGAAATTTTTTAGTTTTTAGTTTTTTGGGAGGTCAACCATTTGTTCACAGAATTTCAAGGCAAACCTTTGACTGCTCAGAGAAGCTGTCTGCCATGAAGGATTCTAATATAGGTCGCCATGACAACTAGTTGCACAAAGCTAAATATGAGAAGGATATATATATATATATATATATATATATATATAAAAAAAATTCCCTTCTCACCCACCGCGGGTGGTCTGTCTCTGAGCTCGGGTCCTCTACCAGAGGCCTGGGAGTTTGAGGGTTCTGCACAGTATCTTGGCTGTGCCTAGAACTGCACATTTCTGGACTGAGATGTCTGATGTTGTTCCTGG
>JARVJO010000039.1:11596120-11642905 GCA_031762555.1 Cynodonichthys magdalenae
GGGGGATAAACAGCTGAAATTAACTGCTTGGAAACAATATAAAACACCTTGTCCTAACTGTTAATATCACGTTAAAACAATAGGAAAAAAATAATAATCGAACTGCGCGTTATATAAAATCCTGCATTTTTATGACTTAAATGTTCGAAGTTCTTTTCTTACACTTACATTTACAAAAAATGAACAACTTACATCTTATTATACAATAGAGCTATGTAATGATTTATAAATAAGAATAAAAACACTTTAATAAGATCAAGTTTAAGTTCGTTTTGATGCGTAAAAAGATGCCAAAGTGCGTAACGCGTCTTACTCGTGTCGGTGATTTGAGAAGAAACAGATTAGTAATTTTTTTTAAAAAGCGGAGGGTATTTCCTTTTTTATTTTTATTTTTTTCTTCCCTCTCTCTCACTTTGCCAAGTCTCGTTCTCTGGTCAAGTTCAGTGCGTTGTTCTCTGGCCCCGGACGGACGCTTCTTATTGGTAGGTTGCAGCGGTTACATCACGCCGCCTGTGACGCGCACGTCTTCCTGTTTCCTTCAGCCGCGTCTTAAAGTTGAATCTTTAGTGGCGGAGGAGCGCTCCAGCATCCAGTCCTCCCGCATCCAGTGCGCCTCAGAGACGCACAGCACGCGCAGCCTCTCTTTCGCTCTCTCTCTCTCCCTTTCTCGGCCGTTCTCTCTCTAGGTCTCTCACTCTTTCAGGACGACAGAAGAAGAGATCCGAAGCGCAGGAGCTCTTTTTCATCCACATTTCTCCGGCTTTGCTCCTTTTTTTTTCATTCCAGCTCTTTCATCCCTGATAAATTGTTAAACCTCTTTGCACAGCAGTCCTCGGATATCCTTTTTTTTTTTCTTTTTTTTTTTTCTTTTTTGTTTCCCCTCCCTTTCACAGAGGAGTTCAGGTTGTCTCCCCCCGTGTTTCATCTAAAGAGTAAGTAACCTTGTCCTCGGATACCTCCCCTCTCTCTTGTTCTGGTTCTGCCTCGCCGCCGGTGCGAGGTGGGCGGAAAATGAAGAAACAAATCAAACCTCATTAACGGCGGCTAGCGTTTCTGCCGGGAAGAATCTGTAGAAGCGACGTTCCGTTCCGCGCCTCGCGCGTTTGTTTGGTCCCTGAACTTGATAAAATGTGTTGAGAGTTGCGCGAGCAGCCGCATGTTTTTTTTTTTTTTTTTTGGATGAGGATGATTTGCGAGCGCAAAGCCCAGCCTTCCTCATCAAAGCAGTGATCAAGTTGATTTGCCACTCAGCGAAGTAAGTTTTAGAAACATGACTTTTTTTCCCCTTTTTATAATTTGCTACGAGAAACGAATAGATTTAAAGAACTTTCATCAAAAACCATGACCTTTATAATTTGTTATGTCTTTGTTGAGGGTTAGATCTGAGCTGAGCCTGTTTTGCAGAAATTCTTTATAAGCAGGTCCTTCATGTTTTGTGGCAACATTTGGTTTCTGTCTTCTCTGAGCAGTTCTGATCTGGTTTGGGTCCAACTTGTTTCTCATGCCAAACCTCACCTCCAATCCAACTAACACTTAAAGATATACTTAACTTAAATTTACCTAAAGCTAATCTTTTGTGTGTGATTTTAGAAGTTTGAAGCTTTATAAGGAGCTGACAAATGTTTCCAGCTTGAAAAAACTGTTTAAAATAAGTTGAAAGAAGGAGGCGTTCCACTGATTTTCATAGCTTCTTAAAAGTTTTGGAGCTTTTCTTCATATGAGATAAATAAAGAAGAGTGGGCAGGGGGGTGGGACAGGTGCGCAGAAAGACAGGTGCAAATTACTTCAAGATCCAAAGTTTCTGAATCTTTGTAGATGTGTTGCTTCTTGTTTGAGCTGCTGAATCACCGAAAAGGTTAAAGGAGACAAAACATTGTTTCTTACAATGCCTCTGGACTTGTATTTGTATTAAAGTGAGATTTTTATTTAAAAAAAAATCTTTATAGAAAATGGATTTAACTTAATGTGACAAAGCCAACAGTGAGTGTGTGTCTGTGTGTCATGGAGTGTGAGACAAGAGACACCTTTTTGCTTAAATTGATAAAGGTAAAAAATTTGACTGTTAGTTTGCAACTTTCCTCAAAAACAGGTTTTAAAATATATTTCATTTAAATCAAATCAACATGTTCAATAATTAGGACCCAAAATGCTGTTTGCCTGTTTTGTAGCTTTAACTCCGACTGAAACCGTATAAATGTTTTAGTTTTTAAAACCAAAGTTAAGCTGTAGCTCTGACTGAACCACGGCCTAATATAGGAATTAGTGTTTTTCTTGGTGGTGTGGAATTTACTTCTAGTGTGAATGTTTGCCAACTTTCACTTCAGTCTTTAAATCCCTTTTATTTGCTCCTGCAGCATCTTAAACGCTCCAACTGCTTTTGCTGATTTCTCTGTATTCGAGAGCCGACGCGCTCTGATGTGGCTCTGACTAAGACACCACCACCGCTGCTTACATAGCACTATTGATGCAGACCTGTACTGACAAAACGGTTTGCTTTCAGAGGGGCATTAGGGGGTTTTGTAAGAGAGCTTTAAGTTGCTCTTTGCCAGAGTTGACCCTCGCGACCTATTCGTTTGAGCAGAATTAACTGCCCCTGCCAGATGAAAAGACAAACAAAAAACACAGAAGTGAGCTCATGCTGGCACCAAAATCAATAGGTCTATTTTGTGTTTCTTTTTTTGTGTCACTCTCCCCGTTGAGTAAGATATGATGGCCATATTGATCGGACCAAACGCAGAATTTTAAAATTGCTCCATGTGTGAAGACGGTTTATGAACTTGCTCATTAGGATTTGGTTTCTTAGATGTGCACTACTTTCCACCGTTTGCTTTTTTTAAAATAATCTAAACCTCATTTTTTTTTTATTTGATTTTGTTAGCTCCTCGCTCCTACGTACACTCACACTACACAATCATGGAAATGAGGACAAGTACTTAAGTAATTATCATAATTTTATGCAGCTTTGTGTTCCGTGGGAACTGGTTCAGTGTCGCGCAGCATGTAACAGGGGACAGGATAAAATGTAGGACTTTGCCCTGGAATGTCAAGCCAAGGCCTAAATCTGACCCAATCTCGACTGTTATCTTTACCCCCATGTCTCTGGTTCTGACAGCTTTACTGCCTAAATGTAATCATGGATGTCTCTGTCTTTATAGAAACATAGAGCAAAATAAAATATCTGCTTTCTTGAAGCAAAAATCTCTAATATTAACAGATATTTTAAATATATTTTAAAGTTTTAGCTTTTTTGCTTATTAAATCCTAATTTTGAGAAATGAAAGGAACATGGAAAATATAAGTTAATGCCTGAAATTTTAATTTTTTGTGAGTTGTGCTACTTTTATTTTCTTTCCCTTCATAGGTACTCAGTGGCTTTGACCCTAGAGGACTGGGTTTGTGGGATATGGCCCAATAGCAGCAGCCCGTGATGCCGGACCATGACAGCGACTCCCTCCTGAACAGACAGACCAAGCGAAGACGTGTGGACATTGGTGTTAAGAGGACCGTCGGCAGCACAGCCTCCTCCACTGCAGCAACCACTGATAATATTGCTCGCGCCAAAGCAGCCATTTTCAGTGCCATGAACTCTCTGAGCTCCCATTCTCACCACGGATCAGACAACGACTCCATGGAGTGCTCTGTAGTGCAGCCACATGGTGGGCCTGGCGTTGTATCAGCCAGCGACAGTGAGTCTAAGTCAAATGTACTCCGAAAGCTACTGAAGAGGGCCAACTCATACGAGGATGCCATGATGCCCTTCCCTGGCACCACCATTATCTCTCAGCTTCTCAAGAATAACATTGCTAAAAATGGAGGAGGACCTGAAAGGGGAGAAAGAGGAGACAGGGGTGACAGAGTGGAAACAGGCTTTCCTGGATCAGGCCTTTCTAATGCTAGCTCAGATGCTCCACAGGAGGACGCCTGCAGTAACTCCTCCCAGGACAGCACCCCTCAAGAGTGCTTGTCACCGTTTGGCCGCCCTCCCGGCCTGGCCACCTTTGACATTGAGCGTCTCAATGACGAACACCTGCGTGCCAAGCGAGCCCGTGTGGAGAACATTATACGCGGCATGAGTCACTCCCCGAGCGTTGTGGTGCCCGCCGCTTCCCGTCACGAGCGTGACCACGATATGGACGGAGAGCGGGAAATGGAGCTGGACTGCCCTCCGCCTCAGTCCCAACACCAGGCCCCCAGCAGTCCACGGGGAGGAGAGGTGTGCGGCGGCAGCAACCGAGAAAACAAGCGCAAACAGCGGCTGCCTCAGCAGCAGCAGCAAAGCTTCACCCAGCTGGTGTGCCAGAGGAAGGAGCAGAAGCAGGAGGAAAGGCGACAGCTCAAGCTGCAGCTGGAGGACATGCAAAAGCAGCTTCGGCAGCTGCAGGAGAAGTTCTTTCAGATCTATGACTCCACCGATGACTCAGAACACAATGACCTCCATAATGACCTGGGAAACATGTCAGAGGACAGCCCAGTAAGGTCTGACACTGGTGGAGATGACCGGGGCGGAGATGACTTGCGGTCTGACAATGAGATGTCTGATCTGGATCCAGGCCATTTCCTCGACAGGGCTCGAGCTTTGCTTCACGAGCAGGCCATGCTGGCCAACAGAGAGAAGCCAAGAAGAGATAGTCTTGGCCGAGGCAAAGCAGGTCCAGGCTCCTCCATGCATGCTGAAGGTAAACAGCTTGCAGAGACGCTGAAGCAGGAACTCAACTCAGCTATGACCCAGGTCGTGGACACGGTGGTCAAAGTATTCGCTAAGCCTCCACGTCCTACTCCTCAGCAGGCCTTTCCCCCACTTTCCCTACCCCCTGAAAGATTTCCTCCTGCTGTAAATGGAGACAACCCAAACTTTCACACGGCCAACCAGAGGCTCCAGTGCTTCGGCGATGTCATCATTCCCAACCCACTAGACTCCTTTCCTAGCATGCCAGGGATTCCTGGCCCCACCAACGACCAAACCGAGGCCCTGCCCTTAGTAGTGAGGAAGACACCCAGTGAGCACCACCACCAGTCTTCAGCTGTGGGTGCCCATGGTAGTAATCACCACCCTGCCCTTCACCCCTCTTCACTTTCTGCTTCCATGGGCTTTAGCCCTCCATCTTTTCGTCATCCCTTTCCACTGCCGCTCATGGGCTACCCGTTCCAGACTCCCCTTGGTGCGCCCACGGGTAGTTACACAGGAAAGGACCGTATCTCACCAGACTCCATGGACCTGCCTAGGGAGACCACCAGTCTGAGGACCAAGATGGCATCAGGCCACCACCTGGGGCATCACCATCGCTCTTGTTCACCAGCACACCCAGGCAGCACGGCTGAGAGTCTCTCCTTGTCCCTGATCAAGTCAGAGTGCAGTGATCTACAGGACATGTCTGACATCTCACCTTACTCAGGAAGTAATGTATCCTTTTAAAAATAAAAAAAATGGTGAGGTTTGTATTTTCAGAGATGTAAAACACAAAGATAAATGAATGTTGATGTTTTAAATTTGTTCTGACCAGTTTATACTGGTTTAAACCACTGGAAACCTGCTCATAGGTAAGACCTCTCCGAGACTGGTCCAAAACCATACATGCAAACCACAAAGAGTTAAAAATCAAATCTTTTTTAATCTGTTTGAAACTAGCCTAAGAAACTGAGAAATTGTTGATGAATCACTTTTCCTCCCACTGCTGTTCCCTTCACCATTGTTGTATTTATTTATATATCCGTACCTCTTCCTTCTCGCAGCACCATGCAGCCTTTTTCTCCGTCTTCAAACCTAAGTGCTTTAAAAGCTTTCTTGTCGTATATCACTTGCTTGCAAAGACATTCGCTTACCCAACTTTATGTTTCTGCTTAAAAAGATTCTGACTGAAATGATAAAGAGGAAGATGAAATCCAGAAGCTTGGCTCACAATGGTGTTCTAAAACCTGTCTTACAGTTTAACCCCAGTTTGCCCCAATAATGCCCTGTGGATAAAGAGGCTATCCCTCGTGGGAGGCTCAAATTGAATACCCTGTGGGCAAAAAACTAATGGCTTAGACAGTTATCCCGAGTCCCTTCTCGGTTTCCCTTATACCTCCTTAGTATCTGACCATTCAACACTCACCCTTATGAAAGTTTGATTTGAGTCCCATCGGTTGCCCTGGGAAGTCTTTGTCTTCACCTCATTAACATTCATTACACACTTAAGAAATTAATCCTACAGCCTTTTTTTTTGTTGTGTGTATATTAGTTAAGTGAATACCTTGTTGTTGCTTTTGTGTGCACCTGAGTATCTGGTCTTTTTTTTTTTTTTTGTCTTTTGTGTGTGTGTGCATGTCACAAAAGGTTTGCCTGAGGACTCGGGGAAAGATGTATATTTATGATTGCTTGTGTTTTCTCTTGTGTTTCTCTTATCATCCATCGCTGTTGTAAAAAGCCCACAATCATTGTCGTTTCTTTTCTCTCCTTTTTCATTTCATAAAGATCTGTCAACAGCCCGGGGGGCCCTTCGGCTGTTGCTTGGCAGCCAAATACTTCTTTTTTTTTTTTTGTTTTACCTCCCTGCCAACCCCCCCCCTCCGCTCCTCTCCCGTCTTTTCTTTGAAGCGGACGTTAACAGGTGTTTGCAGCGAGCTGTTTATCTTTCATTACCTCGCCTTGTCTTGTCTTCTGACCCCAAGGGTGAACGCTTTCCAGAGATCCATAATCCTTTGCTTCTCTACGGGCTCCCGATGGAGGGATGAAAAGAGAAAACGGAGAGAGAAACATGCAGAATCTGAAAGAAAGTGAGGAAGAAAGAAAAAAAACAATCAAACAATAACCACATATGCCAGATGCTGTGGCTTTCATTGTAGCATTTATAAATTCAGGACATTAACAGATGTACTCCCCCAAATGAAAATAATTGACTGAACAACATTCAGCAGTTTTTTTGTATTTGAAATCCTATATTTTTGTTCCAAAGAAAAATCAGGCTTTTTTAAGAAACAGTTTAGTGATGTTTTGTTGTAATAATTGAGACATTTCTCTATTTGTTTTTACAACCATGCTTCTGTAGATTTTATTTTATTTATTTTTTGTTGGAAGCAACTTGTCAGACACTCTGCGAGGTGCATTCAAGTTCACCAACTCTCGTTGGTGTTTTACAGCAGATGGCTACTATCAATTTTCCCATTTGTTCAGAGTCCGACTCCAAATTTTCTTGTCCTTACACCTATGAATTAGGAAGCAGAGCAACTATTTTCCCTCTCATGACTTCGTTCTTCGGGGAAGTGTTGTGGGAATTATGATATCTTGTCAGATGTGGCAGGCAAACAGTGGGCCAGCTGGTGCGAGTATGCCATCATGACAAAATAATAGCCTTGCACGCCACCCCTAAGTCCAATCACAATTACATTTGCAAGCTGTGAGTGAATTGGGAATGAAAATGTCTAATCAGGAAGTATGAGGCTTTTTAATTGGTAGCTGAAGGGAGGTGATATTGTGTAGTAGAATCGTACTGTCTGATAAGAGGAAAGTGTTGCTAATCCTAATTGAAAATAGAAAAACAAATTAATCTGAATATAAGAGCGAAGACAAATCTCACCTGTTTTTAAAGAAAAAAGCTATCTTTTTTTTCTGCTCTCACTGAGGAGCCATTGTGTCCCTTCTTCTTGGAGCAGATGGTGTGGTGTGGAAAGTGAAGTGCTGCTCTTTTGGCCGGGACTGTCAGAGGAACACCAGTCTGCCAGGAATCCCCCACCCCTCCCCTGCAAGACCCTCACTGGGTGTCTTTCGTTCTCCCTCTCCTTTTTCTGAATTACACAAAAAAGTAGACAGGGTCTTTAAGGAGCCAAACCCAGTGTGGTTCAGGATTTGCTGGCTCTGCCGTGTAACCCCAAGGCCAAGGGCAATCCAATCTAGCAGCTGATGCTTTCTTCCCGCTCTGTAGTTACAGCTACATCTGGACACTTGACTGATTTTAACAATCACGGCCAACCCTGTCTGTACATCAGAATCAGTGTCAAGCAATGTATTTTATCCACTCAGTCGTAAACAGTTGCAGCTCATTCTTTGTCATTTTAACTCTTGCTTGGTGTTGAACCAGCCTGAGGTCTACCCTACGCCGCCCCCACACCTCCTCATTTCCTTTTCAATGTCTTATCCCCCAGATTTAAATTATCAGATGTATTATACGGCCGTTAATTCACCATGGAAATGGCTCGGGCCGTTCAGTGGCGCAGATGTGTTCCAGTCTTCTCATCACTGGCCGAGTCCAAAGCCTCCAATGCCTCTCTTCTTCTCCTCCTCCTACTCCTCCTTCTTTTTGCTCCTCCAAGGCTTTGGCAGCGGCTTGGAGAGGAGTTTAGGGGTGGAGCAGAAGGAGGAGGAGGACGAGGGGGGTGTAATTGAAGGCTGGAACCATGCTATCCCTCAAGGTGCCCCCCAACAGCCCATCTATGTCCCTCCGCTGTTCAGTCCAGGAGATCCATTAGGAAGACAAGGTCCCTAAACATGTATTTATTTTTGAGAAGGTTTCCCCACATATTTCAGATCAGTGTGTGGGATCTCCTACACCTTGTTTTGCCACTGATGTAGATGGCATCCCAATCATAGTCAGGCTTGGCATGAGTTGTCGCCAAGCCATTAGGCCTTCTTGCCCCATCACTGGCATTAACTGCTGTCTTTGTCTGTGATATGCAAATGCCTGCTTTATTCTTCCTTTTTTTTTTTTTCCGAGTGGAGGTTAGCCCAGGGTGTAGGCAAAGGCGTTTGCTTACTTTGACTGTGAAATGAGCCTCCTTATGTAAAAACATCGACTGTACTGCTGGCGAGCGTTTTATTTACCGTGACACTCTCACACCTGATACGGACCATGTTAATTACAAGCAAATGGTTTCGCTTTGGTGCTCTGTCTTCAAACCCCCACCCCCCTACAGACACCCCATGTTCATGCCCAAAAGAAAATTTGGTTACCCTTCATCCGAATGCCTATCTTTTGCCAAAGCTTACTCACGGTCATTAGTAAGCACACAAACATTTGTGATATATGTTTGCTTGAAAGCAGATGTATTTACATCTAAAAGAACTGTTAATGTCCTTAACAAGAAAGTATTTCCAGATCCAAGAAGGTCTCTCCCCCAATCATTTGAAGAAGGCCAAGCTCATGTTTTTCTACACTCGCTACCCAAGTTCTAACATGCTGAAGATGTTTTTCTCTGATGTTAAGGTGAGTTATGAACTTTAAGAATTAAAAACCATACCCGTTTTCTTTTTTTTTTTTTTTTGACCACTTTAGTTTTTTCAAACTCATCTCCATGACATTTTAAAATAATGACTGTTTTGTATAACACATGTATTGACAAACACACGCTGTTGTTCTGTCTTTTGCTCAGTTTCTTCCTAGTATTTAGTCGATGTGCCTGTAAAAAAAGGGAAGTTTGGTTTTAAAATCGAGATGTACCAGCTTCAGTTGAGGCAAACAATGTGCACTTGTCTGTCTTAAAACGAGGTCCTTTTTCCTCGCTAAATTATGGTTTTATGCAAAACATGCAAGATGAGGAAGTTGGATGGGAACTGGAGAGGCTTTGAGTACTCTAAAGATAAAGAGAAGGATGAGTAATGAGTGAGAAAAGAGGATGGAGGCTGGAGAGATGGAGGAGTGGCTCAGAGAGCAGGTGGAGGGAGGATGGTTTGATAGAGGGAGGGGCAAAAAGGGAAGGAGTTGGTTTAGGGAACATGGCAGGAACGAACATTAGCTTCATGGGGAGTTTAATGAAGAAAAATGTGGACAACAATATGTAGGCTGCACAGAAAAACAGGAACATCTACACAAAACAACATGGTGTTGGTTTTATGTGTGTGTTTGCGCCTCTCTTGGACCAGACAAGGGGTAAATACTGCAACAGATCCAGGCCATCTTATTCAAATCAGAAGATAAAGGTTCCCTTTTCTACCAGCTGCCCTCTTGTGTGCCGTCACCAACAACCACCGAGTTCACATCACACAGAGGAGTGTATCAGATATGATAAAAATGTGGCACACATTAATATTTTCTTAAAACGATGTAAAGATTAAATTGGAGATTTGCTTCACTGATTACTCGTTCTCATGGAAGTGACCTCGTCATCTAAATAAGGTCAAGATATTTAGGGGATTATGGGTCACAGTAGTTTGTTTTCATTTTCAATAAATAACAATGAGCTCAGGCTTTAAATCAGTGTATGGGAATGGGACTATCTAATTAGATTCAGCGAGCTCAGCCTCTTAGCGAGGGCTTGTCTTCAAACAAAAGTCTTTAAGGTTAATCGGGTCTTGACTAATCAGGTCTGAACCATCGAGAACCTAATGAACATATGAAGTGGGTTGGCCTTACAACGGGGAGACGCCGGAGCTGTTGTTCCTCGTGTACTAAGCTTCTTTTAAAATGATTGTGACTTTTTTTTGTTCCTTTTTGAAATGTTTTGACAGATTTGTCTTAATGCTATTGTTGGTGTTGATAATAAGGGCCCATATTACCCTGCTAGCTTTAAAACATCTCATTATTATTAGTGTTTTAAGCAAGGGGTCAGGAGATCAGTGAGATTAGTTTGATCAGTTTGCTTAAGCATTTTCTTTCTACCTTTGAGAACTATAAATTTACTTTGTCACGTAAAAGGGACATATGGAAAATTCCTTTTATTAGCAGGTAAATGCATTTTGTTGTCTTTATTCTCCTCTGGCTCTGGGTCAGACTCTGGCTCCAACATGTAAGGCTGAATGGACTTCTGTTCTGTTTAATTAATTTCTAAATAAAAAGTTTCTGTGCAGCTATATAGTCGTAAACCCTTCTATCAACCTAGAATGGACCACGCCGGACGGGGGCGGGGTGTGAGCCTCCTTTGGATTTAAAGAGACAGCCTCAAAAAGTGTCGATTTGAGACACACCTCAAAACTGAGGTGAAAGGGGGGCTTGTGGAGTTACAATAAAGAGGATATCAGACCAAAGCATTGCCGTTTCATTTTATATAGAGCCCAACTATATGATTGAAACATGAAAAAGAAGGATTTATAAGCAGGATTTGCCTCCTTTAAAAAAATCTGTTTTCTTTTTTTTATTCAGTGGCTTTTAGCAAAGAACCGTAGCATCTGGGCCAGTCATGTGCTCTGTAGCAGCTGAGGTCAGGAGGGTTTTCCTGTTTCTATGTGACATTCCTTCTCCTTTCTTCTTTTTTTCGCTGATGGTGTGGCATGGTATGTGTGCCTCGTCAGGGCCGGCGGAGAAAGAAAAGCCAGAGGCTGGATTTCAACAGCAACAAAGGCCAGTTTTCCAGGGCCGCTTTTTGTGTGTGTGTGCGCAATCAGCCAATAGACACCCAGAGATTATCTCCCACAATTCACTCCTGCGACAACAGGAAACGTTGGAAAGCCCTGATGACTGTGGAGAGGCTTACGGCAGAGAGAGAGAGGGTCGGAGAAACGACAGAGAGGGAGGCCTTTGCAAGCTTCTGTGTCTTTCTGCTCCTCTCTCTGGTTGTTCTGGATGCTGCTGAGCACTCTGAGGTCATCTGTGTGCTTTCCGCTCGGCAGCCGATCACCACGTTACAAAAAGTGTTCGCTTGAAAGATTGTGGGGCTTTTAATCTTAAGGCCTATCAGCAAAACATCCTGGCCAGCTTAAAGATAAAAAAACCAAAATAATGCAATGCGTGTACAGCTCCTGAATACTTCCTGCAGGCGACTAATATAGTTTAAACAAAGGACACTTAAGTGTTTTCCTATTCTAGACCTCAGTGTGTGTCTGTGCATCGGCAGAACATAGGTGCAAGTGTGTGTGTGTGCATGCCACTTTTTATCTGGTGCTGTTAGCACTAAGCGCTGACCTTTCACAGGCTCTTGAGCGTGAGTGTGAGAAACACGCTTCCACTGTCTCTCTCTCTGCTCTGCCTCTTAGCCACACACACACTTTTACACACACAGATGCTCAAACACATAGTGTCAGGTCCAACACACACACATATTCTCCTCACCCCTTCTCATGTCTGTGCTGGCTGACCCCTGCCAGCTCTGATTAAGGAGCTGCAGTGATGTGCTCCTTTGAACCGATTCCCTCCTTGTACTCTGAAACACACCCGTCCTTAGCTGCTATCAGGGGGTCTCTGTGCCCCACCAGCAACTTAATGAACCAAGACTGCTGGAAGCTGAAGAGAGGGAGTGGAACTTGCCAAAATTTAATCCCTGAGTGTTAGAAGGGGAGTTAATGTGGATGTAATTGAATTATTTACAAGCAACGTACAGTACTTCTGCTCATGTGTGTGGCTGATGTTGTGATTGAGCCACGGCACCGCTTCACGGGTCCTGATACATCTTCACCCAAGCTGTCAGCATAATAAAGTAATTTTTGTCCTAAGTGACAAATGTATTTTGTCACTCCGGTGCAATGACACGAAAGGTCTCTCTCATGAGCGATAGCAACGTTTGCTGGCTTGAATCTCACGACGTATTGCTCCTGCTCGCACGAGCTCAGATGCAATGTAAGAACACATGCAAGGTTTAGTGCTGCTATCTTTTAGGAGACTTCACATTGACTTCCATTACGTTCTACAGCCTAAACCTAACCTCACAGGTACATACCTAACCCAAAACCTAACCTAAACACAATTCACACCTTAGCCCAAACCCTAACCCACCAATGGCATTTCCCCCCATGGGGACTAGGCTAAGTAGCAGTTGGTCCCCACAAGTAGGTGTGTATGCCAAAAGTTGTCCCCACATAGTAGGTAATACCCGCCCTCTCGCACGGATAAACACCCTTTCACTCCCGTCTCACGTTCACACCCAGTAGGACCTGATTTCACACGAAGCACCGAGAGCGGAGCGAGTGTGTTTGTGCTCTGCCTCACTCCCGACTGTCTGCCTCATTGTGTGCGTTTAAGAATACGCTCCGACGTATTTGTAAGTGTCAGTGATTTGTTTGTTTGACACTCGGATGTCATGACCCCTGGCTTGCTGACTGCTCGCGTTCCGACCCCCTCCTATCCCCCTTCCCCTTTGCACCACCGCCGCCACCATCCCCGACCAGTGAAACACCATTGTCCGAAGCACCCATCCTCCCTATTTATGCTCACCCTGCACTTTAGGAAAGCCACACACATACCCTAACACACTCCGTGCCAAACACCAGACTTATTCTTCTCCAGCCAGTGATCATTCCAGAAAGACTGCTTTTTTTTGTTCTTGTTGATTTTCATCTTCCTCCAGCTGATTTCATTCATCAGTTTTTTTGCCCGTTCTCTTTGCCCTCCCATCTTCCCGAGTGTCGTCTGAGATCGGGGAAAGTGTGTGTTTGTATTGTCGGACAATAGATGTAGTTTAATCTCCATGTCAAAACCGCTCTGCTTTCCCAGTGAGCAGCGCGCTCAGCATTTAGGAGTGCTTTGTCCCCCCACCCTTTTCTTTCTGTAACACAGAAGGAGGGAGAAGAAGGAGGACCAAAGGCCCATGTGTGATGATGGTTGGTGGATACAAGCTTGTAGAGGCCAGAGGAAATCTTTTCAGAGAGTTTGAGGAGTGAACCAAACTATTAATTCAATGTTAATCAAAAATCAAGAGGCAAGGAGCTGTTTTAACTGTGAGATCAGGGGGAGGGGAGAAAAAAAAAGAGTCAGAATCAGGTTTATCTCGTTCTGCTGCATCCATCTGACTAACGCAGATCAGATAGCCGTAACCCTTCTCCGCACCACTTACCGTCATCTTTTTTCTTTTCCTTTCCTTCGTGTGTGGGACGTGTGAGGAGGGGAGGAAGATCAGGGTGTAATTGGTGAACGGGGTTAAGTACATGTTTGAGCCCCCTGCGGGCTGGGGCGCTTCAGATGATGACTTAATCGTTTTTCTGGTCAATTATGTGTTTGCAGTCCACCCTCACCCCCCTCTCTCTCTCTTCCACCTCTCCCTCCACTTTCCGGGTTATGATAGAGAGGTGTGTGTGTGTGGGGGGGGTCCACCCAGCGGGGAAGATGAACCGCACACACTCTGCCGTTCTTTTCTTTTCTTCCTTCGCCAACCTCTTCGCTTTGCTGTCTTATTTAATATCTCTATTATCTTCCCCTCCCTCAACAACCAGCGCTCTTCTCTCCTGCTCGTCTTTTATCTCTCGCAGTTTCCTCCCACCTCACCTCTCGATGTATAAAATGCCCTTCATTCACACTCATATCCAGTGGCTAAATAGGGTTCAGACTTGTCAGTCTTTTTTTTATATGTTTGAATGAAACAAAAATAAAAACCTAGAATCTTTAAAGGAATGCATATTGTTCACATTTCATGAGTTTTAGATTAAGATCTCCTCTTTTGCTCAAACCATGCACATTCTCATGCAGTATGTGAGATGTCACAGACATTATAAGTTGTAAAAGACTCTCAGCTACTACCCCAACAAACATTAGATCAATGTCTAAAAATGACAATTATTATTATTTTTCTGTGAGATAATGTTGATTAGTTGTGGTGGCTTGAATTGAGTTGACTTGTAACACATCCTTCTCTTATTGAAGGTTTCATTAAAATCTGTGCTTCATGAAAAACGTTGCTAAAAGGCAATTAGGTTAATTATAGTATGTGTTGTCAATCAATTTCAGTTGCAAACGGACCAAATTTTGGACAAATGCTTGTAAAACTGATTAAATTCAGTCTTTTTGTGTTTAAGGCCAGATGGCAGTGGCAGCCATCTTGAATTGAATTGGCTCCAAAGGTTAATAGGTTGTAGATGTGCATCCAATGATTACTTCCTGTAAGTTTTAGTAAAATTCACCCAGTAGTTTGTGAGATATTTTGGAAATAGACACACATTTTGTCAGTGTGCGATAAATGTTTAGAAACAAAGGGACTAAAACACGCTAACCTCTCCCCCCCCACATCCACTTCTTGTTCCAGTTCAACCGCTGCATCACCTCCCAGCTGATCAAGTGGTTCAGCAACTTCAGGGAGTTCTACTACATCCAGATGGAGAAGTTCGCCCGCCAGGCCATCAACGACGGCGTCACCGGGTCCGAGGAGCTGAGCGTCAGCCGGGACTGCGAGCTCTTCCGAGCCCTCAACATGCATTACAACAAGGCCAACGACTTTGAGGTAACTGCTTCAGGCTGACATCTCAGAGAGCTTACTGTGCTTCGTAAAAGGAGGAGCTGGAAGTGGATGTGGTTCATATGAGAACATGAAATTTCACCCAATACTTGGTGATTCAGATGGATAGTGTGACACTGTCTCACTGTGCCCTCTTTGACTCTGTCTCTCTCTGTCCTTCTATTCTTACAGCTGACTTCAAGTCTCTGATACATCCGACCTGTATTAGAATGTATATTTTTAGTGCCAATTCAAAACTAATAAGACAGACCTTATAAAGTAAAAATAAATAGCTAAAATCCAGTTATAAACTAGACAAACTAAATTGTACTGACTTCACTAGAATTTGCTGAAGAAAGTGAAATTGAGACTGAAAGCTAAAATTACCAGAACACTAATTCAGACCTAAAAGTAGCTAAACTAACAACTAAATGTGGCAAATTGATAGCTAAAATACCAAAAATACTAGTTTCTCTGTAACCATTTCTAGAAGTAAAAAAAGGTTAGCTAAAAGCTAATCAAATCTAAAGACTAGCTAAATGCTAAATGTTGCAAAATGCTATAGCTTCAAGACAAATGTAGCATAGAGTTAGATAAGATAAAATTAAAAGCTAGCTAAAAGCTAAATGAAGCTAACGACTAGTTAAGAGCTAAATGCAACAAAATACGAGCTTCAAGCTAAATGTACCATTAAGTTTTATAAAAATACCTAAAGGCTAGCTAAAATTAGCTAAAGGCTTGTCGATAACTTTAGAACATTGTTTAAAAGATCTGAACTAATATTTTAAGTAAGCAGAGAGAACTAAAAACGTTACATTTATTAAATAAACAGCATCTGATCTTGCTAAAACAAGGAGTCTGGAAAAACTTGTAAAAAGTGCTTTGCAGCTGTTTAATAAACCGGTACCACCTAGTAAAACATATAATTATGAAATGTTTATTAATTCTTTACAACTCTTTATTTGTCATTTAGGTAGTTCAAAGTTGTATAGTTGAATGATACAAAATCTCACATTTAACAAAAAAGCAACAGCTAAATAGCATTTAATCTTAATATCCCACTCTTTAGTTCTGTGACACCACGTCTCCTCCAAAATACACTTTAAAAATAAATGTATTTAGCTGAATTTTGAATTAAAAAAACTTTTCAATCAGCACATTCTGTTAAGTTTTGTTTATTCCAGTTATAAATGTGGGGAAGTCTCATCCGATGAGGAGGAAGAAAACAGGCGTCTCACTTCTTTCTCTTCTTCTCTGTTAGTTTCCCTTCAACAGTAAGGGTGTGTTTTTCTATGTTCTTGTTGTTGTTTTGGAAAACCACATTTTATACTTCCCTGTCTTGATTTGCCTACGATTAGCAGCTTGATGCACCGCCGCTTCCTGTGTATTGTAATCGTAAATTCTCGGTAACTTCAGGTAACTTCACCTTTTACCACGGCTCATTTTTCATACTTCTCCTTTTGCCTCCTTTTCTGTGTGTGTTTGTGTGTTAAACGCTGAAAGATCGACAGAGCTCGCTCTCTCAATGTCAGCTGACAAAAGACCTTTAAAGGGCTCGTGTTAAGAAAGACCTGGAGTGAGCTGGTTTTATGTGTGTGTGTGTGTGTGTGCGTTAGCGACTCTATATGTGTGTGAGTGTTTTGTTGTTGCTGCATTTCCCGGTGTCCTGTTCACCTCGAAGGGTACAGCCGTCCCTTGGACCGGCCTGGCATGCTGGCAAAGCACTTCTCCGGTGTGTGTGTGTGTGTCACTTTGAGGTGGGGGGGGATCTCACTGTTATCAAGGTTAAGCGTCCTACTGTTTTAGCGAGAGGAAGGGGAGTGAAAGAGTGGGGAGAGGGGAGATGGATAGATAGGGTATGGAGGGTGAGAGCTTGGAGACAAAAGAGAGACCGATGAAGGGAGAAGGGGAAAGAGGGGAACCAAAGAGGGAGAAAGAAGGAGAGACGGGTGGAAGGGGGGAGAGATGACGTGCAGGAGCGAAGTGCCCTTGCGAGCAGTGGGAGTTTTTGCAAGCTCTCACAATTAAAGGGCTTCACTTTCTCTTTTTTGTGTGTGTGTGTGTTTCCTTCTGTCTCTCTCCATTATTATTTGTCCATTGGGGCTGCTCCATGTGCACCCAAACACACACATACACACTCACACACACTTCTCCACATCCATCTTCAAACCTCTTAAGGGAGGCTTTGAGAGACTCTGGCAGTCAGAGGCACTTGTATCTATGAGGTCTCAATCAACTGAAAGCCCATCAGAGGAAAAACAAGATTCCTTCTATTTAGCTGCTCGTAATAAGGGCGGAAATTTATTATTGTAAGTTTAAACCAAACAGGCAGCAACACAGAGGCTTGCACTTTAGCTGTTTTGCTTTATTCTAAACTTTGACTCCTAAATAGAGGCAGCAGAAACATTAAAAGTCAACACTGTTATGGGTTCGACACACAGGAGGCGACGCCTATTTCCTATGGAACTCGTGCGATGAGACGACAAACGCCTGCCCTCCTCCAGCCAAGTCACAGATGAAACTCATATATGTGAAATTTCGAACTCGTAGATGTAGACGTGTACGGCACAAGAAAAATTAAAATGTCCAACCAATCAGCGAGGGTTTGGTTGACTGACCAATGAGCTGGGAGTATGCTACACACTGCAGTCAGCAACCACTTTCAACATGGAGGAAAACACTTTCTTATTTCATGACACTGACTTTACAAAGTGAAGCGTCATATTAAAAAGGAAAGTCACAGACTGCTTTGATAAAGGCAAAATCCTTCCAATTTCATAACCAATCAAATTCTCCTTATCATTTGACAGCAGTAATGCACACCTTTCATTTTTTTGCCAACCGCCAATAAAATCTACAAGAATAAGAACCAATCAAATGTCTTGGAGACAAACGACCCAAGAGCACGATTTGCAACGCTGCTGTCGCTCCCCTTGTGTCGAGCCCATTAAACTGTTCATTTGCACTGATTTGTCAGGTTTTATTCTCTCTTGTCATTATTCCTACTGTTACATTGTGAACCATATTCACCCATTCATCAGCATTTTTATCCTAGATATAAAGTTAAATATGTGTTAAATTTTTAGCATTATTTAGATTATTTGTTTGTTCCTATAGCTCCCGACCTAAAACGCCATCCAGAATGAGATGTGAAAATATTCTGATTAAGGTTCACTTTTGTTTTGTGTTTATTCAGACATAAAACTGAACCACTACAGTGTAGGTTTTCGAGTGTAACCATGACAGAACAGCCGGAGCAAAACAAAACTTACAGTTAATGAAACTTTTACCGTAAAACAAATACGTTTTTCAAGCTTTTTTGGTTAATCTGGGTGTGGCAACCTTTGGGAAGAGCGTTTACGGTTAATAAAACCCTCCCGCCTGAACAGAGCAGACATCTCGTTCCCTCTGAGAAACCTCCCCACCCGTCCCATCTTTCGGAGGCCTCATTTTCCTGCGACACCTCGAACAAGACCGTCATTCTTCTCCTCCGAGCGCCAGGAAGTTACTGTTGAAGCGAGCTTAAGGGGAACAGCTCATTTGCCTATATAAATGCGAAAAAATTTGCAAGAAGACAGACAGAGAGGAAGAGAGTGAGCGAGGCCAGGTGAATAAGTCTTCTGTTGGCCGAGGAGCTGCATCGGTGGAGGAGGGTGGGACGGTGTTTTGCATATTAAGGGTTTTTTTTTTTTTTTTGGGCTGGGCAGGTGTCTGAGAGATATAGGAGCTGATTAGAGTTTAGCACAAGGAAAATTTGCCCAGCCATGCAAATTTTCCAACCCCCCTGACGAACCAACCGCCTTGGTGAGCGCTAAGACTTTGCGTGCAAGTATTTGTGTGTGGCTTTTTGTGTGTGTGTGTGTGTGGGTGTTGTTAGTGATTGTGTGTTTGTGAGCGAAGGTGCGTGGGTAGTGTGTGCGTTTTGATGTTTGTGTGGGAATGATGTGTTTGTGTGCATCACACATGTGCGCAGACACACTCGATAGGTTTTGTTGTCTTGTAAGTGTGTGTGTTTGTGAGTCATAGAGGTAATGTGGTGATGGAAATGCACTGGATGTGTATCAGGATGCCTCCGAGGCCCTTTTCTGTGGATCTCTCCCCTTTCTCCTCCTCCTCCTCCTCCTCCTCCTCTTCCTCCCCTACCTGCCTGCACCACTACTTGAAACAAGAGCCTACGCAGATTCAGCAAGCACACACACACATAAACACACACTGAGTTTTCCCTTTGCCAGTCTCTGCATCATCAAAGTTCCATCCACCTTGGTGGCGTCTTTGGAATGAATATGTCCTCTGTTTCAGTGATCGCAAACACACACACACACACACATGTCTGTGGCCTTTCTTGTTTGATGCTAATCTGCTCTGTCACTGTGCTGGCCTAATACGCCTCCCATCTCTCTCCCAGCCTCGTTTTTGTCGCGATTGTTTCCTCACTTTTTTTTTTTGCCTTTCATATCCCTCCCCCCTCATGTCATCCGCTTTTCCTTCTGTCCCCCCAATCATTCTTTCATCCTTCTTTTTTGCATGTCTTCTTTTATTCCCTCCCTCTTCCTCCCTGCTCACTTTCTTTTTTTTTTTTTCTTTTTTAACCCTCCCATTAGGAAGTTTTAATGGCATAATTGTCACATTCCTTCTGGCACAATGAACACCAGCAGTAATTAAAGAGCTTGCCGTTAATTACCTAGACCCCGACTCTACTTTCCTTTTTGTTTTTTTTCCACATCGACCCCCCCCCCCCTCCTCCTTTCCTCCTCTCTCTTCTGATCCCCCTCTCTTCTTCTCTGCTTCTCATTCACTTTGTCAGTCGTCATCAAAGTCTTCCGAAACGCACCGGGCCTCCCAAAGCCTTGACTTTGAGCGAGCGGCACTTTCATCTGAGAGCTCAAGTGAAAATTCTCACTTAGTGTCCTTTTCTTTTTTCTTTTTTTTTTTTTTCTTTTTTTTTACGTCCTCGTCTTTGAAGCTCCAATGACAACACACATCATCTTTCATAAGACAGGACTGTGTGTGACCCGGTAATGGGCTGGAGACAGAGAAGAGAGGTGAGGGCTCATAAAGAGGCAGTTTTATGATGGCTCTGGGAAACTCTCAGATTTCCATAAGACAGACTAGGCCAAGTTTGCTCTGTCAGTTTGCTCTCCTCCCACCGAGGACCCGCTCACATACACACATCTTGGCATTTAAAGAGGAAGTCCATATGATCTCTGTGCGCGAGGGAGGTGCTGTGAAACACAGTGAGAAGCCCTCACACACAGACTAGTGTCATGTGTCCTCTCTTATCAGCTGTTCCTTCTCGTATTACAAAGATGTGTCACTCCTTTTGTCTCTCTTCCTCTTTTGTCTGTCCATTCGTCTGTCATCTCTGTATTTTGAAATGATAATATCCTTCCATGGACTTTGTTCACTGATTTTATTCGTTTTTTAATTTTCGTTTACCCAAAGGGACTCAATAGGGACAATAAAACTTTCTCCGTTTTGACTTCCTCTGTCCTGCACAGCCAAACTTTCTCCCTCGCTCTTTCCTTTCACTCTCCAACTCTCCATCCACTCTCAGAGCCACAGAGAGCTGAGAGCAGATGCTGTCTGTCCAACCGCCGTGCCCTGTAGCATTGTGTGCTTCACCTCTCCTTCCCCCCTCTCTCCCTCGTTCCTCCTCTTCACGTCCCTCTCGGGGCTCCATTTGTTCTCCACCCAGAGAAGCTAATGTCTGTTTTCTCCTCCTCCTCCTCCTGCTGGTGCTTTTTCCCTCCCTGTCTTCCACTCCTTCACTCTGTGTCTCACCACATATAGAGTACCGTGTGTGTGGATGTGTGTGTGTTTGGAGTGTGTCTTTGACCGAGGATTGACCTCGGGGAATTTGGGGGTGAAAAGGTTAGAGCCACTTTCATTGGATGCAAAAGCAAAGACGCGGATCCAAAAACTGCGAAGAAAGACACATAAGTACCAAAAGATGAAATAAAAATAAATAAATAAATAAACGCTCACGCACAGGTGTGGTGCTTTTACCAAACGGCTTTAGGGGTCTCTTTGAAGAGTGATTGAAGACAAAAAGAAGTAGAAGATAGAGGGAGATAAATGAAAACAAGCTGGCGGTATAGATTTAAGTTCAGACCTGCCAAAAATACAACCAAAACGATTTGCCAGTGGGTTTTATTTCCACACACACACACATCCACTCACCCTCGTCTGCCTTCTCATACCAACAATCACTTGTTTTGATTTCCCTTTCATTAGGATCTTAAAGCAACAAGCTCGCCCACAGAACATGCATATCCACACCAAGAGTTAGTATGAGCACTGAAGAAATTTTTTAAGTAAGAGCACCGATGATGAGCTAAAGAAGGAAACAATAAAATTATAGATTCAAGGTTCGGAGATAAAAAAAAACAAGGGATCACAATCAATAAAGTGTAATGAGCTTTTCTTTTGCTTCAACTCTTCTATGTTAAATTTGGAAGTTTCTCTAATATCTTGAGAACAAATAAACATGTGTTTCAATTACAGTAAAAACAATAACATAGAAACAATAAAAAACACGTAAGATTAAGCCAATATTCAGGATTTTATAGCTAACACTCACTAATCCACTCACTACAGAAAATCAATACACAAAGTCACAGTCACTGGTCAGAGTCCATATTTAGCCTGTTTGAAGCAGTTGTACATAAAATGTAGATACTAAGTGCTTGTTTTGCGGACTTTAAATCCTGTAAAAAGAAACCATTTATTTTGTCCAAACTGTTACCGCGTCATGTGACTTGGTTAAAGTGGTTTCACAAAGTAAGATAAAAATCATTGTTTTTTTTTCTCTCTTTTCAAACAGTTTCTTTCAGAACAATTTGAAGAAAAAAACAGGTAGTGTCCCAAAACTAATTTAGAAATTATCTTTAAATCACTCAAGCCCTGATTCGATTATCGATTTTAACCTCACAAAATTGTTTTTTCGACAAAATGAATTGAAGCCATTTTATTACCAAATCTGTTTATTTTCCTTTAACATCATTATTGTATCAAACTTTAACTTTCTGTTGTCTTAGTAAAAGAATATAACTTCAAAATAAATAAAAATGTCCTCACAAATCCATTTGTGACTAAAATTTATCAAGTGTCAAACAGAATTTTTCTTAAAGACATAATTGTTATACAATAACAATGAAATCAATTCATTTATTTTATGAAACGATTCATTTTTTAAGTTATAAACAATTATAAATCGATTTTCAGTTAATTATTATATCCCTTTCTTAAATTAAAATAAACGTAAACTCATTTACTTTCATAGATTTAATGAAAAGAGGATGTGAAAGAAAAGAAAAGTGTGTGATCGTCTCAGTCAGCAGCTTAGAGCCTTTGATACTCCCTGACAGGTCTTTTCTTCATGGTGAAGTGTGAGTGCACTTATGTATGCATGTGAGATTTAAAGATTGATTCCACGTGCTGATTAAATGACTGGAGGAGTGTGTACAGCCTGGGGCGACGGGGGTTGGCGTGAAATCCCTTCAACGTGAAGAAAGTACATGATCGTTGTTGGCTTCACCTGCTCAAACATGAACGCATCATCTCGCGTCGCTTGATTTTTACCGGCCTCCTCCTCCTCTTCCTCCCTTCTTTTCCCTCCGTCTTCCCCCTCCTCCCCCTGTCCCTGGTCACCTTGTGCGGGGCAGCCTGCTCTGTGGCACAGCTGCTGATTATGTCATTATTTCTGGACCGTTTTGGTCTCCGTCCGTGTGTGTGTGAGACTAATGAAGCGTGGCGAAGGGACGCATGCCAAAATGACCAGGGTGTGCATCAGAGCTGCAGATGTGTCAACGCAACCCCCCACCCACCCACTCACATCCCTCATTCTTCACCTGCTGATGCCAAACTCTTCTTCCTTCAATCCAATCAGCAGTTTATTATTTTTTCCTTCCTTCCGTCGCCTTATTGATCCTCCTCCTGCCCTTGCATCCCTCCATCCATCTTCCATCCTTCTTCCTTCACTGCAGCTCCTTACACTCCATCCTTTGTTTGCTAAGCTTCCCACCCTCTTTCTTTCTACTCTTCCATTCTTCCTCCTCCTCCCCAATCTCCTCCTCTCCAGATGTCCTGCTCCTCTCTTCCAGACTCCCTTGCGCCTTTCTTTCCCCGCTGCCTCCTGCACTCACAGTCTCTTAAGGCTGGGTTGACTTCCTGACCTCCGGAGGCCCAGCACTTGATGACCCTCACACCCCCACCACCACCCCACCCAATTTTGATGGATTTCCCTCAGCCTGGTGTAACCGTATCATATCAGGCAATGAATTTGAAAGTTTTCAAACAAGGGCGAACCATACCCCTTGAGGTTCCTTTGCTGTTTGTTTACAGATTTTGCCGCCTTACACAATTGTCCCATTTCTGGAAACCTACTGAGCAGCAAGAAGAGAGGGGAAAAGATGCCTGAAGAAAAGCCCTGAGAAAAACTAAATTCTCAACTTGTGTGTGTCTAAGGGTAGGGGTTCAGACAAGACGAAGAGCAACTTCATCAATGTCTTTGAACGTGCCCCCGCCCTTGACTTTCTCGTCAAGGTGCACCTTGAGAAGTCCACCATGTGACGCTAATGCTTCTGCACACATAGACGGCAGCAGACGGCGAGATACAAACACACACATACACACACACGGATACACAACAACCCCTCAAGGCTCCATGTTCTCAAGGCTATCAGTGAAGCGAGGGTGGCTGATGTTTGCTCAGCTTTGAGGCCCATTTCCCGTCCCAACAGTCTCCAAAGCACAGACCTGACAACAGACAGACTTAAGGAGCTGACACTATCCTGGAAACACGGAAGGTTTGACAAATAACAGATAAGAACCCCTTAAGATGGAAAGGATTTAACTCCAATACTCAATAAGAGGTGTCGTTTTGATTTAGTTGGTTAGACCCTTCAGCCATGGCACAGTCTTATCAGTGCAAGGGGGAGGATGAGGACAAGCATGGTGAGGGGTAGGAAGACAGGGGACATGGGTTGTGTTTGTTTAAAGTGACAGTGTGGGCCAAGGGCTTATCAAGGCCTTTGTAGATTATTGATTGGAGCAGATACGTGAGGCACAGAGGCCTGTGTGTGTATGAAGTTCGAAAAGCTCTGGCTTTAATCACAAAAAATGTTGATGGTTCACTCATGTTTAGTCTTCTTTATTCAGATCAGTGCTTTACAGCCAAGTTCAAATATTTTTTCAATAATGATTTCTTGGAAAGATATTCATTTTTGGGAAATTCAGATCTAAAATTTTCAATGATTTTTCGAAAATTCACACCAACGAGGGGACTGGAAAGCCTGTGAAGTGTTGGGATTCCCAGGCTTGGTTGGAGTTAGGAATTAACCTGGCTAGGCAGAAGGGCTTGTGTTGTGTCCCTGCATTTCATCCTTCAAGGCAACAGCTTGCTAGCATACACACACACTTGCACACACACACAGCCTTATCTTCCAGGGTCTTGTCATGTTTGGCTAACGCTGTGCAAATAGAAGGTGCAATACATCTCCTGACAGTTCCCAAAAGCAAAATGAGAGAAACACTCTGGTCAAACAAACAGCCAAGCCTGAGTCACCAAAAGAGAAGAGATTTCTCAGGCTTTAACGAAACACAGGCAAAGACACGCACACACACATATCCACTTTTACACTGTGTGTAACAGTAGCCTTTGTATAAGGGCTCGGGCCTCTGGCTACCTTTTTAAACGTTTGTCTAAGCAGTCTTAAGATGGGGGGGCTGCTGCTGGAGTGAATAGCTCCCAGCAAGCCATCCACAAGCTCCTATTGTCCTCCCTCATATTTTATTATCTCATCAAAAAGCAGGAAATCCGATTCCCTCTCTCTGAAAAAAAGCTTATCCTTCTGTCTCAAAGCAACCTGTCACGAGAGAGGGAGATGGAGAGAATAGGGGAGAGTTGTTGGGGAAAGAGGGGGGATGTAGTCGGTGTAAAGGAGTGATTAACTGCCTCATTGCTATCAGACCCTCTTTCTTTTTTCTGTCTCTTGATTGGTATTTATCCAACACAGCACAATACAAAGGTTAGGGGAAGCAGAGATTTATCACCTTTGCAGATTCTTTCATCTGTTTTCATTCTTGTCTTCCTTTCTTCATATTGCATTACACCGTGTCAGTGGTAACATCTCTTTTCATGAAAGCCTTGTTCTTTGAATGTCCTAGAAAACACACACACACACATGTTTGTTCTACTATCCTCATGGGGACTTTTAATCAACTTCTATTCATTACTAACTCCAGCCCTGACCTCTTACCTTAAACCTGACCCGTCCAGTAGATACCTAAACCTAAATTTAACCTAAACTCAATTCACACCTTAATCCCAACCCTAACCCCTGACCCATCAACGGTATTTCCCCCAGTGGGGACCAGGCTTTTGTCCCCATGAGGAACAGTGGGTCCTCACAAAGCTGTGTGTACTGGCAAAATGGTCAAAAACTGTACACATACACACTTTTGTCCTTCTGTCCTTTCTTGCATCAAATTTCCAGGTCAATTTTCAGGAGAATCTTAAAAAATAGAAATGATTCTATGTCTGCATATTGGTTTTGTACATTTTCACCTTTCAAACTATTTAAATTGGAAGTTTTTTTGTGTTGGCATATTTTATTTCAGTTGTTATTATCATTTTTAGATACAGACAATATCCAGTTTGTGTTCTCTGGACATTGCTCCACTTTTTAAACTTAACCATTAAAACCTGCTGCTCACGTGTAAAAAAACTTGCACCAAAAATATGCTGTAGACTAAAAACAAGCAGGATTTGAATTGAAATAAACTTTATTAGTTTCAACTGAAGCATTAAGACAAGACATGATGAGGACTAACTGATACAGAGGAAGCATTAATACAGAAAAGAGCAGGTGTCCTGATTGCTAACGAAGACCAGGTGGCAGAGAAGCAAAACAAACAGACTCCAAAAAATAAAACAGGAAGCATGGTTGCAAAACTGGTTTATATGATCAAAACAAAGATTAATCAAAACAAATTTAAGTTAAAAAAAACATTAGTCTATGACAATAACAACCAACTTTTTACATTTATTTGATGATTTTCACAGAACAAGTAAAATTTGCTGAATCATGTTTCTCAAGTCTTAGCCCTTCAGCACTGTTGATTATTTGCTTTTTTGTTTGTTTTGGTATTTTGTGATAAAAATGTCAATTACTATTAGACAACAATCCAATCAGAAGACGCTGCTGAAAAAATGTCTAAACATGTGTGAAAATGGCCAAACAGGAAGTATTTTTCTAATTCAGCTGCAGTGTGACTCTCAGCCACCTTGTTTGTCTTTTCCAGGTGTCACTCCTCACACACGCCCAAAAAAAGAAAAAAAACTCTCCGCCCTTTGTTGCCTCCCCTCCATGTACATCTGTGTTTTAATTTTGGTCTCTGCTGAGAAGTTGTTAAAAAGCCCTATGAAATATGTATGAAGGATTGTGAGCCACGCGATTGGCCCCATTTACGGGGACAGCAGAGCAAATGAACAGCCACACCGGATAATCCCCCACAATGCCTCTGGAACAAAGGCCCCAACAGCTGACCCAAGAGAGAATGATGGAGAGAGAGAAGGGGGGGGGGATGGGTCAGAATGGGACTAGCTGAGAGGAAAGGGGGGGGGCAAACCGTTAAGTCGCGCTGCTGGTCAGGAGGCGGCTCGCTCACAAACACAACTCCGATGTAGTGGGAAAACAAAGGTCTGCGGGACAGGAATAACTCCCCTCTGTTCTGCTGTTCCAAACTCTCTCCTTAGACTCCTCTCAAGCCCCTCCTTCCCCCACCCCCCTCCTACCCCACCCCCCTCCATTCTCTCCCTCAGTCAAGAGGATCTGAAATACCAATACCCTTTTCTCCTTGACATTGCTTTCTCCTTGCAGTCAGCGTTTTGCTGTCCTTTTATAGTCAAAACGTCAGGAGAAATTCCATGCAGGAATATTCTTAGTAATGCAGCACTCCCTGCATCCAGCGGCTAGGGCGCTGCGCTCCTTTGGCCAAGTCAGCTGAGTCTTTTGGGAAAAGTGTGCTTGCGCAATCGCACAAAAGTTGCCCGTGCCCTGGCATCGGGGTTATTGTGCCACTACTCCAACAGCGACAAGCAGCCTAAACAATGAATCATGTCCACTTTTATTCTATGGGATGAGGCGGGAATTCAATATTTGGGGAATTGGATTATAGTTTTCCCTTTGTGTGTGTGTAAAACCCAGACTTTGCTTACAAGCTCCCTTATTCACGATTCACCTTTTTCACAATTGCATGAGCACAAACCACACACATACATCTTAGCATCCATTCATCACCCCTAGGGGAGCAGTGGACTTGTCCCACGAGTGCAGAAGTGTGTATATATATGTGGAAGAAGCCTACGTGTGTGTGTGTGTGTGTGTGTGTGCATGTTCCAGTGGCCACTAACCTTGCAGTGTCCTGACACTCCTGATGAGTATCTGCAGGACACTGGAGGAGAGAAGAAGAGAGGAGCGCTCTGTCAGGCATTTGGGCAAGCTGCTGCTTTATATATATAAATGTGTGTGTGACAGTATGTGTCTGTGTGAGTATCAAGGGAGGCAGGCAGGGAGACAGTCAGCATTATCCAAGCAGGTGACCCCTGAAGGCTGCATCGCCCTGAGCTCTGAGTCGAGGAGAGAGACTCAGCCAAGTACACCAGGGTGGCTAATGTGTGTGTGTGCAGCGAGCTTTATGTAGAGCTCTGTCACCGTACAGGATGTGTCATCTCCTTGGCACAAGGAGGTGTGTGCGCTGGTGTGTGCGCTCACGCCTGTGTGAGCATGTGTGTGTGTGTGTGTGTGACAGAGTGTTGGCTTGGGGGAAGGTGTCACAGATCTTTGCCAGACTAATCATCTCCGCGGTGTCTGTGAGCGCTGCTGTCAGGGACACTAAAGAGGCGAGCGTGTCTCCCCGCTCCCAAAGCGTTTAGTACTTCCTCTTCAGTACTCTTCAGTCCGCTCCACCCGCTCTCCCAGAGTCGCGGCGTGTGTGTGTGTGTGTGGGGGGCTCGTAAAGGTGTCACGGTGGCCACGTTGCTGTGGAGGGAAGTGGGAAAAGTGCAAGAGACCCGAGAGTTCACAAGAAGACGCTTTTCTCAGGCCGCCGCCTTGATTGGGTTTTGAGGAAGTGCGTGCTCAAGAGACGGGAGATTTATGAATTTACCTCCACTATGAAACCATCATCATGTTCTGCTAGTAGATAACATCAGGAGCAAAGTTTATATTTGAGAGACTTTTAACTATTTATGTCCATGACTGTTTCTCAATTCAGAGGTTGCAGCCGACTCATAGAGCTCATTTGTCGGCCGCTTACGTCACTGCCCCACACCGTAGGCTGTCCCAATACGTAGGTGCCTACTCATGTGGCCGACAAAACCTCAAAAACGTAGGCTGCAACTGAGTATCCTACATAGACTACGATATCTCAGGATTCATTCATTAGGAAACTAAACAGGACAACAAAGAAGACAGAGTTTGAAAATTTATCACGAAACAAAGAATTTGCTTTTAAATGTATGTTTAGCAACTCAGCTGATTAATTATGCTGGAAAGAGACATTAAATAAAATGTAATTACAAGTATTGATACTGGAGCTAAACCCAAATTATGAGTGCTTTTTATTTATTTACTGACCCTACGTGGCCTATAGGGTGTGAACTACGTGGTCTGCAACCCTTGAATTGACCCTGTTCTGTCTCCGTCCTCACAAAGGTCCCCGATCGCTTCCTGGAGGTGGCAGAAATCACACTGAGAGAGTTCTTTAACGCCATCGTGGCGGGAAAAGACGTGGACCCGTCCTGGAAAAAGGCCATCTACAAGGTCATCTGCAAACTGGACAGCGAAGTCCCCGAGATCTTCAAATCCCCAAACTGTCTCCAAGAGCTTCTACACGAGTAAATTTATCCAATTCCTCCCCCCGCTTTTTTGCCCTTTGCTCCATTTTCTTATTTTTGTTGTTGTTTGTTTGTTTTTTCTGATTTTACTGAATTGAAAAAAAATCTTTTTTTTTTCTTTTCTCTAACTAAACTTTTGATTTCCTGATGTTATTACTATTATTTTTCAGTGTATGAGAGTTATGGAGTAGCATTCCTATGATGACTATTTGTTTTGTTTTTCTAAGGCTCTGAACTGAAGAGACTAAGTTTTTTGAGAGCCCTGATCTGTTCGGCCTGTTTTCTGATCACCACTACCTGAGTGCGTGTGTGTAAGTGTGTGTGTAGGGAGTTCCTCCACCACAAACACAGGCAGGGCTCCTCTTCCCACTCAGTGCAAACAGGGTGCCCCAAACAAAAGGACAAACATGTACACACATGCACACAAACCCAATGCCTAAAGTGTGGTTACTGACTGGACTGAAACTGGACTTGCGGTACTGGTCTGCACTGGTTTTTTGGGACTTGGGCTGGTTTTAAATGGCTACTAAGCTCCACTTTTTTTTTTTTTTGAAGTGTATTTTTTCCCTACAACTGGGGCATTGTGTTTATTGGGTGTACTTTATTGTTTTGAATGATATTGTTGTTTAATTAACTTTTTTTGTCATTACTGCTTGCTGAAAGATTGGCACTTCAATATTTGTTTGTCCTTTGATGCCATTGCAGAAAAAAATAAATAAATTATTGCTATTAATATTACTCCGAGCGGGTTTTAAATTTTGAAGTACTTTCTACACCCTTTACCCCTGTTCTTCTCCTTCATTTTTTTTAGTTGAGTTTTAATGACGACCACCATGATGAACTTCTGAAGAGTAGAAATTAAAAAAAACTTTTGAAGTGCAAAATACAGAAATTCAAAAGTAGTTTAGCAAAGTTTTTTTAGTCATATGATTATCATTGATGTTTTCACTGCTGTTTCTATAAACTTTTCTGCTCACCTCAAAGAAAATGATCTCACAGAAAATATTTTTGCATTTTTCCACAGCTTTGTTCACAACCTGGTTTTTGTGATATGAAGCCAGCCTGATACTGTAAAATTAGCTTATGATACTTGAATACATCCCAATGCTGTGGCAATATAGAATGATTGCTGAAAAGATGAACATTAAATAAAAAATATTCAAAGGGGGAAAAAAAATCTGCAGAATTACAGCCGCTCATTAATTATGCTTTAGATGAAACACTGACGCACGAACACTGGGACACAGGCTCCCGTCTCAAAGCAACAATTCAAGGTCAAAGGTGAACCTTCTCCTCGGGGTTAGATGGAGAAATTCGCTGCACTACAAAGGGAGCAAAGTGAGGAGCGGTGCACACCTGCTCAGTTTGGAGAAAAACTGTTTAATTTGGTCTGTAGTTGCAAGCTAATGGCTAGCGAGCGTGAGGTCAAAGCCAGAGTGGATTGCTGTTGTCTTAAAACAACTTACATCTAAAAAAGAATTTATAGCTGTTCATCCAAATGTTATTTTATTAACTTTTACATGACCGTAAAATTTGTATTGCAATGTTATTCACATAAACAGAAGCTAGTTGTACAGCTTGTGGCACTTTTAGCAGAAATGTCAAAATATTTCTATCAGAATAACAATTTAAAATGAAATTGATGATGATGTAATATTTAAAAATAGTCCTTGAGTTAACCAATGTGATTTTTTTTATTGTAGTTTTAAGATGACAAGGATTAGCCTTGGATTGAGTGCTGCTCAAATTAGCCATTATCTTGTCAGCTTCTTCAGAGTTAAACATTTTTGCCTCAAGTTTGAAGTTGTTTAGGAGTTGTCAACGACAAGTAAGGTATATATTTATCATAGAACACCCCACACAAATATTTGAACTATCTCTTTGACAAGTTTGAAGAAAAAGTCCGACTTCATTGTTTATTTTTTTGCGCGAGTTAGCTGTTGTTCTCGCTTGTGTGTGCGTTACAAAAGATCAAAAGGACCAGGTAGCCTCACCTGCTGACAAAGCGTCTGACAAAATGAGTCAGAGAGAAAGAGATGAAGAGATCCTCCCTTCATTATGTCCACCCCCACCCTCTCCACCCCCGGACCGTGTTCTTCTTAAGATCATCTGTGGCCTCCTGAGAGAGCCACCCGGACACGTTTCGCTCTGAAGGATGGGCTCGCTTCGGCACGTCTCGGAGTCTCAAAGCGCCAGCCGAGGGCTCTAAAGCGCCACAAACAAAAGGAGAAAGGAACGGACACTTTTATGTATAAAGCACAGATTATTATCGCTGCCCCCCCTCAACCCTGCCCCTTCTTGTGACCCCACCCTGTAGTTAAAAAAAAAAAAAAGCTGTACCTTAGAAGTTGTAACAAGAAAAGATGAAAAGAAAGTCATGATTTTATGGCTGTGTGCATTTTTTTTCTCTTTTAGTGTCACTGAATTTTCATACGCACAAAACTAAAATACAAATAAAGCTTTTTACCGTCACTAAAAGTTTTATAAAAATTATAAATGAGGTTGAAAAGGTTCTGATTTTTAATGATGCTGAATTTGTTTTCTGAAGCTGAGCTTTTCTTTTTTCTTTGTTTTTATTGTTTTGTACAGTGTTGAATGATGATATTCTGGAGAAAAATACAACTTATATTACATTTTCAAAGTATTGTTGTGGCATCTGTACATAAAGGAGCTGTACAGTGTTTTTTCTAACAAATAGAGAAAAGCAAAAAAAATGAAAACTCTAAAGAGTGAAACTCTTCAAATGGACTCTTGTTCCAAAAAAAACACGCACCTGCATTCTGCCATGTTTCTACCAGGACTCCCATCTTGAAGTTGCACCAGCATCTCTTCCTTTCCATGTCCTAATAGAGACGTATGTTCAGCTTTGCATCGGGGTGATGATGAATCAGGGCCGTGGACAGGAGGGAACATGTACAGATACACTTTGGTTCAAAATTAAAAGAGGAAAAATGAACAACTTATTGCTTATATTTATATATATAAGTGAGTTTTAACAGTTGTATGTGTGTGTGTGTGTGGGGGGGGGGCAGGGGTTGTGGAATTTCCTTAATATGTCATATGTGTTTCTGCGTATGTGTGGGTGTGCGTGTGGGTGTGCGTGCGTGCATGTACTGTAAAGGAGTTTGTGTCTGCGTGAGAGAAAAGACCGATTACGAGAACCTGTGAACCACTGAGTGACACAATTCTCAAACACTGTGCCCCCCCCTTCCCCAACCTCCTCCCCCCTGGGAGTCCCATCCTGACATGTAAATGATTCTCATTAAGTCTTGGCAACATGTGTTTAGTGTGTGTGTGTGTATCGGGGGGGTTATAATTTCCTCTGATCTGTTCTCTGACCTGTTTGAAAGAGGGTTGTATTGTTTTCGTGCTATCAGTAGTAATTATTATTATTAATATTATTATTGTTATTATTATTATTATTATGACATTGCTCCTCTTTCAGTGTAAATAGATGATGTGGACTTAAAGTGAAGACAAGCTGCCTTTGTATAACTTTGCAATATGTAAATAGTTTTTGATGCATTTTTTTATGATATTACTAATCTGTTTTTTGTAGTAATTCCAAAACAGAGGAGATATGTTTGTATTACAGTCTGAATAGATACACAGGTTGTAAAATAAAACTCAAGTCCTGGCTGTTTTTTTTTTTATTTTATTTTATTAATATTCCTGTTATTAGTGTCTATTTGTCTTGCAGATTTTGTGTAATTTATTGGTTTAATTTATCTTAATTTATTTGATGTTTTTGTTTGATTTTTTAATTTTTTTCCAAACGCAGAAGGCTGTTTTGTATTTAAACTAGCAGAAACAACTCAAAAGGTTTATCTTTTTTTCGAATCAATAGGTGATAATAAAATAAAGAACGCATCTCGTTTGATTGACAGATTTGGACCTGTGCGTGGCAGGACAGAGGGTGGAGCAGAAAACTGAAACTCTAGTTTGAAGAAGTTTCTTTTTTTTATTTGATTTGATTTGATTTCCTTGTATTGCCCCCCCTAAAAAATAATAATAAACAACCAGTAGTCAAATTGCCTTTTGTGCCTTCACCCTTTATGAACTGAATGTATGAGCAGTATATTTATGCAAGCTTTGTGGGAAATGGATTTAAAAAAATGAAATAAGAATAAAATGAGAGTTAAAAAGTCACTTGTGGTTTGTTTGGTGTCATTTTAGGACACACACACACACACACACACTGATATCCAGTGTGTTTGTAGTTAATAGTAAAAATCACTAAAAAGAAAATACTTTTTTACAGCGATTTACGCATCAGTAAAGTCACTCCATGAGGCTAAATGTTAATGCTAATGAATGGATGATTTAATAGATATGTTATTTGAACATAAAAACAATACCAGGATATTAAAAGGAGCAAGAGAGGCACAAGCTATTTAAAATATTATTTCCTTATCCATTGTTCAGTATCAAAATATAAAGCTGACTTTCTTTTTTCTTTTCATCCCAGCTTTGCACATAACTGTCAAAAGTTTCCCTGTTTTGTACGTACACACCCTTACTTCATGTACAACATAATATTTTAGAATTATTTTACGTGCTTTTGGTTGATTTCTGTGTCAGTTTGTTGAATTTTCTTCCTCGAAGCGTTGAAATAGAAAAAAACTAGACGGGGCGGGGGGGGCTTTAGCCAAAAACTCAAACTTTAAAGACGTTCTGCTCATTTTTTTTTTCTTTGTATTGTATTAGAAAATTATTGGAATCATTTGGTGTTTTTACTTGGAAAATAAAATTCTATCAAAGTTAATAAGCTCATAATCAGAAATCCAGCTGTTTTTGTTAATTTTACGCAGCCTGTCAATGACCTTATTGTGGTGTTTACATGACTTTTATTGTTTGTAGTGTTTTTCAGTTGTGGAAGCAGCTCTGTTTAGGCTATGATGTCCATTACAAATTTCTCCTTCAGGACAATAAAGTATACATCTATCTATCTATAAGTTGCAACATGTTCAAATTTGATCGTGTTGTTAAATCATTACATTTTATTTC
Source organism: Cynodonichthys magdalenae (assembly GCA_031762555.1). NCBI lineage: Eukaryota > Metazoa > Chordata > Actinopteri > Cyprinodontiformes > Rivulidae > Cynodonichthys > Cynodonichthys magdalenae. The sequence continues at coordinate 11,630,070 of JARVJO010000039.1, forward strand.
AAAATAATAATGCTCCCCAAAAAAGTTGTTTTTCTATAAATTTCTATAAACACACACTTGTTTCCCATTTCTGTGGTTGTTTTGTGCTTTGGGGAGTTGTTTCGGAGGAGGATTTTGGAAAAGCGTGGTGTGGTCTCTCTGCGTCATTTTGCTATTTTCTCATCATGACCCCTGTTGTACTTTCCACCACGCCTGCCCATCGCTCCGCTCCTTTTCTTCCTTTGTTCTAAGCCTGACTGCTTTTTCCCTCCGTGTGCTTTGATGCTCATTTTTTTGGAGTTGCTTCTTTTGTGTCTTCCTTTTTGCTTTTATTCTTTTTCACCCCCTTCTCTCTCTCTCTCCTCTGTGTTTCTTCTCCCTCTCGTCCTCCTCTCGCCTTCACCGGAGGCTACAGCTCCTTAGGTTGGGCTGAGACAGCATCTTTGTACAACACCGACCGTCTGCTCTGTAATCAAATACCATCTGTCGCTACATCTGAAGACTCACTTTCTCGCTTCCTCCATCACGCACACACATAAGCCACATCTGTGCTCCGCTCTCTCGAACAAGATGTGTGTGTATGTGTGTGTGTGTGCAGCTTTTTCTGTACACTGACCCGTGTGCTTACAATCATTCCACCTGATTCATTCTTGGCCTGCAGGCTGGAAGTCACCAGAGTCACTTTCACCACTTCCTGTTTTTTTCCCTCTCTTACACCACTTCTCCCACTGAGTCGGGGGGGGGGGGATCAAAGGTCATTGTCTTCAGGTCTCCATGTTTGTTCTGTGTGTCAGCAAGACCTTGGCTGCTGCATCACACAGGAGATAGTGGACTTTAGTTCCTCAGTCTTAGATCAACGGCCTACTATCTCAAAAGGCTGCCAGTCTTTCCCAATGTTTGCCCAAACACTTGTCCCCCCCCCCACCCCCGGCACACAAAACGTTGACACGGTCCCCCTACCCCAAGGTCCCTCTGTGGTCACTTCTTATCACACGCTCCGGTTCAAGAACATTTTCCATTTACTTTTTTTTTTTTTTTTTTTTTCAATTAAGTAGCTTTTCCTTTTCCTTTTTAGAGCCTGGTATAGTTTTAAAAACTGATTTTACATGATGGATGCAACATGGAAACTACAAACATTTTATGTATTTATTTATTTATTTATTTTATTTAATTTTTTGATGAATACCGGGGGAACTTCAGTGACGAAGACAGGACCTTATTTCTGTTTGATCCTCCTACCTGCGACCAAAATGAGCTGTCCAACCATTTAAACACCTACTTCTAAAATGTCTGTGGGCTTGAAACTAAAGCTGTATTTCATGGGGGAATATATATATATATATATATATATATATATATATATATATATATATATACTCAAAAAAATGATTTGTTGAATGTACTAAACCAAGTTAGGTCAAGTGGTTTCTAAACCGAGTTGAGTAACTGTAACAAGATTTACACAAGCAACTAAATTAAATACATTTGCTCAGCTTGCTTGAATTGAACCACTTGACATAACTTGGTTAAGTAAATTCAACAAATCACTTTTTGAGTGTGTATGTATATATATAGTAATTGCTTGTAATTATTTGCTCGTTGATGGGTTTACATACATTGTAGAAAAAGATGGAAGCAATTTGTTTGGTTAAAAGATTCCTGTTTTGGGTCAGTTACAATTCCCACCAAATTTTTATTTTTTTATATGGTAATTGCACAAATAATGAGAATGTTTGATTACTTTATATACTAAAGTCACCGTGACTATAAATAATTAGGAAAATCCTGATGATCTCATGGCTTTAGATGCTTTCGTTTAAAACATCTAAGTTAGTTGGAGGTACGCCGCCGAATGCATTTAAAGCTCAAACCCACTGGCTCTTTGTGTGGGTATACAGACAAAAGCTCACAATTTATTTTTTTAAACACCGTAGTTATGATATTTGTGACACCTCAGAGTTGCTCCTACATTCCTAATTTTGAATTGTTCTCCCCTTCTAACCTTCCACACCTTAATTTTCATCAATATTTTCATTCATTTGAGCAAGACTGAGCAGTTATGTTAATGAAACAATACATTTTGTAAAGTGATAAATGTATGGTGTTTGATAATACTTTGTGATGTAAATCTTGTGCATTTTTACGGTGATGCAATGTCTGGCTAAACAAACTGTAAAATTTGTGAGCTTTTGTCTTGAGAGCTTTGAGTAGAATCATGGAAAAAATCAAAATAAAGCAGCCAAAAAAAAAATCTGAACGATATTCAAATTCTGGTTCATCCTTTAATAAAAAGTCAGATGCCTGAAGGTGCCGCAGACATCCATTCAAACAATTATACACAAGTATAAGACGCTGATGAGAATGTGTCCACATGAAACTAGTTATGTACCGACATGGACTTAAAGGTGAGGACAAAGCCATGACTCGGAAAACAACAAATAAGAAAGGATTGCATTTTTAAATGCACACAGAGACCAAGAACTTTATTTGTGGAGGCATGTCCTGAAATTTCCTAAAACTAAAACTGAACCGTTCAACCATCAATATATTTGGAGGAATAACGGGGAAGCTTGCCAGAAGTACAGAGGTGGCAGCATCATGATGTGGGGGGAGTGTTTTGCTGCAGGGGGTGAATAGGTGAACTTGGAAAAACAGATGGCATCATGGGTAAAGATTTGTTGTTCCTTTTTCTGCTGCTTCCTTATCAGGTGTCACCACAGTGAGCTTACTCACACAAAGATTTGGTCATTTTGTTGTTGTTTTTTTTACACCAGATGCACTTCCTGACCCAACCACTGACCATCTTGACTGGGGGGATTTAAGGGTCTTGCTCAGTGGGTAAAATGAAGACGGTAGCTGATGTGGGTGCATTGAAAATGCAACGGTCAGGAGATTCGAACTGGGGACTTGCTGATCACAGTAACTTTATGTGGAAATGGTGAACGTTTCAAGACATCAACAAGGAAGTTAAAGCTTGGGTGTGATGGGTCTGCTAAATGTACAATGACCTTCGGACAACAAAGTCAGGGTTAAGTAGTGCCTTAATCTCCATCCTATAAAAAATGTGATTAGAGCTGAAAAGGCGGCATACAAACTTGTTATATCAGTTCAGTCAGGATCTATGGGACAACATTTTTACAATATTTGTGCGTCTCTTTATCCAGTCTATATAAACATATACTGTCACATATTAGTATTTTTTTGTACCTAGAATTAAATGTTCAGCACAAAAAAAACAACATAAAATAGACGATAGATTTAAATATAGAGATAGAGACAAATGATGGTTTTATTCTGTTAATATTTAACAGATTTCATCTCTTGTTGGGTGAGTGAGACACTTATCTGCTGCAGCTGTTTACTCTGGCATCAAGGATGAGGACACCTAGTGGTCAGAATCTGCACATGCTCCAGTACTGTATGTAAATTTTGGATTTAGCCCCACATGCTCTCTTCATCCTGTCCGATTGTTCTTTTTGTTTTTCTCCACATCTGCTTGTTCTTGTTGTTTTGTTTTGTTCCTTCTCCGTCTCCCTCCTCTCCTATCACGTTTTATGCATCTGGGTATTCGCTTGTTCTGTGAAATTGGAAGATTCCAGTTGGACAGATCATTATGCCCTCTTTTTTTCCCTCTCTTTCTCTCCCCTCGTTCTTTCTGCCACTCTTGCTGGAAGGCTTTAACGCAGTTGGAGCCTCGGAGGCTCAAGAGAGGAGCCTGGGAAAGAAGGAACAAAGGGCCGTCCGTCTGCAGCAATCACCACTCCACAACTCCTCTCTCTCTCTCCCTCCGTTCTTCCCTCCCTTGGTTCCCCCTCTCTTCCCTCTCTTCACTGGCCAGCGCTCCAAATTAAGACTTCAGACAAGAAAATGAGCTCACAACAAAAAGAGAGGGAAAAAAGCGAGAGAAGAGAGAGGGAGAAGGAAGTTCATAACAAGCCAAGAGGAGCAGGGCAACAAAGCCTCTGTTGTTGGATTTCAGGGCCCCTCAGTCGCTCCGCAAGGAACTGTCACTGTGTTGACTTGGACCCCTTGTTTTGGGGAACACAAACCATATAAACACAAAAAAAAACATACACCCACAAAAGGAAATTGTGCTGCAAATGAGAACCTGCTCACACGCACGACGCTGTGCAGAAAGTTTTCATATAATCTGAAACTTATATAAAAATAATCACATTTATTTTTCTTTTCTGTTTTACAAGCAATGGAGCACTGAGTTTTCATGTGTTTTGGCAATTTATTGTCTATAAAAATGTCAGTACTTCGGACATTAACTGTCTAAATAAGGCATCACAGCTGATGGCGATTGTCATCATTAACCAAAGCTGGAGGTTCAGAGAATATTGGACCTCTGTAAGAAAGAACTTTTTTTTTTTTATTCTTTATTTATACAGGAAAATCTCTTGAGACTCATTGTCTCATTTACAAGAGAGACCTGTTACATGCATATAAACAATAATACAATCTATTTAACACTTCTAAAAATCAATACCATACATCATCAAAAAGGGTTTTTATTGACAACAAATACAGGTGCTTACAGACAAATTTTCAAATCTGTTTATTTAAATATTAAACTCCCAAAATGTGAGCAAAGTGGAGAGCTTCAGATCCTGTTTGTTCCAGGTGGAGGGGCCAGAAAAGGAGAATGCTTTTTTGCTGAGCTCACTGAAGGAACACTGAATGTAATAAAGTCTTGAGAACGAAGGCTGTGGTATTGTTTTTTGAGTGAAATATAACATAAGTACGATGGAACCAGTTGAAGGATGGATTTATAAATGAAAGTGTACCATTGTAAGAGTCTGCGAGTATGTAGTGAGGGCCATTTGACTAAAGAATAATGGTGAGTGAGGGCTTTGCTACCTGTGATAAATCTAACTGCTCCATGACAGACTGCGTCCAGCAGTAAGTTATAAAGCAAAATAAAATTAAACTTTTTAATTGTTTTAATATACAAAAGTTTTAGATCCAGATAAAGACTTTATAGAGTTAGGGTGAGTTTTGTAACCTTAATGAGGTAAACAATTTGTCCACCCTACACAAATGTGGTACTCCACCAATCAGGTCTTTATTGTGGCCAATCAGATGCTGTTATTTATATAGGAACATGACATTGTAAAAACTTTATTTTCAAAAAGCACTTGAATGAGCAGGAAGCCAAAAAAATAATTTCAAAATCTGGAATAAGCTTTGGTTTCTGATTTCCACGATTTCCATTGATTGGTAAAGCCCACAGCGGCCCATCCCCACAGAGTCGGTTCTCAGCAAGAAGGTCCCAGAATTGGGCCATAATGGCTAATGCAATTTGGGTTTGAACCCAGGCCAAGCCGGAGCATACGTTTCCCTGTTCTCCCACAGTGATTGCTGTACATGAGGACCAACAACCCTGGCAACCTGAAAAGGAGGTAAAGAAACTGGGTGTTTGGAAATTTTTGTCTTTTTTTGTATACAATTCATTCTACTTTTAACAATGTAGAAATTAATTTCTACATTTATTTCTGATTTTCCTTACCCCCACCCCCCATCTTACTATAAACATGCAAGAAACGAAATAAGAATAACGCTAAGAAAAACTTTCTACCAGCACTACAAACACAGACGCACACTCTCAGACACCATGCCAAGCGCATGCCGATTCTCCAGATTAATATAGACGGTACAGGTGAGAAGACAACCGCTGAGAATCCCCACGGCACAACTTCATTTTGACTGCCAAGAAGAGTCAGAGGGGGCAGCAATGGAAGGGAGGAACTCCCCTTTAAAACAGAAGAAAGTTGGTGAACGTGAGCACCACAACGTGCTGAACAAACAGTTTAAAAGTCTTACAAACGGCACACAATGCCCCCAGTGACACACTGAAGGTGCAGGCCTCAGGGGCAAACACCTGTTGAGGAGTTTTATGAATAAAACACACTCACACAACCAGGAGCTACTATTTTTGTACAGTTTCTTAGAGAAAATTATGTTTTCCGTAATCCATCGCTTCAAACTTTATGACCAACATACAGCGTTCTCAAAGAACAAGTCTGATCATCTTACAGCTCTTTTAAATCTGCTTTTATTCCCTACAGTGGATGTTATTATCAGGAATGTGTGTGTGTGCATACATGTGCATAGCTGTGCATTCGGGGGAGTGGAGCTATAAAAAAACTGAACTAGTTTGGCTTCTTACAGTGTAAACTGGGTCTAGTAGGTCCAAGACAGATGGCTCTCAGGGCAAAGCCAGTCTGGGCTTGCCATCTCACTCATTCTCTTTCCCTTTCTCACACACACACACCTAATGGGATAGCCAATATTGGCATCGCTTTGCCTCTTCCAGATCCCTGAGTCAAAAATCACTGAGGCCCATTATATTTTCCTTTTGACCCATTTGGCGCGACGATGGGAGCATCGAGTGCTGGATTAAACGAAAAGCAGTTTATAATCCAGTAATTCTAATGTTTTAATTACTTAGATGAACAGGAGGTGTTTGAGCAAAGGCTAATCTCTGAGACATAAGGGTGAGCGAGGGAGAGGGGAGGGGGGAGATTTGTCTTTTTCTTTGTAACACACACACACGGAGACTTGCTCGTGGAATATTAGCAGTGTGGTAAAGTTTATCACCTGTTATCAGCACAGATTAAAAGATTCACACTCTTTATTGTAAACAGTTTGTATTAAAGTAAGACCCACAGATTAAGGGGGAGGAAAATCGTGAACAAGTTTAAATGTATTGGAACATGTATATTCCCAAGAATGTCTTCATCATCCTACACTTGTTTTAGAAAATTGGTGTTTTTAACTCATTAGGTGTTTTTAAATTAAAACCTGCCATTATCTTGAGTAATATGTGTCGTAGCCGTAACTGACCCCATGATTGTCTTTGATAGCCACCCTTCCTGTCAATCAGGCAGCAGAACAAAGGCTTCTAAACCAAGGATGATGACCTCATGCCTGGGGTCACTCTATGCTGAAGGGGTCTTAACACCATTCAGCTTGCCTTTTGTTTCTGGAGCTGTTTTTCCAGCGTACTGTGAATTGCATCGCAAGATCTTTCAGCGCTGTGGCTGCGTACACACACACCCACACACACGAACCATTAGCAGACACACATCCCCTTGATCCATGAACTGGAGCACTGAGCCAGGAGTGAGCCTTAAGACAAGGAGTGACAACCGGGACAGCTGCATGGGTTGGAAGCCAGTCTTAGGCCTACTCCCACTGCCTCCCTTCAGCACACACACAGACACACACACACACCTCCACCACCACAGCCAAACAAGCTATTGTCTCTGGCTAGGGCCTGTGGTATTTCATTTGTCATGAAATGGATACAGACACAGGATGACCACGAGGTTGTTTTCTCCAAAGAAGACACTGCTGCTGCTGCTGCCGTGGCTACTGAGCACAGATTCCGACCTCGCTACATCCTTAACAATCCCATGCAGCTTTCCCCCGAAACATCCTGCCCTGAACTATTTACAAACCTGTTTTAATCTTTGGACAGAAATGCAAAGGGTTGATACAAAGGAGTTCTTATATTTCAGAAGGATTTAAAAGAAAAGAAACAGACTTATAGTGCAGGAGATAAAGTAGTTTTCTTACCACTACAACCATAGATTGTTATGTAAATAATCATGTAATATGATGTTAATTATAACTTTGGTCTTAACCCCACTTAGCTGTCAGTTAAGTAAAAACTGAAGTTGATCAAATAGCTATCTGAAACAAGTAATATATTGATTGTCCATAATGTTTGCGCAGACCCAAACTTCAAAATCTTTGAACTATCCTTCTAAGTTTTTTGAGCTCATTCTTTCACAGCGGTTGTTGAGCTCAGCTTAGAATGAGTTTGGTTCTTTGGGCATTGTTTCAAAGCCACCAAACAATTAGCTAAACTTAAATGAAACTCTGACTGGTTGATGAACATTTACTTCAACTATAAAAATGAGATAATAAAACTACTGTAGACTGTTTAGTTTTTTATTAATTTAAACGATATATATTGTCGCTTACCAGTGCTCCGCTTCGAGCGCCATCCAGTTTAAACATTAATTTTGGAATTTTTGCACAATGTGCGATGTTCAGCCCTTTTAAATTTAACCAGGGAATGTTGACAGAGAGGAAAATGTAGAAATGACTCATACTGAAACTGAAAATGATGATGGAAGACAACAGAGCTGCTTCAAGAAAGGCTCGCCTCAGATTTAGCCTGTTAGCGTTTGAGTAAGCTCCCAAGCTAAGATAGCACAAAAGGCAAGGAAATTTCTGTTTGGTAGATTATTTTTTTGTTGTAACAATGCTTCTTGGCAATATATCTTATACTGTTGGGAAGCCTGTTAATTTCAATTTTAAATGGTGTCACATTAGTAAGGAACATGCTTTTGTGGGATGAGCAGTAGAGCTAAGTATGCAGGTTGTGCACTTGAAATATTTGTCAAATCTTCTCTGCCAAACAGCTTATTTTGCAAGTGTTGAGCTTCTGATACCTCCAAGTGCTGCCAATCAGGTGCCCATTACAAGATTTATTGCCAGGAAGCGTTGTTACAACAAAAAAATCATCTACCAAACACATATTCCCTTATCTTTTGTGCTAAGTTTATATGGTGAAATATAGCATTAACTCACAAGCTAATTTAATAAACATCACATTTGATTGTTTTAAGTCATATATTGTGCAAAACATAGAAACTAATACAAAATACAAATTTATTATTTTTGTCACACATTATAGCTTTTACCCCCTCGACTCTTTGTGTTTTAGTCTCAATTGTAACCTCATCATCCCCAGAATGCATTGCGTCAGTAACTAAATGACGACTGTAATAAAGTAATCAGAACTTTTCACGTGTCACAAACATTTTTTAGTAGAGTAGAGAAAAAACAACCTATTTAGGCCAACGTGCAAGTGGTCGGAGAACTTTAACGTGTTTAATTAACTGCTTGATGCTAAGCTTGTACGACATCCTAGAGAAACTTTCACCGCTCAGTTATCATCAAAAAGATGGAACTGACAGCAGTGTTTCTTGAAACTGTAAAGATGCTGAGATGACTTCACCCATAAAGTCTCCAAGTCCAAAACCGTTCATGGGCATTAAAACAATACCCCTCTATCTCTATCAAGGGCATTCCTTGGCATAACAATAGGACCCCCTCACCACCACCACCACCATATTTTCCTTTCCTCCCCTCCCTCCTCATTCTTCAGCCTTTCCATCAAAGAGCATTCCAGCTCCAGAGCCCCCCTAAGCCCTTCACTCCGGGGCCTGTCCATGTGACGCGGCACGCAGACAGTCATCTTTAAGAATTGATTCACTCTGGTATCCAAAGCCTAGGGAGCTTGGTTGCCAAGATATCCAGCATAGGCGCCACTCATGGGGTCCAGGTACACAACAGCTGCTCCCCAACAATAAAGTCAAAAAATGGAAGGCACTCAGGGGGGAAGATGCATCCATAACCTCCCTTTCTCTCTCTCTCTCTCTCTCTCTCTCTCTCTCTCTCTCGCTCTCTCTCTCTCTCTCTGGTCACCTTGAGCCAGTTGTTGCCTTGCTTATACTTTCCGAGACGACCAAGGATTGAGTCCAACTTTGAGATGAGAGCGGTGGAGGCGAGTGGCCATTGAAAGACAAAAATAAGGAGAGGCTCAGGGTGAATGAGAGCTTTTTTTTTTCCTTGGAGGAAACACAAAGTGGCAGCTGTGCAACCAAGATTGTACAATGACACATAGAAGACCATAAATAAGACAATGGCATGTTGTTTTTTTAGACGCATATCAGCTTCGCCGGAGGTCAAGTGAAGGAGATGCAAGCTGCCGTCTCACATGCATAGAGGCAGGCGCAGGAGTAACCCAGGGAATGTCGTGATACCGCAGATAGAGATCACAAATCATCCAGAAGGAGACAGCCGAGATATTACTTCACCTGAAGTGTTTCCATAAACTCAGGCGTACAAAAAGCCTTGGAAAGCAGCATCAGTCTTCAAACAGGTCCTGACCCTCAAACATACAATAATTTATGATCATACAATCGAGCACATCATCCATCATGAATAAAATAAAAAAGATGCCAAATTAAAAGAGGCAGAGGATACAGTAATTCAACTTCAGAAATTATGTAAACTGGTATCGACACAAAAATACAGGGTCATCTGGGAAATGGGGGAGACGTCGATACTTCAGTTTTTCTTGTGAGTTAAGGTGCAAAAGCAAAGAAGAGAGGGAGAACGGAAGTACAAGACAACAAAAGGAAGACAGACGGACAAGGGCAGAGGGGAACTTGGCATAATCAGTCTTCCTGTTCCAGCGGAAAGGCAGAAGAGGAAAAGCAAGAGCAAGGGTAAGCTGGGGAGAGTGGGGAATTTACCAAAGCAGCTCTGGAGGGCCCTCATTACGATATTAAACAAGATTTAATAAGTGAGAGTGATTTGATGAGGTGATTATCCTGGCCCATTAATCAAGCAGGCTTCTAGCCTCGCCGTAATATGGCCCATCTTTCTGCCCGTACCAAAGCCTCTTTAGACACTGAGCTCCTTACCGCACTAACGCCGCTTCAGAAACAACACCCGCTACAGAAAGGCAAAAAAAAAATCAAAAAGGCATATTACGTCTCTTAGGCCTGAAGGTATTTTCGAGGCTCGCTCATCCCTCCACCACCCCGTCCGCTCTGGTGGTGCATCTGATAAATTGAACTCCTTAACATCTGGGTCAGAAAGTAAAGTCTTATCAGAAGCAGCTAAGAGTGATAACTGGCGATGATAGCAAAAAAGCATCTGTTGGCTTAGGGCTTTTGGTTGGAGAACAGAAGGAAGTTGAACAGACTCCACGGGATTGTTGGGCTTTGGGAGGTAGGGACTGCATGTGTGGGATGTGTGTGTGCGTGTGTGTGTGTGGAGCGGCTGATTCATTGAATGCTTTTTGGGGGAAAGTGTAAAACTAAGAGTTGCAACAGTACATGTGAAAATGGGCGCGATACACTTTTTAAAGTGAGATTAAAGCAACTCTCAGACATCTTCCAGCATCATTTTACTTTCACCCCAAAACCACAATTTACTGTGTTCCAAACATGAAACGTGTGCTTTTAGAATTTTGATTAATTCAGATTATAGTAATTGTGTCATTAGTTAGGTGATAAAAGTCACAAATAGAAAGTCGTATCTGATTATGGGGTGCCAAGTGTAAAATAAAATGTTAAAAAATGTCACTTTCACATGTTAAGAGTGGAAAACCTTAGTTTAAAAAGAATTCACTAACATTTTATTGCTATTTATCTCACTGTTCTCACATTTTACAAATTTTTACTAAATGTTAAATTTAAATGTTATGTATAAATCTAAATGTAAAGATTGAATGTGGTTAAATGTTAAAGTTTATATTTGACAATTTCGGAATGGAACACAGTCTTTACTGCAAGGAGCCTTTTGTTGTGACATCACAATCCTGTGATAAAAGCAAGCTCTAGCGCTGCTAATGATGCTAACGCTTCCCTACAAGACAATAAACTTGCAGTTGCGGCTGGTGTCTGAGCTGCACTTCAAACTGCTGGACCACAGGTACCATCCGTTATGTTTTCAATGAATACTATTTGAATTTAAATTTTAAATGCCATCTTTAGCAGCGTTAGTGTTTGCTTTTGTCGCAGGATGATGATGTCACAACAAAAGCTGCACACCAACGGCAAAGGTTGTGGCTCCATTCTGAAATTCCTAAATTTAAGCTTCTCTATCTCATATCTGTCAACAAAGTATTGTCCACTCACATCTAATCCACAACAAAAAAAACTCTAAACCTGTCATGATTCATGTTTTTGGATTGTTTTTCAAGTCATGCCTGGACTTCCAATACATCTAACCATGAATACTAATCACTTAAAGAGGCTCACCTGTGCCTGTCTTATTATTTCCACCTGTGCTCTCCACATAAGCTCCTTCTAGACACTGCACAGGTGCCAGATTATCTGAAGCTTTATGCAGATGAAATCCTGCACTTCTTCAATACATTGTTATCTTGACCCTGTTTTCTGCCTCTTGAACCTCTGCTCCTTTGCCTGTCCCATGCTAGGGTTTCTTGTGATTTTTGGATTTAATGGTCTTGACCCACACCTGACTCCTGACCTTTCTCTGCCTCCCAGTTTCTGTACCTGTCTGCTAGATGCCAAGTTCACAGTTCTACTGTAGGACCATCTATCCTGACCATGCTTCCCCTGCAGGGGCGGAGCTAAACTTTTTTGCAGGAGTGGCCCAAGGGTGGCCAAGGTGTTACTCAGGGGGCCACATATGAATAAAGAACATTATCCTGGAATTGAACATTTAAGATGGCGCCACAGCCAATTTCAAATGGCTCTAATTCATCTGTTTTAAGAAATATTGAGCTGAAATTTTGTGATTGTAGCAAAGAATGATCTAAACAAAAGCATAGTGATCATCAATATATAGTACAGTTAAAACATGAGTTTAAAGGAACTTTTCTAGTTGCTCTATGTCATTGTTATGTCACAGACTTTCCTCTAGATGTTGCCCAGTTTTTATTAACTGGTTCAATCAGATGCCAGGGGTGGCACTCTTCTGGCTCCGCCCCTGTCACCCAAAAATCTCCTTTGGATCATTGCTGCACACTTGGAGGAACTGCTGACAAATCTGCACACAGTTCCTGAGATCCTGAACTAAGATGCAGAAATCATTCCTGTGTTGAAATTCCTATATTTATTACAAAACCAACTAATTTATTTTAGTTTGTTCATTTGGATTGTCAGCAAGCTCTTACCTGTTAGCTGTTCTTCACGTGCGGGTGCCTTTGGGGGCCTGGCACTCTGGGTCCTTCTCGGGGTCCTTGGCTCTGATGTCCCTTATGTCTGCCTCGGGCCTTGGGGGTCCGGTCTGTGGTT
>JARVJO010000039.1:11664595-11685095 GCA_031762555.1 Cynodonichthys magdalenae
AAAAATAATGGAAGTCAATGCAAGGTCCCCATAAAGATAGCTGTACTAGACCGTGTGTGTGTGTGTGTGTGTGTGTGGGTGTGTGTGTGAGTGTGTGTGCAGGCACACTCAACTCAAATGTACTGTAATGTGTTGGGATGGTTGATTGTAAAATATTTCAATTCACTCAAGATCAAGTCCCTGACCTGAGCCCTCCCTGTCTATATTTGTGTTTTTATAAAAAGAGGAAAGCTAGCTGTCCTACTTTAACCTACTTTGTCCTGTCTGATAATCTGTCTGCATCTAAGATCAGACTGAGAAGCTTCATGGACAAGGTTCTCCACGATTTGCTGATGCACCTGCAACAAACATCCACATGATGGCACAATGTGACAAATATAAACTCGTACTTTTAATTTGAAGGGGTTTTTTTTATTATTCCTGTCCCCAAAGATTAATAAAATATAAAAAAACAAACATACATTAGATTTTAATGTTGTCAGCTTCAGGTTGACCACAGATGATGCTCTGATCTGTTAAATGTTCCCCAATGGCTGTTGAAGCCTGCCTTGACCTGTGACCCTTGTATTCTGGGGTTAAACTGAGAAGTAATGTTGCATCAGTTACACAATTTCAAATACATAAATACCATAAATATATATTAAATACAACAAAAATATTCATTATTCATTCTGCTGTCTCGTGCATTTAGCAGAAGTAATATTATGGGAACTTTACAAGGTAAACAAAATGCAAAAATAAATTATGGATGGTATAATAAACAGAACAGAACAAAAACATAGTGTCAGTTCAAAACTCAGATCTAGACTTTTGAAACGGTGGCCAAGGTTCTTTGAGGAGGGGCACATGCAAAAAAGGAAACATGTTTTATGATGTTGAAATTATCACACAAGTACATTAATGATTTTAAGACTACCATAAAAAATGCATTGACCAGAAGTACATCACATACTTCAAATAATGCATTGAATAAGGCTGATAACATTTAGTTTTCTCTTCTTAATCCAAAATAATTACATGTTTTTTTATATTTTATAAAACATATATGCTGGCAGTATGTTCTTTAAAACTAGTTTTGAATTGTTTTGTCATTGTTGTTGTACTGTACAATAGTCAAAGCATAAAGTATAATGTGGCCTTTGCACTGTACTGCATGCCACATTAAAATTATTTTATTTAGTTATCTAAAAGTCAGCTGATTTATTTTCCTTATAAATATATATATATACATACATTTTAAACTGGCTATGAACAATATATGTATATATATATATATATACATATATATATACATATATTGTTCATAGCCAGTTTAAAAGATTGCCAAAATTCAAGTTTTTTAAAAAGAGAACTTAACTTCTTATTCATGACTTTTTCTCCAAGTTTACAACTTTTCAGTTCCTTCTCTCCTGATGTACTGACGGTGACCGTACGCTTGAGGGCGCTGTTTGACTGCTTAAAGAAATTTTGACTTAAAAACAGCGAAAAAAGTTTAAGACAGAAATTTGTGTGTATATACTGTATATATATATATTTTTATGAGGTAGTTAGTTATCAGTTAATTTTTTACGTAGTCTTGAAAAGTTAGTCGTATTTAAATGGGCGCAAACATTGTTAAAATATTTCAAAATAACTACTAGATGATATTTGGTGCTCTAACCGCAGATGAAGTGAATGGGTAATAAATTTTTTTTTTTTAAACAGAAGGGGTGCCGCCCCGACACTTGTCACCACATGATCCCACTTCTTCCACAGCTGCTCGTTCTTGTTTGAAAGAAGCCCACCCTGGTACTGAGTTACCACCGGCAGCATGGAGGGTCTGCAGAGGTTCAACAGTCCGGGAAAAGGTCGAGGACTCCGCGTTACGAGAGCTTTTAAAGTCGGAGAGCTGCTGCTGTCCTGCCCGGCGTACGCGTCCATCCTGTCGGTGAACGAAAGAGGCAGCTGCTGCGAGTTCTGCTTCACCAGGTAACAAACCCAATCCAGCCTGATAAAACCTCACTTATTCACCATGTCTGTTATTTAATCTTGTGAAACCCTTTTATATTTAATAATAAATACAGTTTCTCTCCACACGAGTTCATGCGGGTGGTTCTTGTGGCTCATCTTTCTGAACCATATCCTTTCATAACGTGACCAAACAAATAAATCATCACCTGGTGGTTTGCATACATCATTTTAGATGTGTCGTTAAAATCTCTAAAATAACAGAAATGTTTTTGCAAGCTTAAGAACTAATTCAGATTTATTTGTTGTGAAAAAATTAGGTTAAAGAGATAGGTCTTTTGAAATGGGGTCCTATAGAAAGATTTTAAAACAATAAATATCTTACCTGTTGTAGATGGCCTTGACCTTGGTTTACAGAAACAAAGTTTTATTTGCACCAGATTGACGAGCTAATGGCTAGTCTGACCCAGGCCAAGACCAAATTAGATTGCTGCCATACTATTCTTTTTTTGTTTGTTTGTTTGTTTTTTTGTTTTTTATAGCAGATTGGTATTTTATACAACTATATTTAATCAACAACTTGGCATTAAACTTTTTTTTCTGAAAGTGCATCAGTCTGCACCATAAGAGCTACAGGTACTTGCTACTGTTTGTTTTTACAAATAACTATAAACCTTTTTGTAATTTAGGGGTGTACCCATAAATTTGGGGAATTGGTATGAGCCAATAATTACATGAGAAGCCGATCCTATCTACCTCCACAAAGGTCTGAAAATCAGCCACTGTTCCCTTTTTGTTCTGCTGTGAGCACTACCTCATGTCCAGTTAAAACAAGTTTGTATTGTTTCAAGGACATTGTTCAGTGTTTTTCAATAAAATGAGATTGGAACATTAAAGGTGTATTGTGACCTTATAACACCTGACTTGGAAACCGGCAGGTCAGACTTTTCAAAGATTGACGATCGTCCAGAAAACTGCAATCAATTTACCCCTAATGTAAATAATGTGAAACAGTGTAAAAGTTGATAAAATAGCAGCTTACATGAACTTTGAGATAATAGAAAAGTCAGAAGTTTTGACTTCTTCACTGTTTTCAGTGTGTCGCAGAGCCAACTGGACCATGACGAGGCCCGGCCTGGCTTGTTCTATTAATACCACAGAATGCTTGAAAGCCTATCAGTTACTGCAGCCCACCAGCAACTGCTGTTTCTTGTCCCAGAGTTATCCAGCAGGGCATTTAGGTGTTCATACAAACCTTCAATACAAATAGACACAGTTAATTCTACACAGATATGTTTCATGTTAATTAATGCTGAATAGCTGTGAAAGACGATTTTCATTGGTTGACTCCAAAAGTTCAAATCAGTTGAGGAGATACATCTGTTGATCACATCATGAGGGTTTCTTTATAATCTCTCTTATGGTTTGTGAGATATTTTCCTAACAGGCATGCAAAGATTTCGCACAGACTGTGTTAAAAGACTCTCAGCTACTACCACAGCAGATTTTAGCTCAATATCTGTAAAATTAGCTGAGTTGAAGCCATTTTTGTGTTTAAGGTTGCTTTGCTGTGGCGGCCATCTTGAATGAGGTTTGACTCCAAAAGTGAATTTGTTTTCGATGTCGAGGAGTTTTACCAAAGTCTGGCCAATGTTTGATGAGATATTTTGCTAACACACACAGAGAGAGAGAGATAGGCAAAACCAGTATAACCTGATAAGGGATGTGTTGATGTTGCTGTAATAATAAATTGTAAAAAAGCAGACGATAGTTTTAAAATATGTGATTTGTGGAGTTTAATGTTTTTACAGGAAAGAAGGATTGGCAAAATGTGGGAAGTGCAAGAAAGCTTGTTACTGCAATAAGAAATGCCAGGTAGGAACAAATCCTTCCTGAAATGGAGAAAGAGCTCGGATTAAAGCAAAAAGACAATTATGAGTTTAAATTGTGAATAATATACCCAGTAAACACACATCTGCGTTGGTTTGCAGAAAGGAGACTGGGCCATGCACAAACTGGAGTGTTCAGCAATGACTGCGTTTGGAGAGAACTGGTGTCCGTCGGAGACGACCCGCCTGGTGGCTCGGATCCTAGCTGTGAAGGTCGGACTCTGAAAACAAGGCGACTACGTGGTCGTTCAGGAAGACCTTTTCTCTTAAATATGCCTGCTGTTTGCAGAAATCGCAGAAGGATCCCTGTGTTTCTGAGAAATTGATGCTCATAGGAGAGCTGCAGTCACGTGAGTAATTTCTCCTTTATTTATACACGTTGTATAAAAACTGTGCAGTTTTGGCACATTAGAGGACTAACTAAAGCATAGTGTTGAGCCACCATGTGTGTCTTTAAAATAATAACTTGGTAGTGTTAACAAGTTATAGTTTTCCTCTTGTGTATCATTCGGTAACCATGGAGACGGTCTGGTTCCCTCAGCTGGTAACCGATAAGTTTCACGTCAGCCCTCGTCTGCAGCTGGCCCGACTGCAGCTCAATAGGCGATTACACTTTAGTCCTGTTGATATAATAAACTTTATTGGTGACCAGCTGAGGGGATCGGGTCGTCTCCATGGTTACCGAATGATACACAAGAGGAAAACCATAACTCGTTATCTCAAGAAAACGCTCATCGTTATTTTGTGATAACGACATATGTCCAAACCAAACCATGGAAATAAATGTTTGTCCTCGTTTTTTTATTTCCATAAATGTTTTGTATTAACTTATCGCTGTGCAAGTTTTGTAAAATTTGATGAATAAAATCTTAACACTGCCTGGGACAGATCTGGAGGACGAGGATAACGAGAAAAGAGAGCGGACCGAGGCGGACATCGCTGGGCTTTATCGTTTTTACTCCAAACATCTGGAGATACCCGACCACAAAGACCTGCTCCATCTGTTTTCCCAGGTACAAGCATGGAGATTTGACTTTTTATTTTCCCTCTATTTTGGGGGTGGGGGTCTGCACCGTCTTTCACTTTGTGTGCTTTGTTCAACAGGTTGCTTGTAATGGTTTCACTGTGGAGGATGATGAACTTTCTCAGATGGGTACTGCAATCTATCCTGAGTGAGAAAGAGTTCTCTCGTTTTTTGTTTTTTTTCCAACTCTAACCTAAAGTTTTCATTGGTCTATGTTAAGGAGCAGAGTATTTTTTTCACTCGAATATCTTTTCTTTCTCTCACCGTCTCTCTCTCCTTACAGCGTGGCGTTAATAAACCACAGCTGCCTCCCCAGCGTCATCGTCACGTATAACGGAACATCAGCCGAAGTTCGGGCGGTGCAGGACATGAAACCAGGAGATGAAGTGAGGGGGAAAGTTTGGGTTCAAACTAATTCAAGATGGCCGCCACAGCTAATCACTCTTAGCCAACAACTCTCAGTTGTTTAAACATTGAGCTAACATTGTAGTAGCTGAGTCATTCCAAACACATGCACAACCCCGCAGTATTTCATAAAATTGCTCAAAACTTTCCTTTAAAATGTTTGTCCAAAACAGCAATACTTTATTATTTCTCCATCTAAAAACCTAGCATAAACGGCAGCAGGCAACATGCATTCTTTTAGCTGTTTTTGGATTAATAATAAGCTTATCTGCCTGTTTTCAGTGTGTTTACTCGTCAGTGTGTGTGGATTGGGTGTAATATGGCAGCAAACAAGAACCATTTGAAGGACAGAGAGGGCGAATGTGTTTTTGTTTTGTTTTTTCCTCTCCAGGTGCTCATCAGCTACATAGATCTGCTTTATCCATCAGACGACCGAAACAACAGGCTGAGAGAGTCCTACTACTTCACCTGTGACTGTCGGGAGTGCAGAAGCAGGTCCAAAGTAAGTTTAAACGGAAACTGCTTTACAAACTGTTCCCCAAAAAACTTTTTTTTTTCTTTCTGTAGGACAAGGCAAAGTTAAAAGTCCGTAAGCAGAGCGACCCCATCGAGCCGCAGGTCCTCAACAACACGGTGCGCTACGCCAGGAATAAAATCAGAGAATTCCGAGCGCTGAAGCACGTTAAAAATATCCTTTAATGTGGAATTATTAAAAACATAAAAGATTTCTTAATCGGCATTCGATAGGTTTGCCTTTTGAAACACAGCTCAGCCTTGACTCGTCAGCATGTCCCGGTGAGCTGCTGGAGATGTGCGAACAGAGCTTGGATGAAATGGGAGCCGTCTTTGACGACTCCAACGTCTACATGCTCCACATGATGTACCAGGCCATGGGGGTCTGCATTTACATGCAAGACGCAGACGGAGCCATCAGATACGGCCAGAAGATCCTTAAACCTTACAGGTACGAAGACTCAAACCATTTATTTTAATGCTCAGGAAAATAAATTGTAAAACAATTGTAACTTTAGACATTTGATGGTTTGTTGCAAGTAAAACATTATTAGTTTGACATATTTTACACTTTTAATTAATAAATATTATTACTTGACCTATTTTAGTGCGCCTGGATCTGATAAAAAAAATGGTTTAGAATTTTTGAAGACAGGTTCTCTGACCATGTTATGAACAGTTATTATCTTACCTGTTTTGGATAGACTTTTGAACATCCTCAGTTTGGCATAACAAGCTAACGGCTGGTTCAAGCCTTTAGCTCGTCAATTTGGTAAGAATTAAACTATTTCTCCAAACCGAGGCCACTGCAAGATCTATCTACAACAGGTAAGATAATAACTGCTCACAACTTGAGAACCCCACTTCAAAAGTTCTGAACTGTCAGTTTCTAGCCCCACCATAAAATGCAATTATAAGCTTGTTCAGGACCTGAATATTTGGGATTTTTTTCTGTCATATAGGAAAATAAAAATTGACTGGATGTGAAGTCATTTTTACAATTTTTTTTTCTTAGTGACTTGTGAGTTAAACTTGTTTACATGTCGTGTTTTTCTGCAGCAAGCTGTATCCACCGTACTCCCTGAACGTTTCCTCCATGTACCTGAAGATGGGCAGGATCTACATGGGGGTGGAGAGGCACTCAGAGGCCATCAGCGCGTTCAAGAAGGTCGGTTTATAAGTGGTTTAACACACATACAGGCATGAGGCTTTAAAAAATTCCTTAAAGGTCTTTTTTTATTATTATTTTATAAACAGGCGTTGGCTATAATGGAGGTGGCTCATGGGAAGGATCACCCCTACGTTAAAGATGTGCGCAAAGAGATGGGGCAGAAATGAAAAGAAATGAATTCTCTTGGACTGCAGAACTGTGAGCATTTTCCTCTTGTTTTGATTTTTAAATTAGGCAGCTACCACTCATTTTCATATCTTTAGGTACTAATTTTTTAATAAGCAAAGTAGTTTACTGAACGTCTAATGAAATAACTTTAAAGGCGACATCTTAAAGAAAATAAGACTTTATTTTGCATAACAAGCAAGCACAACTGTTTGTGTCTGAGGAAAGAAAAATGATAACACACGCAGAATAGAATATACAAAACATATGTACACATCAGTATGAAGCGTATCGGAAAGTTTGAACAAGGAAAGAATAGAAACTTAAATATAAAAACAAACAGCGGAATGCTATGTGAGGAAAATACTGACAAAAACAAGAGAAGTGCAACAAGAAAAAAAATCACTGTATGTGAAAATAATCTAAAGCTTACACTTATTTAAGGACATATGCTTTAATATATACATAGAAATGTAAAAAAAAAGCATGCATAGTTTATATTTCGGTATTTTAGGAGTACCAAGTCAGGAAAAATAAACACATGCCTAGTATTTACAACAGTGTTGTAGTAAAATTCAGTAAATTAGAGTTATTGTAACATATAAAAGAACATAAGTGACAAAAAATGTATTTTTAAATTAAAATAAACTTGTCTTTCAAAGTAAAGGATTGTATTTTAGCTTAGTTTTTCTTAAAGTTGGGTTAAAATGGAAAATTGTTCTTATAATAAACTAAAGCAAATAAATGATTTTTAGAGGCATCAAAGTGACCAGGTCCAAATAAAAAATATATTTTTTGTAATTTCAGTAAGGCACAGAATACATTATTAATTGTATAATCAATATAAATTATTTCCAATTTAATGACTTTAACGTTTGGACGTTAGGGTAACAAACGTCATTGTGATTAAAGTTCAAATATAATTTGTGTAAAAAGAGGGGTTTTAAATGTTTTAACTCTCAAAAACATAATAGGAAGGATCTAAAAAGTTTACAAAAATAAAATGGAATCAAAATTAGGACGATTTCAGGAGATTCCTGTGCTTTCCAACAGCAAGATGAAGGTGACCACAGTCTTTAGAGAAATAAATAAAAAACATTTAGTTACAATGCTGAAGTCAGTACTCGCTGTAACTAATCAATACTCAGATTAAAAGAATACTTTTGTTTGGCAAACACAGAATGAGAAGGTTGAGCGTAGTAGTAACACTGCTGCCCCCTACTGTTCACACAGGGTAACACTAATACTGGCTAAAAACACAGAAATGTAACAGTCTCTCAAACTGACGTCTGGTTTCCTCTTAAGATGTTCGTCAAGAAATCTCAAGAATCTGCCACCAAGACAAGTTGTTTGTTTACCTGACCTACATGGAGACGACGCATTGATGTATGTTTTATTTAAAAAAAAAAAAAAGCACCAGAATTATACAGAAATAAAGAGCTAATTCAACACTGATTAAAGGAAATGTTTGATTTCTATAAAAGCTTAGATTGTTTCCTCCTTTGAGGACAGGAAGAAAGCTCACATGATCTCTTCTTTCCACCTGTTGAATTTTGTAACTCGTAGTACCGTCGTCATCGTTATTCCACATCCTGTAAGGCTTGGCGACTCCGTCTCAAATGAGCCGGGAGTTCTTGAGGAACTGGATGAGGACCTGGTAGACGAACTTGTACTGGGAGATGGTCTGCACCATCAGCATCCTCTGCTGCCTCAGCTCTGATAACATGGTGGGAACTTCCACTGGCTGGAAGGGGTAGAAGCAGAGAGAATATATAAAAAATTAAAATAAAAACAGATGACCTTGTAGGGGGCGTAGTCTTTGGGGCGTGTTCCCACCTCGTTGTGCTCCAGGCAGCTGATCATGAGCTCAGTCAGGATCACCACACCGGTCCGACCCACACCAGCGCTGCAGTGCACCACCACCGGTGGGTTCAGGCTCTTCGAAGTATCCAGCATGGAGTTTGTGTGTCTCCTCACAGACTGGATTCCTTCCAAGAAGGCTGCAAGGAAAGATAGAGAGTGAAGTGTGAGCTCCTCTTTAGATGATAAACCGTAGACGAACTATGATCGTCACACTCACATAGGAACCCAGTAACGTATTCAGGACAGCCTTGCTCGGGCCAGTCGGTGTACTGCAGATGCCAAACTGTTCTCTCTTGGCCAGAGAGCAGGTGTTTGACCTTTAACCCTGTGGTGGCGTAGCAGTTGTACTCTGTGCGAAACTTGGTGGTGACCTTGAACTTGCCGTGGGTGGCCGAGTTGTGTTTGGAGCCCAATTTGGGCCAGTAGCGGTGGCTCTTGGACCTGCCGCCCTCCTGGATTAGGAAAGGAGGAGGGAAGCATCACAGAATGTGGTTTTGGTCTTATTTCTCACATGAAGGTGGACTGAGAACCATGTATTTGTGTGTACCTCCTCTGCAGTAACCATGGCAATGACGTTGACCCCCTGCTCCCAGATCATCTGCCAGAAGTCGGCACAGGTGTTGGCAAGTGGGCCTTGTGTGGCGATGTAGTGCCACTCCTCCCCTCTGATCATAACCTGGAAAAACAAACATCAAAAACAGTTTTTCGGGATATTACATTTTTTAAGTCAAGAAAACACATTTAGGAGAAAAAATTATTTCAGCTTGTTTAACTGTAATGACCATGATCTTATCCACCACTAGAGGGCAGCATAATGCGCTTTATTTTATTGTATATTTTTTTGTTCTTTATCTGCTTTTTTAACAATTTAGTTCAACATCCTGTTAATAAAATTAAAGTACCAACATCAACAATCTCCTAACTTTGTCATTACCTACAGCTCAGCTGATTCATCAAGTCAACCTGTTAATGTAAACAGGATTAAGAGATGGATACAAAACAAACGCGGCCTTTTGTTCTAAAGGAAGCTATCTTGAAAAATAATTAAACATTATAAACTTGGAGTTGTTCACAGACTGTTTTCTACTTGGCATGAGAGAGAAAAACTCAAGTTCCTTAAGAGGGTTGGAGTTTGGACAACATTCTTCAGTAGATCCAAAGAGCTCTGACAGCTTAAAGGCCCAAACAGCTTTCAATGGCTCCTTTTCATCCTTTCCTTCAAGCCATTCCCTGACTGATTAAAGATGACCACAATAGAGCCTTAAAAAATACAATCACTTTGATTTAGGCTGAATGACATAAAAGTTGAAGAAAAGCTCTGAGACTGTGGCGTTTTCTTAAAGACAAAAACGTATAGGAGTAAAATTTACGATGATTTAAAAACAAATGTATATTACGTCTGTATACAGAGGTGGGTAACTACTTCCATTTACTCAATTCCATTTACTTCAGTAATTTTTTGAAAACAAATTACTTTTAGGGGTAGTTTCACTTTACCATACTTTTTTACTTTAACACACCTGGATATGAGAGGCGTTGATGTAACCTGTGTTGTTTTCTTTGTTTGGTACAAGCTCGACTCGATTCTCCTCGTACGGGACGACGTCACGGAAACGGTTGCGCTCTACGTTTTCGGGCAGTGTTGCTGTCGTGACGACGCAGTTGGCCCTCTTCTTGGGCACCTGCTCGTACTCTGTGAAGACCCGCTCCTCCTCCAGCTTCAGCTCCAACGTCTTATACTGGGGTGACAGAGGAAGAAAAAAAAAAGATCAAACACTAGGCCTCTTTGAGCACTGAAAGAACTATATTTCTACATTCATAAGTGACGTCAAGGAGAATTTCTTATTAAAGAGGACGTCAACTTTTCTAAAATGTCATCGTCTCTGTGGAAAAAGATTTTTGGTATCAAAGCACTTGTATTGCTTTAACGTGGCTCTAAAACCTCACTAAAAAGAAGGGTGGGCATTCTTCTTCAGGGTGGTACGTATTTAATAAACCAGTCATGTTTGGGAGAGCAGAATATCTTTCTTTCTTCCCCATTTTTCCTCTCTGGCTGCCTCGCTCGCTCTCACTTGGGTCACATTCTTGACATAGCAGCAGAGACGATAAGCACCACCATGCCACACGTTCCACGGCCCACTAAGGGGATTGCCCTCAAAAGCTTAGCAACGGTCGGGGACAAAAAAAAAAAAAACAGTTTCACACCCCCTCAGAGCAAACAATCTGAGTGGGGAGTAGAATTAATGAAACTCGTGATCTCGACAAGTGAACCAGTTTCTTTCAAATTTACTGTAACTTCTGATTTGGACTTTTTTAAAAATAAAACAAAGCGTTGTGTTTTAATCATCTGTCAATCTGAACATTTTCTCAAATCAAAAAGAGAATTAAAGATATTTGCAGGATTCTACATGTTAAAGTGATGGAATATTTTGCGGGGGTAAAAGTGAGCAGTTTACCTTTTCGTCTGTAGCTGATTTGGCACCGTCCTCCGCTGGATTCTTGACGGCGGGCATTCGGGCCACGTAGAGGCCGTTGAGCGCGGCCATCATCAGCGGTCTGTTCATGGAGTCCACAGACATCTTTTGTCTTTCCAGCGTCTTCAACAGAGAGGAAAATCCCGGCGTCATGATTGCAGGAGGCGATCGCAATGCAAAAGACCAACGTATGAGCAGCCGTGGAAACGTAAAACGTCTGCATATGTTTTTATGGTTTAGTCTCACAAATCCAGTTTACAAAAACTATTAAATTTCTGCATCTTCTTAACCTCACATCCTTCCATGCACATTTTGATCACCTCTTCTTTCTGATTGTGCCCCCCTACCTTACCTGCCTACTTCTTTCACGAAGCATAGTCTTATTGTCCCATGAGCTTTTTCTTGCTGCACACTGCAGAGCCCCTCCTTCCACCAAGGATTATCTCGTCTAACCTGTGATGCTATTAAACCTCTAAGACAGCTCCGCCTCCTCTAGCCACTGTGGGACAGTCAAAACAACAGCTTGAGAGTCCATAAAGTCTCTTTATGTATTGGGAAAAAAATGCTGGTTGAAATAGGTTTGGACAGAATAAATCATGTTGAAGGTTTACAGACACAAACACTACCAGGTTAAACATGGACAGAAGAATGTATTTACCGGATATTATACGTTTGAACCCATAGCAGGGCTGAGATGCTGTGTCATCCATTTTTGTCTAACTGGAGGAATAATCTGAGGGATTTGGAAGGCCTTTAGCTGCCTGGGGGGAATTCAGAGCCTAGTGCAACCCTCTTATATGCTGAAACTTAAATTACTGCTAATCAGAAGCTGTGAACCCTTCAAGTAAACAACAGAACATAATATTTGAACATATCTCTGATTATAATGAGACAATTTCAAAGCTACATGAAAAGTACATGCATATTTAATATAAAAATATCTGAACCTATAAATGTTTTTAAAGGTACTAAATCTGTGATCATAAGTAGTAAATAATTTTTTTCTTATTAATACACTGGGAGAAGCTTTGGCCCAGTGATAGGAAGGTTGTCTTTTAATCAATGGATCAAAGGTTCGATCCTCAGCCCTGCAGGTGCCGGATTGTCTTTGTGCAAAACACTATACTCCCACTGGACCCCAGTATGCTTATTGGTGAAGGAGTGAGAATGTAAACAGATAGAAAGGTGCAGATAGGTGTTCCACTCAACAGCCTCTTAGTACCTGGAGAAGTGGTCATCTTACCCTCTGAGCAATCTCCCTCTCCACGATGCTGTCTTCCAAGGAGAACATCTCTGACACCGGCCTCTCCCTCACCGGCTCCTTCCTCACCCTCTCCTTCACAATAGTCAAGTCTGGTTCTGAAATGGATGGACCTAAAACGGCTCCGTTAACCGCACTCTGATCCCCTCGGGTCAGCGTTCCACCTGCACCCCCTCCACCAACGCCCTGGCTCTGACCACAGTCGAGGCCTTGATCTAGGTCCATTGGTTCGTAGCTGCAGTGTAGTCCTGGGTTGTGGTTGTGACGTTGGGTGGAGGTGTGATTGTGAGAGTGGATCTGAGCGTTGGCAGGAGGTCTTGGAGGGCCAGGGTACTCTGGAGGGGGTTTGTTGGGCAGTTTAGCCAGAGCAGCCTGAAGCTGAGCACTGATGCTAATGTCCTCGTTGAGACCTGGGATCTGAACGTCCAGTTCAGGCCTCTCCTCTTCCTCCTCCTCTTCGCTCTCACTGCTGTGTATTAGCATGGTAGCATTGGAAAGAGTCTTTTGGTGCTGGTAGGCCACTGCTTTCGGTGGCGCTACAGACGCCTCAGGTGCATTCTGGGTGGGTTTCTGTATGGACAGCTCCTTTGGCTGCTGGGGTGGAGGCTGAGGCTGAGAAGACGGCATCACAGGTTCTCTAAGAGTGTTCCTCCTAAGAAGGGGGCCGTTCATGCTCTTTATCGCCAACCCTTCCATCCCACCTCCTCCGCCCCTCATGCTGCTGATGACTTCCATGCTATGTCTCTTGTTCAGAGTGGACCGTTGCTTCAAGGCTGCAGTTAATGGTTCACTAACTTCCTGCAGGGATTGGTGGACTACTGCCGAGCTGTCTGGCTGGAATGTCTTGACGGACAGCTGCACCATACGGGTGACCAGCTCAGGACTGCTGCCCCCGATGCACCGAAGACGGTGGCTGGCGAGGTCCGGCGTGCTAGTAGCTGGGCGGAAGGAGTTGGAGGGGTAAGGTGGAGGAGGACGTGACATGTGGTTTCTTAACATATTTGCTGTAGCTGCATAAGTTCCCATGTTGGTTCCTTGCTGTTTGGTGTTTGCCAGCTCAGGCGTGCTGACAGTGTGAGAGATGGAGCTTCCAACACCTTCGCTGCTGTTTCCACCTCCATTAACACAGGGTGAATGACAGGGAGCCTGGCTGCTGACAGCTCCGCCTGTATGTGGGCCATGAGACACTGGCTTACTGTAACTAATCTGTAAAATGGATATTAAGAAACAAAATACAGGGTAAGGTACAATAAATCAAAAAGTAAAAATAAAAGTCAAACACAAACAATATAGGGCTACCTGTGGTGTGTAAGGTCCAGGACTGGGGCCAAGGCCATGATAAGGTCCCCTCTCCCTGATTTCTGGCTGGCTATACACTAGAGCCTCTGGCTTCCGATAAGCACAGGCATTACTAATGTTCAAACTGCGCATCGACTGGCTGTGGAGGTCATGGTGGGAGGGGACCATGCGCCTCTTCTGCCGCATGACGGCGTCGTACTCAGGCGTGGGCCGGTACGATGGAGCAATGATGGCACTGTGGCGGTGGCTGGGGATGTAGTCCGGACGCATGAGCTCGCTGCCAGGGATGCTGAGGTTGGAGGACATGGGTGAAGGTGCAACAAAAGTCTGGGAACGATTGAGGGAGCTCAGGCTGGGGCTGCTGTACATGCTTCCGTTGGTCACTGTACCGTTTCGGAAAGGAAAGTCCCCCGGACATCGATCCAGACTGCTTTCTGATTTGTAGTAAGGGTCTTCATGGAAGATGCTGTCTACGGGGCAGAAAGGATATCATAAAATCACAACTGGGTCATCCTATGCCATATAACCCAATGGGTTTAACCTGAGCATCTTAGATTTTGAAGAAATCATGAGTGGGTGTAAATTTCAGGAAAGGTCAGCCTAATATACCCAATGCAATGACAATGTTTCTCACAAATCAGCTTAATCTACAGCTAATGAGTTTGATCCAAAGAGATGCACTACATATTCATGCAATTCTGTACATTAAAAATGCATTTCATGGGTAATTTCGGCTGATATGCAATTTTTGAATCAAAATTGCTCCTAAACAAAAAAACATTACGATTTTTAAACTTTTACATGTTTTAGATAACAAGTCGGGGATTTAATTTCAGAGGTCATCTCATCATCCACAATGTCTATTTCAAGGTTTAATGGACCCTAACATGTTCAAGTCAAAAATGTTAAGAGAGATTTGGAATTCTTATCAAATTTATTTTCCAACGACACCAACTTTGTGAAATTTGACCCGGTCTTTTGTGAGATAGATGGGGTTGAAAAGAGGTAGGCAGGGGGGGGTTGTGCCACATATCTCTGGATCCACTGGTCCGATTGACCTAAAACTTGACATACTGTGCCGTAGGATCACAATGAACAATGCCAAGTTTCATAAAAATATGTGAGGGTCAAGTTAAAATTTCCTCTTTTTTTGGTTGATTTGACATGGAATAAACCAACTGTTTCAGCTGGCAAAGAAACAAACCGCTAAAAGACAAAAAATAATTAAAAAGAGGAGCTAAATGATTGCTGAAGTATAGTATTGTGATAATAATAATCACTTTACTTTTATGTGAAAAATACATGAAGTATAAAGTCAACGCAGATGAACCAGAATGTGATGCTTGAGGTCACACTGCAGCGTGATCTCACACCCACACAGCAGCACACCCAGAATGTTTCCCCCACTTAGTTTTATTGTCAAGCCGACGTGAGGAAAGCTCTTTGGATTATAAGGCACTCCGAGTGTGTGAACGAGTCAATGAAAGAGCACAAATGAGGTCATCGCTCCGAGCCCCAAAAGTAAGGCTCTAATTGGCTGGGAGATTGTTAAAAATACAAATGAGCTCTGAGTCAGACGGCTGGTGGGAAAGACACAATTAGCTCAACTCAGAAGGCAGGCAAAAATTAAAAATCGAATCTGAAATCATGCTGTGGTTTAAGTGGTGAGATGGAGAGGGGGTAGAGCTTGCTTTGTGCATATTTTTACACTTACCTTGAGAGCTTTGCAAGTCCTGGTAATGCTCATGCACTGACTGGAAGTTACAGGACCGGGGCCGGGGCTGAACAAAGAAATACATTTACCACAATTAAAAGGCAACACTTTAGGTGTTTCTAATTATCTGCAATGTTTTCTTCTTTTTTTTTGTTTTAAAGAGTAAAGCAAAGAAAGAGTCTTAAAACCATGTGACAGATTCTGATATATACCGGAGCTGGACTGTGCAGTTCTACACAGTCCTTAAAGCACTCTGGTGGAATCAATGAACATCTATTGTAGCTAATTTAGTCTACCCATTGTCTGGTCTGTTGGGAAGGAGACACACAAAAATCACTGCCCTCATTACCGCACCGGAAGCAACACCCATTTTAACTTTCCAACAACACCAACGCACGTTCAAACCAAGAGTGCACAACAGAACAAGAACTCACCCTGAGTGGGATCAGATCTCTAACCACAACTATTTCTGAATTCACTTCATCTTTTGTCGTCGTAGATCTGCGCCTAATTCTAGTTTTATCCATCATTTCTGAATAATTTGCTTCCAATTAAGTGCATTTTGTTCTAGTTTAAGTGATATTCAATTAATATTATTTGTCAAGTTTTCTGAAAATTTTTTTTATGATTTTTCTGGGGACTTTGGTTTCTTTATCAATGTTTTTCAGTTTAATCCCTGATCATCATCAAAGAAATTGTTTTTAAAGCTACTTAACTTTGAACCATTCAAACACAAAAATGCTCCAAAACTCAAGTAATTAATCAATTTTAATTGGAATTTTTACTAGTTACTAGCTAAAGTACTACCTAGCTCATACTAAATAGTAACTAGCTAAACATTTGATTAGAAATTGTTTTACTAAGTTGTTTGTTGTGTCTACACAAACCAGACATTCACCTTCAGAAAGCCTAAAAACTTAATGAAGATGATTTCAACAGATTAAAAGCAGTTTGGCTGCTGGGAGGCAAAGTTTTTGCTTATATAGACCAGAAACAGTCACAATGTAAACTGTACCAGAGACAGGCGATGGTTCCAGGTGGGTCTCCTCCTAATTGGTGCAGGCGAGTGAGTGGGCCTAGAGAGAAAAATGGCGTAAATGGGTATTTCATGCACTTTAAGTACTATAATTTATTTATCACCACTTTCTAACTGATGATAACAAACTTTGTTTTGTAATTGCATAACCTTCCAACTCAGTTCTACAAACTACATAAGGGCTCTTGTGGCCTTCAGATGGTCTTTCGGTCCAACCTTGAGACTTACTCTATGCAGATTTTGTTCTGTTTGTAGAATTTGTGTCTGGCCGTGAAAAGTCGAGCGATGTACTTGGCCATTTCCATATCCTCCTGCAGAGACGCACGCAATTAGAAAAAACATTGACGATTTCAAGCAACGCCACAATTCTATTTACTGGAAATGAAGCCTGAAGCAGCCTCCGATGTTTTCCTTCGCCGTGGTATCTGTAGTTGTAACATTCCCCCTTGCAGAAAGTGTTTTGTGTTCGAATGTGCCGAGCGGGGAACCTGCAGACACAACACTCACCATGTGAAAATTGATGGTGTCGTCTCTGCTCGTTATCTCCACTGTGATGGCTGACTTGTTGTGGGCTATGGTGCCGATGTCCTTCCACCTGTCGTACACAAAGGCACACGCAAAAACAACAATGCAGGCAAGAACTCCATTTTCCCACCATTTTCTACTAATCCCAGAAAGTATAGCGCTTACTTGTGGAGCATAATGGATCTGCCATTTCTGTGTTTGACAAACAGCCCGATGAATGAGACACCGATGAAAATATCATTTGTGTAGTTGTCCTGTGGGGAAAAGGAAGAGGATATTAGGTGGTGCTGCCTCATTAGCTTTCAAAAGCTACTGGTGACAGAATTTATCCACCTTAGCAAGAAAGCTCTCCTGGCCAAAGCTGTCGAGTTTTTCCACCTCCTTGATGTACAGCAGTTCTGCCTCAGCGGGCTGCATTCCACTTTAAAGTACAAACAAGCATTTAAAACACAAGAAATTTTATTCAAGGGGCAGTTAAGATCTTTTGAAGCAGGAGTAAGGATTTATAAAAAAAAATATTTATGTAAACAGCAATGACAGTTTTGAAATTGGAGTCCTTTTCATTTTGGTGTTGCTCAGGCTAGCAGTTAGCTTCTCAATCTGATGGTTTCTCCAAACGGAGGTTGTTCAAGGAGCTATCCTCAATAGGTAAGATATTAACTGCTCACAACCTTTCCACACAACCCCACTTCAAACAATTTGCACTGTGGCTTTTTTTTTATTTTATTTTATTAAAGCCGTCTATCTATAAGCTCACACTTATTTAATCTTCTAAGAAAAATGCTGATACCAGTGACTTTTGTGCTCCTCAGCGACTTTTTTGGTCCAGTCCTCCTGCACCTCGTCTCCATTAGGCCAGTTCTGCAAAATAAATAAATTAATAAGGTCAACTAAACTATATGGTTTCACTGATCAGCTAATAGAATATTTTTTTTTGTTTAGTGGATAAGCTTTTTCACCAACTTTGACAACCATTAGCAGACCAATTAGCTTCCGCTAAATTAGGTTTTGCCAACTTTAAGTCAGCTACCAACTAACTAACAAACTAACATCAACAGGTTTGTGTCAGTCCACCAGTCTTTAGATCAAAGGAGGTGAAGACGTGTGTTTAGCATTAGCAAAGCTATACTTTTAGTTGGCGGATTATGAGTTAGGGAAGCTAACTTTTTGGTTAGCTGTGCCCACCAATGGAAACAAGCAACATAATTGACACCATAAAATTAAACTGAAATTAATTAACCCATTAAAACCTATTTTCTAAGCAGTTTAGTCATTTGAAAATCTGGTGACAGAATTAGTGCAGTTTATTTAGGAATAATTATCTGATTTCAATCTGACTCCAAACTCTCACCACACGTTTGAAGCTGTGTTTGCCTGTCAGTCAGGTACGCATCAGGAGGAGGATCACAGTTAAGACAAGAATGTGTGCCTTCGAGCAACACGTTCGAAGAAACAAAAACAAAAATTCTTCTTTAAACTTTAAAAGTCTGAAAACTCACCACTGGGAAGAGCGCGTACTCCCTGAGGAAGTCCTGGGATGGGAAGTCAGTAAAGTCTCCAAAGTCGGCTAAAAATTAGAACCAGAAAAATAAAAAACTTAGAAATACAAATAGTTTGGTTGAGTTAAAACTGAGCCCTGAAGGGTAAACAGCAATTTGCATAATAATAATGTTAACAAATCTGTAAAGCTGAATGTTTACTGAATTTAATCATTTCTTTTAGGAAATTTACTTTTGTAATAAGCAAAGATGTTGCCTAAAGTATTAAATGGTGCATTATAAGTTCTTTTATATTGTATATGCTATAATAGGGCAAAAATAGAAATTTACCTAATAATGAAGTCAAAACTCCTATTGTTTTTTCTGACATAAAATATTTTAGGTATTTTGTGTGGTTGACAAATCAGAAAAGAATAAGTTTTCTTCTTAAAGATACCTTTGACGCTTTTATTTTATGTTGAATATAGTTTTATTCTGAAAAGGTTAAAGCTTCACAGTTCACACAAAGCTCAATGAATTTCTGAGTAAAGATCCTGCAACCGTTCAGATTACCACTAATGAAATTTGTTAAAAAAAATTTTAAGTATTTTAGGAAATTATACAGATAAAAGGCATAAAAGGTGTTTTATAGTACAGACCGCTGGATGAAGCAGAACTACATAAAGTATGTTTTTTTATTGAATTTGTGTGTTTTATGATGACGTGCTCTTTCATGCCCAAAATAATCTGTCCAGGAATTTGTTTATCTGCTTTACTATTCAAGATTGCAAAATTATTTTGACCCATTATCAATCCACACGTGTGTAACCCATCTTCATAACACGGCTGTTCTTCAGATAGGCCTTGTACGAAGCACCTAGTGCTGTTTGTCGGACAAAAGCTCCCTGCCTCCTTGCAGATAAGAGTCTTCCTCCTGCAGCTGAAGCTAACCTTGGAGCTGATAAGCTAAATGTCTGTTTACATTTCCCCTGAGACACAGACGGCACCCAGGAACAAGCTGGAGTGGGGACTGTGAGCGTACGTGCTTGTGTTAGGATTGATAGGAACTCAAGAGGACTGGGTTCTCCCTCTTGGTATGCAGCCATATAAGGCAGGAGAGTCAAGATGACCTGCAGGAGCACGAGTTGTGCGCACTCAGTCTGACTTTCTAGTACATTATTTAGAAGTTTTCACGGTTCAAGTGCACGATTTACCTTGTACTGCTAGACCAGCTAGTCTGATGCCCCGCTCCACGGTGCACGGGAGGCGTCCATCCAGCACCTCCTTCTTCACCTGCAGGTAATACTGATACCTGTAATGAAAGGAGGGGAGTTTGCTTATAAAAACTGGATCAAATCTAATCTAAGTTGTAAAGATACACTAAAACACTATTTTATGCAGTAACCTGATATTTTATTCAGCCAAAAAAATGGTAACAAATTTCTCTATTTGTAGCAGGCTGCTAAAGAAAATGCGAGCTAGCTTGTTACTAGCTGATACTAGCTAATAAAATTAAAGTAGCTAGCAATACATTGTTTGCTAAGTTGAATGTTATGTTTAGACCATGTGTCAATTTAAAGGCCCGTGGACAAAATGTGGCCTGCGGATGACTTCTGTCCGGCCCGCCAAGAGAGCCCCGCCCCCTCAAAGTTAAACATAAAACATTAGCCGTGTTTCCATCCAATTTAATTCGAATTTAGAGCGAATTTTTAAAATTTCGCAAAAAGGAAATGAAT
>JARVJO010000039.1:11685107-11702456 GCA_031762555.1 Cynodonichthys magdalenae
TTCGAATCAGGCCGTTTCCATTCAGCTTTTCTGATGCGAAACTTCAAAATGCGAATTAAGAAACGTTGATGGAAACAGGGCTACTGAGGTTAATTACAGCCGGGCCTTTGAGGGCCACCATAATGCTCAGTCCCTCAGTGAAAATGAATTTGACCCCACTGGTTTAGACACAACTGCTTAAAGGATTTATAGATCAAAGATAAAAGACTTAAACAAAATAACAAATTAAAATCAGGTTCTGAACTTAAAATGACTAAAAAAGAAGCTAACATTCCTTTAAAGGGCTTCAAAAAACTAGAATAACTAATAACTTAATTTTAGCTTGCTTGATTTTGTTTGTAAAAGACATGTTTATTTGAAGATGTCACTAAATTTAATAAATCAAACCTGGCTACCAGTGTTGTGTGAAAGTTTATGCTGTTTTGTTAACAAGTCATTTACTGTTTCCTAACACAGCTTTTGCAAAACTCACATTGGAAAACACAGTAAGTTTAAGTTCGACACATTTGTCCAAAAAAAGCAAGAGTAGCTTTGCACTTTAGTGGCTAAAGAATTCCAAACAAGGTGACACCGCAGACATTCTGTTTCTGCTCCGCGCGACAGAAAATGTGCGTCAAGAAGCTGTTCTGGCAGCCGTCCTCGTCACTTTGAACAAAGCCAGAGAGGCCTGCTGCAGAAGTGAGGAATGAGTGAATCACCTCTGTTTGAAATACCACTGACTCATTTCTGACTTGAGCAGAATGCCAAGTCAAAGCTAAACAAAATGATTTTATAAGTTCATAAAATTTTTCAGGGAACAGAACGTTTGCTGCACTGAGCAGAGAGCATAATGTTGGTCAGGAAAAGAGGAGCATTAAAAAAAAAAAAGCACCGTGCAAATGAGAGGCCAACTTTCACCGTGGTTTTAGGTGGTGGTGATTTTTGTCGAGCGTAAGCAGATACGATGACGATGCTCAGATTTCTAAAACCACTCGCTAACTTCAGGAAAAATATGGTGAAAGTCACAAAAACCAAGATGCTGAAAAACGCAATGCTTCTCAAGTGTCTGAGCTCCCCTTTGTCCACTTTTAGTTTCAGTCCAGCTGGATGTTTGTCTTTTGAAGAATAAAAGTGACCACACAGGAGGAAAGGGAGGACTGTCAGGGTGACTGGGCTCAGCTGCTTTAAAACTTGCACACCGTTTCCTGTTTGTTACCATGGCAACCGCAGGCTTTCCGATGTGAACCGTGAGCCGCCTCCACCCATTTACAAAGTTAATACATAGACGGTCCGTGCCAGACTGACCGAATATACGTGGAAACCACAGGGTGGCTCGATTAGTCATTCACTTATTCCTCAAAAACACAACTCCTGAGTGATTTCATTTGTTAAACTCACTCATCCTAAACCACTTATAGTCCCGTGTGTGCTTTTTTTTTTTTCATATCTACCACATCACATTTTTATCCTCCATAGTTTCTGTCACATTCTCTCCAGTTTTCTTTTTTGAGCTCCTCTAGGCATACTCCCGGGCCTATAATCTGACCCTGCCCTCCTTCCCTGTCATTACACCCGTTGGCTAGGATGCCATTCCGTTCCCGTGGCAACCCTCTAATTAGTCAACCTCAACCACAGAGGCTACAGCGAAAGGGGTGTGGCCTTATGTGGTCAGAGGAGGCGGAGCCTTGCGGGAAAAAAAACAAAACCTTTCAAGCGATTGTGCACTATGTTTTTGACAAACTCTTCGTATTTTCCCCCTGCAGTCTCTGAATGAGGTCTGGGGAAATGTTGAGGTTGGTGGTGGTTGGTTTCTCATTCTGAGGTGGAATGGTAACAACATGATGGTGTTTATATACGCATGCGACGCCAGCGGCGGCGAGGCAGACAGTAAACTGTTGAAAAAACTGTGTAGGTTAAAGTGTGACAGTAAAAAGCAGTGAAAGATTCCACAAGAGTATAAATCTCACTGAGCTCATCTTAGGACAAGCAGTTCCTGAGGTTTATTTTATTTTAACTCAAAAACATAACTCCCTCTACACTTTTGACCAACATATAAAAGTTAGTTAAACCAAGCTGTTCTAAAAAAGTTATTTAAACAGAATAGATGACATTTTTGTTTGCTAATTTAACAACAATTTAAACATTTATAATTAAATGCAATTTGCATTTACATAGATCTCTTTCTGAAAGCATAAATAGTGGCAGCTAGCTGTAGCACATCTGGTGCAGCCTTGGACACATCCCAAAGGTATATTAGAGCATCTTAAAGCTAGTTTTTACTAGCCGTCGGCTAATCAATCCAAGGATTACTGTCAAAGTTGCACCAAAATCTATCCAGTGGTGAATGAGAAGTTTTGCTAACAGACCAACAGTGTTAATGCTGAGAGCGACTCAAAGCTAACACCACACCTAATTTCAGCAGAATGTCTGCAAAACTGGCTGCATCATAGTTATTTGCTGTGTTTAAAGTTAATTACCATACAGTGATACATTTTTTAAAGTTTCATTAAAACCCATCAAGTGGTTCATGGGATATTTTGCTAACACAGCACACAAACAAAGGACTAAAACATATAAAACTATTTCTTGAAACTAGGATTGTCCCAATACCAGTTTTTCTCAAAAAGATTATGAGTACTTCAGTTTGGGTACCGAGTACTTACAGAACCTAAACATTACATGATGACTTTAAAAACACATGGTTCTCATTGTGTAAATTTCTTAAACATGGAAGTGACAAACTTTTCACTTGAAATGGAGCATCAATAGCAGTATCCCATTTTTGGCGTTGATTCCGAGTATCGAGGCATTTTGTACGAGTACTTGTAAAAATGTTGGTAAGGGGACACCGCTACTTCAAACTGAGATCTGTCCGATATCAGTGGTTCCCAACTCTTTCACAGACCCTCACTTTGAAAGACATGAGCTCTCCCCTTAAAGTGAAACTGTTTTACAATCTTGACCTACATGCTTGTTCATACTTGTGCACAACACAAAGACCTTATAGTAACACACACACCTGGCCTGTGCTGCATGTCAGCATGACATCACAACGCTGTAACATACTTTGACATGAATGTGGAGACTTTTTTTTTTTCCCTTCCATCACTGCAGAGTTCCCCTGCTGGCAGCCCAGACACCGTCACGAAGCACAAAGAGCCTTTTTACAAAACCCACGCATGTCCAGAGCCCCACATGGAAGACGCCAGATGTCCGAGCGCCTTGGACGACAGGCCTGCGAACATATGTGCATGTATGACCCAACGTGAGCGCGTGTACATATGGTTGACCCCTCCCCTCCTCCGCGATATGATCCTATGGTCCAGACGGTTTGTGTGGGAGGCAGGGTTTCACTTTGAAATGTGTTGAATTGTCAAGGGGCACAGCACAGTGTATATATGTGTGTGTGTGTGTGTAACAGGGAGTGTGTTAGTAAAAAAACTAGCAGAACAAAGCTTGGATTTCAAGGCTGTCAGTGATGGGCTCGCCTTCAGGGGTCTGCTGAGGCCAGCTGGCTCTGCTCTGGTCAACAGTTTCCCTTTAAGGCTGCTCACTTTCTTCCCCCCACCCCCCCCCACCCCCCACCCCCCACCCCTACCCCCGAGCCAGTTTTCCCTCTCCTTCATATCAGGGAAGCAGAAGGATTCAACCAACACACACACAAAGTCCAGAACTCACCCTCTCTGCTGAAATCAGACCCACAGGAGCTCTAATTACAAGTGATTCACAAATTGTAGACGAGTGTAAAACTCTGTTAGATTGTGAAATACAAAGCAATTAATCAGTCACCTGGGAACCGTTTAGTCTTTTCTTTCTGCTGACCTACGTTTTATGGAGCCTTTGATGCAGCTGAATTCTCCTCGAGTTGATGACAGTTTCAGATTTTTCCTCGTTTTGTTTGTCCAGCAGCCTATGTTATCAGTTACAGCTGCATTTTAGTTTTGAATGAAGAAAACATTCTTTAATAAAAACAGTTACGGTCTTTTTTAGTAGAAGATATACTTTGCAAGAGTTTGTTTTAACCAAGTCATTCTGCTTTGATTAGGTTTCATATTTTCTTATAGTGGTCACACAATAATAAGCTCCTAGATGTAAATGTGTGGTTATTATCATTGAAAGGGAAAAAATGTTTATCATCTTATATCATTGGCGAACTTTAAATATTCTGATGCAGTAGCTGCTTCTGTTGTACCTACATTGACTCAGACCCTTTTGAAGTGGGTTTCTGTAGAAAGGTAAGCCCCCAGGTAAGACTTTAATCGTTCACACACATTCTTCAGAAACCCACATTAAAAGGTTTGAAGTATGGCTTTAAGGAGACCTGTAGTTTTCTGTTTATATTAAAGGAACTTATTGAAAAGAATGAAATCAAAAAACATCCTGAACTGTATGAAACAGTGAAGTTTGAACAGTTTGAAAGAGTTTACTAAAGTAGTTTTCCACATATATTGATATTGCAGTTCTGAAATGCGGGTACCCGCTCAATGTAAACAAAACACTTGGTTGAATCAGAGAAAAACTACCTGGAGGCTCAAGTCATGATCTACATTAATTAGGTTAGTCTGTGTAGGTATAAAAATATGATGCAATTAAATAAACAAAATTTTGGGGGAGGGTTTAAGGTAGAACTCCAGGACTAAATTATTTTTAATTTTATTTTGATATTAGTTTGGATGGTTATTTATTCAGGAAAAACATTTAGCAGTATTGCCCTGTGACATTATAATACATTTGAATATTTGACACTGAATGCAAACAAAATATCTGGAAACCCCAAAACTGGTACTCAGGACAGAGCTACCAGAATCAGAATGTATTGATTTGGTCACTTTAATGTCATTTAAATAGGAAAATAATCAACAAACAGCAAATGGAGAAAATCTCTATTGAAAATAATGGGGAATAATTTCAGATTTGTTTTTTTTAAGCAAATAATTAACATATATTTTTAACTCTTCAAAGACTTAAGCATTAATTTAGTTAATCATCACGTTCTATATCAAACACTGTGATGTGACCACTTTAAACAACTCGCATCTCTCTGCTCTTCTGCTTTCTGAGAATTAGTTTAATCTTGTTAAGTTTGCACACACACTATTTAAAGACTGAATTTGATGCTTCAGCTGAAAACACACACACCTTGCAAGCTCAGACCATGTAAATACCAAAGCACAAACCTAAAGGTGAAACCTGCTGCCAAACTTTTCCTTTTCTCTGTCCCCACTTGCCCTGAGATTTTTGCCTCTGTCACCCCCCCCCCCCAATGAAACCAGGTGCATAGTATTAAATAATCTTCATTTAAAGAAATGGGTCCTGAGTGTTTAATCCTGTTAAAAAAACAGTTAATTGACTTCTTAAAAAAGAAGCTGACAACCAGAGAGCTCGTTTTTGATTTATTAGAGAGCACTTACAAAGTGGTTATGGGTAATAAAAAATGATAATAAAAAAAACAGTTTTGAACTTGTATGAAAAGGTTACGGGGATGGTTTCCAACTTGAAGTGCATCAAAACGGGACGGCGCTTTTAGAAAAACTAACGCCCCCGGGGGGGGGGGGGGGGGGGCATGTATGATCTTACAATGTGGTGTATTGTGGTTAACTCTACTGACACAGCTGCAGCTGGCTTCTGTGAAGATTCTTGAGGGAGGGGGTAGTCTGCGTGGTGTGTAAGTGTGTGCGCACGAGTATGTTTTATAAACCAGACCCCCGCCCCCCTTCTCTCTTTATCCCCCAGCACTTCTGCAGAGAGAAATGTGTGGTCCGCCTCCTACGCCTGACGGCTGTGCCAACATTCCTGACAAACATAAGAAGAAGAAAAAGGCGGGGGGGTGTTCAGAGGGGGTGGACAAGGAGGACAACGAGGGGACACTGAGAAAATGATTGAAACTCTGGTCCTACAGAAGAGGTGGTCTGCCCTCGAGTTAAAAGAAAAAGAACGAAGGTGACACCATGTCCAGGGATCGCAACAAGAAAGTGAAGGGGGGGCTTGAGAAAAAGGGAAAGCATTGTTTCCTTAATTGCCCCCAAGGCCTCCATCATAACCTCTGCACCCCAAGCGCACACATCATAAAATCCTGTAGAGGATTCCTGGAATGCCATCATTTTACCAGACCAGATCCTGGTTTCTGTACAACACAGACACACAACACTCCTGCTGTCACAAACAGGAGCTTGTCGACAACAAGTGGTTCCCGCGTGGAGCTGCCTCGATTCATGTCTTGTCCTGCCTCAGAAATACTGAGGACATCCAGCAGAAGAAATGGTTAATAAACAAGCAACACGCCTTCGAATTAACACCTGTCAAAACTTCAAGCTGCGACCTGCTGTCGACCTAACCCACATCCAGAGAGACTGGGGCCGCAAATACAGCAGCTCGGTGCGAGGCCGTGCGTGCGTGTTTCTGTGTGTGTGTTTGTGCGAGGATCAGTCTGAAATGCCAGACTTATCTGCTACACACTGACCCCTGCATGCCCTCTTTATGGGTACCTAAAGTGCTGGTTTATGCTT
This sequence comes from Cynodonichthys magdalenae, assembly GCA_031762555.1. Taxonomy (NCBI): domain Eukaryota; kingdom Metazoa; phylum Chordata; class Actinopteri; order Cyprinodontiformes; family Rivulidae; genus Cynodonichthys; species Cynodonichthys magdalenae. Next base: position 11,691,593 of record JARVJO010000039.1, read on the forward strand.
GCTAACAGGGAGGCTGGTAGAGGACAGGATTAGTGGTGTTACCAAAAACGGTTTTGTTCTCTATTCCAAATATTTATTTATTTAATTGAGCAGCTAACAGCACTTCTTTCTCCTCAAAAAAAAACATGAAATGCTGCAACGTCTTTGTCTGTTAGCAAAATATTTTATGAACCACTGGACTGATTTTAATTAAACTGTGAGAAGGATGGACATTTACCACCTCACATAATCCACCTAAAACACAACAGCAGCTCTAAACTAGATAATTTGCATTTCCTGTGAAAATGCAGTGTGAATGTTTAATACTGAAAGAAATAGAAAGGACACATTTGCTGAATGAAGCAGTAAAAAGCTGAAATTATCACAAACGGTGAATTCAGCCTAAAAAAAAGATTAAAATAGTCTAAAAGTAGATAAGAACGCAAAAAAGCCGAAATTAGCAACAAAAAAAAAAAACACCTGAAAAAAAGCATAAAATGCTAAAAATAGGGAAAAAATGTAAATTAGCTGAAGAATAGCAGAAATATATAAATAGCTAAAAAGGCAAAAAAAAAAAACAACAACCTAAAATCAGTGAAATAGAAGCCAAAGGAAGCTGAAATTAGTACAAAGGAGTTAAAAAAGCAGAACTAGAAAAAAGATTTATGAACATTTTAAAGAGTTTTAAGGATGTTGAAGACATCCGCATTCAGTTTAAATGAGAAAAACAGCCAAAAAAGCTAAATATCTGAAAAAGTATAAATTGAAGTACCAAAAGTCATAGATGGAATGTCTTTAATTCAATTCAAAAATACTTTAATACTTTAAATTTAGAGGTTGTAGTAACTCATTTAACTAAAGAGTTATTGTAGATGGTGATGGCTGTGGGCAGGAAAGATCTTCTGTAGCAAAGCCTCCGACTGAAGATGCTGTTTTTCTATAAAAGTCTGATGAAGAGGATGGTCAGGGGTGTCCACAATGTTCTTGAGTTTATGTAAAATCCTTCTTTGCACCATCATCTCCAGAGATTCCAGAGTCATCCCCAGAACAGAACCAGCCTTCTTTATCAGGTTGTTTAGCCTTTATTTCTTGAAAGAACTAAACGTTTTGATATATAAATTGTTGAAATAGCACAAAATTGATGTGGTAGTAGCTGAGAGTCATACACAACAAGTACTCTAGATACATACGTGTTTTTGTTTCTTTTGATTTCTGAGACGCAAGCATTTAGAAACTTGTTACCTGGTGGCTTCTTGCTCCAGGCGGGAAACATTGGGAACGTAGAACATGACGCCAAAAAAGAGCAGCGGCTCATTGCCAAACTTGTCCAGCTGCTTCTTGAGGGGTTTCTCGAGCTCTACCCAGCGCTGGGCCGGGGTCTGGTTCTTCCCTTGGAACCACAGCCCAAAGTAATGAGTCTGCAGACCAGAGAGAGGAGGGGGGAAAGTAGGTCATTATGCACACGGCAGCAGGATAAAACAGAACAACCAGAGGGGAAACTGGCAAGTAAAATAAAACCTGGAAACTAATTTAACAAACTGAAAACAAAAAGACTTTCCTGAACTTATAACACAAAGAAAGAAAGACACAAAAGAAATAGCCATGTCCTGCAGAAATAAAACAGACTATTTTATCAGATAATTCATTTTCTGGCAAAAAAAAAAAAAAAGATACAGCTTTCGAGAAGAATAAATTAGATTTTTGTAGAGACAATTATGGCTTTAAGAAGATCTCTGAAAACAGGTATTTCTTTTAAAATGCCAAAACAAGCCATATTTGTTGTAAATGAGTAACTTGGACTCACAATACAATAGAACTCCACCTGTTACAGTATTTGCATAAGCAGTGATTGTTCATGACTTTTTATAAAACTAAGTCCTGACTTGTATCAACATATCTCTGATTACAGAAGGTATTATGCAAAATTGATTGTTTTGAGCTTTATATCATGATATAATGTCATTCCTTCATCAAACACATACCCAGAGTGTTGCTTTGACTCATTCATGCATGTTTGAGAAATCCTTGAATTTCCTGTGGTAGCCATGCGTTTGCTGGTACAAAGCTCCACCTATTTATCCAAAGCTCCTCCCTGGAGCTAAGTCTTCAGCTGAGCTCCCACCCCACAGAGGACCCCCTCCCCTGAAGCATTGTTGCGAAGACGCGCTGAAGTGGGACTGTCAGAAACAGTAGGAGGGTTTCAAAGAAGAAGAGGCCAATTTTAAAGTGTTTAGATAGACTATGATGCAAAGGCAAATTTAGGTAGGTAAAGTAAGGTTTATCCAAATTAGTTCAACTTTATCACAACTTTCACCTACAGCCAACCTATGTGTAGAATTTAGAGATGTGCAGGTATTTTCAGTTCACACTTCGCTTCACGTTATTTTCCGCTTCTTAAACGAGCAAACTCAAGACTTCCAGACGCAGCATACAGAACTCTGATAAGCAGTTCTGAAAGACTGGGTCAAACACACAAACACTAAAAGTCCACAAGAGGACATGCATTCATGTGGCAGATAGCTGCTGAAGTTGTGGTGTTACACCTCCTTATTTATAACATCTCTGACACCTGACAAATATCACAACACAATGAGAGTATGCACAACAAAAGCCCTCTCTCTACATCACTTTGTCAGCTGCTTCAATAGACAGAGACGCACAAAAACACACACATTCATCAGAAAAACACACATTCCTACATTTGATAAACAGTTCTAAAACGTTATGGATGGGCGTCATGCAGGTTTAAAGTTTCAATGAAAAGTTGATAAAGAAAAATCCATAAGAGACAAAAAGAGATAAAGGGTTAATTTGGACAGCAGTACATAGGTAGCCCAGCTTCGTTAGAGATAAACAAAAACCCTAAGATGTGCAGTAAACGTTTAAAAATCTAATCAGCTTCTGATCATTTCTGGTTAACGTTGTGCCAAAATGACATTATAGCAGCATGAAGTTAGTGTCATAAAATTAAAGAACTGACCTCGCGGAGCTCCAGCCTCTGGGCCACTATCTCCAAACACTCCTGTCCCGTGCTCTCCACAGACAGGGTGCATTCGATCACGTTGGTGTCCAGCAGGCGGATCCGTGTCACAAAAGAGTTTTTGCTGAGGACGTTGTAGCGACGGGTCCTCCGCAGCTTCAGCCGGAAGGGCATGGCTGGTCAAGGCGGAGGGGGTGGGGGGTCACAGCTGAGTCAAAAGGTCAAAAGTCACTTGAGAGCACGCGAGGGGTAAAGAGGGCGAGGGGAGGGGACAGGCTCTATGACCTGGCTGCTGCCCTCCTCACTCTCGCGCGATGCCAGCCACACCACCGGGTGGAGAAATGCACCCAGGCAAGGCGCTGGCCCATTCCCAAAGTTAGAAGAAGGAGGTAGAAGAAGCTGAACAGATGCTGTGAAGGGAGATTAAGCAAAAGGACAACATGTAAGTAACAGGGCATAATTACTTTTGCAGACTCTTTCAGAACATTCCTTTTCTGCTCGAGCTCGTAAGATTACAGATATTTTAGTTCTATCAAATCCTCCCACGTCGTATTTCAAAGCGTTATCTTCCTCCCTACATCCTATAAAAACAGAGGTAAAAAAAACAAGGAGCAGAATTAACAGTAAGAACACTAGCAGCAGTGTGATGCTGGCAGGAGCTAGAACGGTACGACCTCAGATAGATGGAGTCTGCAGCATCAGACAGAGTCGGGAGACGTAAAGCTTTGGATGAATGCACCAGCTGACACACGTCTGAACCCAGCAGCTGGCTTTAAAATGTCTAATAAAGCTGCATGGTTTCATATCTGCCTCGTCAGTAGGCCTTCTATTTTATTTTATTTTTACTTTTTCTACCCTGTTCCTTTTCTCTATCCAGTATACAGAGTAGCAGTGGTCCCATTCAATTATGCACAATACTTTAAAGCCAGATTCTGTTCCAAAACAGAAAGCTAGAATTGTCCCCATTTCTTTGCAGGTGACTGGAATGAATCAATTTTCAGGTCAACCTGTAATTGGCAGATTTGGCTCTCAGGAGTCTGAGTAATAGGTAGCTATATATATATTTTTCCCTGGTAATGAAAGAATGACTGCAAAGTGTTTACAGTTCAGGTTGCTGTGATGCAACTACAAAACAACAAACAATGCATTTTTTAAGTCTTAAAACTTAAATAACTTTGAATTTATTTGACAAAAATGCTGATTGCCTGAAAAAGAGTGCACAATAACATATGGCCAAAAAAAGAGATGCACCGATATGAAAATTTCAGCCGATATCGATATGTCTTCTTGATACCATAAAAAAATGACCAGACCGCTGACATGGCTCTCTACTAACACTATCATGATCAAACAGATAACACTCGACCAAAACACAAACACAAAGCTAGAAAGAGGTGTAATATGGGCCCAGTTTTACTTATTGGACCAATATCAATATTCTAAAAAATGACCAATATCGGACGATATCAATGTTAATGCCGATATTTCATGCATCCCTACAAAAAAAACCTTATTAATCCAAGGCTGCTGGCTAAGAATTAGCATAGATGCTAACTTAACAGTGAAAATACCATAGAAAGGCTAACACTGTTAGCTTTGTGTTTATCACTGGGTATTTATACACAAGTTGAGAGTTTTAAAGTTGTTATTAAAGACAATTATTATATGGTAACTTCAACTTTTATTTACAGACGTTTCTTCTGGGTACAGCAAAAAAAAAAAAGATGTGAAATCAAACAGTTTTACTTCAAGATGTTTTCACTACAGGAAGCTACGGTAACTCTACTGGGACAAACTGTACTCTATGTGTTACCATAAAATCATTCAATGATTCACCACCTCCAACTGTAAATAGGAGTTATTTTTTTACAATCTGGTTTATGAGGGCGATGTACAAAAAGTCTTTATCATCTGTAATTGTTTTTAATGTAAAGGTTTTTAAATGAGAACGCTGTCTTTTTTCATTTTATTGAGACAAAAGACGATTATAAAGATAGATTAGACATTTCTTTTCAAACTAAATTCAGCCAAAATTAGAATCAGCAAGAGCAAGTCAAAACCATTACAAAAATCAGAAACTGCAATTGTCTTTCAAAGCTTCAATCGTTGCATCTTGACATAAAACAAATTAATCTGTCAGGAACAAACTCATAAAACCTAAGTGCAATCACCAGAGTGAGGAAAGAGAAACCCAAACACACACACACCGTGGTTTTGAGGTGGAGAAAACACTTTAAACCCATCGTCAGGTAAGTCATCAATTCTTATGTCTGCAATTAAACAAAAAACCCTTTTGAGGCCTGGCAGTACATTCACACACAAACACACACAGATAATTATTCACTATATTCACACACGAAGAAAGACAAGCCTCAAAAATAAAATTAAAGCTAAAAACAATTCTCAACTTGCTGACAATACTAACGAAGTTGCAAATAAATAAAACATGTCAGTGTGGAACTAGATCCCAACACGATGCTCCACGACCTCCTGAGCTGTGAAAAAACAATTTTGGGTCGAAAAGAAACAAAAATATATGTACATAAAGTAGATACAGAGGGAAATATAGCATAAGATGTTAAATGAGAGACAGAAAAAAAAGCTCCAGCAGGAGCAAGATGAGGAGCAGAGAAGACAGAAGAGGAGGGGTGGATGTGTTGCTTCTTGTCCAAGTCAGCTTGGATCCGAGCCCAGATTCCTTTCTGCACTGACTGGAAAAACAGAGCACACCTGACACAAGCATGCACCACAAGGAGGAACCGTGTGTGTGATTAAAGTTGATTGAGCAGGGAACAAAAACTCAGCTAAGTCATCTTGAATGAGGGCTGTCAAGAATTTACACATCTGTGCTGTTTGCTACAATTTCAACCACACTCATCTATTGCAACACGGCACATTTTTCTCTTCTGAACCCATCTGAGAGACAACAAGTCGTCATCATTGTCTTTATGCACACCAAAACAACGAGCAGAACTCGGTGGATGAATCAGTTTTTGCTTTAAGAGGCTCTAAGAGGTCATGGCTGAAAAGACGTGACCTCCTAAATTAAAAGGAAAGTTCATTTCAAGTTCTTTTAGGAGTTGAAGTAACAAGCTGATGGCTAGTCTGAGCAGGGGCCCATTTCCAAAGCAGATTTCTGTCGTCTAAAAAACAACTCCAACCTCAAAAAAGTATCTTGGCAGTTCATTTGAATGTTGTTTTACAAACATCTACAGCGCCATCAGTTTCACGTGACACGGTTAGGCCGACAGAGATATTTTTTATATTCCCAACAAAAGAAGCCCAGTGTGCAACGAAAGTGCTGCAGCTAGCTGCTGCCACTAATTGTATTTGTAAAAGAAAACAAAAGTAAATAGTGTAAATAGTATAAATAGGCTAAACTAGCTGTTATTTAAAGGTTTATAAAATTGCTTCCCTACAAACCGCTGAGAGATTTTTAAGATTGGGGGTGTTTGAAGGTCTGTGTACGTTCATAGTTTGTATGTTCGTTTGAAACAGAAAATAAGAGAAGCAAAAAAGCACGTTTTTTTTGTTTGTTGAACCAAAATGAAAAATTAGATAAACTAGTGATCGGTTATCTGTTTTTTCTCATTTTTATTTAGTGCGCAAAATCAGGAATTATTTGGGTTTAATAAAAAATAAATAAAAATTGTGCTTTTTTTGTTTCGTTTATTTTTTGTTTCAAACAAAAAAATGAACTGCCTGAATGTACACAAAACGTTTGAATAAGGCAGGAATGCCCTTTTGCTTTGGCACAGACTAGCACAGATTAGCTGTTGGCTCGTTAATTCTGTCGGAATTGATTTCTATTTCTGCATACTCGGGCTTATCTACAACAAGTAAGATATTTTTTGTTCTTAGCCTCTTCACAGAACCTCATTTCAAACTATCTGAACAGCAACCTGAGTTCAGAAAAAGTTGGGATGTGTAAAAAAACACACACACCAGGGTCTTTGGGGGGTCAGCCAAAGGACTGGACAGCTTTTAGTGCAACTCTAAACTAGCAATCAGTGGCAACACGGTCTGGGGGTGTGTGGTTGAGCTGAGTGGACAGAGGGACGGACGATAGTTAAGGATCAAACCAGCTTCTTTATGCAAAAAACTAAATAAATTAAAAAAAACACCAAACTAAATAAATAAAATGCAGCTGTAAAGCTACGCAGCATGTCGCCCCAGCCCTCGTGTTTATTTCCAGCATGCAAAAAGAACAGCTCATACGCTCAGAAATTTTCACGTTGTAATTTTGTGGCGTGGGGGGAAACCAAAAGAGAAAACTATGGGAGCAGAGTTGTTTTTTTTAGTAGTAATCTTTGTCTAAATATGTATGAAAACATTCCCATCTTTGTTGCTTTTGTTTTTCATCATCCCCAAAGTGATATAAAAGGGCAAACAGTTTTTTTCCATGTGTTTAAACCACATTACCATAAACAATTGTGTAGAATTGTGTAGAACCTCACATACATTTTGTTGAGTTTGCATCCTTTCAACATTAAATAAACAAGCAGTGTTGCACACTAATTCAGTCTAAAATTCTCAAGCATTTTTGTGATTGACAGGCTTTTGCTACAATTGATGACGTCTGAGTAGGTCGTTTAATAATTTGAATCAGGTGTGCCGAAGCAGGGAAACAGCTAAAAGGATCAGGGTTGAAGACCTCTGGTCTACGGTCTACAAAAATCTCTGCTATATTTTACCCAACATGTTCTACTTACTACCTGTTCTCGGCTGTTAGGTCATAAATTTAAATTCAAAATTAGCTACTATTTTTTTTAAATTGTACTATTTTTTGTTTAAACAATGGATACTTTGATCCATTGTGTATAAAATACGACGTTATGAGAATTCCAAATCATTGCATTCTGTTTTTATTGACATTTAACAACGTCACAATTTTTTTTTTATAGACTTATAAATTTTTTATTAGGTTTTTTTGCATCACAATTATCTTTTTACCAAAGTCTTCTGACAACAGCGGTGACTTGCCTGGAACATAAAGCTCCAGCTTCTGTTCTTCAGTTAGTATTTGTCGAAATACAGTCTGAAACGTTTAAAACAAGACAAATTCTTAAATATGCTATGTATGAACACGACAACCAGAAAAAAATATAATCCTGCTAATGTACTTTCCTGACACAGATAACCTGACAGGTGTGCAGCGAGAAGAAAAGTAGTTTCGTGGGGGGGTAGCAAACACGTGTTGACAGCTGACAAAAGAAGGTTATAAAATGAGCTAATAAACAATGTTGACACAGGTTTCCCCTTCAGGGTGTAAAGTTTTGCTGCCACTCACAAACTCAGGTATGGATTGTTCTTAAAGGAGCCACCTGAGAAGAAAAGCAAACATGCTGTGGTAAAAACACCCAGCCTGACAGCACTGCACCATAAAAAAGAAAAAGTAGCATTTCTCGAAGGAATGGTTGTCACCTGCATGCCTAAGTTTAAAACACAAATTGTAAATGATCTATTTGAGCTCGATGTATATGTTGGGGATGATGCTCAGCTACTACCACACCAAATTTTAGCTCAATATCTTTATGAATGACTGAGTTGTAGCTACTTTTGTGTTAGCTGATTAGCTGTGGCAGCCATATTGAGTTGGGTTAACTCCAATGGTTTATCAGTTGTAGATGTACATTCAATCATCATTATAATCATAATCATAATCATAATCATCATTTTCAGTTAATTTCATTAAAATCCATGCTTGAGATATTTTGCTAACAGAAAAACACACCTACACTGCACATTTGAAAGCATCAGATCAGAGCTGCTGATGTGCGCCAGCTCTCCGCGGTTGAGACCAGCCTTTCTGTAGCCGTGCTCCCTTCACTTCACAACAGTGGGAACAAAACGGCCACTTTGTCACCCGCCGCTAAGACCATTAGCCGGGGGCCGCCGAGAGACGAGGAAGCAAGTGTAGCATGGGTAACTCAATCAATCTGATCCCCGTGGCCCGTCTCTGTCTGGGACTGTCCCGTCCCACAGCCCTCCTGTTCCACATGAGCGCCGGAGCCAGACAACAGGGGTAAGTGCTCCACAGCTCATTACTACGCTTCCTGTAGCACACTCGCTTTACAGTTTGGTTCATGAACTCAAACCAGACGTGGATCAAATAGCAGGAGTGAAAACTAGGACGGATTTTGGAGGATATGTGTGTGGGGAGGATCCAGAAATGGAACAAGTAGCAAAATTTCAATGTATTTGTTCAGTGGTTTTATCATTGATTACTATAAACTGAATAAGTTCAAAACCTGAATATCTTAGGAATTTATGTAAAGGCTATTGTGAAAAATGCTACAATGCGACATCTTGCAACATTCCATGAGATTACAAATACAATTACGCGCAAATTTTCACTAAAAAGACTACAACTCTACAATCCACAAACTCTATAGCCTCTGATAGGGGTGAGCAATACTGGGAATTTTGGTATTGATCTGATACCAAGTAAATACGGGGCTAGTATCACCAATACAAATGCCAATACAAATACTTTTTACTTTAATGTCATTTTCATTAAATAATTTTGTGATTTTTGCATTTAGTTAGTCGAATAAGATAACACAAGACAAAGATTTTCTGCAAATAAAATAATTACATTCTACTACACATTTGTTTAATAAAAAAAATCACTACTGCAAAAATAACATAAAAGTAACAATGTAAACAATATATAAATATAACAAACAACACAACAAAAAATCTCTTCCATTGCACATGGGTGCAACAAAGGCGAAGGGTTTTAGCTAATGACTAACTTAAAATGATCTGGAGACTCTGCACTACTGACTTTTTTTTCCACTTCATTCTTAAAAAGTAGTCAGTGCAAATAAAGTTTAAAAAAAAAAAGTATAGATCCCATCACGTTAGTACCGATCCGACGCATTGCTCATCTTGGTATCGCTATTTGGATAAATTCGCCGACCCCTAGCCTCTTCATGAAAGGTGCCGGGTGACATGCATTCCTTCAAAGAATGTGAGACTTTTTATTCGTTATGTATGTGTTATTTCTGCCGTACTGTATGATAAATGAGCCATCTCTAAGCGAAGCTAAAACAAAAGCTTTTTTGTTTATTTTTCCTACATTTTGGTTTGATGTTCCTAAAATCTTCTTAGGACTTTGATCTCCTCGTGCCCGGCTGGCTCACTACCGAGTTCAGCAGTTCAAAAGTTCAAATGCATTCCAGGACACGTTCACACCGTCTGGAAAACACGAGCTCTCAGGAGCCGAGGCTGAATCAGAAATCAAACATTACCCTCCGTCGGCTGTTGCTTTCACCTGCTGTTACTTTACCAGAGGATCAACATTCAGCTTAGACAGATAAGCACAACTAGAAAGGAATCATCATCATCACCACCTGACTTTTAGACATGTACAAGAATGATTTTTATAACTAAAACGGTGGGCGATGATGTCTTTCCCCATGTCTGAGTTTGTGCACAGTCTGTTAGCAAAATATCTCACAAACTGGATGGAATTTAATGAAACTTTCAGAAAGTTTACATCTACAAGTGATTAGCTCTTAGAGTCACCAAAGTTCATGATGGCCTCCACAGATTTAATAAAACACAAGCTAAAATTCAGTCAATTTTGCAGATGTGGAGTTAAAATTTGGTAGTAGCTGAGAGTCAGTTGCAACATATATTCTGAGCTTGAAATCTTAAATATTGCATAACTTTTATTTAAAGTTTTACTAAAAATGCTAAAACTCTGTCATTAGATGATTTTAGTCTAAAAAAATGGCATTCTTCACTGGTCCTCACTTTTTTTGCAGCTCTACTAGTTAAGTTTAGAGGTATGGTGTTAATAAGGTTAGGCATAAATGCAGTTACAAAAATGAATGGAAGTCAATACAAAGTCCTCAGTTTGATGGAAGTACAAGGATATATGTGTGTGTGTGTGTG
>JARVJO010000039.1:11719283-11744037 GCA_031762555.1 Cynodonichthys magdalenae
CACTTAAGGAGCTATCCGTGGTCCTGGAAGTTCTACTTTAATGCAGCACTCAATGAGCTGTCCATGGTTCTGAAAGGTGTTTTAACTTGATTGCTGGAATGGGTTGGGCCCGGCTGGTTGCGTTTGCATTGAGCAGAGAGCCACCTTGCTATAGGTGCCGGCGGGGATCAAAATATTTCAAATCCACCAATCTTATTTTGTTTTATTTGCGACAATATTTTGGACTACACCGAACTTGAAGGAAAAGTACCAAAGACTGTATCGAACCATCCAGCAGTTCAATGCTAATGACAAGAGGGCAGAACGACACAGAGGACGGTAACATAATGATAGCTTATGTTAGCTTGTTGTTTAAATGAATGAACCTGGGTGTGAAAAATTATTTTACAGTTGTTGCAACTGATTCATGTAAAGTTACTCTCATCCGTGTTATCTGTGTGTAAATTAATTTTATTTGGCATCCAAGGAGCTATGTTCTGTGTGTTATTGTGTTATTCCATATTAGGGACTTGTAGTCCGAAAAATACAAAAAAAATTATTTTTTTTACATTTGTGCATATTCAAAACTATGAAGAGCCACATACTTTAAATAGAACCTTCAGAAATAAAACAAGCATTTACCTGGACCAAGGATTTAAGCAACATAACCTGAATCATCCTGGTTCCTTCAGGCCTGAGAACGAAAGCATCGACATAAAACTTTAATTAAACTCTTAAAAAGCTGAATTCTAAAAAGTAATTTTTACAAACTGTGACGTCATCATGAATGTGTGCCACGGCTAAATGATTTATAAAAAGAATTCTAAGTGGACGTTGTGGGATTTGTGAGTCACGTACTCAGATAAAGTAGAGGGCAGAGTCAGATTTACTCCAGGGACGGGGATCTTGCCCATGATGAAGAGCATGACCTCTGATCTCTGGTAGGTGGGTAAGGTGTTGGCAAAGGAACCTGGGAGAAAATGGAACAAATACACGTACGATAAAACATGACATAAACTAAAACTACTCATTCAAAAGTAATAAATCTCACAGACTCACCAATGGTTCTGATGACGGCCTCCTGCAGCTGCCTCTCCTCGTGAGCTTTGATGATCTTGGTGCCGATGTTGGAGCTGCCGTCGTATGAGCCGGTCAGCTCGTAGTCCACACTGAGGCGAAGCTGCCTCAGGAGAGTGTTGAACACCTCCAACACTGTTGGACCTGAAAACACATGAAGACAATAGATGGAACCACTTTCTTTTGTCCTTCATTGCTCCATCCATATGTGTGCAAACACGTAACGCACCAACAGAGCCGCTGGCTGCAATGGCAGCTGCTTCCAGCAAGACTTCCACGATGCCGGCCCGCACTCTGGCCGAGTTCTTGCTGTTAGCGTCCAGATGACCAAGAAGTTGCTGGATTACCAAGTGAGAGTGCTGGGACTGACATGGAAGAAGAATTACATTTAAAAAAAAAAAGTGAGTTACAGAAAAGGAAGGTCAGCAGAGTGAGGGGGAGAAAAATGGGGTGTAATATGAGCTGTAAAGATAAACAGCTGCTGCACGTCTCACCTGGATGGAGTACATGATGATTTTGAAGCAGCGCACCGCGAAGGTCTTCCCCTCCCATAGACAGTGGTTATCTAAGTGCCTGAGGGAGGAGAAAGTGACAAAGAGGATGCAATTATCAAGTGCAAACGAAGATGGAGAACAAAAAGACAAGCAGAGAGCAGTTTTATCGAGGCTCGACATAAACAACGTTCTTTTTTTATTTTGCAAGCATTGCAAGCGCCAAGAAGAGTTCATTATAAAATAAATCCTCAATCTAATTTTGCTGTAAGTTACAAGAAAAACAGAAGAGATAAAGTTATTACTGCTGCTGCGGTGTGCTGCACTTCCAATCTGTGTTTAGTCAGAGTGAGATGAACGACTAAACCATGAAAGGGAGATGAAAACAGTGATGGATGGGCATTTGTTGTTCTCTGAGGACATACAGACTGAAGTACACTCTGGAAAAAACTACAAAGAAATGGACTGAAAATGTCAAAATGAAATGCTGCAGAGAAACACACCGGTCAGCCATTACATTAGGACCACCAGTCTCCCCCCTTTTGACACAAAAACAGCTGTTTGGAGGAGGTTCTGACTTGAAGTCTAATCAAACTGTGTTGGTTTTGCTTTCCCTTTAGGATGTTTTCACACCTGATAGTCTGGTCGATTCGATTGGGGATCAAAAAAAAATTGCAACATTTGTTTACATTTTCAGCTTGTTTGGTTCGCTTTCACACTGCACTGTGTCAAACGAACCAAACCCTTTGAGCAACCTGTTCACCTCCTCGCCTGTGGTGGCGTTGCACCAAGAACCACTGAAGGAAACAAAGACGCAGAGCACAAATTCCTTCTTCACAAAATGTAAACAAACATGGAGTGACATCAGATTTTAGTGGTTGTAGGATTTTTTGTTTTGTTTTTGACAAATGTGCCAAACAAATAGTCTTCTACAATGGGCCCAGCATGAAAGGACGATGCGGCAGAACCGAGGAGAACTTTTTATTACACAAGGAGGCTCCGTGTGAAGCGGCATTCACTGAGTAACAGTGATGACAGACATCCAGCAAGATATACGAGTAACTTTATTACTATTATTACTCAGAATGCCCTGCGCTATAGTCCGCTTCCTGCTTTTGGAGCAGTCTCCGATCTGCTTGGCGTTCACACATGCAATCGAACCGCTCCAGAGTTCACTTCAAATGAACTGAAACCTGGGTTTTTATGTGGACCAGAGTTTGCTTTTTTTGGTCCACATCTGAGTTTGATTACATGTTCACACCTCCCCAAACAAACCGGACTTTCCAGGTAAACGAACTAGAGTTCGATTAAAGCGGACTAAACAGGGCTGGTGTGAATACACCCTAAATCTTTGCTGTGTTGAACTTATGAACTTTAACATCTGATGTCTTAATGTACTAAAAAAAACTTTAAAAAGCAAATATATTTTGCACAGTAAATCTGGTAAAATACTGTAGTTTGATACACTAATCACTGAGCAACTTAAAACAACTAAAAATGACCTTTTTATCCACAAGTTCAGACATTGCAAAAGAAAAACAAATGAAAATGAAATGAAATGACGCACAAGGAAAAGGCTGAGACAGAAATGAGACTTCATTCTAGTGAAAGAAACAACTCGAATAATTTAGTTTGAGGGTAAAAACAAACAGAGCTGAAGCAAAAACGACAAATTCACAGAAACTGGATTCAAGAAAACAAATAATTTATAAAGAAAAACAGCAGAAGCAATACAGCGAAGACTTTCTATCCAGTAGCATGACCTACATTCTAGCAAGACGAGTCAACATGAACGTAATATTTAAACAAATCTAAATGTTCGATCTGCAATCAAACGCTCAGATCTAGTCTAGTCTAGAGCAACATAACCTTGTATCGCCCTTGTCGAGTCCCTGCGAGACCATCGGTGTCAAGGTAAAAACGCTGAGACGCACCTTTTTTTACATTTCACGAATCTAAAAAAACAACAACTACATCCCAAACAGAAAACAGATCTTTATAAAATAAAAAAACAAATGTGTTCGGCGGGGCTTACATCAGGACGGGCGTGACGGCGTTCTTGATGTTGCCGTAGGCGGCTCGTCCCAGCAGCTCCCTGAAACAGCGCTCCGTCAGCTCCACCGGGCTTTCCTTCTCCTTCTCCGACGCCTGCAGCGGAGAAGGAGAGCGGCTGCTGGAGGAGCGACGCAGGTGATGAAGCAGAAACAGAAGCAGAAAGAAGAGGGGAGAGGAGAGAGAGTGAGGGGTGCAGACGGCAGGGGGTGGGGGAACAGAGAAGAGAAGAGATGTTGAAATCAATTCAAATATGTAAACATTTCAACTTAGTATGTTTTTTCCACAACAACATCCTCAGAAGCTTTTTGAAAAGGAACCATTTTAGCACTGCAGTAAAATTAGGGGACAGAGACTGTGTTTGTGTATTCCATATCTGCTTGGACCGTGCTGCAGCTCTTCCCAAGTCTGCAGATGTGTGTGTGTGGGTTGTTCTCATGCATAATTAAAACCATCCACTACTTAGTCATGTGAAGCCTCGAGAAGTCCACTAATGACGGCTGCACTTATTAAACTCTGATTTTGTCTCCTGCTGTGAAGATGGACAAGATGTGAAATCCTCAAGCCTCTGCAACTCGAAAAAATAAAAAAAGTCATTTGAGAAAGCGTGGAAGTCTACTGGATGGATGAAACCCTCCAGATAGATTTGATCATTTGGTGTTTTGATCATGTTGTTCCGTCGAGTTGAAGTTAAACTGGAACCAGCAGCTATAAAGAGGTTAGGATAGAGTTATCTTTAGACTGAGGCTTTGTTTTATGTCCATAATTACTAGGAGTGTAAGAAAGTATTGATACACTGAAATATGGCAATATTTCATTTCCTGATCCTGTGTCAATTTTAATTAAGGCCTAATGGGTGGATACTGTATAAAGAAATGTGAATTTAATCAGATTTTATGCATGTAATACACAGAGGTTTATAGTAACTAAGTGCATTTACTTTGTTACAGTACTTAAGTATTTTTTTTTTGAGGATTTGTAATTTTACCAAGTATTTTTTAATCGTTACCTTTACTGTTATTTCATTATATTTAAAACCTAAAAGGATAAGTTTACTTCTTTACGCATTACAAAATTAAATGTCAGAACTAATCATGAGGAGAGGTTCATGCACTCTAAAAAAGTGTGTAGTGTTGAATTTACTCATCCAAGTCATGTCAACTGGTTCCAATAAACCTAGTAGAGTAAAAATGAGGCATTATACATGTTTTCTTTTAAAGAAAAATGTATATTGCCTCAATTTACTTTCCCAATTTTTGTGAACAGTTTTATGACTATTACTCAAGTACTTTCCCATTAGTGAAAACTATTTTTTACCAAAAGTCATTTTCTATTAAGGTATTTCTACTTTTATTTTTATTTTTTCCAAGTACTTTATAGACCTCTGGTAATACATGGTGTGCTCTTTATATGGACGTTTTTAAAATTAGACTCTTTTAGACAAAATAATGGCGATACATCGCCTTACTTACAGTATCGCAAATATGTTGCGATATGGCATATTGTGACCTGTGTTGTGTTATTTTGTATCATATCATCAAATTCTTGTCAATACACAGCCCTAATAATTACCCCAATAAATATTGATAACATAAAACTTTTTACATAGTTATAAACCAGACAGGAGTTAACGACTTTTATATGTGCATGTATTATGGCAAAATAGTTTTAAACTACCGTAAATGTTAGAAGGAAACTTGTTTAATTCCAAAAAAAAAAACATTGTCATTTCTCTGGTGTTTTTAAAAAAAAAAAAAAAAAACCCATGCCATACAAAGCAACATTTTCAGCTGCTCCCTTCATAAGGGGTCACCACAGAAGATTTGGCATTGTTTTTATGCCGGATGCCCTTCCTGACGCAACCAATGATCACCAAGCTACCACAGTTGAACAGGGACTTGCCATCTTGGGCACCTGGGGGAGCGTAGATGGGGGGTTTAAAGCACACAATATGCTCCATCCGAACTGCTGAAATCGTCTCTCACTGTCACAGTTACGCAACAAAAATTGTGTCATTTTGTTCGCAACTTTGAGTCTTCCACCCTTTCTTGTCACAACCCACTGGGAGAACTTTTTACCCTGCTTTGCATAAGAAATTATTGGTCAGACGTTCGTGGGCGAGTTTGTTTATGCTAAAATCACTTGGACGCTGATTGTTGGACCCGGAAGAAGACGAAGGAAAAAAATTGTCAAATTAGCTAAAAACTCAAGGATGGAGATAAAGCAGATGTTGTGTACAGAGGAATCCGTCTGCAGAAACCTGTGGCAGAACAGATTTGTGGCCAAAATAACAGCAGACTTCAGAGAGGTTTTTTTTTTCCTGGGGTGGGAAGAAACCCTGTGTAGAGACATATCCTGCAGTGGGAGGGGTTTCTCAGGAGCTCGGTGTGGTGTGTCTCAGGGGCTATGAAAGGTCTGTGCGAAAACAAACCGCATTGACTGTTTGGCTTCGGATCGGGTATACTGGGCCCTTAAGAGTCTTAAAAGGGCACAGTCGGCAAAAGAGGGTTGAAGCAGGTGTGGATGCTTCCCCTTTCCCCACCCACATTTTTGATGCAACAGTCAGGGGATTGGAACCAGTGACCTAATGATCACAGGTTCACCTTCTTATTTATCACAGTCATGTTACAAGAAGTCCATTCTTTTGTTAAAATGCTTCTATTGATATGATTCAGTCAAATCTAAAACATTAGAATGTTTAATAGAATAATTTAGAGCTCTAATGAAACATTAGTGCACTTGTTTATCATGTCCTGATGGGTTCCCACAACTGACTGTAAAGTGGGTTGTGTGTTCATTAACAGCAACAAAATGACATCTAATCATTAGTGATTAGTCAACAAATAGGTTGCAATAAAAGCTGCATCTTAAAAACTCCCTGAGTTTTGCTGAGAAAACATCTGAAGAAAAGGTGCTTGTATAAAAAGTCCTTAAAGCAGCGATGGATCATTAATAACATCACTAAAATTCAATCTCTAAGTAGATTACAGCAAAGAAAAAAAATCTTTTCTCATCTCTGCGAGTAAACGTACAGAAGTTAGTCGAAAATATTGGATTTTTAAATAAAATGGTACACGTCCAGAGGGATAAAAGTAGAGGAAACTGAACGACCTTGAGGTAATTAGATTCTGCGCTGACTGCTGTGAGTAATGACAAGTGAGACTTGGTGTGAGGAGGAAATGAGGATTCACAGCAGGAGCGGTCCACAGGACATAAACAACGAAGGGACAAGCTGAGAGGGAGTCATGACTCGGTGTTGGGAGTTCGTCAGTCTGTCTCTGTCTGTAACCTCCTCAGTTTTATAACTATTTTCTATCTTCCATCCTTCACCTGGTCTCTCTGGGTTTGACTTGCCGTTTTCTCCTTTGCTCCCCGAAACCCCTCAGATCTCAGCGCTGACGTCAAAGAGAATTTCAGCTTGTGAAATGCTGCCAAACAGATCCAGACTCCACAGACTCCCTCACATACTGGCATCCTCTGACTCTGTGTTTGAGAACCTTTATTCTCCACCCACTGCACTTTTTTTTCTGTTCTTGCAACCTCTTTCATATCTCGTCTTCCTTAACATTTTGCTCACACCACAGCTTGTTTGCTCTTGGGTTAGGGTTAATGTACGCCCACAAGGAGCCCAGGGCTGTCAGGGGCTGAACCAAGTTTTGAGGATGATGTTGAATGATGAAGGTGACGGCTTGTGAAGCTGCCAAGAAATTTCACTGAAGGTGAGACAAAGGCTACGTTCACACTGCAGGCAAAAGTGGTCCGAATCGGATTATTTTTGGCCCACGTGCAACCCATATCTGACCCAGGTCACTTTTTGATTTGGTTCTAAATCAGATCACATATTCAATGTTTTTTTAAATCAACTTTAGGCTGAACGGTCACGTCGTATTTCATTCAACTTTCATCACAAATGTAAAGGTTGAATCAAATTAATAACACTATTGACACCAATGTCATACAGTTTAAAGCTTGGAACAGAAGTCCAGTTGTTTTTTTATTTTTACTTTTTAGAACTCTACACCAGTGGTTCCCAAAGTGTGGGGGCGCAGTGTCATTGCTGGACACTGAACTTGGCACTGAATGTAAAAAAATGAATGCTTGAAGACCGTCAGCGTATTGAACAGGTTTTCGACCAGGTTCCCACATAAACACAAAGAACTGAAGATTAAAGACGTCATCTTTGCTCAACAAACCTTTCATATATTTTTTCTTAGTGAGTCATTTGTTTTTAAACCTATTTTGCATAGAAAGGCATTTTTTAATAAAACTGCAGACAAAACATCTGTGTGTTCTTTTAAACCAAAAGGGGGCTCAGCAGAAAAAGTGGTCAGATTGTATGAACACGTTGCATGATGGGACTGAGACTTGATTTTGTTTCTACTTTCAGTACATCACTCTTGTTCTAAAAGTGCAATTTTGCACCGAGGCATGTGAGAAAATGTAAATACTGGGTGCAACAAGCACGGCAGATAATAATTCAGTCATCACAGTTACACAACTTGAGATACACAAATGCTAACGTGCGTAGCATCTGTGTTCACGTCTGTAAACACAGCAAGCTGTGTGGGAGATTATAAATCTGAGCTAAAAATGACACGTGATCATTATGACCAGTTGGTTCCAGCATCATGGTTCAGGACTGATTGAACCAAAACATGGTGGCTCAACATCTTAGATGTGAATATTTGATCTGTTTCATCATAGTTAGACACGTCCAATAATAAATTGTTATATTAAAACAAACAAAGAAATAATCAGCCAAACACAATTTTTCCTACGTGTATTGGATTTGGAAACAGAAAAAACAGTTACTTCCATTATTCAACTGACTTCACGTTGTGTTCATTCAGCAATCCATTGAGTGTGAAATTAAAAAAGTGCTGAAATGAATTCTTAACAGGAGTTTGAATGTTGTCGAGTCACGATGCTGCCGGGAAAATATCCCGATAGATCAAATTATAGCTGTCTGTCAGTTCATATCAGCTTCATAATGTCATGAAAAGCTTTTAAAGAGAAAAAAAAACAACTATTGGATCAGTGTGAAATGACCAAAGCTGAGATTTAACCATAAACCTGTCAATTAAACATTTATGAACAGAATCAATCTCACAGCTGGCAATAAGCACCAAATAAAACACTTGAGAGGTTCGACCTAAAGGTAAAATGAATAAATGATTGTTGTTATTACCTCTCGGTGTGCTCTCCACTCTGCAGGTTGAAAAGCAGAGAGGGGACAATCTTGTCCATGTGCTGAGGGTCCCAGATATTCGCCTGCAGCTCATCGTTCACAGTCTTCCTCACCACACCCTGAAGACCCTTAATGCCTGCCATTCGAATCCTGGTGGGAATATTCACACGAAAAAGAAATCACTTTATTGTAGACTATAAAAGGTTTTGTGTCCCTCTGTGTTTAACTGTTCTGCAGTCAAAGTTAAACTAAAAAAATGTCCTTTCTTCTATTTTCAGCACCGATTTTTTTCACAAGATTGCATAAAAAAAGATTTCCTGAGGCGACAATAAAAATAAAACACAATCTAAAAATATGAGAAAACGTCCTGAGGAATCTAAAAACAGCAGCTGATCAGTCATTTGTCTTCTTACTTGGTGCGGATGTCGGGGTCCTCGTAGCTTGAATGGCACATTTCGCTGAAGCGGGACACAAAGAAGTCATAGCTGCGGTGGTACGACGGCGTGTCCTCTTCTATGTTGGCAAACTTGACAAACTGACAAAAAAGGCACATTTATTTTAATCTCTAATTGAAAAATTTGGAAAAGGTACAACGTAGGATCTAATTTAGTCTTTAAACTGAAATCTCCTGAATCCAAGTCAAACGGGAATGCCATAACATCTAATTAGAAGTGAAAAATGCAGAGCAGTGTTGGGGGGTGGGGGGTGTCTCCCACTGAGCTAGCAAATGTCAGCGAAGTAAACTGGCTGACATTCAGCTTCAAACCACCATCCACATAATAAATTATAAAACAGGACTTCTTTAGAGTCAAATTAGATCATGAAAGAGGATTTCATTAACAGTCAATAAAGCAGGCAGTAAAAACAGACTCAGTCAAAAACCCTGGTTGGTTTTGTAAAGGATCACAAAAGCAAAGGATTTGTGTAAAAAATCTAAAAAAATAAAAATAAAAAACCTCTCGTGAGTGTTTTTCCTCACTGTATAAATACATGAGTGTTTGGAGAGGTTTTGAAAAAGAAAATGAAGCATCCTCGAGTTAATAAAACAGAGTGAGCTTATTACAGCTGCTGTGAAGCTGCTCGGCTGCATCAGCAGTTTACTGCTGCTCCTGATTCCTAAAAGGTATCCAGGCACTGGTAATACTGAGCAGCTTCCTGTTATTAATGCATCAACTCTGTGTCTGAGGGGGAAGACGCCAGGTTGGACTGAAAGCTTTAACGAAAGAAGCTAAAACCCTGAGAGACCAGAGACTATATAAAAAAGGTTTTTGTTGCATTCATTGGCAATACCAGAAAAAAACGACCTCTAAGTCCTCTTCACCACAAAACACTTCCTTTTATTTACATTTAGGAATAAAACCAAACAAACAATACAGACAAATGGAAAATCTAAAGGAACTAGAGATGTGGTGTACAGACTGACTGCTAAAATTTGTCAACTAATTTAGGTTAGTATCAAAAAGCTTCCTCTAAGATAAATGTAGCAACGTGCTAGCTAAAAGATTTAAAAGACAAGCTAAAAGCTAAATGTAGAACAAAGTTAGGTAAAGCTAAATGTAGAAAAAGTATAGCAAATGCTAATTGTAGCACAAAGATAAGAAAAGGTAAACTTAGAAAAATGCTACTAAAATTGTTAAAGATTAGCTAAAAGCTAAAAGTCGCACAAGGCTAGCTAAAGGCTAACATAATGAAATGCTGTAGGTGTAAGTTAGTGTGTAAAATAAACACAAAGGATGCTGATGTAGTTGGATCACAAAATCTTACAGAAAATCTAAAAGGAATCAGGAAAACAACAATGATGAACAATGAATCTGAATTAACACAACTATAACAGCTGCAGACAAGAAACACCAAATTGTCTTAAACACAAAGCGTATAAAATGCTGCTGCATGAGTGTGAAGCTGAAATGTCTCCTCAGTCTGTGTAAGTGACTGAAGAGCTTTGAGTTATTTCAGTTCATTCGATTTCCTTTGTGTCTCTGCTGATCCGTCCAATACTCGCCACTCCCTCTTCCCCTCTTGCTGATCCTGAGCTAAAAAGTCTAATAGAGCTTCTCTCCAGGTTTACATCTCTTAAATGATGACATCCCTTCATGAAAGTGAAAGCACCCTGTCAGCTTTTGATTAGATAATTCCAGTAAATCCACTCAGATCAAGAGAATTTTATGCAGAAGGAAAGCTTTAAAGCTGATAGTTATAGCTGAACAGATATTTATAGTCATCTTGGCTGCTACTATGAAAAGACCAAAGTTACAGATAAATGTATTGTTGGTTTCTTCATCATTTTCTATCAATAAATTAGGTGCGACTGAAACCAAAGAATAGAAAAATGAGGCAACTTTTTCATGACTATGAGTTTGGAGTTTAGTTAACTTTTCAGGGTAAAAACATAAAACAAGAAATCTCCAAAAACAGAAGACTCACAGAGTTGGTTCCAAGGATCTGCAGGGAGGGTTTGTCAGACTCCAGCAGCTTGCGCACCATCTTTAAAAAGCTCTCCACAAACAGGTTGATGCTCTGGCAGTGGCACGCCATCAGCAGCTGGTCCAAGGCCTCCATGGCTATGCACACATACCTGAACAAAGACGAAAAGAAAGACACACTGTCAGTGTCCTGAGTCATTAAAAACAACTTCCACAGTTTAAAATGGGGGGAAAAAAAGCCTCCAAACAAATCAGCAGATTCACTGCTGCTGCTGATTTGTTTATCGTGACACATAAAACATGGAGATGTTTCGAGCACAACCCTGAGCTCTTTAATGAGTTCTGATCTTGTAGCGAGTTCAGTGATAAGAGGATATTTTATATCTATTACATCATAGAGCTAAAATTCTTAGAAATGTCCCGTTTAAGCTCAAACAAAGCTAAATATAAACCTGGCAAAACATTTTAAACGTGTGAGCGATATAAGTCAGGGTGGAGGCAGATGTAACTTGGAGTGACGTTACCCATATCGATGTCGGGCCACATCCCTGGACAGCCTCTCAGACAGGTAGGCCCCGATGCGGTCCAGTTTCTCAGGAGCTGACAGGGCGTAGAATGTCAGCTTCTCCATGTTGGCTTTGACCAGTCCATCCTTGGAGGGTAGAAGATATAAAAAAAGGGGGGCAAATAGTTAAATGTTTACATTTTATCAAAGGTGATGTACATAATGCTCCTTTGTCCTAAAATGGTAAAATACGAACATGTGCAAACAGTTTTTATAGAGGATTTTTAAAATGCCTTAAATTATTATTTTTATATATTTATATATCATCTAAAGAGTTTTGTTATCTTTAGATCTCTGGACAAATAGAGAAATAACAAAAATTGATCTTTTGGTTGTAAAAGTTCAAGATTCCCAGCTTAGACACTTTTAATGACAAAATAACATTTATTATCTTAACATTTGTGGACTGATCCAGTAAGGAAGGACTTTAATTCAAACCCCATGAATGTAAGCTTATATCTGGACCATGAAGTTCTCTCTTGACCTACTTCACCGTTTCACTTTGGCCAAGGGTGGAAGAGAGCTAAAAAAATCTTTAGTCCACTGAGAACTCATTTACATTCAGTTCAGATCCAACACAAACCAAAGCAGCAATCCAAACAGCAAAAATGGCACAAAATCCATGTAAACAGATTATAAAATTTCTGCAAAATGCAAAAGTTTAGAAATGATGCAGCGATGGGGAAAACGATTCACTTAGTTAGCAGGAAGTGTTTATATCATAACATCAAAACATTTTAGAAAGCAGTGACTCATCAGAAAAGCAGGTCTAACTGCTCATTGTTGATTTAAATATGCTAATATTTTCAGTTGTTGCTCAGCAAAAAAAAAATAAATAAATAAATCACATACATGACCCGACTCGCTTTGCAGAAATGCAGCCAATCCTGACTACCACCTCTTCTTTTCCAGATAAGTTTATACATTTTTCCCCTCTCCTGAACAACAACTTTAAATATTTATGGTTTTATTGGATAAAAAAACAACAACAATCACCTCCTACTCTCCATCTTCCTTTTTCACTACAAAAAACAGGAAGTGACAAAGTATGCCAACCACAAAACGTTATCAGCTCCTTGAATTTGAGATTTATTGAGTTCCATTAATTGATGCCTCGCTAATGCACATTCAGCCATCAGTAGCTGCAGTGAAGGTTTTCCTGGTAGCAAATAAAAATATCTGATAAACAAATAATGCTTCCTCTAATCAGAGGTTTATTTTAGAGATTAACAATATAAAAGCTCTGCTTCAGTTTGAACTCTTTAAACATTTGCTGAATAAAATTTAAAAACACGTCATTTAAAATACTTAAAAACCTTACTCTAAATTATTTGGTCGAAAACCTTGTATAGTCTATAAATGTATGCATGAGGGGCTATTTTTAATCACTTGGTTTTATTATTCCGAGGTTCCTTTACAGACTTAGCCACAGCAGCTTGAAGCCAAAATTAGACATCTTTTTCTGGAGTGTATCAAGCAGGTGCACGAACACAGAAACACAAAAAAAGGCCTGTGTGTTTTTCAGCTTCTCCCGGTCACATAATTTGGTGACACATATAAATGATAAAGTGGGTTACTGCAGCAGCGCAGCAAGTTAATGAAAAGTTTTCTCTGCAATATCAGCCTCTTCATCTTCACTGAAATTAATGCTGCTTATGAGTCATAGTATCTGATTCTAAATGATCACAGAGAGCGGTGGAGAAGAGGAGGCCCGAGGTTTGGCATCAACAGCTTTGAAGAAAGCAGTTCTGCATACAGATTTCTGTGATTGTCTCTACTTTTCCTCAATGAATTAATAAGCGTACAGTGCATTTTACATGTGAAAGGAAAACTACCAGAAAAATGGGTACAGTACTTGACTGTAATATGCAAAAGGTAGGGCCCAATGATTTCTGCAATGTGGAAAAGGTGGACGGAATCGTCAAAGACTCACAACAGAAACAGAAGAAGCAAGCTGAGCGACTCAGCTGTCTGTAAACTCTTCAACATTCATCTACATCAGTAGAGGCCAGGCGGGAGTTTATCTAAGATGAGAAAAAGAAGAACATAAAGTGAGTTTCCTACCTCTGGATCTTCTGGGAAGATGTTGTCCACCAGTCTCTTGTACCGAGGCCTGAGCGCCCCGCAACAACCACAAACCCCTGACAACAGAGACAAAAGGAGAAAACAAAACCAGAACAGGTTAAATATATTCCACTGAAGACATTCCCCCTGAAAAAACTGATTCTCTTCCTCTTCCTCTTTCCAGCAAAAGCTCTATTTGTCTCTGCTTTATTTGCACAAAATAAACAAAAAGCAATAAAGTAAATCTCAAATGAATTATTTACACCAAGGATAAAATGTAAGGCAATAAAATAGCAAGGTAGTTTTAAAGTACTTTTAGTTTTGTCTCCTATTTAAACAGAGCAATAAGAATGTAAGTATGAAAAAAGCTATTGCAAACTTTACTGCATAATGCATCATCAAAAGGAAGTGGGACAAGCTGCTGCAAAGTCAGACACTAAAACTAAACAGCCTTAAAGTAAAAAGACAAGAGCAGCTAATAAATAATAATGAGTAAGATAACATTACATCAATTTAAAATGATGTTAGATTTGTTTTGAGATGTACACATGAACATAAATATTCACTTTTTTGTTCTATTTGTAAAAACAGCTGTGTCTCTATGTGGCAGGTAAAAATATATATGTATGCATAAAGGGGAAACTTCCTGTCTGTCTGCAAAAATAGTTTCAGCTTTTTCCCTTCACACGTCATTGAATCGTCTTATCTAAAGCTTTGACTGTAACACCACACACACAAAAAAAAAGACAAAAACAGGCAAAAAATGGAGGCTAGAGCAATGCAAGTACAGAACAGATGTCTCTTCCCAGACAGCCTTGAACACAATATGAACAGGGATGTTTTTAACCGACTTTGAGTTTAAGAAGAAGGCAGCCAGAAGGAGCTTAAATCTGATTGGATGAAGAAATTCAGCAGTGGTGAGTCATCGCGCTCAGGGAAGAACAAAAATGTAAAAAGGGGGAATAACCTCCTACAACCCCAAATGAATCATTTAACCCTCCTCTCAGTTCTACTTATAAAAAATACAATTTCACTGCCTTCAAATGTATACCATGTGGTTTTGAAAGTCCTAAAATCTTACAGGAAAAAAGTGGGTCAATAGACTGACAGTGATGCAGCCAGACGATGGATATAATGATCTGACACTTCAAACAGGAGAGGAAAACATAGTCTGCATGGCAAACAAAGAGTAATCTTAAGACTGCTCTGCTTTCAGTTCTTCCTTCCTAATATCATTTTTTTTATTCTCCCAACTAAAAATAAAAAAATCTCACTATGAACAATTAGTTGCTACCTATTTTCACTGATGTGGCAGTGAAACGTCGCTGTGAGAGCACACTGACCCGTCATTAACATGATTACCAGCAACAATTACCTCTCCTATGTAACCGCATACTTCTTTTTACTTTAGGTAAACCCTGACAGCAACACAGTGAATGCATTTTCCTGTTCATAAAAGCCACCAAAATGGATTCTAAAAAGCAGACTTCAACACAGAGATTAATTTTGAGCTTTGGGATCAACACCCAGACTCCAACTGAGACGAGATTACCCAGATCAGCTGCCAGCTGATCCATTTGTTCCCAAAAATCACAGCATTCATAACCTCAATAAATAACCAACAAACTGTGTATTCATACCGAGCAAATCATAGACATATACATGTCTGAATCAACAATTAATATAAACTAGACAATTCTGTAAAGGTTTACATTGTGTATTTAAAACAAAGAAAACAAACTACAGTGTTAAGAGTTATTTTACAGCATGTATATTTGTCAACTATGAAAGTATATTTTTTAGATGCACATATAAGGGACAATCGGGTCTCTGTGCATCGCTATGTAATACGAAGGCAATGTTGTGTTGAGTACTGTAACTGTGAGAACATCTTTATAAATGAATGGTTCCAAGATTTCATGTTGTCAGTGACCTACACCTGGAGAAATCAAGGTGGAAGCTCTTAAAATCTTCAGTTTAAAAACATCAACTTGTTAAAAGCCTCTCAGTTTCAAGGGGTCTTCTTGCTGCTGATAAGTTCACTTAAACTCTGCAGTAGGAATTGTGTTCAGGCTTATCTCACAGAGCTGCGAGTCTATTCATAGCATTTCCCCTCTCTCTGCTCCTCCATCACTTCAAACACTAATAAACCCCTTGCACCCACTTCCTCCACCTCCCTTCCTCTCCTTCTTGCAGCATTGGACCGGACTTGGAGTGTAGGAGTCCACTGATAAATTAATGAAAATGCAGCAGGTCCCCGGCGGAGAGAGGGAAAGGCTGGAGGACAAAAAAAGTGACAGAGACACAGACGGGGACAGAGAAAAGGATACAGATGGAAGTGTGATTGGGGACTGAGATGCACTGCGTGAGTCACAGATTAGTGCGACTTATCGTATCTTCTCTGTCCAGTACAAATCGGCCCCGTCCTTTCTGTTAGCTGTGGATCAAATAGATTTTTTTAAAGGCAGAGAGAGGTTATTTAAGGGGAGAGCTTCAGCTGTAGTGAAGTACACCAGACATAAATTTACCAGCCCAGTGACTGTGGTAATTGATAGGATGTTTCATATTCCAGTGGTGCACCGAAAACTTCTCCTGCAGCTTGGTGATGTGAAAGTTAATTTCTCAGGTAACGGGTCTATGATGCAATCGAATTGGTTAGGTGACGGGTCAATTGCACAAAACACTTCAACGGTTATTTGTCTAATAACAAAAGCGCATTTATCATTTCAGGCAACTCAGGAAACTTAACGGTTATCATGAATATAGCTCGTCGACGTGTCACCATATCTTTAACACAACCACTTAAAACCCCCTTTCCACCTCGGGGGTGGCAGTAATTCTATAATGCGTGTTAGAAACTGAATCTGACTCACTGCTGGCAGAGAAAACCCTGCGAGTTGTGTTCAGCTGGTGTAAAGTAAAAAAAATAAATAAATAAGGCGAGCTGTTTGTGTCTCTGTTAATGATGGGTTGGTGTGGAAGGGAGCACAACAGGGGTGGGTGGACAAGGATTCACATGACAACGGTGAAAAGCACGACATCCACCCACTCTGCACAGTGAGCTGACCAACACTTGTGTTCTTGGGGGCTAGACACCAATCCCTCACAATCCTATACACACATATCCACAAAACACGTTGACCACTTTGGGATAGCAAATATAGATATAAGTATATTAAATGGTATTTTCAAACCTTGTAAATTACATCATACTCAGTGGTGGGCACAGCTAACCAAAAAGTATGCTTTGCTAACTCATAATTCGTTAACTAAAAATATTGTAAAAATTAGCAGAAACTAACAGCTAATTGCTGATACAGCTGTCAGTCAGACTGTGCGGACTTTAACAGATTGAAGTTTTAAGCAAAGATCTCACGTTAGGAAGCCTGGAGTTGACTAATGAATATATACAGGAACTACTTTCTGAAAGTTTCAGTAACATTTGTCCAATGCTTTATGATATTTTCCTAATGTTACAGAAAAATACACACAGACAAAACATTATCGCCCTTTTATCTTTATTGGTGGGCGATAATAAAGAGATGGTGGACATCTCTGCTTCAATCTGCATCAGACTTGGATGAATGTGTACAAGCAGACACCTGGGAGAGGTCGTCAACCCTCTTATCAACACAGGAAAAGATCCAGCCAATCACAAACCTATTTTTATCCTCCTAACAAAAAGCGGATACATTAACAGATTATGCTTTTCCTTTTTCCCCAGGATATCAGTTTGATATGTTCACATTACAGTAAAAGATTAGAAGAAAACAAAAACAAGCTGAAGTGAGAAACATTCCAATTTCATTAAAACAAAAATAAATAAATAAAAACGTCTAAGCATGTTTGTGCAACATTTATTATATACCTGCCTACACCAAGAAACACAACCATCGTTAAAATATTAAAGTCATATTAGCAGTCAAAATATGATTTTTCAATGTTTGATTTATTTGCATTTTATGTACATTTATGTCATCTATGATAAAGTGCATACTTTGTAATCAATGAGTGAAATCAGTTTGTCTACATGTCAACATGACGAGTGCACTTTGAACAGTCTCAGAGCGTGATGGATATTGATTCTGTAAAATAATCCCCCGTGTGTAAACGGAGTCAGGGAGAAAACAATGGAATCAGAGTCACCAGGTCGAAAGTGACAAGATTAAATTTGTCTCTCCTTTTCTGAAAGGAAGCAACAACTAAAAGCTGTAAGAACAAGAGTCGACAGAAGTAGGGTCATTTTTGGGAAATGAAATCAAGCTGTAGAGAGCATTAAAGCAAAATCTGAAGCGAAGATATTCAATAACTTCCGTAACTGATCACCAATTTTCCTAACATCATTTTTACAAAACTCCTGATGAGGTGAAGTTACATTAACTCCACAATCATTTAATGATGTAGAAATTGTGTTAGAAGCATGAAACTTCAAATCCAAAACATTAATCTGACAGCTATTATGACTTTAAAAGATAGCAGGATCCACATGTATGAATATGTGAAAGAGACAAATTGTACGATGTTCTAGAGTCCTGCAGAGCGTCAGTGATGCAGGCCACAAACAGAAAAAGCAAGGGGTCTGTACAAATACACCTGTATATGACACATCCTAGTCACTTCTCAGAAGTTGTTACACAGCATGCAGACCTTAACAGTTTTCATTATATAAGAGGAAGGAGGGGGAAAAGATAAAATCTGGCTATTTTTACATCAGCAAAACATCATCAAAGAGTAAATTTGAGCACACAATGGACTCTCCAATCACAGGATGACAATGTGAGCCGACGAAGACGGACATGTTTATCAGTCAGTCAGTGTGGGAAAACTGTACAGGAGCTGGTGAGAGGGGGAGAATTTCAGAGACCAGGCTGACAGGATTATGGGAGCGTGACAGACTACGAAATGTGATTTTTCTTTGGTGTGTGTTTGTCTCTAAAAGAGAAGCACAAAAAGACAGATATTCAAATAAGTTGCATACACAACAATCAGATCAATCCATCGTCATTCCATCGGTTAGCCATGTCTATTACGGTGGCTAAATGTGTACGGACACAGTTGGCAGAATCCTTTTTACAGTTAGTAAATCCAGGCAAACGAAGTCAAATTCAAAGCACATATTCACTCCTGTGTGGGTGGCAGCAAACATGGCTGGTATAAAGACACAAACAAACTGATGTCTGAACCCCAGCTGCCAACAAAACCTGAAGGCATGAAGCCTTTTTGACCCACGATGAATCAGTGACAAACAGTCTATAAACTGAGCTGAGGGCACTCAAACACAGAGATTCATTTCACAGACTATCCAACTCTCAAACATGTGAAATTTCATTAGCCAAACAAACCAGTCTTTTATAATCTGTTATCAGAGCAACATTGTTAGCACTTATACACCAATAACACTCTCATGATCACAAACACTTCATAAACTAAAACTATAATCATTGATTTATCATAAATATCAAACGATTACTCAAAGAGAAGGAAATATAATAAGCTATAAGTTAAACTACATCCTCAATACAGCAGAAACGTCACTCCCTCAACTATAAAAAGAGTAAAATAAAAGTCTATTACAGAAAATGTACATCTTCACAGCAGCATCTTCTCCAAGTCTTATAATGTCACAGAACAGCCCCTCATGAGAATCCAAGTTTCCATATCGCACATTCAGGAAGACGTTACACACTGACAAAAAAAGCTGCAATTCACTACAAGAAAGGCGAGGAAGGAAACACGTTTTGAAGAATGTTGTAAAACTGGCTGAAGGCTAGATGAAACAGATTACTCATGCTTGCACAACTTAGGATAAATAAACACACGTACAACTAAAAAAGAAGAAAAAAACCCCGCTGTCATTCTTACCGTACATCGATCGTGACGTGGGAATCTCTCACAACAGAGCTTTCAGCAGCTTCAGGTTCTCATTCAGACACACCGCTGTGCTGAGACGTACTGGAAATACACACAAGCCTACTTGTGCACACGCGGGCACACTGAGACCTCACTTTGGGATAAATGCCTGCACGTGTGCAAGGAGCTGAAAAGCATACGAGCGTGCACGGTGATTGGTGCAGAGCACAGCTCGATGCTGTGAATTACACTGACACTCTCTCTCTCTGCCATTCAGGCTCACACGGTTATACACACACACACACACACACACACACACTAAAAAAAAAACTGAACGACAACGTCATAGAGAAACACAGCGTGATGACCTTGGATTCCACCCCCCTCCCTCACATAAAATAAATCAGCTGCAGAGAAGAGGAAGAAGAGATGGGACTGACGAAGATAGGGAGAACATCCCCCCCTCCCATGCAAACTCCTCCTCTTCATCTTTCTCCCCTCATCGGACCATGGTCACTATTTCCCTCCTTGTTAAAAATACTCTTTTTTTTGCACCTGATTTTTTTTTAATCTGTGCCTGCGAGCTTATGTAACTTTATGACACATTTTCTTCCATTTTAAAGCCAACACCAAATATATTTTTCTTTTTTTCCTAAGACGGAAGCACATTTATAATAAAACATACAACGGTTGCTGTCAGTAGATGCCTCATATGTATTAAAAACAATGTATTTCAATTTGACGCCTTTTTTAAATGTAGGTACTGTAAGCTGTGGGATTACATAACTATGCATGTTTTGCATTTAGATATAAACTACCCCTGTATACCATCTAAAATGTCACACCTATTCTATTCATGCGGAAGATGTAGACGCGTCTACTCTTTTCAATAGTATGTTTTTTTAAAAGGAGTCAGACATTACCAAGTCCCTTCATCTTCTCTAAACATACTGCATAAATACAACACTGTAACACCATATCAAATATAAACATTATAGGACAAATATTTTAAATAGTTGCCAAATCTCCAAAAAGCAATCATCCCAGAAAATGTACCCCAAGGTCAGATCATGCAATCCTCAGAGAAAATCCAAAAAACTGCATTTCAAAGTTTACATGCTCCACTGAACGTGAATAAATAAGTATAGCTTGTATGGAAAGGATGCCTGGTAAAAGCCTTTTTTACTCTAAAAAGAGCATGGTAGCACAGCTAAAGCTTTGAAGTGCATCTGAACCACCTGACAAAAACCTTATGCCTGGTGCTATCGCTTCACAGCAAGAAGGTCTGAGTGTTTAAATCTCAGCTGAGAGGCCTGTGGGCTGTTTGAATACAACTCTGTTTTTTTTGTTTCCTGTTAAAGTAAGAAAAACGTGAACATACAAGTCAGGTTAATTGTTTTTTGCTCTGTGTGAACTGGAATAACCTCAAGCCCCTTTGTGACCCTGAACAGGACTGAACAGGTATGGAAAATAAATATCCTTTGATCAGGTGAGATTAAAGTAAAACTCAATCGATCCATTATCTTCTGCTTGCTCTGGAACTAATCATGGGGCAGCAGCTTAAAAGCGTTGGACTTGAAGAATGATAAATATGAATTTATTAAATAATTGTGTCAACTTCACAAAACAAGGAGGTGGTTTAAGCAAACCCCCCAATATAAATGTCAATTTGCTGCATTTTTAATCCTAAATTAAAGTATTTCCAAAGAAAAGCTTCTTTATTGATGTCAGTGAGCCATAAAGAGAACAGAGAAGGTGGTGTTTTCTCTTACCCTTGCCAACGCGATGGTCCAGAAGGGTACGACAGTCCAGTGCCAGCCTCTGAGTGGCTGGAACATCAGGCGGAGGCACAGACATTGCGGGCAAAAAACAAACACACTACCCCCTTTCACAAACTCAGCAACTTCTAAACCAAAGCCGAAACGATCTATGTAAAACTACTGTCCGGTAACATAAAACACATCGGAAACTAAAAACCAAGCTTTACACAATTCCTATGCAAGTCTGAACACGACAACTAACTTCTTCATAAAGTTTCAAATCAGCACAGACTCAAAAAATCACCAAGACTCCAGGCCGAACACAAACTTATGTGCACCTATCCGAGGCTCCTTCGTGTTTTTATGTCAGCGCAAGTTGTTCGCATTAGCCGAGAGATTATAGCAACAAATCCTTCAATTGCAGCTCTGCCCCCACTGTCATTAATAAACATCTCACTGACACAATGGAGCACAGTATCCAGCCTCTGAGAGAAGAGGGAGGAGATAAGCTGGGTAAGAGAGGTACCGTGGGACAGTCATTCAGTCAGTGGGCTTGAAGTTCAGGGAATGTGGCCTTAGATGTGATGTGGGTACAACTGAGTGCGAAATATCTGCTGAGGAATTTCAGTGCAAGTTGGGTGGCTAGAAGATCACACCACATACCTGGAACACTAAGGAAAAACTTCACAAACAAAACAGGATTGTTTTTTTTTTTTTACTCTTTTAGCAGGACTTTTCATATTATTTTTGGCATCTCTGTGTGGATTTTAAAAAAAGCATACAACACTGTTGAGGGAGGAGCTGTGGTGTTGTTTGTGGAGCGGCAGAGAGGTACAGTATGTTAGTTGTTGTGTATATTTGTAGAAGAATGCTAGAGATGCAGCTGAAAGGAAAAAAACCAAAGAGGAGACATCAAATAGAGAGGATAAGGAGGTAGTTGGAGTGAGGACAGAGTGAGCTGTGGCGACCTCTGACATGGGGAACAGCCGAAACAAGAAGTATATGTTCAAGCTTCTGGTGGTGCATATCAAACATCTTTCTTTAATAAGTGTGATGGAACAGGAGGGAAAGTATCTGGCTGTTACTCACCTGTCATGCTGAATTTTAGTCACCAGGTGGCGTCGCTCCTCCAGCTTCAGAGGGGCGGGGAGTCGGGAAATACCTCGGCTCTAAACTGGATCTCCACCTGGGCTTCGCGAATCAGGAAAGCCGCTGGCTTCACTGTGGCCTGCTAAAGTTTGGATACCAACATTAGCTCAAGCGGAACTGACATTATTGATAGCTGTATATGCTTGAATTACTCAGTATTATAATTTTATTGACAACTAAAACGTGAGCATCACTGACTAAGTGTAAAAGGCATGACAGTAACCATAGAAAAGTTAGCTTAGGCTAAGCCTTAGCATAGCTTTCTATCAACCTCATCATTTCTATCAACTTTCTGTCAACATAACAAACCTAACCCATTTGGCTTGCTGAGGCGTAGAAATTAATGTACGGCTAACAAATAAACAAAAATAAATAAAAAAAATATTACAAATATACAAGTATGAAAGTAAACACTTGCTCATACAAATAAGGTGTGCTAACGTAGCATAACTAACAACATAGCCTCCATATCTTAACGTTTATGAACATCAACATTTTCTTACCATTAAGCGAAAAATATCCAGAACCCTTAAAGTGTTGAACATGCGACAGGTTGATGATAAGCCACTTTATCTAAACCTGGGGTTTGTCACAGAATATTTCATTAGCTTTAGCTATCGTTTTCTACTTTGTAACTAGCTAGCTGAAGTGTGACGAACAGCCAGCCCACCACAGGGACACCACCTCACTGTCATCATGTCTGAACTTAAAATCAAATCACAACCTTATCAAATATCTCCTCTTCATTTATTTGAACTAGAAAAAAAGATATCAGCTAAATATCTCTCAGTAGAGTCAGATAATTCTGTCAAGTAAACAATAAATACACTACAATAAAAGAAAATGTTTTTTTTTCTAAGAATAATATAACCGATATCTAATTAATTTTAAGTGATGTGAGGGTTATTAATATACTAACACATTTTCCAGGAAATTAAAAGAAATGTTTCCAACATGCAATAACCTGCTGACCCATGAGGGAGGTCTCATTGGGTCATTTTGACCCAAGGGCAGCAGGAGGGTCAAAAAATTATATTTGTTTATTGGTTTCAACTCTTAATTGAATTATACTAATGTAACAAAAATGAATTTCAAGGTCTACAATTACATATACTCACAGAGGTTGTACATAAAGTGTATGGTAGGGTTTATATGGGGATACCTACATAATATGATAGCCCATTTACAAAGTACTCATGGGAACCGGGGCTGTTTTATGAAGTAACTTGTTACCCTGGGTGTTGCTAGACATAAATGACTTTATGTCTGGCTCAGTGATAGTAGTTATTTTTTGAAAACAAGCACATAATCAAATGTTTATACTGCTACAATCAGCCGAGGAGACATTAAACTCCCAAATGATTGAGGGAAAGAGGTTTTACTATAACAGCTTGGCAAAAGATTTATCTTGACAGAACACATCTTAAAAACAAATCATTAGAGATCATTTTACAGCAGTCATGTTTCACGACACAGAAATGAACAACTTTAAATCCTACAGAGATATGTGAGATTACATGGTTTTAATGTGAAGCCAAATTGTAGAAAATAAGTCATAAAATCTGTAAAGAAACTTAAAGTTGTGTCGAAATGTGAGAAGGTTTTTAAAAATCTGTACCAAACAGCTCATATACTTTTATCCATCCTCTTGTCCCGCTCCTCCTATCCAGGTCGGTGGGAGCTGGTGCACAGTTAGTGTCTTTTCAAGCTGCCTACTTGACAGACTTCATTAAAAATGCAGCTCTGGGTTTGAAGTGTTTTTCTCCATCATAACCAGTCTGTCAAGTGTGGACACGTCATCTTGGTGAGAATGACAGAGACGTGGACAGCAGCAGCAGCACAAGGAGCCAGAAGGACCTGAAGGAGGCCAACTCTGTGCATCCACCAGCTCCGAGCTTAATCTGGCCTCCAGATTATATATGTGAAAGGTGCCTTTTCTTCTGATGTAAGGACACATCAAAGCACTTTGTTTGACTTGTCATAAATGCAAATTATACAGGAGAAATAAAAAGTATTTAGTGGAAGAAACAAAATTCACTCTACCATATGAAAGTGAAGAATATTTTAAATCCCTCTTAAAATTTGGGTGTATGAATTTATGGAACTCTGAAAAAGGTAATCTTCATAATTGAGATATCACAAAATAATGACTTCGT
>JARVJO010000039.1:11755991-11778625 GCA_031762555.1 Cynodonichthys magdalenae
ACAGATTGTAGTGTGAAGCGCTTTGAGTATCCTGGTTGGATAGAAAGGCGCTATATAAGTACAGTCCATTTACCATTGATGCTTTGCATATGTGCGGAGGTCATATATGCTACTCCTGTGCGGTATCTGTTTTTTTTTTTTTTATCAATTTAGCTTTTTATAGTTAGCCGAAGTAAGGAGTCTGTGTAGCGTTTTAGATGTTAGTGAAGCTAGTGTTTTGGTTAGCTGTGCCCACCAGTGTATTTAAGTATTTCAATAAACGTTTGGTTTGTGAACGCAGAGCGGTGAAAGTCTCTGTTGTTTCTGATAAATGTTGATATTTTTTGTTCCTCAGATAAACCTCTCACCGGCATGAAACTGCTGGCTGTTGGGAAGCTGTCAAAGAACAAAGACGACCTGAAAGCTGCCGTCGAGGAGTTGGGAGGGAAGATTACAGGCACCGCCACTAAGGCCTCTCTCTGTCTCAGCTCCAAGAGTGAGTGTTTTACACTTTAAGAAGTATATCTCTAATGTCAAATTTGTGATTTTCACCACATTTTGTTTCCAGAGGAGGTGGAGAAGATGAGTAAGAAGATGGAGGAGATAAAGGACGCCAGCGTGCGTGTGGTTTCTGAGGATTTTCTCACGGACATCAAATCGTCGGGCAAAGCTCTGCAGGAGCTCGTCTCTCTGCACGCTATCTCCCCCTGGGGTGCAGAGGTTAAAGCTGAAGCTCAGGCTCCATCTGTGAGCTCAAAGTCTGGAGCACCGGCTGCCAAGAGCTCAGGGAGGGTCAAGGAGGAGGAAGGTAAAGGATGCTTGTTGCTGTGGTTATTAAATGGCTACTGGTTGAAAGGAGGAAGTCATGAGATCTAAACTGTTCCAGGTGTGAGCAAATCCAAGAAGATGAAGCTGACGGTGAAAGGTGGAGCTGCCGTGGACCCAGACTCAGGTCGTCAGGAATTCTCTGGACTGAAACTGTCACGTTGCCCTCTTTATTATTTTTTTATTTCCCTCTGGTTTTGATGGATGCTTTTAATTTGTGCAGGTCTGGAGAACAGCGCCCATGTCCTGGAGCAGAGTGGGAAGATGTACAGTGCCACTCTGGGTCTAGTGGACATCGTCAGAGGGACAAACTCGTACTATAAACTGCAGCTGCTGGAGGATGATGTACATAAACGGTATTATCTTCTTTGTTTTAGTTCAGTTTTTAAACCTCACGGCTTAAAATGTCATCTGTGTCCATGAACTTTCCTTCCATCTGTCGTCTGCTTATAGGTACTGGGTGTTCAGGTCCTGGGGCCGAGTGGGGACCACTATTGGAGGCAACAAGTTGGACAAATTCCACGACAAAAACTCTGCTATGGATAATTTCCTTATTGTTTACAAGGAGAAAACGGGAAACGAGTGGGGCTCCTCCAACTTCACCAAATATCCCAATAAGTTCTACCCTCTGGAGATTGACTACGGACAGGTACACACCAGTGTTCAAAGCTCAGAAACATATCCTACAAGATGTTTGGTGTCTAAGATTTGTTTGTGATGTTTTCAGGATGAGGAGGCAGTGAAACAGTTGACAGCTAGCGCTGGCACCAAGTCCAAGCTGCACAAACCGGTTCAGGACCTGATCAAGATGATCTTTGATGTGGAGAGCATGAAGAAGGCCATGGTGGAGTTTGAGGTAAGATCTCCTTTTACATCAGCTGGAGGTCAGGTGTGACTTTGTAGTTTCCAAGTATTTTGTTTGTGTGAACACTGACAGTTGTTTTCCTGATTTCACGTTTTTTTATCTCTACATTCTTCCTCGGTGTAAATAATTTTGCCTTATTTGTGCTACTTAACCATTGATATGTCAACATATTCAACTCATAAGTAGACTGGTGCTATGACTATTGGTTGTTATAACTTTTATACTTTCACTTTAATTATGCTACTTTTAGCTTTGAGACGGCCTTTCGCTACTTTTATCTACATCTTTGCTGCTTTTAGCTAACCTTGTGCTACTTTGTATCCAAGTTTTTGTAGGATTTTATCTAGCGTTTTATTAACAGGTAGCTAGCCTTTTGCTACATAACTTAAGCTGCTTTTATCTTGTGCTCTACTACATTTGCCTTTTAGTCAGCCTTTTGTTATTGTTTGCTTCTAGCTAACCATTTTGTACGTTTAGCTTTTTGCTAAAATTTAGTGTGGAAGTAGCTAACTGTGGTTTTTATTTTTGTCTCACAGACATAAAAGAAATTAATTATATTTTATTAAAACATATCATGCTCCAAGTCAATTTTATTAGCTAACTATTAAATTGAGCATCATTTGTTCCACCTATAAATCTTTTTTCTGTCTGTTTTCAGATTGACCTCCTGAAGATGCCTCTTGGTAAACTGAGTAAAAGACAGATCCAGAGCGCCTACGCTCTCCTGACTGAAGTTCAGAAGGTCAGTTATTGATGTGCCTTTGAGATGGTTGTCAGATTGAACCTAGAACAAATATTCAGGCATTTTATTAGCCATTTAGTTTAGTTTAAGTTTTTAGTTTAATAGATTTATTCATTTAATTTAAAAACAAAACAAATGATATACACATAACAAATAATACAATTTGCAAATAAAATGAAAGGCAGCAGAAAGAAGAAAAAATCTTAATCTTAGTCACTTTATTTAAATAATACAGGCTGTATCAGACTGTGTACCTGAGGCACAGATCCTGGATCTCTCCAACCGCTTCTACACCCTCATACCCCACGACTTCGGCATGAAGAAACCCCCTCTGCTTAACAACCTGGACTACATTCAGGTAAACTCTTCATGTTTGTCTCACTGTGGAGAATCCTCTCACTTTAAAAACATAACTGAATATATTCTTTCATCACACGCATCTGTCCAGGCTAAAGTTGAGATGTTGGACAACCTGTTGGACATTGAAGTGGCGTACAGCCTGCTGAGAGGAGGCGCTCAGGACAACGAGCACGATCCCATCGACATCAACTACGAGAAGCTCAAAACCAAGATCGAGGTAGAGAGCGTCTCCTTAACTCTGCAGCGGAAGTGTTCTCTGGAAACTTAGTGAAACGTGTTTGACGTCTCACAGGTTGTGGACAAGAGCACAGAGGAGGCGGAGATCATTATGCAGTACGTTAAGAACACGCATGCTGCTACGCACAACACGTACACGCTGGAAGTGCAAGACGTGAGTTCTTATTTAAGAAAAAAAAAAATTCTGAGTAAATCCCTAAATATAAGAACAGATAGTTCATTTTATTTTGTGGTATTTTCTCTTTTCAGATCTTCAAAGTAGCTCGAGAGGGAGAATACCAACAGTACCGTCCCTTCGAGGAGCTACACAACCGGCAGCTGCTGTGGCACGGCTCTCGCGCTACAAACTACGCCGGGATTTTGTCTCAGGGTCTTCGTATCGCACCTCCTGAAGCCCCGGTGGTGAGTGGCAATATTTCTTGGTGCCAAAAGCTTACAAAAGCTTTTACTTTGTTCAAAATGCTCCCGTAAATTTCCAGTAACGTTACTGCCCTCTAGTGTCCGGCCCTGATGAAAACAATGCTTTTTTTTTTTTTTTACCTCATATTTATTATAAAAAATAATTTATTCCTTGTTTTAAAGGAGGGTCTTTCCAAAGTAAAAGCCCTTAAGAAGCATTTCTTTCAAATATCATTTAAAATTCATGTTTCTATTTCTGGTTTATGATAAACAACAACAACAAAAAATCAGTTACTTAAGGTGGTTGGTTTCCCCCCTAAGGAACACTTATTGTCATAAAGTTAAAAAAGGATATGAGATGTGTTTTCGTTGCTTCATAAAGCTCCTTTTATTATCCCTCCAGACCGGTTACATGTTCGGTAAAGGTGTTTACTTTGCTGACATGGTGTCCAAGAGTGCAAACTACTGTCACACCTCCCAGTCGGACCCTGTTGGCCTCATACTGCTGGCAGAAGTCGCTCTGGGCAACATGTGAGTCGTAGTCTGGTAAAAAAATGTTTTTAATCTGCCACTGAGTAAAATAAATACTTGTTTTTATTGCAGGCATGAATTAAAGAAGGCCTGCCACATTACAAAGTTACCAAAAGGCAAACACAGTGTTAAAGGTGAGAAACTTAAACTGCTTCTGTGTAAAATGACATTAAATTGACTATAAATAATATTTAATGTGATTTTTATGCTTTCTGATTAGGAATAACAATCATTTACGTCACTAATTTTGCATCAGAATATTTTGTAAGTTTTGTGTTGTTTTAAGTTTTCTTTTTTTTCTGTTTTTCCAGGTTTGGGTCGAACCGCTCCTGATCCAAATGCTACTGCCAGTTTGAATGGGGTGCAAGTGCCTCTGGGGAAAGGAGTCCACACGAACATTGACGACACGAGTCTACTGTACAACGAGTATCCTTTCAGTTCGAATTCTTCACTCATAAACACGTTTAGAATTTTGTTTTCATTGGCCGCCTTTATAAGCTTTTTATATACATTTCTAGAGTTTGATTAACTTATTCTGGAAAACGTTTTTTGTTTTAAAATAATGTATTCGATGAAGCTGAACAATCAGTGTTTCAGTCAAAGAAGATGTGAAGTTCTTGATGGAGAGCTCAATTATTTACCCTCAGGAAACCTTTTTTTTTCTCCTACAGATCCATTGGTGTTCATATTTTTCTCTTTCCTTAACCGCTCCTCCTCCAGGTACATCGTATATGACGTGGCACAGATAAACCTGAAGTATCTCTTGAAGATCAAGTTTAATTACCAGACATCCTTGTGGTGAAAACTGGTTTAAATCCTTCAAAATAAAAAAGAAAGGAAAAAGACAACTGCTGCAAATGCCTGGGATCCATTCTCCACAACATCAGCGTGAAGCTTTACTGTAACGATTATTTGAAGTCATCGGTCACTTTACGACTTCATCAGGTTAGGATTACTTTAGGTGTGTAAAGATGCTCAAAGCACTGGAAATAGCTTAATAGTAGCTGAAGCATAGGAAATAAAGAAGTACTCGGAAAATCTGGTGATAAAGCTCAACTATCCAATGTGTTTTGTTTGAAAAGGACTTCATCGTTGTCTAATAAACCTTTAGTTCAGGGCTATCCAATCCTGGTCCTCAAGGTTCACTATCCTGCATGTTTTAGAGTTTTCTCTGCTGCAACACCTGATTTTAATAAATAGGTGA
Organism: Cynodonichthys magdalenae; assembly: GCA_031762555.1. NCBI lineage: Eukaryota > Metazoa > Chordata > Actinopteri > Cyprinodontiformes > Rivulidae > Cynodonichthys > Cynodonichthys magdalenae. Next base: position 11,761,134 of record JARVJO010000039.1, read on the forward strand.
TTAATAGCCTTGAAGAGGAAATTTGGGTATCTTGGAACAGAAAAACAAGTAAAAATGCAGAATAATGGCCCTTGAGTACCAGGATTAGACATCTCAGCTTTAGTTGATTCATAGAATAATATTTTAGGACCAGATAATCTGATCTAAATTTGTTTACTCACATGCAACTTCCCATGTTCAGATTTTTTAAGGGTTTCTCCTTGAAGTAGGCACCAAGGTGTTTTGTAGATGGTTTGAAGATACTGTAAAAGAGTTGACATGTATATATTTTTGTTGTGTCAAGCTGTCTTCCTTGCTGAAGTTTAAAAATAAAACTGACTGTTCGTCCAAAGGTCTTTTGCATAAATGGCAATAGTGATTTTTTTTCTTAGTCTTACCTCTTGTTACCGAAATCAAAATAAAAGACATCCTAAAACATTTTTAATTTTTTGTCTCCATTTCTACTTGTGCGCATCTGTTTATTTGGCTGTTAGCAAAATATGTCATAAACAACTATATGGATTTTAAATAAACTTAAGAAGGTTGCACATTTACAACTGATTTACTTATTAGAGTGAACCAGACTCAGTTTTACAGATGGTAAACTAAATTTTTCCTATACATTATATTTTACAAACATACGTATATATATAAATATATATATATATATATTACTATAATATAATGCCTATAATAAATAAAAACAATACTCAAATGGGGTATATATATATATATATAAAAGCAGTTACAGCTATCAGGTAACTGGCAGGTTTATTACATAAGCATTGTGTTATTTAAAAAAGGTAAAAAGTGACAGATTATATATAAAAAAAAAAATACGATTTAAATTCGTGCATATTTTAGCGCTTTATTCGACCTAACAAATAATGGTTGCTCCATGATACTAAAAAACATTTTTCTGAGCATTTCCGGTCGAATTTATGATGAAAAAGTTATATTTCGGATAAAGTAACTTTCGTAGCCTACACGCCGCGGTGACAAAAAGCGGATTTTGTGTGCTTTGTTCTGTTTATTTGATTGATTTTCGTCTCTTTAATCGCACCCCGGACAGATTTTGCACCCAGAATGCATTTTGACAAAGTCTTTGAAAAAGCGGCGCGGCTAATTCAAGATGGCGGAGATGGACCAGCTGTTAGACGAGAGTGAGTAACAACACAAATCCAGCCAGTTTCACAGTGTGAACGAGCGGTGGCCCTTTTTGGGATAAAATAAAAGGCCGGGAGAACAACCGTGGCCCTGGTTATGTGGCGCATATTTTAAGTTCTGAGCTTGTTTCATAAAAGTCGCGTTTAGACGTTGGGACACCGGGTCTTACGGTTGTTAGCACGACAGGCTAAACGTAGCTAACACCGGAGTTGAAGAAGTTACTTCAGCTCAACTGGGTAAACAAATGTCGTTAGCTTAGCTATGAGCTAACGGGTGCTAATCATAGGACAAGAGTAACAACAACAACAAAAGGACTATTACAGATATTGTGTAGTTTGATGCAGCTTATTTAAGTTAGGCTTTTACTATTTTTAATAATTACTTAAAAAAAAACACCTGACGTGATCTAGCTAAACCTAGCTAATTCGGTATTTGTCTTCAGTTTGTTGTAACATCTCGTTTAGCTCTAGTTTTTGGTACCGTCTGTCACTCAATCTGTGTTTGACAGCTCAAACTTGGTGTAAAGGCCCCACTATTAGAAAGCTGTCAGTTTAAAAAGGATCGAATTTTAGATGATTTTATTGCTCAAACAGTGCAGTATTATGTCACTATTATCTCGGTGAAACGTTTACTTTCTTATAAAAATGGTTTTGTTTCAGTTTGCCAATATTTCCTCATTTGGCAATGTTGCCTAAATATTTGTAATGTTTTCTTAGGCTCCTCGGCTGAGGCACTGGTCAGTCTAAAAGGTATGTGGCCATATTCTTTTGTCTTTTATTCAACTTTATAAGTCTAAATACAACAAATTACTTAAGCTACTCCCTGCAATATAATGAAGGCCAGTAAACAAACATTCTTAAATTAAGAATCAAAATCTATACTTAATTTTTTACTGTGCATTAATTCTACTGATCTGACTCTTGCTTTCGTGTGGTTTTTAGTGGATTTAGTTGAGCACCTGCTCTGTTTACATTGAGTGTGGACCCACATTTCAGAACTTTATGCTAATATATTTATTAGGGATGCAACAATACATGTACCCGTATTGAACCGTTCAATACACCCTGTATCGAACAATACACCCTTGTATCGAACAATACAGATTTTTAAAATTTATTTTATCAACTTGTCTTCTGAAGATGCTCAGTGTTGAAGGATCAGTGGATCTGTGTACGTCTACTCCACCTAGGCTGCACTGTCGAGTGCTGAGCCACTGAGGAGGTTGCTGTTTCAGCAACATTTAATTTAAAAAACGTACTTTTGGGGTTAAACAAATGTTCAAAATTAATTCCAATAAGTTACAAGTTAAGAAGTGCATGGAAATAGCTCTTTTTTGTATCGAAAAAATCCAACCGTGAGACTAAAGTATCGAACCGAACAGAATCGTGAATCTTCTGTATTGTTGCACCCCTAATATTTATATTTATAAAAAATATTTTTTTATGATATGGTATTAAATTGCATTGAGTAGCTTTAATATTTTCTCATAGCTGTTAGAATTATTCATTGGACCAAGTGCATTAAATATGGTTTAAAAGTGGTTTGATGTGATGATGAGTATTATCCTCATAATAAGTTTATGACCTTCATTGCCTGGACAGTTGTTCATTTTATACATTAATTTCTACCATTTATCAGAGATGTTTTCTTTCACGATTTAATGGAAATTAGTTGTACGTGTGATATGAGATTTGGACTCTTCTGTATTTTGTTGAAACCACTGACTCTATTACAGAGGGCAGTTTATCCAACACTTTGAATGAAAAGAACAGCTTTCCAAGAGCTCACAACACCAGAGGACGACATTCCTCTGTCACAATGGACACTGTAAGAAAACTAATGAGACAAGGGTTACTCAAAAAATATGCATGCAGACTAAAAGGGAAATTTACATTATGCAATCAAAAAAATAAAAAGTGAACATTTTTGATAGTTTTATATTTTACTAGGATAGAAAGTCTGATAATTCTTTAAAAATATATATATTTCTGTATTTCTGTTACTGAGTTACTGAGGAACTCTCTTTTTTTTTTTTTTTTTCAGCCTACAAGGAGCTCAAAAAGGAGCCGTTTTTTTCGGGATGAAGAGGAACCACCACAGCAGCGCAACCCTTCCAGATCTCCTCGGAGGAGCCAGAGAGTCAGCACTACACCACAGGTAAAACTGCTCTCGTAGAGGGCAGTAATAAGCAGTGTTGCAGACGTAGCAACTTTGCCGTATTTAGTGAGTTTTCAGACGCCTCTAGTAACAAAAAAAACAAAAAAAAAAGCAATTGGCCACAAATGGAGCAACTTTTTTTGTGTCATTGGGGACTGCAGCTTTGAACGCAAGTATAGTTCTTTCCAACACGATGTGGGTTCTGCTGTGGACCCTCCCCCACAAAGCACCCAGTTCTCCCACAGCATCTCCCCGCATCCAGACCCTGACAGTCGGGCTGTAAAATGTAAATATTTCTGTCTAAAATAGGCTGCTGCATTAAAATAAAAATAACTTGGTGTCTCTTTTTCGCTGACCCCAACCCAAGATAAATGATGGGGGTTGGAATTATGACATAAAAAAAACAAGAAATGACAAATGTTTTTTTTTGTGTGTCTCACCTTCCTTTTTGGTCGGTTATGCAAATTAAGATGATGTCATTTTAGTGACTTTTAGAACAGCCAATACCTGTTTTTCTTACTGAAGAGTTGACAACACTGGTATTATGAGCTTTTCTACGACTGGGGTTTCTGAAAATGCTGTAATTTTTGTAATAAAATATTTTATTTAAACTTTATTTAAAATGTTTTGAAATGTCTGAAGTGGTTGGTTTGGCTTGTTTTTGTACAAGAAAGTGGTTATAATGAAGCAAAAGCTTTTTTTGTTGTAGGTACATTCAAGGAAGTGGGATAAACTTGATCAACCGGTTCTGTAGTCTTACAGAATTTATACTCTGCACAACAGAGCACCATTTTGTGTATTTTATACTTGAAAATTTTGTACAACTATTAGTTAATTTTAAATCTTTTAGTGGCTTCTTAACCCTATCATCTGTGTTAATTAGAAATTTGCTAGACAAAGTTGTTAAATATAAGAAAACTATTTGTAAAGTATGTGGCATGATTGTTTATGTTTCTTTTCCGCAGAAGTTTTCAAATGTCATGACGCCAGATAAGAAAGCTTCACAGAAAATTGGGCTGAGATTAAGAAACCTCCTTAAACTACCCAAAGCTCACAAATGGTGCATCTATGAATGGTTTTATTCCAATATCGACAGGTAAAGTCTCGCTGTCTGACCCTCAGAAAAAGAAATCTAACAAGCACTTAGGAGATCTGATGTACTTTACATTACTTTAGGTACAGCTAATGCAAAAGTAAACTCTAATTTGATACTTGTATTGTTACCTTTTTATATAAAACAATAAACCTAGTTAATTATCTATAATTTAAAACTGAACGGATTTTAATACATTTATACTAATGTATGTATAGTCATTAAATTTACCTGACCACATAACTTATTATTGTTGAAACCTAATATCTTGGTTCATTTCTCTTTTAAATTCATTTCCCTTTTCTCATTTCAGACCTCTTTTTGAAGGTGACAATGAATTCTGCTTGTGCCTCAAAGAGTCTTTTCCAAACCTGAAAACGAGGAAACTGACCAGAGTCGAGTGGGGAACAATCAGGAGACTGATGGGGAAGCCTCGACGGTATGCTGCCATCTCTGATGTGTTGTTTATATTTTTGGGTTTCACTCATGTTTCATTTAAAACTTGAGACATTTGCTGTGACGGCACTGCGCTCTGTCGACACACCCAGGTGTTCCCCGGCGTTCTTCACCGAAGAGAGAACAGCGCTGAAACACAAGCGTCAGAAAATGCGCCTTTTGCAGCAGAGAAAACTGTCGGACTTGTCGAACTGCAAAGACCTTCCTGATGAAATCCCTTTACCGCTCATCATAGGAACAAAAGTTACCGGTGAGACGAGCACACATCAACATACCAGTCTCTTGACTGTTAACAGAACATTTAACAAACTCAAAACTTAAGGCTGCAGTATGCTTCATCCGAAGCCGACCAGTCGACGCGCGGTCACGTGGTTGTTCGGCATTCGTTTTCAAACACACCTTTCATAGCTCCTGAGACACACCGTGTCGAGCTCCTGGGGAACCCCTCCCCGCTGCAGCAGACGTCACTGCATGGGGTTTCTTTCCCGCTGGAGTCTAGATGCGGAAAAAAAGGTCCGAGACTCGTCACCCGACGTTATTTATCCACAAACTGGTCACGGATTAAGCTCCAAAGTTTTTATCAGTCAGATTCCACCGTGTAAAACGTTTGTTTTATCTCCATTCACGGGTTTTTGGCCATTTGATTATCTTTATTAAACCGCTGCTTCAACAGTCGGCTTCTGGAGACGGTGTTTTTTTTTTGTTTGTTTAGAAGCGAGTGGTTGAAACGCAGCGTCTGAGCGCTTCCAGCACAAACACACGCTCCCACGAACTTTTGACCAATCACACAATAAGGTTCGGATGTGTTCTTATGTGGAGGGGGGAGAAAAGTTCGACCCGCGGGTTGTGACAAGAAGGTTCCGAAATGTCGACAAGCCGAACAGAGTGACGCAATTTTCGTCATTCATGAAACTGCGACAGTTCGGCCGGATTTCGGATGTTCGGATGAAGCATGCTGCAGCCTTAAGACTTTTGTATTTAAACAACAAAACAATCAGCAAGCCAGTAATGTTTTTTGTTGTTGAATGATTATATTATAGCTGTAGTGTGACTCATGTCCCACAGGAGTCATAAAAGAGGAATCGTGTTCATATCTGAAGAAATACTTTTCCTCTCAGATTTGTAGAGACATGAAGAAAATACAATTCCAGTTCTAATGAAGTTGGGATGTTGTGTAAAACATAAATAAAAACGAATATGATGATTTGCAAATCTTTTTCGACCTATATACACTACAAACACAAGATAATACAACATTCCAACTTCATTGGATTTTGGGTTGTAATATGTCAAGTAAAACAATTAATTTAAAAAAATTCCCCTATTTCTAAAATGGAATACAGCTAAATGAAATCCTAAATAAAATCTGAGAAAATAAATTCTTTGTATTGGACAGCTCGTCTCCGAGGGGTCCACGACGGGCTCTTCACGGGTCAGATCGACGCCGTCGACACCAGCGCCGCAACGTATCGCGTGACGTTTGACCGCAGTGGCCTGGGGACTCATACTGTGCCTGATTATGAAGTCTTGGTAAGCAGCTTAACTTACTATGAATTTCCTGCTTTGACAAGTCCAAACGTAATGACAGTAATGAAAAAGGTTTCAGTGCATGTTTTTAATTTCTTTAAAAAAACGCTGTGTTTCAGAGCAATGAACCCAATGAGACCATGCCCATCTCAGCCTTCGCACAGAAGCATCGGTCGACACGGTACATGCAGAACCTCATGACTCCGCCCAGAGGACCCTACCCGTCTGTTACCACCCCTGTTCACATGGTACTGTGTTTAAATTTGCTTTATGAGGAGATTTAACATCTCAACCAGGTTTACTTCTGAGTAGTCAGTGTCTTACCCGTCATGGTCAGCTTTTGCTTGTGTTGCTGCAAAAGTTTTAAGGTTCTGGGTTGCTTTAGATGGTAAATATTTGTGGTTCTGTTTGTTATAAGAATGGGTAACCTGTTTCAGCAGAAAAAAAGAAGAAAAAGGCTGATCATACTGCATGTTTGACGCTGACTATTTATAAAGACCTTTCTTTTAAAAAGTGACTGAATTGGTTTGAATTTTAGTTTTTAAATTGTTACAATATTGTTGTTTTTTTATCATTACCAATTAATATTTTTTATATATATATAAACAGGACAACGATCCTCTTCTGAACTCTTCACCGTGGAAGAACAAACTGCCCAGCGCTGAGGGAGATACACTGGGAGGATTTCCTGTTAAATTCTTGGTCCAAGTTGTAAGTATTTCCAGTCAAATGTATTACATCCTTGTTTTTTTTTTTAAAACAGTATTTTTTCCAACAATTTTTTTGTCCCCCTTCCCTGTTTGTAGACGAGGTTGTCGAAAATCCTCATGATCAAAAAAGAACACATCAAGCACTTAAAAGAAATGAACACAGAAGCTGAGAAACTGGTACAAATCTAATTTGAAGTTACTCCAATTCGTCTATGAGGTATTTACCCACACCTGACCTAACTCCATGTGTGTTTCCTGTATTCAGAAGTCGTACTCGTTGCCGATTGACCTGGACTTTCAGAAGCGATACGCTACCACGGTGCTGGAGCTTGAGCAGCTCAACAAAGATCTGAACAAAGTGCTTCATGAAGTTCAGCAGTTTTGCTGTGAAGTGAGTGGAACGGTACACTTTTATACCCCTCACTGACACATTTTAAATAGTTAAATAGGCTTTTTTTTTTTTTTATGGTGATGTTTGACGAAGCTCTCTTCTTGCCAGCTCGCTCCAGATCAGGGTATGGTTCCAGTGGACCATCCCACGGAGCTGCGGCGGCGTTGTGAAGAGGATGCTCAGCAGATGGTGGAGCAGGGCAACTACCAGAGGGACGGACAGCCGAGCGTGACGAATCCCAGCCTCACACAACTCGTCTCCCGCCTAACTGCTCTGCTCCTACAGATAAAGGTAGACGTTCTACACAGGTTTAAAAACATGACAAAATGGTGAACAATGTGCTTATTTATTTTCACGATATAAAGTGTAGTAAAACCATCATCTGTGCATTTGAAGCACAAAGATTGGCAGAATAAACATTTTTTATGTGTATTCATGATTTATTTACTTTTTGCTTATCTAGTCTCTATTTTTGTTTCAGTGTCTGGCAGACGGAGGAGATTTGAATTCGTTTGAGTTTAAATCTTTAACAGACTCCCTGAATGACATCAAAGCATCACTCGATCCCTCCAACCTCAGGTAAACCAACAGACAAGACTTCTTCTTTCTCTGACAGTAAGCATAAACTGTGAAGAGCACAGTTTAGGCCAAGCATAAAAGCTATTACTTTTATTCACGTTTAGTTACCATGACGATGCAATTTGCCAGAAATCACCCAAAAAATACCTCATAAGAAATGAATGAAGGATGCTTCAAAATTGGTCCAAACTAAACTCGGCACAAAAAGTCAAATTGTGTTTAGTAGATTATTTCTTTGTTGGAACATTGCTTCTTGGCAATAATCTTATATTGTTGGAAAGCCTTTTAATTTCCCTTTTCAATGGTGCCACGATTGTAAGGAACATGCATTTGTGGGATGAGCAGTAGAGCTGTGGGTTACACACATGAAAAATTTGCCAAATCCTCTCTTTCAAACAGCTTATTATGCTGTTGCTATCGACACTTGTTTTGTTGCTTCTGGTACCCCCAGGTGCTGCCAATCAGGTGGCCGCCATAGGATTTATTGCCAAGAAGCATTATTACGACAAAGATAATCTACCAAACGCACATTTCCTTACTTTTTGTGCTAAGTCAATAAAGTTATTTGAAATATCTGATGAAACACAAGACGAAGATTAGCGGAACTTTAAAAAAAATTTATCATTGGACAGTCATCTACGACAAAGTACTATTTTGTCAACTTGATTAAAAATGGCTGCCAGAGCGCACTTGGAAAAAGTATCCTTTACACTGCCTCTCATGCGTCCCTTTGTGTTTTTTTTTTTTTTTAACAGATGTTTTTCTTCATCACCTTCTACATTAATGATCCATTAAGAGTATAAATATTTAGTCACAATCTGATTGCCTGTTAGCAAAATATTTCATGAAACATTTAGTGTATTTTAATGAAACGTTTAAAGTAATCATCAGATGCACGTTTGCAGCTGATTACTCTTTGAACTCCTGATTTAAGAAGTCTAAAGCGAATAGAAAAACAGCCACGATGAAGTCATTTTAGACCAAATGAGATAAAGTTATTGCTGAGTCCCCCCCAAGTCATGTTGATTCAAGAGTTTTTTTCTTCTACTTTTGTCATCTGTTCTGTGCGTTCTTTATCTCGGCTCATTTCTTCCTTGTGTGCCCAGTTGCTTTCAGAATAACGTTGAGATCCACGTGGGGCACATCCAGAGCGGTCTGAGTCAGCTGGGTAATCTGCACGCGTTCTCTGCCAACAACACCAACGCAGTGTGAGGACCTGCATGCACACACACAGTGTGGCATGTTTACGTTCCTGAAAATGGTGCTTTCTCACAAACTGTTCAGACTCTATTTAAAAAAAAAAAAAATGTTGACATCGGGATCACCGATTACCAGGGTCTTGATGCTTTTCGATTCCTCAGATCTTAGCATTTCCAACTTTTTAGGCGTGGCTGCTGCTGCAACACACACTCACAAAGCCTGCTTCATTGATCTGACCCTTAAAATCTTAAGTTAATGGCTCTTTCTTAGAGAGAATCTCATTTTTTCAGTTTTGTAAAGTTGTATATGAAAGTGCCTCAGGGCATTTGTACAGAAATGTTTTCCTCTTGTTATATTAAACCTAATATTGCAACGCAGTTTTTGTTTGTCCAAGTTTATTTACAGATTACAGATAATACCAATACACAATTGTATTTATTCTCTTTTAAACACACCAGCCTTTTTGCAATTTTATAATAATAAGTTTAGATTTTCATCATTCTTAAGAGAGACATTAAGCTCTTAAAGTTACATAAAGCCACCAAAGTCAACTATGGTTTTGTTTTCCCACTCAGAGTCAGAGTCTGTGACTTCCTGCGTTTCAGTGGTTTGAATTGGAGAAAAGTGACAGAACCCCTCTGCGGCCCTCAGCTGTGGATACTGAATTGGTCCCCCATTATTTTTGGGAGATAACCTGCTGAAGTTATTTCGGGTCGGGATGTGAGGAATCTTGACTTTCATCTCTGGACCTATGGTTTTATTCGGCGGGAAATTTTCATACTCCGTAAGAACCTTTGGGCCCCGGTCACCAGATGCTTTGGCTCCCATCTTGGCACGGTGCTCGTTTTTGTTGGAGCAAAGACGGAAGTCGCAGCTCGGGTTCAGCTGTGTCTGCTCAACCGGCGTCGCTCTGGTTTCGTTTTTGGCGTAGAGGCAGGAAGGTGGTGGCTGGTCAAAGCTGCTGGGTTTGGTTGGAAAACGGGTCCCGTGAGTGTCTTCGCTCTCTACTTTTGATAAACTCTCAGCAAAAAAAGCACCTATCCGATGGACTTCCTTGTCGTCATAAACTAAAAGAAAAACAAGAAAACAAGTTGACAGATGGATTGTCTTGAACATTGTTTTAAAGGCATGAATGGATGGAAAGTAAATTAAAAAATTACCTTTTTCTGGACCCATTCTACTTGGAAGATGGACAAAAGGCCCCCCAGCTGGTGTGTTGGGTGCCTTTGTAGATGCTGAAGAGCCAACCTGGCGACGAGACTTGGCCCTTCTGTTCTGAAACCACACCTGAAACAATTAAAACAAGAAATTTTTAGTGTGTTTAGTTCACAGCAACAGATTGTGGTGCTGGATTCTGAGGCTGCTCCCTTGGGATTGGTCAGTTATATAAAATAAACGGGGGAACCAACCTGAATTCTGGACTCTGGCAGCCCAGTCAGAGCCTCCAGCCTCTCCCTCAGGTAGATGTCTGGATATTTTGTTTCGGAGTAAACTTTCTCCAGCAGCTCAATTTGCTGTTGAGTAAAGTTGGTCCGTTTTCTCCTGTGGGTCAGGATCGAGACGCATTTGTCCTCCATGGGGTCAGAGTTGAAGAAGTTCCCAACACCAGATGCGCCAAACTCTGAAAGCAAAAGGCGAGTTGGAGATGCGTAAATTGCGCGCAGCTCCAACAAGGTCTTGGTTGCGCTGAACTTTCCAAAACGTCACCAACCTGAATTCAAGCCGCTCATCTGTGGAGAGCCTTCTTGGTACATCTGAAAAGGCCTCAGCGTATTCCCCTGAACTGCAGACATGACGAGCCTCTGCCTCTGAACTCCAGCGACTGACTGTGATGGAGACTTTTGTGCCCAGTCGGGTTTAAATCCTCCCCACCTGCGATCAAAGGTGGTGCTGAGCGGACGTGTGAATGGCTCAACCATCGAGGCCGACTGGCACCGCGGCGGCCCCGCGGAGGTGTGAAGCGTCACACCAGGAGCGCTCCTGCGGCCCCATGTCTGTTTAAAGAAGCCTAATGGAAGGCAGGAGCTCAATACACAATGTCAAAAAAAAAAAAAATCCGCTTCGACGGACGAAGCAATAATGGACCAATGTTCTTCAAAAAGAAACGAAACGAGGATGCAAATGTTCGACATAGCTCACGCCTAAATACTGGGACAGAATATTTTTTTTATCTTGGCAACATTAGTAAAAACAAATAAGCAAATTGTTTGAACATCTACATTTAATTTACAGTCTCTAAAAACCAAAATACAAAAACTATCGAATAATATGCAAAATGAACAGTAACATATGGCAGCTAGCATCACATCACAACATAGCATATTAGCATTTTAAAAATAAAATGCAAGTTCAACAATTATATGCATTTCTAATTATTTTGTTTGTAATATGGCTTCATTTTGAGCGTGTTTCTCTATGTACAAACGTTTAGCTAGCTTATCTAAAATACTTTTTTTTTATTAGAAATATTTCATCATATTTCCACACATAATGTTTATCAAACTTCATATTTGCTATTAAAAATGACAAAAACAAGAAGTATTTATCCTGCCCCTATTTAAGGCCTCATATGAAATAAAAAAAACAATACTGGCTTTTTATTTAAAAGAAAAAGATGTTAAAATATGACATATTTTTTTACATATACTGTATTCTGTAACATTTTTAAAACTGCAACAAACTTTTTAAAACTGTCAATGAGGAACTCTATGTGAGAAAAACAAACTAAATAAAAATCCTTAAAAGTAAGTTTGGGGAAATTAATGCTTCCTGTCAATTGTCAAAGGCAACAATCTCAGCACATATTTGGTTACATGGAATCAACTTTTAACTCGTGTGCAATAAACATCTGCTTCCAATAACATTTCTGTGACAATGAACTTGTTTTTGAAGTTTATTTTAAAGCCTGCGTGTCATTTCACATCAACACCAGTGCTTTGACACCTACAGCTTTGCAGGTAGGATACACATGTTGGTTAGGATATTCCACAAGTTGTTCTGTCTGAAGGGCCCTAATTGGGTATTGGCTATATTGCTATGTTAAAATCAAGGTGTTGTAGTTTCCTGCTCCTGTGTGAGAGTGGGTGAGAATTTATTCTGATAGATATAGATCATCAAACAAACAAAACACTCCTTATTTATAAATCTGGAGGGACATGACAGGGTCAGTGAAAAACACAAGCTGAGCAGTTTTATATTAGATTTTCTGGTTCATTTTTCAGTTTCCACAATGGGCAGCTGCCTCTAAAACTAAAAACAAAAAAACATCCTTCAGTGTTTACAGATCTATGTTAAAATGTCAGCTGTCTTTTGTGTTTGTCTTTTTCATTGCAGTTTTTGTGAATTTCAGAGTGTTTAGAGTTGGTGTGGTTTGATTCTTCTAGTCATGCTGTTGTCTTTTTTTCTAAGTTCTTCCAAAATTTTCCTTCATCTCTGCTAAACCTTGTTGCATTTTCAATAGGGCTGAAGAAAAGTGCTAAACAAAGGACAAAGTGTGGTAAGTATCTGACCATTTAATTATATCTTTAGAAAGACACACACACACACACACACACACACAAAAAACAACAAACAAACATGCACACATAACTTGTTATGTTGTCTCTCAGCTTTCCTGGTCGCTTTGAGGTGGCTGTGGAAAGACACATCTGGGCCTCCCTGCTCACGGTGCTGTTCCCACGACCTAACTTTGTAACAAGCAGATGATGGATAGCCTTATTTGTAGCAAACTGCTTCTGTAGTTGTCTTTTTTTTTTGTTCTTGTTTTTAAACTCCATGTTGGAGGAAAGTGGAGAACTCCCTAAGATTAGCTAATAATTATTGTAAAAGAGTTTATAGTTTTCTACGCTACAGTTGACTTACAGAATGAGAAAGTAGGGGAGACCGGGTATGGTTGTAACACTTTTTGCTTCAGCCCCTGTAACTCACTTATTTTTTTAAGCTATAGTTCTAAAAATATTATACAAATTGCCCACATTTGTCTACTAAAAATGGCACTGCTTCAAATCTCTACAAGATTAGCACAAACCTGGTGAGTTGATGTCAAATACATGCTGGGGTAAGTTGTAACAGTTAGACAAAAGAAGTAAAAACAGAGGCCACATCATGCAATATGCTTAAAAAAAAAAAGAGGTTAATTGAAATAAAAGAACAATCCAAAACAATGTTTCTTTCTCTGTGACTGACCATAACACAAATCCACTTTGTTTGACTCAGGAGTGTGTATGTGTGCAAATTAGTAGAACTAGAACAAAATAGCGTGCATGTGTAAAGAACACGTAGATCAAATAAAAAAAGCTATGTATGAATGTGTGTGTCTATGTTTGTATATTTTTAATCAGAGTCACAATGGTGACAAATGAATGTTTGTAACCCTGGAGTGCAGGCTTGGTGGGCCTAGAGACTGCACAAGGAACATTTTACCCACATATGGTCCCATACAGCCAATACAAAAATTTTTATCATCTGAGGTCTCAGAATCCTCAGTCTTGGCTTTCAATATTTTCTTGGTGGGCTTTCTCTCCTTGTTTTTTTTTTTGCTTTCCTTTTATTCTTTGCTAATCCTAAGATACATTTTTAAAATTTTGTTTCCACCTATTCAATTTTTCTCTGATCTTCAGTGACTATGATTACCTCACATGGAGTGAGACCATAATACAGATCTGCTGCCTGAGTCAAATAGCCAACCAACACTTCCTCTTGTGCCTCAGAAAATAACTTTGTTGCTGCTCCATTATCCTACACTAGGAAGATCACTGGACCCCTGGTCTTTCAGCTTCTGCAGTAATTTGCAGTTTCTGCTTAGTATTACATGGCAGATCCCCATGTGCCTTTGTAACTGATAGACTTCCCCTTATTTGTGACCTCAATCAAGAAAATCCATAAAGTTTTCTTAGTTGTATGTAAGGGGATGGTTGTAACACTTTTTAAGGATGTGTTACAACCCACCCTACCCCTGTCAGCCATTGTTTAGCTAGCTGTATTAGCATAGTAGTTTGAAATTAGCAGGGGGGTAATGCATCAAATTTTACCTGAGAAGCCACAATTTCATGTAATATAATTTCTATGGTTTTATATGCAATAGTAAAGATACTAAACAAAATATAGTCTTGGTTTAAAAAATGACTTTCTTACCTCAAAAGTAGTATTTTCTTTATAGAATTTGCATGCACCTGTTTCCAACCTTGATAACCACCATATGGGGGAAATGGGGACACACTGGTATGATCATATGCCTCCTATCTTATATGTGATTGGTGGAATTGGTGGTGTTACAACTCTCCCCATGTTACAACCATACATGATCTCCCCTATATGTATTCTTTTAGTACACTTTTATACACATATTTGTACTAATTGACACTTCATAATGTACTGAATAGAAATGTTTGAATAGGAATCACAATGGGATTGTAATCTATTATTGCACTAAGGTGTAATTGACATGCAGTGATTTGATTGAATTGGATCACATGCAATTGGATTTGAATTGAACTTATTTGTAAAAGTATTACAGACCCCCTGACTCATGGGCCCCTTCTAGTGGTAAACAACAAAATATAAATATTCTTGTTTGTTTTGTTCTCCTAAAATATCTTCAATATTATTTGCAAAAAATGTACATTTGCTTTTGTAATTATAATTTTAATTTGAGTGTTGTTATCCACAAGGGTTAAGGCTTCGTCACTATTTAAGTGGAGAAACAAAACCGGAACTTCCGCCCGGTGTAACCGGAAGTAGGTACGTGGCTGCTTCAGCTGACAGTCTACAATGATGGCGACGGAGGTTCAGAGCGGCGACCTCAACAGCGCTACGTCCAGCCGGCTCGAAGTTTCCATCGATGGCCTCACCCTCAGTCCAGACCCGGAGGGCGAGGAGCCGAACTCCGTCCCGTCTGAACCGCGGACCGATACTCCGGGCGACGTTGAGGGCGAAGATGCAGAAAAATCTGCGATGGAGGGGAAGTGGGGCTTTCCTCTGCTGGAGCTGTACGGGATGGCCCTGAAATTTTTCAAAGGTATTTTTATTACGTTTCTAAAAAACCTTGTATGAAGCAGGTAAATGTGTAGTTATTCTTTTCGGAAAGGTTGTAATGTGAGGCCAATCACTCTCTGAATGAGGTTAGCACAATGCTAACATTAGCCGCTAACTGTCAACCTCAGCATTATTAGCTTTCCAACCTGCTAGCTGACCGACAAATTGTAAAACAAACTTGAAACTGTCGAGTTTTCCCCTTTGTGTTTACATGTAGTCGAAATAAATTTCCTCCCGCTGGTGTTTCCTCACTTCCGTGGGGTTTAAACAGAGTAGCACAGGTCTTCATGGGACGTACTGTTCCATGAGTGTGATTTGCTGGAGAGGTTTAATTTAACACGGCCTGCCATTCATTGCTGCAAAACAGGGAGCCTTATAGCTGCAACATAAAGTTGGAGAAAAATACACTGTTGCTTCCGTGAAAGAATTTCATTTAGAGGATGAAACTGGTTTCTAATAGGTTTTAAAACTGCTTCAGAGCATAAAAAGTTGCAGTCAGTGTGACCACGAGTTTGATTTACAGCCTAAATAAAACACACCACCACTCCCATTTCTGCCAACATAAAGACATCTTTTTGCTTCACACATTTTCATGTACTATAGAACATAGTTTATTACAATCTGGAGTAATTTCCTGATGCTAAGAGCTTTTTTTTTTTAAACTATTGCAGAAGACTTGTGACTGTACAAACAGGTTTAGGACTACTTGACACCGTGCAATAGAAATCACTGCTTTGTGTTTTGTCAGTGTATCAGACAGGGTTAGGTGTAGTTAGTTATTTACCTACTATCCTGCACAGAAATCCACTTCCTAGTTCTCCCTGGTTTATCTTTGTGTGACGACCTGATCTTGGGATTGCACTGTCACTGATTTCTTTGTGATGGATGCTGACCCTAAATAGGACTAAAAGCACAAGTTTCCCTCTTAGCATACACTGCTTTTTGTGCTTGTTTTTAGTGTACGAGTCACATTCTTTGGTAGCAAAATACAATAGCAGTTTGAAGTGTGGGTGGGCCTTCAAATAGTTAAATTCACACTAATTTTTCTCACGCTGCTGCCCTGTGCTCTCAGATAAAGATGGCAAAGCCTTCCACCCGACGTATGAGGAGAAGCTGCGGCTGGTGGCCCTACACAAGCAGGTGTTACTGGGCCCCTATAATCCTGACGCTTCGCCGGAGGTCGGCTTCTTCGACGTCCTGGGCAATGATCGCAGGTAACTCAAATTCAATCTCTTTTTAAAATTGTAAAATTTCATATTTTATGATCATTTAACTACACTTGATTTCACTTTAAAAAGTGTCTTCTTCTAAAACAGATAATTAAAATTTAAATAAAAAGTTCAAAATATTGGAAATTATACATTTGAACAAATTGACATCTGAAACTGTTTAAGTTCAACTAAACATTCGGTGCTTTAACTTGTCATATATATCTAAATACATTTCAGTGTTTATGGGAAAATAATGAATTAGTTTTTTTTTTTTTTTATATATAAAAGAAGAGCTTGACATGTAAACTTAAAAATCACTCTGTATTTACTTGGCTTAAGTTCAGGGTCTTTCCATTGGGTGGTTTCTTGGTTATTAGTTCCAAGCAAGGCGAATCGAGCTGAAGGTTTGATGTCAGCAGGCTGCAGGGCATTGATTGACCAGAGAACAAAGTCAACTGTAGCATTCGTTTTTGTTGTTTATTTAAAACAAAATATATATACATCCATTAAAGTGGTGACACGTAAATCCATGTGGTGGTACTGTAAGGAGGTGTAGATCTAACTATTTGTTGGCTGATGACAGAATTTGGAAACTATGATGGAGAATGGTTAGTGTGTTTTTGTAACTATTTCACTTATTAACTGCTCGAGGGATATCTGGTTCACTAATGATGATGTTGCTATGCTGTTTGACTGACAATGACTTTTACTTTTTGCTGGACTGCTTTCAGCTTGATTGAGGCAAACACGTTTCCTAAATTGGACATAATTTTATATTCATTTTGTTTTTATATATTTTTTTTGTAGTTAGACAGTGTTTAATAAACTCACATCTTGCGTCTTCTGATGTGGTGGTCCAAGTGCTAACCTTAGCTCAGTCCTCCGAAATGACTGACCGGTTGTCACACATTTTCACCAGGTTCAAACATCAACTATAACAACTATTTCTTTTTCTGGTCAAGACATCCCCCTCTCCACCTCTGTCACAA
>JARVJO010000039.1:11778725-11824478 GCA_031762555.1 Cynodonichthys magdalenae
GGAAATGTAGCGCTTTGAGATTTTGGTAAATGAAAAGCGCTTTACAAATTAAATTAATTATTATTATTATTATTATTTTCATGTAGTTGCAGTCAATTACATTCACAATATTCACAAAATCCATTGTAGTTTATGAATATTGTTTGTGTTTTAATTACTGTCGGGTGGAAAAAGTTTTTATTTATTTTTAATAAAGGAAAAAATCCACATGCATATTTTTTTTCTTGAGATTCCATTTGTAAAATCCAATTTTGTGATTCTGTCCGAGTTATGCACATCACAGAAATAAAACTGTAAACACCTAGACGGAACATATTTTTTACTAAATGGTTCATGTAAGCCATATTGTTTGATGATGAAAAACAATAAAATTTGATGGATGCAAGCTTTTGTTTTTTTTTGTTTTTTAACTACCCCTTTTAATTAGAAAAAGTTTTTCAATCAGAATATTTAGAACTTCTTGATCTTTCTTTGGCTGCAGGAAAGAGTGGGCCGCCCTCGGTAACATGGAGAAGGAAGAGGCCATGTTGGAGTTTGTCAAGCTGCTCAACAAGTGCTGTAACCTCTTTGCTCCTTACGTCATATCACACAAAATCGAAAGGGAGGAGCAGGAGAGAAAAAGGTGAGGTGTTCAGCTTCGGTTGCCCCTTTGCTTAAAATGTTTAAATGTTCAACTCAAGTCTGAGTCTCTTCCAGTAGCATTTGGTTTGTATTATTTAAACCCCCACCTCCCAGGAACCTGAAAATCCTAAAATCTCTTCTCTGCATTTGCGCATTTAAGAATAATTAGTTTTAACTAATATCTGTTTGTGCATGTCTTTACCTCTTCATCTTTAGGAAAGAGGAAGAGGAGCGTTTGAGGCAAGAGGAGGAGGAGAGGGAGCGACAGCGCCTGGAGGAGGAGAGACGACGGCTCGAGGAGGAAGAGAGGCGAAGAAGAGAGGAGGAGGAGAGGAGACGGGCAGAAGACGAGAGGCTACGGGTCGAGCAACAAAAGTGTGTTTACCCCTTAAATATTTGTGCAAAATCAGATATTTTCCCCATCCTTTTGAGAACCGTCTTACTTCCATGTCGTTCATGTCCAAACATACCATGTTTGTTTGTTTGTTTTTATTTATTTGGTTGCTTTATCCAGGCAGCAGATAATGGCAGCTTTAAACGCTCAGACGGCGGTGCAGTTCCAACAGTACGCTGTGCAGCAGTACCCCAACAGCCCAGAGCAGCAGCTGAGCCTCATCCGTCAGCTTCAGGAGCAGCACTACCAGCAGTACATGCAGCAGCTTTACCAGGTCCAGCTGGCCCAGCAGCAGGTGGGATGTTTGTAGGCTTACACCTGCACATATACAGTATCTCACAAAAGTGAGTACACCCCTCTTACATTTGTTTTAAATTTATTCTATCTTTTTATGGGACAGCACTAAAGAAATTACACTTTGATACAAAGTTATGTAGTCAACGTACAGCTTGTATAACAGTGTAAACTTGCTGTCCCCTGTAAAGAACTCGGCACACAGCCATTAATGTGTGAACTTCTGGCAATGAAAGTAAGAGGTGTATTCAATTTTTGAGATATTGTTTGTGACCTTTACCAGCAAAACAACTCACAAGGAGGATGTTTTTCAATATTGAGTTAATATATTCAAATTCTTCATCTCAAAAACTTCAAAATGAGATGTGGTTTGTTGAAATTTGGCAATTAGTCTCCAGGCTTGCAACAGCTAGATTAGTTTATGAGAGTGCCAGTTTAAAAACATTTTTAACACTCTAGAAAGATTTCAGCACTATATCTTACTGGGGCTCCACCTGCTGGCGTATGGCAGTCACGAAGGAGCGGGAGTGTATTCTCAGTTTCTTTTTGTAAGTTGTCGAGGCAACCTTGTCGAGTTTTTAGCATAATCCACAAAAAAATTGAGCGACTAATTTTCTCCAGTCACAGAATCGTCACAAGCATCTTGAATCAGTCTCAGTTTTGTCACTGGCATCTCCAACTCGTTTCAAGAACACAAGCTGTGTTTTGACATCTGCAGAAAAAATGTCCGGGTCTTAAAACCACACTGATGATAAACTTAAAAAATAAAAATCTGGTCCAAATTTGCATATATTAATTTCAAAATGTACTCTAGTAGACTAAATTATATACGTGTGGGTAGTGCCACATTGGGTACAAAGTGAACCAAGCCAAGGTTGGATATTGGCAGAAACAAGCAACACTTCAAACTGTAGTAAAAATACAAAAATCTAAACTTGAGTTTGCTTCTATTAACATGAACAGGGTTCTATCTTTAGCGCCTTCAGTTATTATTATAATGGATCCTACAATTAGTTTTAGTCTACAGTTAGTAATACTCACCTCCTGGGTTTATTTTGTTATTAATCATGATGTCGATCTCGTTCCGTCCTCCCCTCATCCCAGGCGGCCCTCCAGAGGCAGCAACAGCAGGCTGATGCAGTGATGCAGGGCACCTTGGATTCCAGCTGCCTAAACAGCGGGGAACCCGTTTCTGCCCCAGCAGCTGGTCCGCTGAGCGCCGCCTTGCCACTCGGTGGTGACGAAGCTCCGACAGTCAACGGAGGCCAGTCGGACTCTTACTCAGAGAGCATGGACCGGGAGCCAGAACCTGAGCCGGCGGAGGAGGTCTCAGAAAACGGGCCTTTATTAGGTAGGTGAGCTGTAGCTCCGTCGGCCTAACGGAGTGCTTTGTTTCAACAAAATATCTCCTTTTTATTTATTTATTTCTTTGTTTTAATCGCGTCAGACTCCCCGCCAGTCATAGCAGCTCCTTCGATGTGGACACGGCCGCAGATCAAGGACTTCAAGGAGAAGATCCGCCAGGACCCGGACAGTGTGATCACAGTGGGGCGCGGTGAGGTGGTCACAGTGCGGGTCCCCACCCATGAGGAAGGATCGTACCTGTTCTGGGAGTTTGCCACGGACTATTATGACATCGGCTTTGGGGTGTTCTTTGAGTGGACGGACGCCGCCTCAGCCTCTGTTAGCGTGCATGTGTCAGAGTCCAGCGATGAAGACGAGGATGAAGAAGGTAAAATGAATATCCTCCGATTTCTTTGCGTACAAATACTCTTTAAAGCAGCATATTCACTGGAACTCATTATCAGTTATGGTTTTGCTTTTTTTTACCTTTGGATGTGGTTAAATTGTCATACCTACCCAGTGGCACCCATGCTGTTGGATTCCATCTTTAAGTTTTAATAGAATTTATATGGAATAAAATGTTGTCAGAACTGAATCAGTGATGATATCCAGGTTCTCTCAGCCTGACATGTTCTAGTCAAGGTGAAAGTCTGACAGAAGCTGTTGCTGTGGTGCCTCTTGGCCTGTAGCAGGATATAAATTTAGATATTTTTTGTGAACATGTCAGAATATTTGGAAACATTTTATGTTGTGTAAAGCAGGGTTAGGCAATGTTGGCAAAAACAAAAATTTAATCACGATTAATTGTGCCATTTAGCTGATTAATTATTGATATGATTAATCCCCTGGACCCCGGGATGTTCTAGTCACATGACTGATTTAAATCGCTCTAGTGGGAAAGATACGCTCTCTGTAAGAATCTGTTCCAGTTTGTGTCAAAAGTACAGACTCCAACTTATACACCAGTTTTTCAATTGTGTTGATAGGCCAAGAAAAACTGGAGTTATGATAAATAATTTACAGCGCTTTTTTTATTTAATTTTTTTAATGTTAATGTAATATTTGAAGCGTTGCAGCGAAAGACGGACAGATTTATGGAAAAAAACACCTCAATTCAACTCTGGTTTAATGCCAAACTACCCCCCCCCCCCCCCCCATTCTTTTCTGACTGATGCCTGAAATTATTTAAGCACTAAAGAATCTACAGGAAGAAGAAAATAAAACATGAAACAAAGAGATCAGGACTAAGCAATGAGATATGAGAGATTTATGATATTTAGAGTGTTTTGATTTTTATAGTTAGGGTGTAGTTTAGTTTGGTCAGTTTTAATGTCTTTGTGTCAAAACAATGTGATATTTGAACGTGGAGCTGCAGACAGAAAGAGGAAAGATGCACACCATGCGATTTTGCTCAACTCTAGTGTAAAGAAAAAAAAACTCAGTACTTATTTTGAGCTGTAAGGTGTGACCTGCAGATGTACTGAAAATATAAAAAACAAATTGTATAATTTCCTTTTATGTTTGTATGTTTTAAAAAGTAAACCTTATTTGTGCTGAATTTGACCAAATCGTGTGGTTTTATATTTAGATCTATGATTTGATATAAATGATGGAAAATCTTGGGCATTAAAGTTGAGAACAAAAATAAGTAAAATTATTAATGTTATAATGTTAATATTCATTTTACCTTGTAACAAAGTTTATTATTGCAAGAACCTTTTTTACAAAACCGTTTCTCTGGCCTCAGGCGATCCTTCCACCGAAGAGGAGAAGGCAAAGAAGGAGGCGGGGAAACCCCACGTGGATGAGATTGTGCCGGTTTACCGGCGGGACTGTCACGAGGAGGTGTACGCCGGTAGCCACCAGTACCCCGGCCGCGGAGTCTACCTGCTCAAGTTCGACAACTCGTACTCACTCTGGCGCTCCAAGAGTGTTTACTACAGAGTCTACTATACCAGATAAGCCTGAACAAAGATATGGGGAGGGCCGAGGAGCTTTTGTTCATATTTGTGCGTGAAGGCAACCTGTATCTGTGTGTGTGTGTGTGTGTGTGTGTGTGTGTCCGAGTGCAGCCGGGGAGAGTTGATCTGTTATGGACAAAAACCACCAGAGGGAGACAGAGCTGCATCTGGAACCTGTATTTGGAGATTGGATTTGTGTGTGTGTGTGTGTGTGTGTGTGTGTGTGTGACCCAAGTACCATCTTTGCTACATGCCGTCATTAAGCCCTTCGAATGAAGAGTGTGCATTTCTGTTGTGCATTCACTGCCTGTCCTTGCTGCACTCATACACCAAGCTGTAGGACTGTCCTCCTACCTTGTATTTGACCACTTGTTTTCACTGGGCTCCTCTTCCTCCTGATCCCGCCGCCCGTCCCAACCTGGCTCTGTGGCTGCCCACAACCCGGCGGACTCTCACAACCACAACTGGAAACTTGGTACGTCCAACACTGTGAACCAACGCTTCCTGTTTGGTGGAGAGAAAAACCCGATTATCCTGCGAGAACACAACGTGAGGAAAATCAGGGGATAATGAAAACGTGCTTCATAACACTATGCCTTTTACACAGGGATCATCTGGTCTCTGCTCAGTTCTACATTAAAAACATCAGTATACATTAACATAATCTTTGTTTTTGTCGGTCTGTTGCTGACATGAAGTTACAACAGGAGTGTTTAGCAGAAGCGGCGGTCAGTTGACAGAATGCAGCAACAGTAGGTTTTTATTTTGAAGGGTTAGACTACTGCCAAAATTTCCTAAAGGACGGGTAAGAAGTCATTCACGAACGTTAAGGGAGGGAACATAAACTTGCATGCAGGTTATAAAATATGACAAAAATAAATCTGTTTGCCTTGTTGGAAGAAGTTTAAATGTCAAATCTTCAGTTTTTACGGTTTTGCTACACAAATACTTTAAACTGTCAGCTGTTCATATTTTATTAAACGTTCATTCTTAAAATAAAACACCGAAAGGGAGATGCGTGTAGTGTAACTCAGAATATTTGTTCAAAGTTTAAATGCAACATTTAACTAATAGTCCACGTTTTGCAGGTCATGACACACTGTTACGTCTGTGCAGCGTTTAGACAATTAATGCTGCGTTTTTCTTTTTTTTTTCCCATGCGTCATCAGTCGACATCCCAAGTATTAAGAAAAACTGGCGACCCCCCCAATGTAACTCAGATTTTGTCACCATAATCTTTTCATTTGTCGTTCTGTATAAACTGATGGATTTCAATAGACCCCCCCCACCTGCCCAAATCACACTGTGCATTGTTTGTGTGCAAACAGGCAAACTGTTTGATCATTTCTGCCTGTTCCTTATCCATAAAGTGATTTATTTTTGTTATTTTTTTTGTGTGTGTGTGTGTCTGTAAAATGTTCACTATGGCTCAATCCAGCCACCCATCCCCACAGACATGTTTATTGGTCACAACTTGGGTTTGAGTTGTACAAACCTTGTATGTAAATAATCTATAAATGAGTTTATGTTTGGGTTTCACATACAAAAGAAGGCTGTGGTTTTGCAAATGAATTTGCACTGTACATTAAGGTGAAAGATTTGTGTTTTACCCATATCTTGTTAGAAGACGTGTGAAACTGTAAGACTTTATTGGTATGACAGAGAAACTCATCTTTTTCTTATCGTTTGACTCTTTCAGATCTCATAAGTTGCAAAATCATTTTGGGCATATATTTAATCTTGATTAAAGTTATCTTCCTCTAGAGAATTTTGTTTGCCTTTTTTTTTTTTAAACTTTGTGATGTTTCTGAAGTTTTATGTTTAATCTAAGGTTGGCTCAATTCTAAAACACTGCTAGTATAAATGCTAACTCTTCACATTATTTACCTGATATTAATGTTTTTCTGTATATTTTCTGCTATTTTTAGTGATTAATTTATTAAAATGTTCAGCACATTCAAGGGAAAGGTATTTTTTGTGTACCCAATAATTTTCAAAAATATTTATCACAAATATTTTCTCTGTAAAAAAAAAAAAAAAAAAAAAAGATTTCTTAAAATTCCATAACAAATAATTTTTTTTTAATTTGCTTTAGTGTACTTGCTCTGTTTGTCATCTTATGTTTTTAGTTGTTTGCAGCCAAACTGCTACTTTAAGCTAGCCTTTTACTATTTTTATTTTGTTGCTTTTAGTTATACCTCTCTCCTACATTAGTTTTAAACTACCTTTTTCTTACATTTAGTTTTTGACTAGTTTTTCTATTAACTCTACCTTTGATACTTTTAGCTTCCTTTTTGCTTCTTTCATTGAGTGCTTGTTTAAGCTTTGAATTAGCCTTTTGCTACTTTTAGCTTTTATTTTGCTACTTCATGCCATTCTGCTGCTTTTAAGTAGTATTTTCTTGCTTTTAGCTTTGATTACTGTTTTGTTAGATTTAGCATTCACAATGCTTTTTGCTAAGTTTAGCTTATAGCTGCATTTTTTTAACTTATAACTAACATTTTGATTCATGTATCTAGCATTTGGCTGCTTTTGCATGTTGTTTCTTTTAGCTTGTATTTTCCTCTTTTGCTACTTTTATCTCCCATATGTATTTTTGTTTCTTAATTTCTACCCAGTGTTTTGCTAAATTTATCTGTATTTCTTTAATTTTTTTTTTTAAATCAGTAGCCTTTTTTTAACATTTACCTAGCCTATAGCTAGTTTTAGTTATTGGTTTCTTTGTTTAACTTTAGTTTTTTAGCTAATAATTTCAGTAGACATTCAGCACTCTGAATTTTTATATTTAATGCACTTTATCTAGTCTAACAAATGTCCTTTAATAATGTTTGCAGGTGTGAAGCTAATTTCTCTTTCAGAGCAGCTAAAAAAGGGGAAGGAAAAAAAGCTGTTTGGAATGTGAGGACACCAATGATGACCTTGGAACAAAACAATACCAAAGCTGCCCTCAGCCCACAGAGTAAGCCTCATGATGTCTTGTAAACCACATTTTCTGCTCTGAGAAGGAATGTGGGTCTTATCATGAGCGACTGGATGATCAGCCCTGCTTTTACTGTTTTTCCATGATTCACATCGGTTGTCACAACAATCAAAACAGGACACATGCTTCATCCGGTTAATTTAACCAGCCGTTAAATCTTGAGTAAGTTGTTCAAACTGTTGCAACAGAGTGCACTCCAGCTGGAAAGGAAGGAAGAGGTTGGAAGATTTCCAGTTTGCTGAGTAATGAGAAAACTAATGGGAACACTTGCCAGAGTTGAATGCAAGGATTCTTTTCATCAGGGGTGCACTAGATGACCGTCTAAAGTCTGTTAACTTATTGTTAAATGAATAAGACCATTATGATCTCTGGTAGGAGCCAAACTATTCCATGCCATCTCAACAGCCATATTAAGCAGTTATAAAATGGGTCTGTTAAAACATTTGTATTTTTGCAGAGCATTTATTTATGCACGTGTTGTGTTATTTCAGACATTCTTCTCCTTCAGATGTGTGTTATGACTTGTTTTTTGTAGTTTTAGATTGCCCTTTTACACTCTTGTTTTCCTTTTGCTGCTTTTAGCTTTATTCTTCTATCTTAGCTAGCCTTTTACAGTTTTTTTTATTTTTTATTTTATATTATTTTTAGAATGTGGCCACTGTTTTGTTATATTTATAGCTTTTTGCTACATTTAGCTTACCCTTGCTATTTTTTTCTTTTTTGCTTCTTTAAGTTGTATTGTTTTATGTTTAGCTTATTAATTATTATTATTATTATTATTATTATTATTGTAGCAAGTACTCAAGACTATCTTAAGCTCACATGATGGTCTTGGTCTTGTCTCTGACTTAACTGCATTTGTACAAAGTCTTTCTCAGTTTTTGAAATTGAGGACTCTAGGTTTTATTTTAAGACCACAACTGTGGAAATATCACTAATATGCCAATTTTAATATAATACACGATATAATGATAATAAAATAAAAAATATATAATTTAATATTGTCCAATTTATTTGTTAACATCCTTGTTTTAATTGGGTGTAAAACACACTAAATCAAATGCAAGTGTGACTCTTTGCTGTGTTCTTCCTATAGACTAGATAACCCATAGTTCTTTTGTTTTTATTTAGACAACCTGTAGTTCTATATTATAGAAGAGGATAAGGGCCACTGAAAAAAAATAATTCTGACTTTGATCTCAGAAATCTGACTTTGATCTCAGAATTCTGACTTTGTAATGTATTGGAGATACGCTCCTTCAAGAAGACAGAACATTTGATAGAAACCACTGAATCCCCGTCACACCCCACGAGTGGTTCCGCTCCGGGTTTTCCGAGGAGCCGATCCTTCGCCGCTCCCACTCCAGTCGCTACAGGTGGTTGTAGTATTTTCCGGGTTTTTGTTGGCGCTCCACTTTTCCTGGTGAATTTTTTTTCTTGCCAGGACTCTGGGTGAAATTTGAATAGAGACTGAGAAGCAACGTCTGTAGTGTACAGCAGAACAAAGTCCCACGCTTTGCGAAGAAAAAAAAAAAAAGAACAATTAAGATATGGCGGGATTGAGGAGAAACGCTCCTTCAAAAAGGAAAATGGTCGCTGGAATGTAGTTTTTTTTAGTTTTAATTTCCTTCCCGTGTTTTTAGTTTTCGGACTCTGACGGGATCATTGCTATGATTTAAATATGCCCTTTCATCAGAGGACCGTCGAGCCGCGCCGCGTGAGCAGGTTGTCGGGCTGGAGACCCAGGGGAGAAGCCGGGAGACGCAAAGTGCGAAAACTTGTTTTGTTTTCGTCTCTGGACGAGGTGAGCTGTCACACGTTCACCAGCATAATTCATCAGCTCTCCGACCTCTCTCGCCATGCCAACGACATCTTCCTGGGCATCGAAATGGAGGCAGGGATGGTTTTCAGGAGGTCCTGCAGGATTCAGGGGCGGCTGTACAACCTGCAGAGCGAGGTGCTCAAACTGGACCCCAAGAAAGTCAAAATCCGTGAGTTTTTAAAACTTTATTTCTCTTTGGACTACCCACAGGATTCAACTGTGATTTTTAAAACAGACTGGAAATTTGTGATGTAAAATACCCTATAGTGAGACAGGTGCTTCTCTCCTTTCAGCTGTTTTTTATGGGGAAAATGTTTGGTTGTCAATAATCACGACCTTTCCCAACAAGTCCCCCACCCCCCAAAAAAATCACTTTTTTTTGTTTCTTTGAATCATTTCAAACTGTAAACTTCAAATCACTTTACCACACTTTAGTGTTTCTTTGAGGAAAAGTAGTATAAATGCTTTATATTTCATTATTAACACATCTTTGGATCCCAAAATGTATCATTTAAAACAGTATAGTTACTTTTTTTTAAACTCTAGACCTCCATTTTCAATTTTTATGTTAGCTCACTGTGAGACACGTAATACTGTGAGATAACTCGCTCGGTGTGTGTTTGGCTTGACTCTCAGCTAGAACCACGTAAAAGATTGTAAAACTGAGTTACAGTGACTTTTTGGCTGATTGAGCTTAGTTTAGGGTGGCCAGCTTGAATCGGAACAACTCCAAAAGTGAATGAATTGGAAACGTGCATCCCATGATTACTTTCTGAAAGTTTCATTAAAATCTGTTCAGTGGTTCAAGAGATATTTTGCTAACAGCTTGTTAGTGCGGAAGTTTTAAGCAAAGATCTCCTTAAATGATTAACAAAAAGTATGTGTTGTGAATGACCCTCAGCTAAAACCACCAAATTTTATGTCTGTATGTGTAAAAACAACTACATTATAGGCATTTTTGTGTTTGCTAATCATTGGCTGTGGCGGCCATCTTGGATTTGGTTGAACAGGTTAATGCTCAGCTAATAATTAATATGTGTAAGTTTTATTCAAATCTGTAAGACATTTTAGTAAAAGACCAAGTTGACTCTGTGTCGCTAATGGCAAAAATTAAAACACAGATTTTACACAGTCTGTTAGCCCTTAAATTATGTGTTTGATTAGTCTCAGCTACTACCACACCAAATAATAGGTCAGTATTTGTTAGGTTGAGTGAATTATAGACATGTTTTTTTGGCTAATGTGGATTAGCTGTGGCAGGTATTGCTTTTCTGTAGGGGGTGTTATTTACATGGTCACTCATGTTGGGAGGTGTTGGTCCGGTCCAACATGAGGGTCATATTTTGTCCAATTGACCCAACCAAACAAAGAGTGACCCGTGTCCTCTGAACACACGACTCTGTCTGTTTTCATTCAGACTTATGTTAATGAGGACGTTCATATTGTGTCCTGTCAGAAGTGATGGATTTCCTCTCAGCGCGTATCGACAATCTGTTCAGGGCTTCGAGGAAAACTTCACGAAACTGTTTGTTCATCCTGTAAACAAAGTCTGTAAACACACAAGATACATGGAAATTCCACTCCTTACCGTGACGTTTTTGTTTGTTTTCATCGTAAAGCTGCTTCTCGTAGTTGCATATTAACTCAGACATGGGCTCATGCTGTGGTGGCTGAGTCAGCAACATTCCCAGAAGACTGGAGGTAGGTCGGTCGTTTTGATCTTGTGATACAGATCTGCGTGATAGATCCTCTTTTATATCACTGTTTTCTGTTCAGCAGGTTGTTTTGTGTTATTTCTTGTGAACATGGTAATTACGGGATGAAGTTACCC
The DNA here is from genome assembly GCA_031762555.1 of Cynodonichthys magdalenae. Taxonomy (NCBI): domain Eukaryota; kingdom Metazoa; phylum Chordata; class Actinopteri; order Cyprinodontiformes; family Rivulidae; genus Cynodonichthys; species Cynodonichthys magdalenae. The sequence goes on from JARVJO010000039.1 coordinate 11,789,973, forward strand.
ACTGGTTTCCGGTGTGGATCCTTTTTGTTAATCTGATTTGCCTCTGAAGCTTGTTGCAAAGTTGGGCTCTAAATTCCACCAAACGCTCACGAAAGATGAGCTTCTGACTCACATGCTTTTGTTTCCTTTTTTTACATTTTTTTTTTACTGCCCTTGTGATATTTATTGGCTTCACAGTGTGTTGGGTTTGAGCGTGACTCACTTTTGCGGAGTCAGAGCTGTTTGTGGGGAAATAAGCCGAGCTGACAGATCCCAGACATAAGTGAACGTGATGTCTGAGCGATTGATTGAACAGGCTTCCACATGTGGACTGAAAAAGACGTAACGTCTTCGAGATATTTGGCAAATCGCTTGATTCATCACGCATCATAACCCGCTTCTGTTACCTGTTAAATTTTCAATGCAATATAAGCTAGCAGCTGAAGACAACCAAGAGGAATGCTGCACGTTACGTTTATTTTTTGTCGTTGCGCCGGTTCATGCATGGCCCCTAGCGCTGCACTGGGTGTGCATAGGGCCTGACTTCAGTTTTACTGCAGCACAAACCTGTCAGCTTTGCTCTAAATCTTTCCACGCACACTTGTACACCTGCTTTCTGAGGTGCCCCGTGGCGTTTCTCCAGGAAGGGAGTGCTTGATTTGAATATGTCAAACAGACCAGCTGCTGACATTTTGAATGAAAGTTACTATTTACTAAGAGTGGCTTTATCAGCCAGAGACATGTTGTATTATTTCACAACTACAGCATTATTGTAGTAGTAGTAGTACTGCATAATGAATGTTTTAACCTCAGTGTTTTGATAAGATTGGTTTTGAGTATAGGTGTAAGCTCAATATTTGCAGTAAATGTTACATAATTTTATCAGCTTGTGTAGTTGGTGTGTAAATGTTTAACAGCTGCTGGTCACTGTGTTATCTCCTACTGCTGTGGGTCAAACCTTAGGACAGAGACAGATCAGATTACTGGTGAGGGGCAATGAGAGGGGCCCCCTTTATGCTAGAGGGCTGCTGTTGAGAGAAGGGTTAGTGTGTGTGCATCCGCTCCAGGTAATCTTGATTAAATAGAACAGGGCGACGTCTTGCTTCTGTGTATTTTCCTATTATTTTATTTAAGCTGATGTTGCAGGCATTAGGGCAGAGTTCAGAGGTTAAGCTTCAGTGGTGGGGGAGGGTTTAAATAAAGTTTGATTAGAACGCTGTAGGCCTTTTCTAGACCGCATCCAACATTTTCTTTTTCCACACAATTTGCAGGTACTCTAAGAACGTAGCCCCCCACAAAAATCAGTGCTTCGCTGTACATACACAAGAAAAGAGATGAGATCATTGCAGGTTCATCGTTAACAAGATTGCAAACTAAGTAGTGTTTTTCAAGTCGTCTATTAAATTCCAGTATTTTTTCATATCGCAGGAAAAATTGCAATGTTTTTCCAATACGCTGCATCTGTAGGATAGCATCAAATAATTTATTTGCCTTCTCAGCAAAGACATTTGAATTATTTCTGCAGCGACAGTTGTAAAATTCCCAAGAAAATCTAACGGTGTAAGGTTAGTTTAGCTATACGTTTTACCCTCTAGACTTCAGCTGAATATAACTCAGTGATGAAGTGTGAATGAGCTATTTTAATATGAAATGTGGGTCACACTAGTGAAGGTTAATTGGAGTTAGGAGGAACTTCAGGATTCCCTGAGAGACGCTTAAAAACACAAATCCAGAGCAGAAAAGACACATTTCCAGCTGACCTGTTAATGTCAGCAGTTCATCTTCTCTCACTCACACACACACACACACACACACACACACACACTGAGCTGTGAGCATTCCACCTCTATCCCTCAGATATTTATAGGCAAACATCTTTGCCTGATCTTTCATCTGCTGCATGCCATCATGTTTAGGGTGTGTTGCTATATTCAAGTGCTTCCCAAAGACCTTTTTGTGTGTGGGAACTGGCACTCTTGACTCGTCTGTTGATGGACATTTGTTCCTCAGGCAGGTACTGACGCTGGTCCTGATTGGCGAATACTTCACCTCAGTTATTTAGAGAACGACCCTGGAGCTAAACCCCTTGACTAAGATCCAAGTTGTCCCTCTTTCCAATCAGTCAAGCTTAAAAAAGAATTTGAGTTGTGTTTTTTTTTTTGTTTGTTTGTTTCCTGTTTGCCACCTCGAGATGCACATATTCACCACCGTTTAGCTTACCTCAGTCCTCATTTAGTCTTTATTCACTCAGTTCCTCTTTGGTTCCCCTCCATTCATCGATACAGAGCAGTCATTACGCAGTCGGAATCCACAAGTCAGTTCCCACAGGACTCGTTCCAGAGAAAGAAAACTGGTGTGGATTTAGAGGTCGACCTGCTCCCATGAGGAACAAAAGAAATAAGTATAAACAAGAAAGATAAAGTGAGGGGGGAGTAATGGAGCACATCACTGGGAAAGACTTTGAATAAGTGGAGAGATATTATCAGTGAGCTGCGTTTGACTTTGACAGGTTTTAAGAATATTTAAGATGACGCCATTCATTTTCATTGAGGAAAAAAAAGTCAGAAAAAGCCAAATATCAAGTATAAATTGCTGAAGTTGCAAAATCAGTCAGCTGGAATGCTCTGAAGGAGCTGAACGTTTGTTGAAATAACACAAAAATTGTGGACTGGACGTGACAAAAATAGAAACAAATGATCTGATATGCTTTATTCACTCAATGAGAAGAATGTTTAATTTAAAAGGTGAAAGTGTTCAAATGTTAGTTAAACTCAAGCAATTAATTGCATCAGTCTTTTACTTCCTTAACTTCTTGTTCACTGAAATCGCTGAGCTGATAGTGGATGAATCAAACAGTTTATTTAAATCCTGACTTGTGACCGGTCCAGGGTGTAAAGTGACTGCTGGAGATGGGCACCAGCGACCCTTTGACTTGGAAACAATTTTAAAAAAAAGTGGGTGAAGATGATGGAATATTATTTCAAACTCTGAGGTTTTGATATTGCTGTCCAAACAAGTAATTACAATAAAGTAATTCCTTTTTATTTCTCACATTTCTGTATATCTCACTGTTTTGCCACTAAAATCATTGGTTTGGTTGTAGCTGGTTCGTATCTCAAGCTTTATTGGGCAAATATTTAAGGAGAACAATCAGAAAACGGCATGTTATTTATTAGATTCCAAACCCTTTTAATAAATGTTCAATGTTGACTTTACATTAAAAAATGACTCGTATCAACCAAGACAGCTGCAAGTGTGAGTCTGGAAACATTTTGAATTTCAAACAAAACAATGAGCTAAATGAAGGTTTAACGAGGATCGCAGCTGTGAAACATTAAGGACATCATTAATAAAATTATGATCATTCACCTACTCCCAGCAGGATCAGTCGTCAGTAAATCTGTATTTGCTTTTATTTCTAAGCAGTAAACGATTTCTCATTTTAGGCACCATGTTTATTTTCAGTGCAGCTGAGGATTTCCATTTTCAGGCCAAGGCTCCAGATTTTTTTACCCAGCTATTGTTGTACAGGAAAAGTATCGCATAGGAGCAAATGTTCAGGTTCAAATGTTTTTCCTCGAGAGACAAACCAGAGCTGAACTGCAAGTAAAGGTAAAATCACCTGATGACCGATAAGCCTCTGCGCTTTGGCCCCCCAGCTTCTGTCCAGATAAATTAAAGTCCATAAAGATAAATAAACAAATGGTAAATATTTTCCACAACGTTACACAAAAACGTTTTCATAGCTTATGCATGTTTTTTCCTGTGTGTGGGTTTGCGCAGATGTGACTCGACACACCAGGATGTTCCATTGTCACTCACTTTCCTTTTTCTACCCCAGCTTTCCCTCACGTCCCTTTCTTCTCTCCGTCGTACGTCTCGCTCTTTGTCTCTTCCTGTTCTTTCACATGGTTTCCAGGCTTTTTCCCCTCCATCCTCTAAACTTTTGATGTCAGTTCTTGTTCACCAACAGGTTGTCGAAGTTCCATTTATGTGAGGAGAGTTAAGTTTAGGTTCTTCTTTTTGCATACCAAACTTGACTGATGGAGCTTTCAGAACGGGCAGTTTTCTCAACTTTCTCAATGAGAGGTGACAGCTCTAACCACTTCTTACAAGAAAAGCACAAATGAAAAAAGATTTAACAGTTTTTCCAGCACATGCTTTTGTCTGGACTGAGTAACCAGTCAAGTTCTTGCAAATGCCATAAATAGGCCTCCTTTAAAGGGGACTTATGCAAAATCCATTTTGTTAGCTCTTAAATGCATTTTGTTGCTTACTTGGAGTCTCTGGTAGTGCAGAATAGTTTAATTTAGTCTCTCCCTGTGCAGCGTCAATATGTGTAGATGCATTTTCTCTCTTCTGTGTTCTGATTTTTGATTTGCTACGAAAATGCTAAACAAGGTCATGGACTTCCTGCTAACCAATTCTGCGAATCCGCTGTTCTGTACATTTGTCTTTATTCTCTGGTTCTGGGTCAGACTCTGGCTCCATCATGTAAGGCTGAATGGACAAGTCTTCCATCGTTAACATCTTTTAATCAATTTGTAAATAAAAGTTTAGATAATATCTCTGCTATCAAACTACAAAAATGGCAGTACGGCGGGGAAGGGGGCGGCGTCTGAAGCGCCTCATTTGCATTTAAAGAGACAGCACCAAAACGAGTTGCTCTCAGATGCTCCTCAGACCAAAGCATTGCAGTTCCACTTTATATAGACCCCAAGTAAATGTTTTCAATGTGAAAAGGAAGGATTTAAAAGCATATGTCCCGTTTTTAAGAATTTTTTGTTGCTTTAAAATATTTTTTACTCATGTAGTCTAGTTTCACTTGTCGCTAATGCATATTTTGCAGCTTTATATGCAGTTTCATAGATCCTACAGTTTCGTACCATCTTCTGTGTGCATCATAGGACTTGGGTAAAAATCCAGTATGAGTTTCCGAATGGGTCACTAATGTCTTCAGCATTGATTTTAAGAGCACCTGCACCAAACTGCTTGAAATGATGATGGTCACCTTTGTAAGCCTTGTTTTGTTGTTGTAAAAGAATGACGGAGGAATCATGCAAAGCTGCTAGCTAGCAGGATGCACTACATCCTGTGTAATATTATAGCCTATCAGTGATGTGTACAAGAGGCAGACAGGTCGGCAGGCAAACACACATCCATACGGTACATAATGACAAACTACAGCAGGTGGTAGCTCATCCAGCTAGAACATTATAGACTATTGTTAAACCTGCATCTACACTCAAAGCCTGGAGACACACCGCATTCAGCCTATTGTAGACAGTCTCCATGAATGCTCCAGGAAAAATAAACGGGAATTTTCTGCCACATCTGTCACTTCTGGCGACTTTTTAGAATTAGAACGCACCGACTTGACTCACGTTTAAAAACATTTTATGTTGTTTGACGTTAAGTATGAGGCATGTGCAGATTTATGTCCTGTACAGTTTGATTGAAACTAAACAGGCTGCATTTTTTTTTACTTGGTTGTGGGAAAACAAGAAGTTTGGGGTGGTTCCTTTGCTATATTTGGATTGGCAGATAAGTCATTAAAAACAGCTGTTAGCCCACATTTTTTCAAGCATAAAGTTGGTCTTAACATTCGTGACCTCGGACAGCTTGATGTTCCTCAGCTGACTAAACAACACAAGCTAGAAGAGGGTCATCAAGTGCTTTTTTTTGTTATAAGCAGACATTGTTTATGCTTGGGAAGCAGTGTAGTATTTATTCCAACATGTGTATGAAGCAATTTGGATGAGCAAATTTATAATGAGTTATAAATATGTGCAACAAATAAAGAGGTTGATTAATTTAGTTTTGGTTGAAAATTTTCCCAGTTTTCCAGTGGAAAAGATCTATAAAAGATTTATATCAAATGTCAGCAAAGTGAGGAGATGTCAGGGTGTTGATGGTGTTGAGGTCAGCCATGTTTACTGTTGCTCCAGGGAGTCTGGAAAGAGAGGATCCTGACTGGGAAGAGTATCACACAAACATCCTCTTTCCACCCTCCCTCCATTTTTAGTTTTTGTACATTTTTTTTTTCCACGCAAAAAAAAACAACTATTTAGTCTCAGATCTGGGCTATTAAAAAGTTAATTTCCTGTCTCGGTCACCACCCTGCTGACTGTGTTTTGTCAAAGAATGGCAACGCAAATATGTTATCCTCCTTTTCAGCCAAAGGTCAGAGAGGTCATAAGAGTTTTTGTTTTCATATTAATCTGACTTATTAAATACTACTGTATTGTACAACTTCCACCACTGATTGTATTGCCTGTTTTTTCTTTGTCTGACATTTTTAACATTCATTATGGTTCTGTGCCATTATCAGTTATCAGTTATTCAGATAAAATATCTGTTACACTATATTAGGGGTTTAATGGTTTCTGTGAAACTTGTGTTCGTAGCAGAACACAATGAAGAGAAGAATGAAAACTACCAGCTGTTTGATTCACACATCTGACTTTCTCAATGTTTGTTCTGTATAGGGTTGGGTGATATCGGCTCCATGTCTGTTAGCTCCACATTAGCATTAGCTCTGTGTTAGCTATATGCTTTTTGACATTTTACTACACATGCATACTTTATAGCATGTGTGGTTCATGCTTCCTGTGGCACTAATCACAGTAATTGTAAAGTGACAAATATTAATCTGTGAAGATTTTGCTAACGAGTAATTCCACACGATACAATTTTGCCCAACTCTAGTTCTGTACCAAGAAGTTTTGCACTCAAAACAAAACTGAAGAAGAACCTACACATTGGTAATGGACCAATTTAACTTTTTAAAACCTTGTCGGCTTTCATCTTGTATTCGATGTATCAGCTTGCAGTTCAGACGTTCACTCAGAGGTTGAGCTTCATTTGCTTTGCTAATTTGTTTATTAACTGAAATCCACAAGGCTGTAATGTGATACTTTAATTTTTTTCCGTCTCCTGCCTGAAGCAGATCCTTGGCTCCTCATCAGTCTGACTTTGTTCCCTGAATGCTGCAAGGCGTGTGGATGTGTCTTCTTGCTCTATGAATTATGACGTACTGCCAGCAGGAATCCCCATTGACTGCTGAATTTTCCCCTGTAACAGATGTAGCTGTCTGCCTTTATCTACAGAGACCTCATTGTGTTTTTGTTTGTATATCTGTGCATGCACTTTATTTGTACCCTTCAAAGTTTCCATCGTTTTTACTACATTGATTTTACCATTAAGTTTTTATTCGTGCCATTGTGTACACTGATTGTTTACATGTGTCTATATTAGGGGTATCCCGATACCATTTTTTCTCAAGTCAAGTACAAGTACTTCAGTTTGGGTACTTACTACAGCCCCTCTGACTGGATCCAATCAAATTTACAACATGATATAAAATTGTTGCAACATATCGATACTAGTATACTGATATTGGTATTAGTTTCGAGTATTGGAGCTTGTATAAATGCTGATATTGGACCCATATGCAACCTAAGGAATATTCTATCCCATTTATTCACAGTGGGGAAACTAATTATTTGATCCTCTGGTGATTTTGTAAACAGTCTGATCTTTTTATTGGTAGAAACAAAATAAACCTGATCCAGACCAAAAACATGTACAATAGATTGCCTTCAGTTCCGGGCCGCCCTTGCAAAAAGAGATTTGCGATCTCAGTGGGATTTGCCTGGTTAAATAAAGGTAAATAAATAAAATAAATAAAATCCACCAAAAAGCCAGGAAAAAACTAATAACACAGCAGGAAAAATATTTGTCCAAGCAAAACAGGACTGTGGTTTTTGCTGGTCTTGCATTATAACGGTTTTGAAAGATAAAAGTAGAGTAGCTTATCTCAGCTTTTAACTCCTGTTACAGTTTTGATACTTTTGATAATCTAAGGAAGTGTCTCATTCTGGATTTACTGTGCTGCAAAAATGAAAAAAAAAATCTATTTTTTTTGCCCATTATGAGAACTGTTTTAGTTTAGGCTTTTACTCGTATAAGTCAAGTGTATGCATGAGCTGCCACAGTTCCTAATAGGTTAAGAATTAGTCACTGAATGATCTGAAGGCACCGCTCCTGGCCTACAGGGCAGTACAGTGTTGTAGTACTATTGTATCAGGTAACTATTGTTCACCTGTCAGTGGTGTCATCACACAAGTTATTGTTGAGCAGTTTCACTCGTGTTGGATTCCTCTCTATTGCTTTTAAAAGCATTTAGTTTCTGGCTCAGAGCAGATTTATCTGTTTGTGTGTCCAGTTGATGTTTCCTCTATTCTGTGTTCAGTTTGGGTATGAAGGCTATAATTTAGCATCAGATCCTTTTGTTTTTAGCTTTATGGTGCTACACATAGAGGGAGGTATGTACTGGAAAATCAAACAAAGCTATAAATTTAAGTCTGTTTTTTAGTATAAATAAATGTATGGAAAAGGATATTAAATAAATAAAAGAAAAAAAATTTAATCTGTTTTATTTATTAGTCCTAAAATCTGTAGTGCTACACACTACTTTTTCTCTTTTTTTTTTTTTATTTCTCTCACACACATACACACACCCTTTGTTTGATCTGCCAGCCTGAGTGGGGCCCAGAGGAGCTAACGAGGCAGCACTACATAAAACAAACCTCTCTCTAATAAAACACCCTCATCTCTAACCGTGTGGTCCAGCTGCCTGAACCATCAGCTGCATCTCCTGCTGTATGAGGCTCGCAGCCACTTCACATCGCTCCGACCGTTGGAAAAACTTGCTTAAGGGCCTGAAAGGTCCTGAATGAGGTCAGGGTAGCGGGCAGGTAATGATCTCTTAGTCTTAGGGGAAGCATATTTCTGTCCCCTAAGAGACTTTGGATGTCTGGAGATGAAACTGAGGGTCTTTGTTGTGGGCAAAACCGAGGCAGTGATGAGCGGTCTGGGTGGAAATGTCAGATCCCCCAGGGCTGGGATAAAAAAGGGAAATCCATCAATCTTTCTCTTTTATCAATCTTTAATGGCCGAGTCTGTTTTTTTTTGTGTTTCATTTTATTATAATATGACTCATTTGGTGTTTTTTGTGTTGCACAATCTTAAGCCCTAAACTGCTTTATATGAAGTTAAAAACAAAAGCATATTTAACGCTTCAATCAAGCCTTTCTACGGACACAAACACCCGTGCATACAGACTAATCTAGAGTTTTTATGCGCCACACATGCCCACAACAAAGTCAGGATTTCCTGATCTAAGTTCTTCATTGTTGTTCTCATCTACAAAACACAGACACACAAGTTACTGTCATGTACTTTCTTTGCCCTTTGTTCACTCATCCTGACTCACCCTCCAAACCAGTCCTTCCATATGTTGTATCTTTCCTGTCTTCACCTTTCCTCTTTTCTTTTCTCTCATTGAGTGTGACTTGTCTTTGAACTAATCTTGTTACGTGAGGTTGACTAGCTGGATGAGAACATACTGTATGAACAGAGATAATTGCCATTTCCTGTTGGTAGACCAGCTCAGTTCTACACATTGTATTGCACATTAGCTCAAAGATTTTAAAGCAGTTTTAATCTTCATTCTGCTGCCTTCTTATCGAGCAGCCAAAACCACATACTCCTACAAAAATAAGATAAAGGAGCACATTTCTTGGCCCTTATGTCCCCCTCATGACACAAACTTCTGACGAGTGATGCTATTAAATAAGGCTGCAACTAATGACTATTTAAAACATTTAATAAGCTGCGATTATTTTCAATTAGTCGATTAGTCAACCATTACTTCTGTCACAATGTCCACCTGTGCTTACTGTAGACACACCCCTTGTTCCAGCTCTCACCTGGTCACTCTTGTGAATGTCACCCTGTTACCCAGTCTCTACCTTTACATAAAAAGTAACATTCTCCTACTAAATTAAAATAACTCATGAAACATATGAGTTTAAACCTTAAACTGAATAGCTTACCAAGATGTATTTTAACATTAATACATGTAAACATAATAAAAATGGGATTATAGGACAAATTAAACTGCAAATAGTTTTTTAAAAAATGTGCAAATGACTCAAAAGCAGCTTCTCCCCCAGCATGAGGGTCAGTTAACCTGCCCTGCTCCAAGTCCAAAATAAACTATAGAATAACTCTGGTTAACTTTAGTTTCGTGCTTAGGCTCTAGAAAGTTATTTTTTGTTTAAGACAAATTTTATTTCAATCTCAGTCAAGTTTGATATTAATCATGCAAGTAATTTAATATATATGTGTATACACACGTACTATATTAAATTCATTTTATTCTCATTTAATGATTTTTTTTTTACATTGGTTGATATTTTTGCAATGATGTTTTCTTTTTAATCTAAAATATATTTTACCTTAAAATTTGACCTTGACCTAATTTTCTTATTATGAATAAACAGTTGCTTCTGTTTGAGTTTTTCAGGATAATCTAAATCTGCCTGGGGATTCTGCAATTTGTACTTCTTGATTGAAAATGAGCTCAAGTGGCACAAATGGTTATTTGGGACTCTGACGTGCTCTTGGTTCTGTTTTTAATCTATGTGTCCTGTTGGATTTATGTTGGTGGTGCAGAATAATTGTAGAAACTTGGAGAAAATGAAACCCGGAGAGGTCAGAGAGCTGGAGGAAAGGAGGAGAGAGTTTATGATAAACATCTTAATGGCATAAGTAGGTGTCCTAATTGGTCAGGGGTGAGTGTGTGTGTGTGTGTGTGTGTGTGTTGGAGAGAGGCTGAGTGTCTTCAAGAAAACAGCTGTCTGTGAGACTTGAGTCTGAGGGCACAAGGTCGGAGGGAGCCCCCCATAACCAACTAAGCTGTCTTTACACACACACAAACACACACACCCCCCACCTCCCATCTCCTCCTCGTATAGAAACCCAACCCAGTGGGCCTTTCATGTGGTCGTGGGCTGGCGAAGGGAGGAGAGGCGAGTTCATAGGCAGGGAGGTGACGGTCATGGTGGAAGCGGCTCTCCTCTCTGCTCCTCCGTGTCTCCTCTCTTTGTTTTAACTCATAACTCGCTCAAGTTGGGGTTCGTGTTTGTTCCAAGGGGCTGGAAGCAACAGAACGATTTGTGGTTTGGACACAACCCCAATAGTTTCCAGCTTGCTTTCAGAGTATGGGTGGAGTTCTTTGGGTGTAGTTGACTAAGTTTTGCCACATGTGCTTTTAAGCAATTAAAGGTTGCACCCCAATTCTTTTTGTAAGCGGCCACCTCCTACTCTCTCAAAAAATATGTAACATGTTTGGATAAACATCTATTTCTGGAAACACTCATTCTGAATATTTCATATGAACACTTTGATGAAAAGAAAAACGTATCAAACCCAATATTTTTTTACCCTTTCAGACAAACCATCATTTTGAGTTGTTTTGACTTTCCAAGACCACTCCAACCTCTCCCTCCTTTTTTTAAAAAAATCTCTCCTCCCCTCACCTCAAACAGAAGCCCATTGTGTGAGCTCATGTCTACCACCCATAGCATGCCTCAGACAGAATGAAATGTAGGAACACACAAAAGGCACATACACACTCACATGAGTGCATTGGAGCTGGATTTTCTTTGTTCACTGGTTGAAATAAATTAAATTTCAATAAAAACAAAAAGCAAAGCTGTGTCCGTTCAGCAGCTGTATTGATAAAAAAAATCAGAATTTTGTATGTTTTAACAATAAAATTAAATATTGTTTTTGAGTGAGGACTGGATCTTTTCTTTGTTACACAAATGCTCATTATATTCTTATGAAGTGCCTGCTGATAACATCAGTCATAGTCATAACAGCTGTTAGTCTCATTGTGTTTTTTAGCACATTTGGTCTTTTTAGTGCATTGTTAGGATCTTGTTAGGATCTCTAATATAAAAACATTTCTGAGCCATCAGGTCTTTTATATGAATTGGGTTTATTGATATAATCTTATTTGTCTGATTGACCACTTTGTGAGGCTAAACACAAAAAGTTTGCTGTCAGGGCAAAATAATCGTGTAAAACTACTGAAAACTAAAAACATATCTATGAGAAACTAATCAACAGCTGGGTTGAAATTCTAATTTTTACAAGTAACAAACAGCTGTATGAAAAATGTGGTTTGATGAGATTGTCCCTTTATTTAGACATGTTGAAGCTGCGCAACACTGATGTTACTGGAAACATTAAAACCTCCTGTATGGAGGAGTCTCATTGAACCCTGATTGGTGGAGAGTGAGTCAGCACGCACAACAGCATAACACTTAGTCAGCTGAATGTTAAGTCATAATTCATTTTCTTCCTGTGAAAATGTGTTTTTGTCTGTTGTGACTATGATAACCTCGCTTCTTCAACGCTTAGATTTGTAAAACAAACTTCTGAAAACCTTAAAAACATTATGTTTAGTTGAGCAATACTAAACTTTTTTTCTAAACTAAAGTTTGTTTTTGAATAATAACTCTAAACTTAGCCTCCTGGATCGTCTAGTTCACAAAAATAACATTCTTTTCCTGTGGAGAAGGTTTTAGGAGGCAGCTTCTTCACTTTACTATAATTTTTCCAATTTTAAACAGTCATAATAAAGAAAAAAGGTTAGAAAGTATGTTCCTTCACAAAGTAAATAGCTTCAAACAAATGTATCACACTCAATGTTAGAAGTTTAAAACAGATTTGATTCAGTGGTGGACGATTATTTTTGTCCTCATTTTTAAGCTAAACTCCCTGGAACAGATCAGTTTTCTGTTTTTAATTGCAGCTTTAGTTGTTTTTGCTAATTTGGTAACTATTAAAAGTAATTTTTGCGATCTTTTCTTCATTGCGTTCCTTAATGAAGAAAATATGGCGAACAAAAATTGCTGCCTTATGTCGCAGTTCGTCATTAAAGTTGTGCTATTTTCCATGTTTTCGGGCTGCAATTAATTACTATCTACACATCATTTTATAGGTGTGGATGTTTGGGTTGTCAACTAATCAGTCAAACCTTTTTTGATTAGTCAACAATTATGCAGAAACTCCCCTCCTGTCATTTACAGCTTCTAAGATCACATTGCAAACAGAACTGAATGATATCAAGTAAAGAATCATCCATGATGCGCTGTTTAAACTTAGGAACTGAGGAGATGGCCCAATATTTTTGTGCATGGAAGAGACAGCATGGAGACACAGGCGGCTCTCAGTGGTCAAATGAGTCAAAAATAATTCCCATACATATTTTATTTTATGTAGTCTGTTTACATTTCCTTATGTGGGTTTGATTTAAGGTCTTGTTAAATTTTCTCAGAGCTGTTAATGAGAGTGAATTTGACATCAAATGCTGTGATGTGAGATGAAGTTGGGCTCACGCTGAAAGCAGAGCTGAAATGGTTTTAGTCTTGTATGTGTTGCAACACGTGAAACTCCTTTTGTTGGTCTGGTCAACATGTCAAAGTCTTCAGGTTTTTGTGTTTGCTTGCTGATTTATATATTTACAGTTTTGTATATTTGATTTTTTGCTTTCATTTTTTGTATGCTTGTTTTTTGTTTTTTTTGGCTTTGTTACAAACATTTCATATATATCGACATCCAGGGCAAAAAAATCTTCCCTGTGTGAAATGAAATGATGCAGTCAGAGATAACGTATAGAAAATGGTTCAGCGAAGGAAAAGGAAATGTGTGATTTTAGATTAAGTTCTTCAGGAATGTGTGAAGGAAGGAAGATGAAGCGCTAGATTTACTTCAATAAAACCAGCACATTTAATGGATTTTTCTTTTAATATATAGAAGAATGATGCAGAATACAATTGTTGGCATCTTTTGAGATGAAATATAATTGTGTATCGTGTAGACTGTACATCTACTTCTTTATCTCACCTGTAGTCGCTTTTTCTCAGGTTTGTTTTTGTGTTTAAGGTAACCTCATCTCCCCCAGTCTATTAACCATAAACTAATCTTTTGTCAAGCTTCGTCCCAGCATCCTGTGGGAGATGGCGCTGTCAGCTACATCCTGTTCTATTTCCTGCCCCTGTCGCCATGCTCCCTACCCCTTAGACACTAAAACTCAAGCCTCAGAGGAAAAATGCTCTTAATCAGACAGCTGCCTCATCCAATTGCCGCTCAGATTGTTCTTTGCGATTGTCACCCCCCCTTTCCAGCAACAGGAAGTGACACGTCTCACACAGTCGCTTCCTGCAGGATCGGAAAAGTAGAGCAGCGGTGATGGATGTGTCTGTGGGATTTAGGTTTGCCAAAAGGTTTCCTGCATGATTTCACAGGTTATGATTAAAGCAAACAATGAAAAGCACCGGCGCTAGAAGTTGTCCACGTGCATAATTACCTTTAAACAAAGGATGGAGCTTTAGACACAGAGCTAAAATGACGCAGATATGTAGGAGAAACACAAAGTCAACCACACGCTCACTGATTGAGCCTGACTCAGTAAAACCGACTTTTGTTTTATGGGTGTGAATGGTGTCTTCTAAACCCCTCTGTAATTACTTCGCTCTGCTACAGTACCAGAGAGGAGATGAGGACATAAACTGGAGAGAGTTCGAACGAGACAAGAAGCCGAGAAAACAACAAAAAAAGATGGGAGATTTAAAGCAGATGAGCAGTGGGCAACGTCAAAACTGAACACAACAATAAGAGGCTAAATATTTCTGAGCTGTAAAGTTTCAGCTATTCTTTTTTTCGGGGGTCGTCGCAGCGACTCATCCTCCTCCAACTTACTCTAAGTTCCATGGCCAGGTGTGTGTTAGCAACACGTTCCAAATGCACGCTCCACACTTGAAATCAACTCTAGACCTTTTATCTGCTCCTTGCGAATGGGATAATGTGGAAATGCCACCTCTCAATACGAGTTCCAAAACGCTGTCACTGTTGGTGAAGCAAGCCATCATTAGGCTGAAAAACCCGACAAACCCATCAGAGATTTATTACAACCAGTAGGTGTGGCCAAATCAACTGTTTGGAACATTCTTAAAGAGACCAACACCAAAAGACCTGGAAGACCACGGAAAACAACTGACTGTATTTCCTCTTTGTCTCTTTCCTGGCAGCTGCATCTCTAACATCCTTCTACCAACATCCCCACTGTCCCTCCTCTGGACATGTCCAAACCGTCTCAGTCTGGCCTCTTTTTATCTCCCAGCTAATCAACCTGTGCTGCACATGCAAACTTTCTTTTATAACAGTAAAATATCTAACTTTGAATATGATGCTTCAAGTATAGACTCGAGTTTTATTTAGTCCAAGTAGAAGAGTAGAAATCAGAGCAGGTTCTGCCTCACAGCACTGATCCACATCAGACAAAACCTGCTCATTCTTCAGGCCTGGTTGCTCATCGGCTTATCCCTGCAATGACTCCTCTCTGAAGTCTGCGCTTATGACCTCCGACTTGATAACTCAAAGGGGGCCCGTAGACCTGTTGGAAGAGAATACGAGCCAGGTCACGTTGTCCCGGCAACAGCAGCCTTAAGCAGATAGCGGCCACATCTCTGTAACAACCTTGGGGTTTAAGGGGGTCACAGGTTAGGGGCTCATTTGAATGCATCCCTCTTCGTTGTACGCCCAACCCCTCTTTCTTTCCTGACAGGTTTTTGATTGGTTGACACGTTTGTGGGCTCTACACACGTGCGGTGAAGTCGGTGCGGAGGCTGCAGATTGTGTGTAGCTCTTAAAACAGATGCTTGTACAGAAACGGTTGAACATGTGCATCAGTACAGTTATAAGAGATGCCTGTGAAAGTTACAAGGATTTTATCCCGAAAGCAAAGGCTAAGTCCTTATGCAGGTAGGTGTGTTTGTTTTCATCTTGTACATGTGTGTTCTTGGTGGGGACTCTTGTCTTGGCAAGTACACAACGTTAAGGCTTAAACAAGCAGATATTTATGACTCAGTACCAAACGGTCTCTGCCAGAAGATGGTGTGAATGAAACCATCATAGGTGAGACGAGGAGCTTAAAAACAAGGAAAACAAACAAGTGAATGGGATAAAGATAGAAAAGTTGAAAACAATCAGTAAGCTGTGCGTGCATGATGAGTTTGAGACTTTACAACGGAGTGAAACGGAGCAGAGAAGAGTGAATAGAAAGAAATGGGACAAGAGACAGACCTCTCGTTGCAGGTGAAACTATATAACATTAATATAGTTTGTGCAGATAGGTTGTCAGTAACAAAATAAATCTTTAGTGTTTGTACTTAAAAACAATGATTTGGTACAATTTTGCATTTTAATTTTTAAAACTAACACTTTCTGTAACAGCAGAAATTAGACATTTTAACTCAACATATCTGGAACTTTGTGTTTTTGTGTTTTTTACCAAAATATTTTATTGGATTTTTACAAATGATTTGAACTTTTTTATGTTTTCATGTTCGCATTGCAAGATTTAAACTCAATAAATTGACAAAAATTGCAAAGAAATTTAAATATATAACTCTTAAGGCACAATTTAGAGTTTATCTGCAAACAAAATGTTGTTTTTGGAGTTAGTTACACTAATACAAAGCAGAACTTCACCAATAAAATGAATAAATGTGAAGATTTTAATGTATTGTAGTTTTGGGATTGTTAACATATTCTAAATTGTTTTCTGTTTCTGAAAGAAATGAAGTGATAATCTTTAGATAAGTCTAATTTATTGTTCACTTTTTGAATATTTGGTTTTAGCACCAACTTATCTACTAAATGTTTTTTATATGAAAACAGAGTTTTTAACTGCGTAGGAGATTATTAAAGAAAACACTGGGATTTTTATAGTGGTGTAAAGCCTGGGGGGATTTGTTTTTCCTTTGTCTGCACAGACACACACACACACACACACACACACACCATTCATCACCTTAATATCAACACATCTGAGGTGTGACTTTGTTTATCTGCCTTTTCACCCTGTCATGTCAATTTGTTGTTTTAACCCAGTTTATTGGTGTCATTTACATGTCATGTTTCTTTTTTTATCAGAAAAGTCTGTTTTATTCAAACCTTTAATTATATTTTATGTTGGATTGTGAATAGCATTTACCAGCTTGAGTAAACATATGTGTTTGTAATCAAGTGTTTGTTTCCTTTGTTAGAATTTAAGGATGAATCTCAACAAAGTCCAGTAAAACAAAAGGATATGATTTACCATTTAAACTTGTGGGCGTCATGAAATTTCCTGCTTTTTAGTCAGGTCAGTTTCATTTTTCATCATCAGCTTGTTTGAAGCAATCGTGAACATTTCATTGAGATAGCCAGCTCTTTATCGCTCAGTCATGCCCTCCCACATCCTCGGCCTTCATCCCACCTCCTCACATCAGCCCTAATGGCCTTGTTAGGGTCTGAGTCATACTGTGGTCATGAACAGAAGGTTTTTTTTTGTCTCAGACATGCTGAAAAATTTTTACTTGCTTGATCAAAGTTGGTTTGTTCAATTTGCAGACTCCGCTTTCAAAGATGAATGCTCCCGTTGGATTAGGTGTTAAAGCAGAAGAATTATAAATGTTTAATGGGAACAAATCTACTGTCATATTTTCTTATAGGGTTAGCTTTTTATAGCAACAATAAAAAGAATTTGCACCTCATCAGTTGTGCTAAATGTGTATCCCAGGGTGTTGACATTAAATGCACATGCAGTAAGTAACTTTAGACAAAAACATCTATAGAATGAATCTTGAGGTGTTTTTTTTTGTTTTTTTTCTCCACATGACCGCCACTCGACTCCTGTCTGACTTCTGTTTGATCCTTCCTCCACAACTCATCAGGTAAGTGCTTTGTTTGTTTAACTTACTCTAGTCCTGTTTGGTTATATAGTCACTGATTTACCACACTGTACAGGGCGATGTTAGGGTCAGGATGTTTTTATTTAAGGAGTAGTTCGGGTCTTTTGAAGTGGGGTTCTAAATAACATATTTAAGATGTTTGCAGCAGTTCATGAACTCAAATTAGCTGTTAAAGGTACAAATAGCAAAGTCAAAAAGAAAATTGCTAGAAAACAGAATCTGCACAATTTTTTCTCGTATCGGTGGGTAATATATTAAGTTAAATATGTGTAAGCAAAATTTGTGAACAGAGAATGAAAATCGGTCAACAATGGTGACATATATAGAGAGCCATTTGTGGTAGAAAAATCAGTTTAATTGCACTGGTAAATATTTGCACTCTGATTTGTTGAGTAAAATATGCAAATTATTAGGTTAAAACAGTGAAATTACTGATCTGGGAGTTCTTTGATGTTCCATCACCCTGTTTGATCCTCGATACTTATTTCAAAGTCGTCTTCCTTGCTCTATTTTCTACGTTTAGCAACAGATTAGCTCTTACATTCTCACGTTTTCTGAGATTCTACACTTGCCTGATTCCACCATTTTTGTTAAATTACCCAGACTACGGCCAGGTCCATCACGTAACTCAAGCTTCCACGTAGTTTTTGGTGGATTCAGCCAAGTGCTTAAACTTTAGGTTTAATTTAGGATTTACATATCAATATATCTGGAAAACTACTGGAGTAAGCTTGTTACGCATTCGATACAGTTCAGGATGACATTTTTTATGTTTGATTATATATGTGCCTTTAGGAATGCTAGGTTAAAGGAACTAAGGTGGGTATTTGGAGTTGGTCATATTTACAGGCATGTTTGTGTGCATTCTAAGTAGTGGGAATGACCCAAAGGATGTCCTCTTTTACGTGGGAACAGGAGCTGAAATAGTGCCTGTTTTGTGTAAGAATTTTGTCCTCAGTTTTTTTTTCTTTTTATGTCAGAGCTATGCCTACAGGCGCCAATCTGTTTTCCCCCAGAACATCTCACACACAAACATAAATCCACTTGAAGCGCCTTTGTCAGCCGCCCACAGAGGCTCCAGTTATTTCAGCTCAGCCATAAAACGTTTCCTCGCTGCAGCGCTCCGACCCGCTCTCACACTCCTGTGACCCGTATCACCTCTCATTACACCGAGCGGCTTGTAGCTCCAGCCGACTTGTCCGACCAGTTCAACAAGCTGCTTAGATTGAGAACTTACAATCATTTTTAAAGTGTTGACATGGAAAAGAACAAGATTTTTGTTTGAGGAAGTGGAAACTCGCCTTCTGGGAACCTAAATGCTTTGGAAATGTGCAAAATGTCATGAAGGTGTTGAGAGGATCCATCCTGTATTTTTAATTTTTTTTTTAATAGTTCAGTGGCACCACAGTTGTATGTTTATGTGGTTTATTTTTATTTTTTTTTTTAGAGGAACACTGAGATGACAATATGCCGGTCAAAAGCTTTCTTTGATGTGTTTTCTTGGACTAAATTTATTCATCCAGCAAAACAAATGTAGCTCATTTTCTCATTTAAACGTCTGCGCAGATATTTTTAAATGCAAGACCAACAAAAGTGGTTTCTGGTTGCTGCTAAAACTTCTCTACATCAGTTTTTTTTAATCAACAAGCAATACAATTATTGCAGTGTTTTTAACAATTTGAGTTTCACGGTTCAGTTTAGCTAAAGTTGTTTAAGGGAACAGTTTGTTTATGTAACCTGTTAACATGTGTCCTGGATTGCATATTGTTAGCTAACACTTATTTGTAACCGATACAAGTATTTGGGACTGAGCGATACTGGTAAATTATGACATTCGATTTTTTTATACTGCAGTATGAAAAAATATAGAACTTTTCGACAGATGACTTAAAAGACGTATTGGAGATTTATTCTTGTAAATTTTTATTGTGCTGGTACCTGAGTACATGTTTCCTTTTATCAGGCTTTTTGGTAAGATTTTACCAAAACAAGCCTGCCCCCTCCCCACTTCAAAGAAATTTACGTAGGAAAAAAATATATAAATGGACCAGAGATTGTGAAAACGACACACAACAGCAGCTATCGAAGCTGGAAAATCGCTACCCATCTCCTCTATCCAAGCAGGCGCAATTTATTCATTGTGTCTACCTCTTGGCTTCATAAAATAATCGTGGTCACCTCTGCTGCTGCTTACAATGTTTAAAGAAGTTTACAAAATTTACGTAGAGTAAAAAGAATAACTCTCAGCAAACCCGAAAAATCGGCGCGGTGCCCTGAGGGCGTTCTGAGGCGTCGCCAGCTAAAAGAAAGTGTCGGAAAAACGAACGGGTTGTTGAGAAGACTCAACTCCACTCTAGCTAAATGCTTGCCTTCTATCATGTGCAAACGTTAAATGCTTTTTACCACTTAAAGTGTTGTTTCTGTGTTTATCTTAGTGTCTGTTTCTGTTACTCTATTTTACCCCTTTTCCTCCAGTTCTTTGCAAATTTGCTCATCTTCCTCGTTTTGTGAAGATCCTTGTCATCCTCCACCATCGAGAATTCACAGACACTTCTCTGAAAACCGTTGCCATTATTGTTCCAGAAGTTTCACAACAAAATGAAAGTTTTAGCTTTTTTTTTCTTCCACCACCAAAAGCAACCCGTCAATATAAAAGCCGTAACATTTCGTGCAATGACTTATGGTTTAGTGGTTTAGTTTCTAGATAACACATTGATTTAATTTGCCTGCTACATCGCAGCACATGTATGTTGGGATGACCACGCTGAAATGATATATAGTGCAGGTCTAGGTTAGTGTGTGTCCAGATGTTGGTGAGCATGTGCATGTAGTGGAAGTTTTTTGTCTCTTCAGGGCCTGCTTCTTTCAAAAGACTGTTAAACATTTCAGCTTGGGTTTATAGGCGTGTATCTACATGTGAACTGTAGAGCTGTAGGCTACATATCAACTAATCTCAAAATGAGCTTTTGAATAAAAGTGAATGACTCCTTTTGTTTTTTTCTTAAACCACTTGTAGGAATAGAAAAACTACAAATCTTTATCTACTTTACCAAGTAATTATTTTCTCTAGGGATCATTTTCGCATTGTAGCCCTTAAACAAGATGGTGTCCTCCACTCAGCTGCTCAAGTCAGTGTTGGTTCATGGTCTTCTGACTTTATGACCGGATTCCTGTGAGTGGACTGGTGACTTTACAGACCTCTGAATTATGTTAGGAAGAAGTTGGTGACTGAAGGAGAAGACTCCAAGTCAGTGTGAATACCATTATGGCATTCACACTATTGAGATCATTTTTTCTTCCGTACATTTTTTGGACGGTATCGCCTTCCACAATTTTTATGCTATTTCAACAATTCATATATCAAAACATTCAGATCATTCAGGACATTCCGGCTATGACTTTTGGTATTTCAGCTATTTATACTTTTTCAGCTATTTCAACTCTTTAGCCACTTTTTTTCCCCATTAAAAATGAATAGGGTTATTTTCAACAACCTTAAAATCTTTCTAATTGTTTCTAAATCTTTACAAAACCTTACAGAATTTGTTCTGGTAATGCTCCTTTTTACTCCCTTGTGCAAATTTTAGCAACTTTTTTGCTAATTTTAGCTTTTTTCTGCTATTTCAGCTAAAATTCTACATCTTTCTGCTATTCTTCAGTTTTTTCTACTTTATTCTGCTTTTTTTCTGCTACTTTGTGCTATTTATGCTTCTTACAAATGCTTTCTGCAATATTCAACTATTTTCTGCAATTTTAGCTAAAAGTTCAGCTGTTATTAGCTAAAGTTAGCATTTTAGGCTAAATACATATTTTTTGTAGTTAACTTTTTTCTGCTATGTTCAGCAAACCTATGCTCCTTATGCTTAATTATACTTATAAAACACTTCCAGCTACATTTACATTTTAGCTGTTAGCTTTTAGCTTTTTTCCGCTATTACAACTATAGTCTGCAAATGTAAAAATTTTTTTCTTTTTATCAGCTTTTCAAATTGAACTCAAATTAACACTATTGCCAATAAAAAGTTTCAGCTTAATTTCAACAGCTTTCAGCTAAAGTTTTCAGCAAGAGGCATTCACACTTGCATTTTTGTAGGAAATGCAATTTCTCTAGTTACTGTTTCTTTCTCCTCTTTTTTTGTCTGAATCAGATTTGCGGAATTTGATTGTTTTCTCTCCTGTGATGGACCAATACTCAGATTGGTCTCAGTTTAATACTAAAAATAATCTTTTTTGTTTGATTATTCAACTTTTGAACCAAACATCAGTGGTGATGTTTCCCAGACGTTTTAGTGAACTTTGCTGCAATATCACCATCCAGTATTTTAGGAATTTTAAATGCTTACAATTTGGGTTTCTTGACCTTTGGTGCTGCTTTGGTTTTGTTACATATAAATAGCTCTAATGAGCCTCAAGGCTGAACATACAGAAAACTTAAAATAATAAAATGCTTTTAGCAAAAAGTACTGGATGTCTGCAGAATGATACAGTAACTTGTCATTTCCAATTATTTAATATCTTTAAAAATCTAAATAATGGAACAAGATATCCATCTTTATAGATCTGTTTTAGTTGCTTTTCGTTTAAAGAACAAAGTCCAATAAAATGAACAGGGAAGCCAAATCTAATAAAGAAATAATTAACACTGTGAGGTATATTCATTTGTTTTTCCAAAAGATTTATTGACCATAAATACAAAAACGTCTGGTGAAAATATTTATCTGATAAAAACGTGAATATGAGAAGCAATACCTGTTGATGTACAGATTACAACGGAACACAAATAATAACAGAGGTTAACTCAAATCAAGGTTTTCTTCCCAAGATTCTCAGAAATATGAGCCGATTTGTAAACAGCAGGATGCCCTGAAGGAGGCAAGCAAGCCGAACTTGAGATACAGTGAATAATACAGAATACCAGTCCTGGGCTGGGGATGTAATTCAAGTTTGTAATTTTTTTTACAAGTTAAACAATGATTTTTGTAGTAACTGTAACAGTAACCTCACAAACTGTACATGTGTGCTGTTCCGATGACAGCTGCATGCCTGCAGAAAGGCATGAACAAGAGCAGCTGAGCGCAGATTTACAGTCAGAAACACTGGGGGGAAATCCCTGTTGTGCCAAGTGCATCGTAGGTGGGTGGCCGCAACCAGTGGCCTTTGGCTTTGAATGCGAAGTGGGCTGAGAGTTTGTGTTTCGCTCTCAAACACAAAGACAAAGGCTGTTTGAGAAAAGACAGAATGTGTAATATGTAGGGGGCCTAGAAAAAAAAAATCAAAGAGCAATACTGGAAGTGGGACTTTTGGGCTGCATTAGTGAGATCTGAGCTGGACAAACAAAGGAGTGTCTGAGACAGCTAGAGGTGACATGGAGAGGAGGAGGGAAAAACAGATGGGGGGACATAGAGGGTGTCCAGATGGACCCTTCGCTCTGAAACTTTGACAGCTCGTGGGAGGATTGTCTTTGGGTAACCTTATTTTTCAAATTGGTGTGCATCGTTTTAAAGAACCCCGGCTATTTGTAACATTAGACATTAATTTGAAGTAAATGTTTACCAAAAAATGTGTAATGTTACAACTATTTGAGGTTCCCAAACAGTGAGGCCATTTTGGGTTTTTTCCATTGCAGTAAATACGAACATTTTAGTTTATATCACTCCGTGTTGACGTTCTCTACTCAGACTCTTCAGTTTTAAGTTGTGTGTAAGTGTGTGGGCTCCTCATTACACCCATGGCTTGACTTGTAACGTGCCTTGAAATCCCAGCATGTAGCAGCTGGAAGGCAGCGCATCCAATAACCGCAGATCAGGATTGTGTCTTAAATCCTTCTGTAACTGGATGATTCACTCTGGAAGCTGTTCTTGGAGCAGAAGTAAGGAAAGTAAGCCAAACCGGGCGGGTGGTGGTTTCAGACAAGTATCTGTACGAGCTTGTGTGTGTGTTTGTGTAAATCTGAGCTGGTCCCAGTCCAGCATCTTGGTTTGCGCGTGGTTTGTGTGTTCCTCTGAGCTCAGATAATTATTATTATTATTATTATTAAACCTTTATTTATCCAGGTGAACTGTTTGAGAACCATTTCTCATTTACAAACATGACCTGGTAAGCAAGATAAGAGGGACCAGGTTGGAGTAACGGACTTGTGTGTGTGTGTGTGTGTGTGTGTGTGTGTGTTTGACAGCTCACAGCTGTATGTGGCAGAAAGCCAGACCCAGAGTCAACCCCTTTTGTCTTGGTAACGGTCAGCCTGCCGTCTGCTTAATCAGCATAATTCTGTCCGTCACTCCTGCTTTCTGTTTCTTGTCTTTCATTCTGCACTCTATCCCTTCTTTTTATTCCTCTTCCCCCCACCCATCACACACCCCTCTAAATCAGTTAATGCCAGTGTTTCTGGATAATCTTGTGTGATTTTTTTTCTTCCCTTGGAGGAAACACATTTACACACAGATTGTCACATTGTAAGTTTGGGCCACACAAGCTCTGAAGGCTGAGCTGTGAGGCTCCTGCTCCTGTTATTCCACACATCCTGGCTTTTTTTATTTTTAATTAGTTTTCCTTTCACTGTGCTCCACTGGTGTGCTTGTTAAAACATCCTATATATGTAAACACATGGCAAATTATAGACGAACCTCTGGGCTGAAAGGCTCAACATGCTGATTGACAAAATGCTTTTGCTTTTATTGTTTGTTTTTTAGTGTTTTTCCTCTGTTTTGGAGATTTTTGTTGTTCTGGTTTCTTTCTTGTCCCTGCCTCACATCCCAAACTGAGCAGGCCCTTGTGGGGTTTAATGGGCGTGTTGCCAGATTGGACTCCTGATGGGTTGCCAAATTGGCTGCCAGCACATGAGCTAAACTTTTTTTTTAAACCTGTTGTTGGCTATTTAATCACCACCTATAGATTATGCAGGTCTCTGCTTTAATGGGCAGAATATATCTTAAACAAAGCTAAACTTGGGCAGGAGTTGTCTGATCGTAAAGCTTCAAATGAAATAAGTTTGCTAACCATTTATTTCTCTTTAAGATTATTGTTAACAAATAAGACTGCTCATTAGTCCAACCGCTATTTCAGTGTCTATGTACTAAGTCCTTGTGAAAGCGCCTTGAAAAATGTGGAATCCCATGTGATGTCCCCTGTAGTCTGACTGGCCAATCAGTTCTGCTTTGCCTAATTGGCTTATCTTGCATTAGTGTGGTTGTGAATACCTGGTTGTGATGGCTTGTAGAGGCATTTCGTAGATGGGTGTTGTTATTAATAATGCTCTTAATGCATGGTGGCTCAGTGGTCAGAGCTGACACCACTTTCTGGGTGGAGTTTACATGTTCTCCCCATGCATTCATGGGTTTTTCTGCAGGTACTTCCGTTTCCTCCCTCCCTCATAACATAAATTGGGGTCTCGTCCGGGATTGCTCTAAACTTGTAGTGGAGATTGGAAATGAAACATCCCAAAGATATACTACTAATCAATTTCATTTGAAATCCTTATTTTCTGACTTTATTATTTCTATCATTAAAAATCAAGACAGTTCTTTTGATTTTATTTTGATTAATGGACCACTGTAATAAAACAAAAATCCCTAATCTTCAAGAAACAGGTTACAACTTTTTTGAGTTGACAGAAAAGTTTCACTGGTTGGAGCCATGTCAATCCTTTTTGTTTGTTAGCTATGATGTTGTGGTGACATTTCTTACTTAAAGGAGGTTTTAACAATATTGCTGAATTGTAGAAGGAGAAAAGTGTCCTAAATTTCAGGTTAATGTAACCTATTAAGGTATTGACCATCTTATGTAATCGGTGGTGTTTTCCTTTTGAAAGTCATCCCCACATTTATTTTTCTTGCCCAAAGAAAAATCATGATTTGTCTCTTAAAGAAACATGTGGCTAACCACTTGAACCTTACTTTCTTCTATTTATTTGTTATTGGTGGTTTTAAATTTAGTGATTAGAATGGAAAATCTATTTCAGTTGTGTATTTTTTATATTTAAGACCTATTGCTTTTAGTTTTGAATCTTTGCCTCCTCTTTGGGCTTTTTTTTTTCTTTCCCAACATATGATTCACCATTTTATTCCACACTTACTTTTAAATGATTTTCTCAAGGGATTGTTTTGATCCCTTCAGCAGACAGATTTCTTGTTGTGGCCACGTTTGCGGTCAGTCAGCCCGAAGGAACTACAGTAGTAAGACTTACAGCACTCTCTGTTAAAATGCCATCTCTATTTAGTATTTAGACTTGTTTGAGCACTCATTTTTGAAGTTGGAGCAATCACAGCAGTTTTTCCTCTTAATATTTAAATATTTCAAACCTTTTGCATAACATATGGTAAATAAAAAAGCTGAACATGCTTCTCTTGTGAAATATTGATTGTTTTTTCCGGCAGTTGTCACTTCTCACATTCATGCTCCTACTGAATTCACAGTACCTGCTGGGTTTTAAACCGGTTCCACCACTCGTCACAGTTACACAAGTTGCTTACTGTAGCTATGACAAACATGCTTTCTGATGGTTCACAAAAACAAATGGGAACACCTTGGGGACCGACAGACATGGCCTCATTATGAGTCATGTCACTAAATACTTCAAATGTTCTTGTACTTCTTTTTTTTTTTTCAGTTACTTAATGTTTTGTTACACAGCGTCTTTTTAGTCTCATTCAAATTTATGCATTACTTGGGGTGAAATATGTACCTTGTTGTGTTTCTGATATAATAAGCACGAGGACGTAGGTTTCCACTGTTTCATAATAGATTGTATAAAATGGTAATAGATGCTGAGACGGTAACAATTGCAAAAATGCTTGTTTTTCCTTCTACTTCCTAATGTATCAAACGTACCTGAGTTAAAAAAGAATTATACATGTTCAGGTGCAAAGTGCATGCAAACAACGTCTGGCCTCAGTTCTGCAGGACAGGCTCCTCTGCTCAGGCATGACTGATCAGGAATGCTCGGTCGACCGCACCCTTTCTCTCCTTCAACCACTGGACTCGGCCCGTCTGGGTGTTCTCAGATTACCGGAGTTCACTTGTCTTGAAAGCCACAGCGCCACTCCTTTCTCAAACTTCTGTTCTTCTTAATCCGTGGGATTACCTCGCTGCTGTCTTCTCCTCTCTTTGTCTCCTCATTCATCTTCTTCTCTGTTGGGAGTATTTAGTTTAACAATATGATTGGTATTTTCTAGTTAGAATTGCTCTAAACCTACAGCATGGACACTGAGGAGTTTAGTACACGAGTCTTGCACAGATGATGCTGTTTATTGTTTCACACATGCAGATCATGCTTCTCCCAGTCTAATGTTTAACTTGAAGGCATAAAGCCTCCAGTTTGATGCACAAGTTTGAATTGTGAGCGTATTTCAAGCAGCCACTAGGAGTCAGCTGCGGGGCTTAGAGGTTAAAGGTCACTACCTGCCTACTTCTTCTACTTCTTGGTGTTTTGGGGGTCATCTGCATTCATTCGTAAAACAAATACACTCATAGTCGCAAGTTTTAAGGGCATGCACGTGAAAAAATGCCTTACGTTGCTCCAGGCTAAACTCGCATTGTTAAAGTAAACTGGGCAGATTTTAATAAATGTCTTGCCTGCACATTTACAACTGATTAATTTAAGGTGAACATCACAGCTATAGGGAAACACAAATCGGTCAGTTTTAAGATATGAAGCTAAAAATTTGTGCAATCGTAACTGAGAGTCATTCCTAACATATAAGAGTTAACTGATTGTGTGAAATCTTTTAACAATTAATTTCTTCAAGAAATGCAACTTGCATCCAAACATTTCAATAAATTTGTAACAATTTATTATATATTTTAGTTTTTAACCTATGTTGTATTATGGAGAAAGGGCCATATTTTTTATGTTCTCAACACTGGGAACAAGCTTGTTAGTAAATTGTTGTTTACAACAGAGAGGCAGGTTTGAACTTGTTGGTGATGCATCAGTGAAGTTTATGTAAAAAAAAATGCTCCTAGAAGGAAACAATTTTGGTTGTTGTTGATTTAAAATAATAGTATGCATTATTTATTTATTTATCCCACACTTTTTTTTCTCTTCTCAAGATTCTCACATTTAGTTTGTGTTGGTTGTACGTTCCTTTACATCATTGCATTTTCTTGTCTTTTACCCATAATTCCTTGCTGTTGGTGTATGTAATTTGTCAGCAGAATACTGCTCAGATTGTGCTGGAGTTTTTTTTTTAATATTTAAAGTGTAGATTTTTTTTTTGGGGGGGGGGGTGAAGCATATAACTAGAGAGATTAAAGGTTTGTCATCAAGTCAGGTGATGAGGGAGTTTTCTCCAGCTTTGTTGCTTCGTAATGACACACCAGAACCCTGTGTATGTGTGTTTAAAAGGACTATTCCACAGAGGCCAAAGTCAGACCTTGAGTGTTTGAAATAACTCTGTTATCACTGGTTGAAGATAGCAATCTTCACAAACACAAACTTTATTCCCTCCCGGCCTCAGGATGCTGTTGTTTATAGACTGAACAGAATGGTGTTGTATTAGACATGCACAAATGAATATACACAAGAATGGATTCATTTTCTGGTCCATTTACCCAAACTACTGAAGGGACCAGCTTTGAAAAACTTTTAAAAGAGTATTTGGTCTACTGTCTCCCTCTTGTGGCCAGAAAATGCAGTTACATGCAGATTATCCTTAAAATAAGTGTTTGGGGAAGCATTCAGATTTTAAAAATCAGAAAAGAGTTGTGTTTGAAACTGTGAGGCCTGAAATTCTATTTGAACACACCTGTATAAAGCATTGCTCAGTAAACTGTGCTGACTACAACTGCTGATTTTCCTGATTAATCATTTATCCTGCCTATTGTGCCGTATTGTTTATTCGGATAAAGCTTTGTCATTCTGCCACCAGAGGGTTGTTGTTACGCTGCCAGCTTCACACAGTCCCCTGGAGGTCTTAAGTTGCTCAGTAACTCACCTGATGAGACTTGCACAAGAGCAAGAATAGTCTAGAAAATATCTATCTTGTTTTTAGTCAGAATGTGACAAAAAAAAAACAAAAAAAAAGCATAAGCTCAATTTTTTACTCTGTATGCAAATGTTAAAGTCATAATTCTGATTTTATTTACAGAATTATCAGAAAATAAGTCAGAATTTGAACTTTTTAGTTCAGAAAATCTGACTACAATCGTAGATTTCTGATGAAAGAGTCAGAATTCTGAGATTAAATTTAAATTTTTGGCTTTATTTTTAATTATTATATTTAGAATGTAATGTCATCAATGCATTTGTTTCCTCCATTTGACTCAACACACGTGAGATGCACTCAAGTGGAGCAGTGGGCAGCCATGTGAACGCCCAGGGAGCAGTTGGGGATTAGGTGTTTTGCTCAAGTGCCCCACGACATGTAGACATGGCAGGGAATCGAACCCAAGACTTTCTGGTCTGTAGCAGTCTGCCCTACCACTGCACCACAACCGCACCATTATGACTTAAATCCCAGAATTCTTTTTTCCCCCCCTCAAAAGTCTTGGAAAAGAACTCTGTGTTCTTAAAAAACATCCTCCACTGTGGCCCTAACCATTTCACGTAATATGCTGTAAATATTTTTGGTTCTATAAATCAGAAAACACATTTGTGACACTTTTTCCATCTCCGTAAGGAAGAAGGGCAGAACATATTTGTTTATATGTAAGGAACAGAACCCCTCCTTGCCCCCTGGTAAGGCGCCACTCATTATAGAACATACCAAGTGTTGACTTGCATTACATCCCTGTAGGCAACGCTTCAATTTAAAACGTGTTTTTTTTTTTTCTTAATTTGCATCTGCAGTAAAACTAAACTGAGCAAAACACTTTTTCCCTCCAAAAAAAAAAAAAAAAAGACAAATTAACAGATTATCACATTCTGCTTTTAGTAGAATTTATTCCCACGTGTGGTTTTTGATAAAAACAGACACTTGGACTGGAGTGTGTTGGAGCTGTCGCTGTAAATGTGGGGCTTCTCGGGAAATAAAAGACTTCCCCTGCGGTGGAGCGGGACCCCTGTGTTTAACTGGCTCGCTGGATGTGAGACACACACACTGGGACTGTATTTACTGGGATTTGAAACTTGGCAGAGACGCTCAGTCGAGGCGTTTTATGTAAACAAGACAAGCGTGGGCGGGGTGAATGCAGTTTGTGTCGCTCAGGTATTCGTCTTCGTGGTTGAAGTTGACTCTCTGTGTGACCGTATCTGGTCAGGGTGTAAAAGAGTCAGTTGCTGCTGGCCTCTCCTGTCGGATCGAGTTTCCTTGCAACGTGATCGTCCTCGCGTCTCCATCTCGTGTCATGCGGGAAGGGAAATTTATATGTTTGATCTTGGGGGTGTTTATTTTAGCAGGATATATAATTTAGTCTGTTTGGCAGGTTGGGTAAAATTACAGGATTCTCTTGTTATCCCAATAATCAGGGAATTCAAACTACCATCCCAATAACTGTATCCATGGTTTTATGAAAATCTTTAGAATTTGACTAAGAAATGTTTTCAACTCAAAGGTGCTTCCTGTTTTTTTTTAAAGGCTGTGATATTTGACTTGGTTTAAATGTCTTTTAATTATCTTAGATTTTATGTAGTTTTGCTATGATGACCCAGTTGCTTTTATTTATATCAACTTTAATTAGATTTCTCTTAAAACTGTGTTTAATGTTGCTTCAGCTCACTGCTAACAGCCTCGTTTCTACTTTGATATAATCATGTTCAAATATATAAAACATCACAGCTGAGTATGTATATTTATCGTTATAAATTACATTTTCTCAGTGACATTTAATGTGAACTCACCTGTTCTTCAGCAGTAAACAAGTTCTGTTTATTCTGATTACTGGGGTGAACAATAAGCACCGTGTATTTCTGGTCGTATACAGCATGAAACACATATACTGAGCGGTTTGCCACCAACCTTGCTTAACTGGGCCGTTTCCTCTGCCTACACCTCCCAGAATGCAGTGCAGTTCCAGATTGGAGTTCAGTTAAAGTATGAAGATTGTTTTGGATGTATTTTCTACTGATATTGATCACGTGTTTCTTGTGATATATATCATTATTGTTTTATCGCCCAGCCCGAGTTTGTTGTGCAATAACTCTGGTTAACTCTGCTCGATGAGTTTTAAAGAAACACGCAGGAAGTTATGATTGGATGTAAGTCTACGACTGCACAATTTTTGGAGACGACCTAAATCAACATGACTTCCAGAGTCAACTGACCCTAGAGGTGACAAAAATGTCAGTAATTTGGTCAAATCTGCAAATACTAACTGGTAAATTTGGATTTATTTGTTGCTGAGAGT
The DNA here is from genome assembly GCA_031762555.1 of Cynodonichthys magdalenae. NCBI lineage: Eukaryota > Metazoa > Chordata > Actinopteri > Cyprinodontiformes > Rivulidae > Cynodonichthys > Cynodonichthys magdalenae. The sequence continues at coordinate 11,820,887 of JARVJO010000039.1, forward strand.
CATTTACAACCCATACCAAGATGACTGCCAGTACTAATTGACATTAGCCAACACAAAAAAAGGCTAAAACTCGATCAGTTTTACAGACATTGTGCTAAAAGTTGAAGTGGTGGTAGCTGAGAGTCATTCAGAACACACACAATGAGTGTGACATTATTGACCAAAACAAAACTAACCAACTTTAATTCTAACCAAAAGATGATTTCAGACTAAAACTCATTCATTCAAGGAACACCACGTCTTTATTTAAATAGTTCTGGTGTGGATGTTTGCTCATATTCATTCATTAGTTGAAATGTAAATCTTTGAAAGTTATAATAATAATAATTATATCGGCCCAGGGGGAACATCTGTATTGATTTTATATTGATTATTGTTTTATTTAGTTTTTTAAAAAGGGTGTGTAGAGGGGGATGGTTGAAGTGAAACGCTGACCTCGTCAGCTTGTCTGCTCACTTGAAATTTTTATGGTTGTAAACTAAAAACCTTAAACAATCTTAGTGTTTTTCTTTGCACTATATAAATATCATTGCCTGACCCTTTGAGATTCATTTGAAGTTCAAACCAAGTTGTTTCCCTGTGCTGTTTTTCATTGTTTTTTATGTCAAACATCCTTTAGTCTCTGCTCAGTAGAGCGTAATCTGGTTAAATATTAAAGGACTCACCTGGTGTTTCATCACGGTGGACAAAGGTCTTTAAAATTGCCCTGTCTTTCTGTGTAAATAAAGTGTGAGGTCCAGATTGTTTGTTTTACATGTGCAGATCCTGCCAGTCGTCAAGTCATAAAAGACAAAAATAAAATGCAGGTTTGGGACCTAAGGGGAGGTTGTGGTTTTAGTTTGCACCATTTCACAACCACAAATTTGGAATCAGTTTTCAGTGACTCAACGGTGGATTTTGGTCTGGGAAAAGAACTGATCATGTTTTTTTGTGGACTTGCTCACACCTTGGTGATCACATGCCTGTTCTGCTGTTACGCCTGGGTGGGAAAACTTCAGCTCCCTAACAAAATATTTTTAGTGCACGATAAAAACCTTGTCACTTTACTTCAACTACTATGAAACTGCCCGTTTTCAGAATATTTTACTAAACCAACTTTGCATTTCAGGATACGCTTCATGAATTCAGTCACGTAAATGTTTAACTAATCCCCTTTAACTCCATCTGCTCTCTTCTTTCCTGCTTTTCCAGTTGCTTCCTGCACATCAGGCAGCTACATGTCCGTTACTTCAATTACTACGTTGTGTAATTTTCAGGTACGGTTTCAGCTCTGAAAAGGAAAAACCCTGGATCGACTTCAACATTGTGTCTAAGAGGAAATGTAACTTGAAATTATTATAACGAAATAGCCGATGCCACATAAATAAATAAAAAAAAAATATCCCGAGGAACACGGATGGTAAACTGAGACACGGGAGGGGAAAAGGTGTGAGGACGGTGAGAAAGGAGGGCGTGACGAGTGGTTGCCATGCTGTCTGACAGAACGAGGGGAGGGACAGAGATCAGGGATGGTAAAAAAAGAAAGAAAAACAGAAAGAGGCAGGGAATAAAAAGGAAAGGGCCGGTCCGGCTCGTGTTTCAGCCTTCTAGGGTTGGGTGTAATCCTAACTCTGTACTCACAACACCAGCCGCGACTCTCGCAGTCCCACACTTGAAGTCCGGAGGACCGCTCCAGGAGCGGCGAGGTTCAGGGACTCCCCAGCAAGCGTGCAGCAGGTGTACCCTTCCTGTTTCTTTTTACCACTCGTGCCGCTGATTGAAGATCCAGATCCACCTGGAGCATTTTGTTCCCCCTCCTCACCGTTTGTTTTCTTTAATCCAACCGTTTGCTTTTTAACTCCGGAGCCGATGTCAACAATACCAGAAGAAACAACAGAAGCAAGTGTGAAAAGAAGAAACTGACAGGATTATGTTTGGCATGTGAGAATGAATATAACTTCAGCTGGCTTCTAGTAGACCTGGGGACCTCTTAACCTTCTCATCTGCTTTAGCACCAAGGGGCAGCTAATGAGAGAGAACGACGGGGGAGACAACACGCATAAACAACAACCACTGATCTGCTGCGACTGGAAAGTATCTGGCTGTAATTTAAAAAAACACTCTCTCCGCCCTAAGCGTGTGTGGAGAGGGGCTGTGGTTTCCAGATTACTGGAGTTTTTTAATTACTCTTTTGGGGTTTGGAAATTATGCCGGGAGTCCTTAAAACCAAATGGAAGGGAACAAACATGCAGAAAATGATTTAAAGGCGTCATTGCGGCCCATGAAGCAGAGATGATGTGAAGAGAGCTGGAAGTAGTGAATGACGGAGTCATGAAGTCTGCAACCAAAGTGGCTCTTGGATTTAATCTGATTTGACATATTTCAGGACATATATGGATTTGGAGAGTGTATTTGCAATATTTGGAATAACTTTTACATATAAACCAGTTGATTTGTGTCCAAACATTAACATACCAGGGTGAAACTCAGTTTAATATACTGTTTGGTCTGCCATCCTTCCATTCTGGATTCTGTTTCCCTGAGTGAGGATGAGAGGAGACAGGAGATCCGCTTCCTTCCACAAGGAGAAGCCCGCGGGCCTGTCTCGGGCTCTCAGTTGGCTCAACCTCTCCCACCAGAGGAAACGCATCTTCCACAGCCAAAACGAGCTCCACGTGGCCCCCAACCACCAAACACACTCCCGCTCGCGCACCAGTCTTCATTTGGCGCACAAAGACGACAATGAAGACGACAACTGGGTTTACCGGCCTCAACACAAAATAGGTGAGAGTGGAGGAGAAGATAAATACTGGCTTTTTATATATTTATCCCTTTTTTAATTATAGAAAGAAAGTCAGTGATTTATGTCTTTTACACACAAGCAAAACAAGAAACTGTTTTCCTTTTTATTGCCTGTTTTTTCTTCATCTCTATAACTCACTTCCCAAACAGAGTAAGGGGGAACTTAGAGAGACGTTAGTGAAAGACCACTCTGTGTGTAAAGGGGTAAACTATGGCCTGACAAAGTAAATGAAGCTATGCCATGGGTCCAGTGGTGCCATTGGCTGGTACAGATGTGAATGTGGATTAGATATCAGCACAAGTGAGAAAATGTTGAACGGTACACCTTTTAACTTTACTTTACATTTTTCCTGAGGTAAGAAGAGCTTCTACCCTTCTCTTAGTGCCTTTTGGGTGTTGCGTTTCCAATTAGTGCCATTATTTATTGATCAGTTCATTAGTTGTGTGTCTTCTTACGTTTCTGAGTGTGTGTACTCATTCTCAGTCTATAAGAGTTTAGGTACAATGGTTGTAATTTTAGCCTCGTGTTTATCCTGAAATGAAAAACTGACATTGATCATGCACCATCGCAGGTCACTTCATGACCTTTGACCTTTATTGACATTGGTAGTTGGACATGATTAATAATATAACATCGAATTTACTGACAGTTGGCACTTAACCAGAGAGAAACACGACACCTTCATGCAAAATTAAAACTATTGCCTTTATCAAGCTGTAGAAATTAATGGGAGATGTTACTTACTGATTTTTAATACATACACATTTTTACGGTTTATAAAGATTGTTTGAAATGATGAAATTGTGGACC
>JARVJO010000039.1:11824578-11845659 GCA_031762555.1 Cynodonichthys magdalenae
ACTCTTATTTCATTACTGCAATATTAATGATTTGTTGACGTACATTTACCCGCTTCAAGTTGGTCCCGAATCACGGTAGAATAACGCACTTTGTTTACAAAGCGGCAAGATTTTTAAGTTGTCGGCAACTTCAGAGATCACTCTTTACACACAACACACGGCAGGAACACATCATAAGGTTATCTTTAGAATCACGATAGTCGGAGCATCCTTAAGATTGTTGGAAGGGCAAACCTGGGCACAATTATCTTGCCATTTGAAAACTGAATTCTCAAATATCTCAAAAAATCTCAAATATTCAGATTATAATGTAGTTTGTTGCCATTTTTGGGTCTCTTAAAGGTTTATTGTCAAGTCTCAAATATGATACTACTGGCATTGGGAACTGTAATGACGATGATCTGTTGCCATTAGAGTTGTGCACTGAGCAGAAACTTAACGCCTTATTCCAGCAGAAGAACATCCAAAAACAATGTGGACGCACCCCACTTCCAGACATTGGCACTTCATTGACCAGGTTTTGGTTTGACAGCAGTATATAAAAGTCTTGTCACCTAAGAAGTGCCCAGCATGGAATGCAGCACAGATGACACTCCTGTCTTCCGCAGTGTGTGCTGTCATGGACAGTACCAACCCTAGATCTTTGTTGGGAAAGCGAAACCTCTCATCTGGTTCAGATCAGATGAGGGTTATTGGGAATACAGCTGCTGCACTTTCTGATCGATTTTGAGTCGATGGAGTGACGTCTTTTAGATTTTACGAGTTTAAACAACATGGAGTGATGTTATTAACTTGAAGTGTAGAGTTCAGCAGAGAAGTTCTAAAATAACCCCTTTCACAATCAGTCCCCTTTACATTTCGTTTGCCTTTGTCTCAGCTCACAGAGCCTTGACTTCTTTTCACAAATTACAAAGTAGATTCACCTGTAAACACGTAAACTGGCAGAAATGTGAAGCCTGGTGCTTTTGTTGTTGTTTACTACGTGTTTCAGATGTTCAGTGTCATTCTGTTGTGTCTGAACTTGCACCTTTCCTAAAAACAGCCCGGAGATGTACGTGACTGAAATTGTTGGAGGGCCTGAAATTCTTCTGCATGTCAAAGGGGAGAAGACGCCAAGTTTAAATGCTATTTAAATTGTTGTGTAAAATAAAATGCTAGTTCAATACTATATCATATACACATTTTAGCCTTCAGCTACTGCGTATGGTGTTTAAATCATTTATTACTGTAGTGGAATATGTTAAATGTCAATTTGAGTACGTTTGCTTTGCATATTTGTGTCTGAGATCTTTATCTTAATGTTGTAATCTCCAGGTTGCATCACTGTTTGATCTGCCTTATATAAGAACATCATCCCTCTGAAATATGCAGCTTGTTCTGTCTGTAGCATGTTTGCCTGTGTGTCGATTAACAAGATTTAAAAAAAGATGAACAACAAGAAACAACTTGATGTCTTCAGTTGAGCTGTTAAAGAAAATATGTGTGACTTCATATAAATCAGATCATTTTTTCTTCCATACTTTTTCCGGCATCTAACTTGTTCCACAATGTTTGTGCTATTTCAAGATTTCTTATATCAAAACATTCAGCTTATTTATGCCATGAATGCTATGACTTGGTATTTCAACAACTTTTTCAGCTATTTAGCTTTTTTCTGCCATTTTTTTTCCTTGTTGTAAATGAATGTAGCTATCTTCAGAATCCCTAAATCTTTATAAATCTTAACTGTACTTTTTACATTTTGTTATGATCCTGCTTTTTTACTTCATTGTGCTAATTTGAGCTGCCTTCAACTTCTTTTTTGCTAATTAGAGCTGAATTTGCGATATATTGTGCAGCCCTACTTTCTAGCTATTTTCAGCTAATTTTAGCGTTTTCTTCTAAGTTCACCTTTTTTGATAATTTCAGCTTTTTACTACTTACTTCAGCAGCCATGCATTTTCTGCATCTTTGAGCTATTTCAACTTTTTCTCTGCTAATTTTGGCATCTTTGGCTATTTTACAACAAATTGAAACTTTTTTGTACTCCTTTTCTTGTTTCTCTGCCAATGTGAGCTTTTTATTCTCCATTCACCGTCTGTCTGCTAATTTCAACTTGTTTCTGCTTCTGTCTACTTTTGTTTTCTTAATTTCAGCAAAAGTCACTTGTTGCAATTTACCGTAAGTTGCATGAACAGTTTTTCTAAACTTTCAGCTTCGTCAGCAGCTTTCAGAAAAAAAAAAAAAGAGCATTAAGCATTTACACTGCATTTTGTCAGGAACTGCAAATTCTCTAGTTGCAGTTATATCTGTTTCTCTTATGTTTATGCTCTATTGCTCAGTATAGACTTTTTATATATACTCAGATCTTTTTTCTGCCTCTGCTTTTCCTGTCTGAGTTATTCACAGACTTTATCTTTTTATAGTTGATGTTAGGCCGGAGACGAAGTCATAGGCAGGTCAGTATAAAATTAATCCACCCAGACTAGGCACTCATGTAAAATACGTAGGGGAAGCCTAAGACTAAGTCTCCTCTGAACCTTAAATATAAACAAGTGGAGCTCTTGGGTCCAACCAGGACTCATTATAAGACACGTGTGCAGCCACGCACACTGCCAGCGGGTAAATATAGCTCCAAAATTGGTGCCTGGATCCAAAACCTGCAATTTTGACGCAAACTACAACTTGACTTTTTGGGTTTTTGCCTGGATTGTGAAGGTAATGGGTTTATGTGCGACAGCTTCCTGGTGTGGTTCTGTTGGACCTTCCTGTTGGAATAATTCAAAGCCCATTGTTTGTTTGAGGAGCTGCTCTTCTCTGGGACACAAGCTGCTTTTGGTGTTTTTTAGTGAATTAGCAGCAAATGTGGTTTTTCTGGGATCAGAAAAATATATGAAAACAATTGAACTAATAAAAATGTAGCATTTAGCTTAAACTTTTAAATGCTTTGAGTATGTTTGAGTTATCCTTCTCTAAGAAAAGGCGTCATTAAAGTAATAAATGTATTTTTTTTTACGTTTTACTGCTTAGTGTTCAATTGTTTTTCATAATCAATAAATCTTTTATTATAAAAAGTTTGAAAAAAATGTTCAAACATAAAAAATTGTATGAAAGAAGACTTGGACTATTTATTATTTCCATAAAAAGTGACCTAAAAGTTAGTTTTCATCATGACAATGTTGTTACCTTTCATTTTTTCTTTAAAACTGATTAGAAAGATAAAAAACATTTAAGAAAATTAGTTTGAACTGGATTAAACTTTTTATAGGTTGTTTATTTCTGTTACATTTAATTGTAAAAACACAACAGATGAGTGATTCTGATTTAACGTTTTAATATTTTGGCAAATACTGCCCGTGTTAACATGACAGCTGAGTGATTTAAGGCTTAGTGGTATTTAGCAGAGATTTCTATGTGTCGTGTTTTTTTTTTTTTGTGCGGTTCTTTAGTTTTACTCTGACGGGATATTAACCTAAATATTCACCGTACCATGGCACGGGATTGTCTCCGCAGCCAGAACCAGAATTGGGTCTCAGGTCATAAAACATCATTAAGAAGATGTTTATGATTTTTTAGCTTTATAAAAGTGTTTGTTTGGACCGCATCATGTGTGAGAGAGACGCTTATTGGAGTTTGAGAGGATTCAGATGAGGCTGGACTCTTGCGTAACAGCATTTTGAGCATTTGGGACACATTTCCACGCTCTGAAATATGCTTATTACCATGTAGATCAGTTTAAAATCCAGATCAGCAGATAATTTGCTGGAAGGGAGAGATGAAAATACCTGCGAGGCTTTATTAAAAAGGCAGACGTGACATGGAAATCTGGGATTGTGGCCCACAGCCCAGTCCATGAACACGCACTGAAAGCTGTACAAAGACACACAAGATAAACGTCAAACATTTTATCTACATGAGAAACATCTTTCAAAAACTGGTTCTCATGATTCTGTTTTTTTTTTTTCATGTGCTGACCCTGATTTGATGAATTTCAGGTAAGTTGTGCTTTTCTTTTTGACCCTCATGACTTTGTTTTCCATATCTCTATCAGCTGATCTCAGATGCTGCAGACGACTTCACCTGTTATTTCCCTTTAAAACAAATGGTTTCCTGCTGTCAGACAACTTTATCCAGCAGTTTGCTTCCATTTATCACTTTGGCTATGTTCACACTGCAGGTGTGAATCATAATTAAGCATTAAGATCTGCATTGTGAACGTTGCCTTATTGTATAGGTATCCAACCCCATGAATGTCCTGAACAGCAAAAGGGACAAAGGGTGAGGGGTGCATCAGGTTTTAGTTTGGAAAACAGGCTTATTTTACGAGGATAAATGTTCATTTATGTGGCTTCAACATGGTCCAATGGCTTAAAACCCTCCATTTTACATATAAATCTGTATTTACCTTAGAGGCCTGTTCCCTGTGTATTTTTAGCTTCCCTCTACTTGCATATCTTAACTGCTCTGGTTGTGGAAGATTTGTCTCCTTTAAGAAGCTTATTTTTCTTGAGTCTGATTCATTTAGCCTTATCTTTCCCTGACATGCAGCACAAAGTGCTCAATATCACTGTGTGCTTGTAGAGCAGTGGATGTGAAATACAGTCAGCTACGTTCAGATAAGGGTCTAAGATGGGACTTCTGACACTATGTAGGACTTTAAATAGTGTTTAGGCTGAAAATGTTTAGCAAATTGACATTTATGTGCTTTAGTGCTTATGTTACACAAAGTGAATAAGATTTACTGATTACTGCCAGATTAAACACAACTATAATCATTCTTGAACTTTAGGTAAATATCTCAACACATTAAATTAGTTGCTGCCAATATTTGAGTCTGTTTCTCAACATTGGGTCCAGTGGTTTACCAGATATCAAAAAATGGAGAAAAGATTCAAATATAACATGAAACCTGTTTAGCCTTTCCTCTCAAAACTGTTTTTAAGATAATTCACATCTAAACAAGCTTTATTGTGTAGACCTTTAATATTTGAATAAACAGAAAAAGTGTGTGCTGTCTGGTTTTCGTTAGTGTTTTTACTGCTCTTTATTTTCATATAATGAGATAATTTAGGCAAAAGTTCTAAATTTGGTATAATTATCTTCCCTATTATGTAATTAAGTTGATTATGCATTTCAGAGTAATAAGATCATAAACCCTGAGTTTGGGAAAAGCAGCTTAAGTTTTTTTGTGTTTAATATCCACAGCACAAACAGGTAATCTGAGTTGGAAAAACATCTGCATTTAACTTTAAAAGGTTTTGATAATCTTTGCGTTGTTGTTGTGTGACAGTGAAAGAAATCTCCTTTTAGCTTTTACAGCTTTAGTTTTGTGAGAGTGGTGATTAGGTCAACCTCAGCAGTGTTGCCTCTGAGGGTTTTACGGAGAAGGTTCAAATTAAAGCTGATACAGGCTAAGCAGTTAAAGTGGCAGCTTGATGAGCTCTGGTCAGGTGGGTGTATTTAAGAGTTTGTGTGTGATTTCAGTTGGGGAGACCTGTTTTTGTGGCATTCTCACTTCAACCACTCGCGCTCAGGTTTGTCACTCGTTGAGACACACGTCGCAGCCGGCCTCTAATTGCTGACATCAGGTCGAAGCAGATGAGCTTTACGCTGCGGGGCACATTCAATTTGGATTAATGTAGTCATGCAGGCATTATAATTGCAACACTATTTGCTTCTTTTGTGATCACATGGCTGGTTGCCATCTGAACTGAGTGTACAAACCACAGCTCCTCTGATTTATGATTGTAAAAGTCAACCAGTCTGTTTACTATGGTGAAGAGTGGAACCGGTTTACCTGTTTTTCATTCACTTTTCCCATAGTGTCTAAATACTAGAAACGCTGGGCTCCCATTTTAGATTTTAAAGATGTTTGATCTCTCATTTAAAGTGTCTTTTCAGCTTCATGAGCTGTAATAAAAACCATTGCACTTGAGTTGAAATTGTCAGTGCCACTGACCCACCCATCCGTCTCGTGATCCTCTGGGTTGTTTACCTCCCTGAGCAACAGCTGAGGTGTTTTTGTCACCTGTTTAAAGGCTGAATGGTTATAAAACCACCTGGGGAGGGGAGTCAAAAGGCTGTATTGTTGTTGTGTGATAGATGATACCTTCTATTCAAGCATTAGGTGACCTATATGACTGAATCTACAGTAACACCTACTGTATCAGTAATTCTGTGGAAAATCTTAATTTCCTTCTTTTTTTTATAGTTTGACTCCAAGGTATTTTGAGAAAGAAAAAGCCAATCATCTGTTGCTTCTAGTTGTCTCAACTAGGCCAGTCGCGATAAGCAATAAATCAGTTATGTTAGTTACAAATGGTCTCCAAACAATATTATCATTTGTAATAATTTGTGAGACAATTTATGGTCCACCAAAATTAGGCTTAGTCTCAACCACATCTGGTTTTAAACATTGCCAGTGTTTGGATTGTTGGATGCAAGTACTTGTGCTATTTTTTTAAGTAAAACCTTTAAAAAAATCTCATTCTACTTTTGTCTATGTGTCATGTCACAAAAATCTACACCTCTGCCCTATTTTCTTGCTGCTATTTGTTTTCTCTTTGAAATTTCGCAGTGTACGGGTAGAGGCTGTAAACACCTAAAGGCAGAGTTCGTTTTTTTGATGTTATCCTAGTTTGGAAGTGACTCAGTCCCACCTGTGTGATGTTACAGGTAGTTAGAAGGATCTGTAACACACAGAGCTTGTCTCCACATCTGAAAACAAACAGTTGAGTTGTGTGGATTAAAGCGATTATATTTGATCAGCACACAATGGATCAAGTTAAAGCTGGGGCCCCTGTTTCACCGTTAACTGCTGACAACCTAGATTCTCTCCAATCATTATCGCCTACAAAAAAAAATAAATTGTGCCCATGTGTGATTTTTGTTTTTATTTCTCCAAGCTATCAAAGAAAACAGGAGACATTTAAACTCATTTGATGACCAATTGAATGTACTTTTTTATACATTTATGTTCTTCTCTAACTGCATGAAAGAACAATTGAGGAGCTGGTGGGTGACATCTGGTCACATTTATTATATCACGTCTCCACACTGATGAGGCAGCAGGACGAGTGAAGAAGGACGGATATTCAGTGATGTAGGCAGAGAGAGGAGTGAGGGGTGGTCACAGAGCAGTTTCCTGCAGAGGAAAAGTTGGCTCGGAGCCGCTCTGAGCGTGTTTGTGTGAGGGAAGACAGAAAGGGAGGGCAGCGGGGAGAGGAGGGAATATGTCAGAATATGCGTGTCGGTGTGTGAGCAGTTTGATTGAGCGGCGTGTAGGAGAGAAGGAAGACGAAAGCAAGCGAAATGATCGTCAGGAAGTAGGCAAAGCAAACAGGAAGAAAACCTGTATTCGTTGGATACATCTGGAAGGAAGTGAAGAGCCATGTTCTGTCTGAAAGGTAAGCGTGTCCAAACTGTTGGAGTGTTTTTCAGACAAAGAAAAGTTCAACTTCATCTCATTCCTGCGTCCAAACTCCTTGATTACGACTTTCTTCCTCTTGTGTTTGTCTTGAACGAGAGAAACATTCCTTCCTTTTGTACTTTAGTCACTTATTCCTTTGTTCCTTCTTTCTGAACTGTGATTCATTCAGATTCCACGACTTTCATCCCACCTCTCTGACCACTGCTGGTTCACTCTTCATCTCAGTTACTTCATGTCCGACAGATTAATGCTTTTAGGGGGATTATTTGATTCTAGTTGTTCATTGTTTTGCAGTATGTTTAGGGTTTGAGTGATGTTTTCATGCATGTGTGCGCCCATTGTCTACAGTAACAGCTGGAGACGCAGCAGTAACTGAGCTGCCATGTGTTGACTATTACTTAAATGCAAAATCCACTTTTTTAGCTGTTACATGTATTTTGTTGTGTACTTCTCTAGGAGTGCAGAAAATTTGAATTTATGTTCTGTTTGGGTCATATTTTTCAACCCGTTCAGTTTTCTCTTTCTTCTATTATGTTTTCTGAACTATTTCATCACAGTATTTGCAATGGAACTTCTAAACAAGATGGACTTACAAACTATAATTTGGTGGTCTTCACTCTCCTCTGGTTCTGGGTCAGACTCTGGCTGGATGGACAAGTCTTTCATTGTTGACATCATTTAATTCATTTGTAAATAAATAGTTTTTGCGCTGCTATATAATCGTGAACCCCTCTAATCAAACTAGAATAGACCGCTCTGGAAGCTGGAGGGGGGCTGGGTGTGAAGCACCTCGTTTAGATTTAAAGAGGCAGCATCAAAACGAGTTGATCTGAGACAAACCTCAGAAAAGTGGTGAAAGAGGGGCTTGTGGAGTTACAATAAGGAGGAATTCAGACCAAAGCATTGCAGTTCCACTTTATATAGAGCAGAATATGTCTCCTTTAAATGGCATAAAGGAATAAATTATTATTTTTCTACAAATCTCATTCAGTTTTGTCTCTTGACACTTTTTAAACATCTAAATTACACGCTATACCTTTTTGATATAATAATCCTTTATAACTCAACAAATCCTAATGACTGGGAATGAATGAGATTATTTTGCACAAAACAAACTGATAAGTTGGTTCACTGTGTTGGTTGAAAACTACAGTAGTTTTGTCAGTGGAAGAACATTGTGTTTATTCTTATAATATCTTTGTTGCATGGCTCTTGTGCAGGAAAAAGATATGATAATGATACAAGTGAGGGAAGTTTATTACTTGCAAATGTTCAGGCTCATCCTAGAACGCTTTTGAAATCTGCTCAATAAATAAACATTTTTTGTTTTGTTCTGAAAACTGATTATTAATTGAGACATTTTCAAGTTTTTCTGAAAGATATTTTGGCATCAGATTTAACAGGATGATAAATGTGTTGGAACCAGATTGAAAGTTGAGTTATTTCTTATTGTTTTGTTTAAGATCCGATTCATTAATTTTATTTAAGCAAATGGGAAAATGCTCTTTTGTGATTAATGATTGAGGAAATGAGATAAAATAAATCTGTGTTGCAGCATCCCAGTTTACCAGCTGTAATCATTAATTCTGACTGTCAAAACAGTCGACACATTGTGACTCAGATTGGAAAAAAATGTACAGAAACAGATGTTAGTCATGTTAGATGAGGTCATTTACTGTTTCTGTACAAGACGGCCAAAAATCTCTTTTTATAGTTTTTTTTTTAATAAGTCAGATCAGGTCATTTAGGCCTTTCATCCTAACATTAACTGCAGTTAAAAAAAAATCTGTAATTCCAGTTTGGGTATTTTGGTTCCAAACATGTAACATACTGACCCAAATACTCATCATATTAAATTCTGCGATCCAACCAGTAGATTAGCCCCGGTGCCAGCTGCAGAAAGTCTGCTTATGATTTAAACAAGCCCACTCAGTTGAGGTTTCTTGCTCTGGAGCAGATGTGACACATTTCAGTCCATGTTTCTGCACATCCAGCTGTGACCAGAGTGAATTCTCATCTGTTTTCACCACCGAAACCAAAACCTCGCATTAAAGCATAAGCCTTGTGTGAGGGTAGATTTATGTTCACTGGATTTGGTGGGGCTTTTGGTATGTTACATAAGTTTATTTCTGTACTGTAGTCCCTGGTCCGGTGGTCTGTCCAGAAAGTGAACATTAGTTGAGATGCGAGCAGAGATTAGTTTGAGATGAAGATGTTGATGTTCCTCAGATTGGAGGTTTCCTGCTGTTGAAGGGTAAAGAAACATCACTGACCACCTCATTACAAGTCTACTAAAAACATCTTGGTCCCTGTCCAGTCTGGAGGAACAGATATTTAAAATGTAGATCAAGTAAATATTTAATCATTTGCTGCCATTACTGAAAACCTCAATCAAACTTCAACAGTTAGTTTAGGAAATATTGGCTGGTATTCTGTAACCTAAGTCAAAATTAGTAATGCTTTTTAACAACATCGTTGGTAAGCCTCATTTAGCAGTTTGAACTTTTAAGATGGTGGCCCACCAGTGACAAAAACACCTGTGCAATGACTGTCTGGAGAGACCGTGACCTTTATGACCTGAGGCTGACCCACATATTAACCCCTGGTCATGTGGACCCTGGTGTTGATGGATGTTCTCGCGCTCGATGTGACAGGCTGATTTTTCTCCAGTGGAGAGGAAGTAAGGAGGACAGGAGGGAGGTGCTGGAGTGTAGGTAAAACAGGAGATGTTTTACTAGCTGGATGCAGAATTCTAAATCAACATTTAATTTAGTTGAAAGCTCATTTGCTTCTTTGGTAAATTATTTTCAAGAAAGCCTAACTATAACAAATGCCATGAATTGGACCGGCGATTGATGTCTTTGGATGTTTTTTTTTAAATTATTATTTTTCCAATAAACAAATAAAAAAAATCAGATTTAAGTATTTTGAACTTTATCTCCCAAATGTAAAGTTTGGCATTTTAGTAACTGATGGGTGCACCATATTGTTTACATTTATTATTTGTTGCTGAATACAAAAAGGTGATGAGGTTTTTGATTTTGGCTGGTTGTGTACTTGTATTTGTTACCTTTTTAGGACTGTTTCTGGTATACAAACCTTGTCAAGACCATGCAATTAATGCGAACCGAAGACCAGTCCCAGTATTGTGGAACTCCATTTTGGAGTTGGGGATTAGGTTTAGGATAAGAGGTCAGGGTTAGGCTAAACAAATGACTGGAAATGAATGCAAGTCAATGAACAGTCTTAATAAGGATAGAAATGTGTGTGTGTTCATCTGTGAAAACATCTCATGAACCACTGAGCGAGTTATATTGAAACTTTCAGAAAGTAATAATTAAATGTTCATCTACGACAGAATAAAGTTTGGAGTCAACCTGATTCAAGATGGCTGCCAAAGCCAACTGATCTTAGACTCAAAAATGTCTATAATTCAGTTGATTTTATAGATATTGAGTTAAAATTGGATGTCATTAACAACACATCTGGATTTTTTTGGATATTGCTCTAATATTAAGAAAATCATTTATTTCAAAATATATTAGCTGCTATTTGATTTACACAGTTTTAAGATACAGCAGTTAATACATACTAGGCTTCGCTAACATTTAACTCTTAATGCAGGCATTGTTGGCCATGAAAACATGGCATAGTTATAATTTTTCACATTTCAATATATTTACTATTCACGATGTAAACTACGCACACTAACTTGCATGGAACATTAGGAGGAAATCCAGTGACACACTGACCTCCGTAAACAAGTCAAAGCCCAAAAAGGAGATGAGATTTTCGGTCTTGATACGTAAACAATAGATGTTGAAGTTCCTGTTGCTTGTGAATGGGATCTGCCAGGACTCCAGTGAACCCTTTGTCTTCTGAAAAGAGCTACCAAAACAATAACTTTGTGGAAAGTTGAGGTTTCTGAAAGAACCCGCGATGAGGTCTTCTCATATCTTTGCACTAAAACAGTGATAAAGTTAAGATATTTTCCCAAGAGGCAGATTTAGATGCACGGTTTTTGGGAACAATGAGGAAAAGTTTAGTTGTGGGCGACATCTGAGAAGACAATACCCAGCTCCCTGTGGATGTGTGGATGACTTCCCCAGACAGAAGACTAACTCAGCATGCAGGTGCTCCTCTCGATCCATTCAGAACTACATGTATCTATGGTGACCATTGTCCCGCTCCTAAAGCCTTCCTCTTCCTTCTTGGCAAACACACACACGGATATCGATGTACAAAAGTACTTAAATGCAAACAAGAATGCAAAAAGACATACACAAACACGCACCATCCAAACTTGAACTCTAGTTGAGCTTGTTAAAAAACTGGAACAGAGAGAGAGAGAGGCCATTTACCGAGTCTGACCGTTCAGCATGCCTGAGCAAAACCTCAACAACAAACACACAACATTTGATTCATATCAGTACAAATGTCATCAACAATCTTGTATCCATTTCTCTGCAGATGTTATTTGTTAAATGATTTCCCCAGATTCTGTTTTCTGGGTAAACTAGATGTTTGCTGTGTCTACGCAGCCGAATCGAGGGCAACAACAGTGTTAAGTGCATTTAGGCCACAGCCAGAATCTTTTGGCTTGTCCAGAGGCCTACGTGTCCGCTCCGTTTTTCTAAAACCGTGTGTTTGAGCATGTGCATTCTGTGGTTAGTTATACATGGTTTGCAAGTGTGTGTGTGTGCACACGCAGTGGTTTAGGTTCTTGTAATCAGCTTGTGTGTGTTGGCTGCCTCACCATACTGAGGAAATGATAACTGTTTGTAATGGGTGTTTTATCCTCCAGCTATCTGCTGAGGCTTTGGCAGAACCACAACCACGCAGTTTCACTGTTTCCCCAAATTATTTATAGGTTTATTGTCTTGAGTAGCAGCAAGACGTCACCTTTTAACCCACCTGAACCCAATAACCCATTGATAGGTTTTCTGTAATAATTTGTCTAAATTAAACAATTTTTATATGGGACATAAATGAAAAAATAAAAACACACTTTCTGATTGTTCTGGACTCCTATCATGGAAAAATCAGGACATTATCCAGTAATAAAATTTCCTTATCTTAGACAGACACCAGTTAATATAAATATGGCAATTAGTTTAATTATTTGTGGCAAAAATGTCTGGAGTACAAAAATGTCATATTGATTTTTGCCGCAATTAAAATTAGTCAAAAACAAGACTTTATAAAAACATCCCAGTGATCCCAGTAACTAAAATAGTGTATAATCTTCCTAATCTACCTTTAAATCTAAGTCTTCTAACTTCAAATATAATCCTTCTAATTCTGTTGTTGATTTTCTGTTTTCTGGTTTGCTGTTCCTTTCAGTAGTGCTCTCCACAACGAGCGAACTTGCATAAAAGTTTTGGTAATTGTTTTTATGCCAGATGCCTTTTCTGACCTTCTAATCCTTTTAGCATATTTTCTGGACTATAAGTCTCTCCAGAATATAAGTTACATCAGTCAAAAAATGCGTCAACAAGAAAAAAATATATAAATATATCAATCGGTCCAGAGTATAAGTTACAGGATCAACCAAACTATGAAAAAAAGTGTGACTTGTAGTTCGGTAAATATGGTCATTTTCTTAACTCACCATTTTACGCTGCTGGCTGCTGTAGCACCAGAAAATCCCTTCATATAATGTTTGTGATCAATGTGAAGCTCAAGGCTGGAGTCCCTGATGACATCACTCCAGACCAATGAAAACTTTGTTTTCAAACCAACACTACTGTGAACAAAACCTGCTTGTTGTCAGGCCAAGTGATAAATTACAGTTTCAACAAATTACACATTATTTTGCAGCTTTTGAGATGTTCATTTGAAAAAGAACCCGGTAGTAAAGTGCACGAGGAAATTATAAAGCTTTTTACTTTAACCAAAAAATGAAAAAAGTAGCCTTTTTTATTTTTGCGATTGTTGTTTTTCAAATTTAGATTATTTTTTTTTTCTCGTTTATATTTTGAAAGGAAGATACCAAAGATTGAACCATACAGGGATTAGTTAGGAACCTTCCCAAGCAAACGTGTGTTTGACAGAGGTGAAAGCCACCAGCAGAGGGAGATATATGTCCTCTGCATTCACAGAATCTATACCTTGAATTTTACATTTAGTCCTTTATATTTAAATGCAGTTTAATCTCTTTTTTTTTCCTGTTTAAGGTTTTAATTGATGTCTCATCTAACGTTGCCCCGTTGGTTAATCTCAGCTATATTTGTGTGCCACTTATCTTTTTATCTGCTGTTCTTACATCTGTTTGCGTTAGTCTGTCAGGTATTATACCCAGTCCATCTGGTCTCCTCGCTCTGCTGCTTCGTAGCTTCCAAGTGAACTGAGCTGAACTTGTACTTTCATCTGTGGTTTCAAAGTTTCAGAGTGCGTGTGTTTCGAAGATGAATCCTGCGGCGGTAAATCTGAGACAGCTGTTTGATGCTTGGCTCACGTGTAACACTGGCCAGTCATAAGTTTGTGTTATCTGACGTCCCGTTACCAGGTTTTCTTGAATGTCTACATTTTTGTGAAGTTGTGGCGGTGATTCTCTTGATTAACTGCAGCCTGGCGTCCATCTGTGTTTTGTGTCTGTCAGAAGCTAGGGGCTGGATAATCGGGTTTTACAGATTAGAAAAGCAGCATTGAGGAGGGGAGGGAGGAGGAGGAGCTGAGAGGAGAGGCCATGCGGACGCCGCTGGACAATCCTTGAGTTCTCTCAAATGTAAGGAGGAACAGAAGTCCTTTCAGATGCTTCTCTGAACACTTTTTTCGGGGAGTTCCACAGGAGAAAACTCACCTTTTTCTGGACATGAGCTGGTTTCTTAACTTTCTTGGATATTTTCAGCATGATGTGTGGTGATGCGTTTAGGTTATTGCATTTAGAGGGAAAACATGCTTCAACCACAGGTATTTCCAATAAGGCGTTGCCACAGTTTTAAATATTAGTTTTGCATTTTTAAAGTAATGAAAACTAAATGTCATATTTGTGGGCTAGAATTCTTGTTTTTGCAAGCTGCTTTGATTTGTACCAGCTAACCGACTTGACAGTCATTTAGGATCTTTAGTAGCTTTTTTTGCTGCAAGAATTCTGCAAAAATATTTGTTCTGGAGTTGAATTTTGTAATTGAACACTGAGCGTTGACCCTCCTATTGTCAGGCAAATCAATCCAAGTCAATAGCATCCCCTGAGAGAAAGAGAGAGCGAAAAAAAGCAAAGACAAAAACAGGAGGAGGAGACGCAGAGAGGGGGGGATAGGGTCTTGTGTGGCCAGAAAAAACATCCAAACCTCCATCCCATCTTCTCAGAAATCAAGGGGGAGGCCTTTTAAGGGTTTGGGAGTGCAGGGGAAGCTCTCCCACTCACACAACCTCAGTCACCCCTCCATCGCATCACCACAAGAAGACCTGCGAAAGAGGGTTTGACAACAAGGAGGAGGAGTTGGTGGGGGTCTTAGGTCCTGGGTAGAGCAGGGGAGGGCAGGTGGCAGGGGGGGTTAGGTCTTAGCCAGGGATGATCACATACGTGCACTGCCTCTCCGTGGACCCGGCGGTCAGCTGCTTGGACAGAGCCTGCTATGAGGACCCCCTGGGCAAGAGGCGAACTCTGTGCTCCTTCAAACCCAGCAGCAACATGGGGAACAGCCTCCAGGCCCCGGCTTCCCGCAGCCCCAGGCCTGCCAAACCCGAGGGCTGCCTGCACAAACGTCTCCTCTCCGTGTCAAAGGTGCACCAGAAACAGGACTCTCTCTGGACCCCAAAACCTCTGCTTGGACCGCAGGGCTCGCCAGGAAAAACACAAACGCATCCAGATGGCAAAGGTACAAAAGAAAACATTTTTACTGTGCAGTTTATAGATTTTTAAAAGTAGAAACTGGTTTTAGTTCAAATTTAGCTGCACATCTGTCCACTTTTCGTTAAAAAAACAACATTTTAAAATTCAGAGTCATTATGTCACCTGATGTTTACTGTACACAGACTGCAACCTGACTGCTTTTGATTGCAGTAAAGTTACCTGAACCATTTGTGGAATATAGTTAACACAAAAAGTAAGGAAATGTGTGTTTGGTAGATTATTTCTTTGTTGTAACAATGCTTCTAGGCAATAAATCTTATATAGTTGGAAAGCCTGTTAATTTCCCTTTTAAATGGTGCCACATTTGTAAGGAACATGCATTTGTGAGATGAGCAGTAGAGCTGAATATGTGGTTTTGTGAACATTTGCCAAATCTTCTCTGCCAAACAGCTTATTTTGCTGTTTCTATTGTCACTTGTTTTGAGCTTCTGGTACCCCCATGTGCTGTCAATCAGGTGCCCGGTACAAGATTTATTACCAAGAAGCATTGTTACAAACAGACACAAATTTCATTACTTTTTCTGCTAAGTTTAGTTTTGCGTCATTTCTCAGTGTAAAAGTCACAACACATGGAGTGGAAGCTTCCCAAGCCAGGCTTTGTCTCTTCTTATTAGCTGATTTCAATCCCCCTGTAACTGAGTGATCTGTGCCGTCTGTTGCTGTGTGTAAATCTGTGCGCATGTATCATTTGAACGATCCCTGTGGGATGAGATGGTTGTGGCTTTATGACCTCGGATACCTTTGACTCATAGTGATAGGTCTTGTCTGTGCAAGAACTCTAGTATAGTATTTTTTTTATATATTGTCACAGAAGTGTGAAGTTACTGTCAGTTGAATCAGATCCTGTGTGTGTGGAAATATTTTACGCCCATTTTGTCCGCATACAGTATTTCAGGCATGAATGTGTTCCATTTGGGATGAGTGAGGATGCTCCACTGGGTGTTCACCCCTGGGAACAGGACATAATAGCAAGCAGCTGGAGGTGATGGACCAGGCATGCGGGGAGGTGTAAGAGAGCCGACGGTACGGGGGGTGATGGAGCTGAAGCTGCTCGGGTTATGGAGGTGACCCACTTTCACCTCAACCACTACATAAAGAAACCATTAGGGAGCAAGAAGACATGGTAAAAAATAACCTGATTAAAAAGCCTTTGACCGTTGTCCTGATTCATTTTGTAGACTATGAAATAAATCATTGTCTGCGATGCATCAGTGATTATCAAGCAAAATGTTAAAAGGCAGTGCAACTTTTTTGGTTCTACTTTTCCCCATCTACAAATCAACAAATGGTTCTTTTAAAGTTTCCCCTAATGTCTACCTTTTTAGAGAAAAATCTCTCATTACTTCAATTTTCTGCCAGACGACCACGACCCGTTCGTTCTGCTATGACTAACATGTTGCGACAGCTCAAGATTCAACCGCCGTCGCTACAGTATTGTTTCTGCTCTCAAAGATGAGACAACGTCCCGTTCTCTTTGTGTTAACTGTCTGCTGAGTGCACAACCCCGGCACAGACAAACTCACTGAAACTGAAACTTCATGCTTATTTTTGTTTTTAGTGCCTTTTTATTATCGCATTTTTTTGCCACTTTTCTATTTAATTCTCTTATTTAGTGTTTCAGTTAATCAGTGGAGCAGGTGTTTGATTGGATTCTCCATTAACCCTGTTGCTGGGTATGCAGGTTCAGTTATTGGCCAATCTGAGCCAATTGCTCCCAAGGGAAGGTCACCTGAGGGAAGGCAGGCTAACTAGATGAGGCTAAATGAAATGGATTGACTCTGATTATTGGGGGGGGCTTCTAAACCCTGTTAGGGTAATATAACTGTCAGTGGGATCAGGAACAGGATTTGGCCTCAACAACGGCACTTTATCAAACAACCTCATTTTGGGGAAGTAGAGTTTAATCTTGACAAATATGTAGGCTTTCCGCGATAAGCAATAAATCAACTAATCGTACCATAAATTAAAATGAGGTTGATTATTTTCATATGCCTGCTTGTTTTCTTTGCGTCTCCCTCTTTTCTACTCCTTAGCACAGGGAGGAGTAAACTCTTGTGTCTCTTGTGGTCTTATAACCTCTGTAGCATGAACAGACATTCAGTTAGAGGAGCGTCTTCGATTTTTCAACTCCTTCTTTAAGCTGGTGATGCCTCAGATGAAGATGTAAAGAATAAGTTGCGCCGGCTTGGATGAAGGAGGTGGGAAGTGATGTTACAGTTTCAGTAGCTGTTGTTTTCACAAACTCCTCTCCTGGGGTCAGATTTATAAAGTTTGCGTACCCACAAAACTAGCCCAGAAACTTGCATACGCCATTTTCCCTTTTTGGCCGTACGTTCACTTTTCATCTGGTTTCCACGCAATCCTATATAAATTAGGTCCCTGGTCCGGCCGTAACTTAACATAAATTTTGTATGTAAGCTTTATAAGCCAGGGGGTGGGGGTAGGACCAGTATATTTGTTCAATATGGTCTCTAAACAATATTATCATTTTTCAAAATAATTTCTGAGACATTTTATCATCCAGCAACATTTGTTATCGTGCCAGGCCTACTAGTATCTAGAATGAGGTATTACTTGAAATAAGCTCATCTTGTAGCAACCTCACATAAATCTACAGTAATAGGTTACATGTTAGGTGTTCTTGCAGGGCTCACAAAGCCTAAAAACCTTGCACTCACAGACTGGTGAATATAGACAAGTGCACATTTTAGCCTGAATGTGCAAGAGACTCATGAATAGCAGGTTGGAGGTTGGGGAACAATGGGGTGGAGTGCAGGACACAAAGCTTAATGAGATGAGGAAAAAGAGAGGGATTTTACACACACACACACACACACACACACTTTGGGGATTTAGGGGTCAGAGGTTGGTTGGGTTCATTCAACTGTAAAATGGGTTAAGGCTCTGTTTTTTTCTTCAAAGCAGCCTCGTCTGACTTAATTTTTCAATGTGCCTTCAGTCACCTTACTTTCCTAATGGATTCCCCAAAACATAAAATGCACAAAAACACACAAACAAAAAGAAAAGGGAAAAAAAGCACCAAACAGAACATCAGCAATCAACATTCAATACAACAACAATGTCCTCCCTATATACACCTTTTCATACACACACAAATATAAACCATTATTAATCAAAGCTATCATTAATATTAGATTTACATGCAACAAATTTCCATATTTTACCATCATCAACTCAACTTATACTATAAACTAAAGCTCATCAATAACTTACTTTTTAACTTCCGTATAAAACTTAAAAGAGAGCCACCTAACTTAATTTCCTCACTTAAATTACTCCACAATTTATTACCCAAAACTGAAACTCATCTGTGTTTGACATTTGTTCTTTCTTTACCTTCTTCAGAAATAAATAAACCACCTAGATTATATGCATATCTGCTCATTTTTGTTATTTCATCTGTTCCAATTAGAAAAGTTATCTTGTATCCTGTAGGAACTAACAAGCTATACAGATTTGTAAAACCTCAGTAAAGTTAACCTTTTTCTTGTCTGATCAGAATAAATAAACTACTTTACTGCTACTTTATTTTCCTAAAACAGAAAAACTTAATTTCCAGACAGAAGTTTAGTCACATGATTGGGTGTTCTCTACATGTAGTTTTGTCTTGATAGAGAGGAAATAATGTGTTCATATAGGTGGCCTCAGCTGCCTGTTCATTTAAGATACTAGTAGTGATGGAGGAGGAGAGGACTGACTCAGCTGTGATGAAGGGATCAGGTGTCAGAGAGCCTCTCAGACCCATATGTTTAAAGCTGAGTTTTACTTAATGGCTTGATTATCACATCAGGATGTAACGGGCAGAAAACCACATGAATCTACAGAGACCTCTGTCCCACCATTGATTAAATGACTCACAGGGAAAGAACCAGGGGAGTCATGATGCAGCAGATGGTTGGTTGGATGCTAATAATAATAACTTACATGGAACTTCCTCCAAAGCATGTTTTAGTTTATTTCTAGTTCTTGTAGATTGTTTCCTGATTCATGGAGCAAACTCCTGCTGTAATTCTTCATGCTTTACCCACTGTTGATATTGGATTTTCATACCAGTTTAGTTTGACAACTTCGATAGAAATAAACTGGAAAATCTTGTTCTAGCTGAGCTCAAATCCACATCTTAAGCGCTTGGATAGGAACTTCTGTTTTCCTCTTGTCTCGTTCAGGTTTTGTAGCATTTGTATTGACAGTTTGTTGGTAAGACTCACAAGAGGCTGCTGATGAAAAGGTTGTAGCTAAAATTGCTGAGGTTTAGTGTATTTTGTCTTTGTGTGGAGAGTTTCAGGGATGGGCAACATGTTGATTCTCAAGAAAAAATTCTTCTAGGCTGATTTGTTGGAAGACATTTTCAGGGCTTGAGAGTAGTTCTCTGTAAAGTTTGTCACCCTCAAGTTATTATTTTACCCAAGTCACATGAAACACACTTATCAGCAGGAGTAGAGAAAACTCTTTAAATGAGAAGCAAAACATCTTCAAGAATTAAAAAAAACTCTTGTTGTCTTTTATTGGGTTTGTTAGGAAGGCCATTTTCTTGTCAGTTAAGAAGAATTTCTGTAAATAAACTGGAATAACCTTAAAGTTTTCATCTCTCATCTCTCTTCCCTAAATAATTATGAACTTTGTCAAGCGGACATGTAAGGTCAGATGTAAATAGTCATCAGTGACGCCATCAGATGAAAATAAGGTATTTTAATTAATATTTTAATTAGTATTTTAATTAGTACTCTTAGTATTTGGGTCAAACTCTTTATTTGCCTTAGACAAATGTTTTATTTTATATGATACTTTACTCCCAATTTCCAGTTAATTCTCATCCAATGTTTCCAAGATTACCCAATTTAACTTCCAATGTAACATTTACCAAGAATTCTCCACTCTTTTACAATCCTAGTCTTGGATTATTTGTACACAGACCTAACTTTTGTTTTAAATCCTACGATCAACACACATTTATCTTGAAAAAAAAACATATTTGTCCTCATATTCTTGTAAAGACGACGGACTTTAGTCTTCCTCAGCAGCAGCTTCTGCCTTTCGCTTAAATCCCACAGTAGTCCTGAACTCGGCAAACGAGGGGGAATAGAAATCTGATTGAACCGTGGAGCAGGATAAGAGTGTTTAATCACTCCACAGCTCTGCAGACTTCAGTCACAGCTCATTTCTTTAATGAGAGCTGCTGTAAGAAGGGAGCTTTTTTCCACCTCATGCTGCTTTAAGTCTGGTCCGCTGATGTCGGAGGACTTGTTTGCCCTACTGACTACCCGGATCTCAGTCTGCAGATCCAGGAACATTCTTTACTTTCTTTGTATCATTTACAGACTGATGGACTGCTTCAAACCAAGCAAACTAGGGATGCAAGTTATCGATTATTGGATTAATCTAAAGTTGATTGATCTTATCGATCAACTAACGATTAATTGATAAGCGGCCATTTTTCTAAAAACCCAACATTTCTCTTGAATCAAGGGTCTTTCTGTAACATAAAGGGTTAATTTTTTATATGCTTAATTTTAAAAAAAGTACAGTATTAACAATTCATTGTGCCAGCTGTATTAATACTGACTAAATAAACGGAGAAATGTGGATTTCTCTCACATTATTAAACTTAGACATATCTATAAATATAACAAAACAGCAATCTGTTGAGTTGCTTGTTGAAAAAAGAAAAAAAAGAAGAATAAAATAAGTAAAACACATTGGTTTATTGGCCGGGTTATGTTTCACAGATGAGATTAACTTCAAGTTAATTATTTGTAGCGACTAACTTTGTTTTCTTTCACATGAGTTAAACTCA